>OY728120.1:1766390946-1767673316 GCA_963277665.1 Viscum album
AGAAAATCTCAGATGGAACCACCTATCAAAAATCATGGAATCAAGAGATCAACACCTACAATAGGAATTCCAATGATGGTCAAAGGAGAATAAGTTCTATGAATCAGATCTATAATCAATATCAAACAATAAAAGGATTTGATAAATCAAAATAGTGTTCATATCCATCTTAAAAATGATAATTTAACACTCCTAAATGAGGAGTGGAGGGAATATCAGAATAGAACCCCCAAGAGGAGATCAATTTATAGGAGAGGGATTAGATCATCCCTTGACACATTGATTCACCCGAGGAGGTGGTTGGGGGATCAAAAATCACTTATAATGTGTCTCCAAGTAGTGAAATCTAATTTTATGTCTATTTTGGGTGTTTAGACACTTAAATTGGGGGGTTGGTAATTTTATAATATTTTTCGGAACCTTAAAATCTTTCATGCACTATTAGTTAGGGGGAACAGTTAGGAAAAACAATGTGTTAGTCGTGCACCCCTATTGTTTGAGGCACCTATTTTCTCAAAGGTGGGTGAATATTTTATGAAAAAATGTGCCAACAGTGACTTCCCTAATTTCCATGGGTGCACAGTTTTCTCTGGGGGTGCATAGTTTGGTCACACCATGTGCCAATCATGCTCAACCTAAAAAAACCCCCCAAAAATTCAAATGTCCTCCCAACAATACTGAAAAATAAGATCTGACTCAAATGGGATCCAAAAACGAGTTGTGGAATACATGAGAGCAAGAAATTATATGTTACAATTTATATTTTTAAATAATTTAAACAAGAATATTGTTTTAAAAAAATCAATATTTTTCACTATTTATAAAAAAATTATTCTTTATTGAAAATTTTGGAAAATTAACCCATAGATAATCTGTACATGTATGTTTAAAAAATGATGTTTATTTTTTAAAGTAAATTTATTAAAAGTCATTAAAAATTAATTTTAAATTATGTGTACAATGCGTGACTAGTCTGCCTTTTAAAAATATACATTTTTTTAGAAAACATATCTTTCTCCTTTAAAAGGTTATTATTTTAGCTATAATAAATTGATAACCATTTAATATATTTTATACAATTGTAAACTATATAATTATCGTAATTTAGTTCTTATTATTCATACCTTCCAACATAATGACTATGTTTTAGTGTCCCTTTTTAAACAATAATATTTTAATAGAGTATTTCATTTCATTTAAACTTGATGTTGTGTGCATTGAAGGCTATCAAAGATATTGATTTTATCTGAAAAATATATCATAATGTATTAGTGTATTAAATTATCTTAAATGATTTTTTTGTGCCGTATACGCTATCGAATATGATGTTCCTATTTTAAAATCTCAAGGTGTTACATTCTACCCCTTATAAATTAATTTTATCCTTAAAATTTAATCTTGATCTTAGAAATCAAGGGGTTTAAATTTTCCAATACCCTTGTTGGGAATACATATCATTAAAAGGGTTAATAAAAAATCATATTGATAAAAGACAACGTTATGTATAATGACCATCTTGAATAACACATTACTAGGTTTCCATGTAGGAGAACATTGGTTGGATGTGAAGAAATGGAAATTAAAAAAATCATATATAATTATAGAGAGTGATAGAGATCATTGATCATAAGAAAGTGGGTGTTATATATAATGTTAAAGATAAAACAACGACAATTCTGTAAGGGTTAAAAATTACATCGGTTCATCAGAAATGATGGTATTAGGAAATCAAATTTGTTTCAAGATCCTTTTCCTAGAGTTCAGAATTTTACTATATAAGAATATAAGGAAATATAATTAATTGATATATTTATATACCATATGAAAAATTTTATCCTTTTTTATGACTCAATCAATTTCCAATTTGTATTGTATTCTAAAAAATAAATATCCAAAAATGAATTTTTTATTCCTAAAGTGCTATAATTAAATATTAACATATCATAAGACCCAAAAAGTAAACAAGTTATTCCTCTTGTATTTACTAAAAAATGGTGGGAAAAAGTTATCGAATAACACCATAATTTCAACATAATCAATTCCATAAATATTAAACCATAAGAATAATCGGAAATATTTATATTCAAAATCAAATTCTAATTTTTTTTAAAGAGGACCACTCAGTCAACATTATATTCCTCAAAAAATTGAAGCGGATCTTAATGTCACATTCTAAATATGTGAACACCATAGAAACCATAAAACCACAATGAAAAAATTCCATATTCCAAGATTAAAATCTCAGGTTTTTGAATATATTCCATAAATCAATACTTATTGAAAACTCCAACAAGACAACATAAACCATCAAATCACTAATCAATTTTAAGGCCACCAATATTATCCTACAAAAATAAAATTATCATTAATATCTCAACATTGATAATGTATTAAGGGTTATCTTGCCCCGATAATGTGTTTTCTATGAAATCCGTCTTTCCACTAAATTACTTTTCCTGGTCATCGATACTATTTAAAATATTCTCTCAAATCCTTAAAGAAATTGTAATAAAGAATAATCCTTATACATTTCATAATTATTATAACCAAAATATTATTGATAAAATATTCCAAAAACAAACTAATTGAATCCAAACACATATACATTAATAATTCAACATTTTTTGTTGTAATAGAATAAGCTTGACCTTGATCCCTTATCTTAATCTACAGTATGTTTCCTAAATCCTTAGGGAATTCTTTGGCATGGTACCCCATCTCAACAAAGTTGAATCATTTAAAATTACATTATTCATTATTTCCCTTTAAATCTGGAGAATAATTTACATTATCTCTACACCAATATAAAACCCCCACTACCATCAAGAAAGTATCAGGTTGTTTCTTCCCACAACTAGCACATGTACAAAAATCATTCTTTCCCTTCTTCATTTTATCTTCATTTTTCTCTATTATCATATTCTTCTATTTCTTCCTTTAGAATGAATTATAATTGGATAATTATTTTTCTTCCTTTAGGCCACGTGATTCTATGTCCTTGTATTATGATATTGTTTTGGATAATAGTACCCTTTGAATAATTGTCTTAATACCATAAAAGAAATGGTCAATATTTATCTTTGGATTATGTGCATTGATATGGTTCCCATTACTTTTTCATGGTGATGCTTATAAAAACAGAATACACTAGATTATGTTAACAAATTATGTATAATAAGGTATAATCCCAAAAATAGTGAAACCCTTAACAGAAATTGATAAATTTATGCATGTAAAATCTCATAAACATAAACATGGTGTCTTTGGGAAATTTTCCAAATCATAAATTATTTTATAATCCTTCATAATGGTTTTTAATGAAAATGTAAATTATAGCTAGAATATCCTCTAGGAGTGTCAAACCAGGTGCATAGTAAGGCCCATTGTTGTGTACCAGTTAACGATCAAGTAAATATTGATGTGCATTTTTCAGAGGTATTAATCCTAGTTAAATCTATTCTAGAACCAAATCCACATGAAGTATCCAAAAAGATATGTATTTATAGGAAAACCACAAAATATCTACCTTAAAAAACATTAGGATGTTATTATATAATTATAATAAATATATATGATAGGTTTATGTTACATATTCTATTTTTTCCTATATCTATTCTCCAAGGTTTCTACTAAATTTATAATGATTCCAACTATAAATACCCCAACCCTAGTGGCCCAGCATTGGTGGTTAATTTATTACCTTATGATAATATAAAAAGTAATCACATTCCTATGGATTGAATAGTTCAGTAGCCTTGGTAAATTAGATAAATATGTTAAATTCAAATTACATCAGAAAAAATAAAATACACAAAGTATTTTCTTTGAGAACATCATTATTCAACTTAGCTTATCCCTTCATATCAATCAAAAAACGCTTCCTGGTATCCTTGGGAAAATAAAACCTAATAAATGGGTGAGATAATATAAACAGTAAGGGTATGTTTACATGGGATGATATCATGAATAAATAATCATAATCAACAAAGAATTTTAGATAGATGAAACACATTACATTTAAACAATAAAATACCCATAATATTGACTGAATAAATTAAATAAATACATTTAAATAATCACAAAAGATTGAACCTTATCCATTGATAGTCTAACAAATTAAAAATCGTATGGATATTAATAATTGATCTCATAATGTGGTAATTAACAATGATGGACACCTAAAACATATTTTCAAGGCCTTTCACATGTCATTTTAAATCTATATGTAGAAAACCATCTAATTTAGAAAACTAATCTATCTCATGAAACCTTTCAATGCATTGAGGGTATATCTATAATAGAGCCCCATCTATTACTTAATAAGTCACATGAATTCATCATATGAAATGAGTGGAACATAATAAACATAAACATTCCAATTTAAAAATTAACATATAAAATGATAATAATCATGCCAGTCAAATAAAATTAATCATAAACTATCAAGATTAATATGGTGAATGGTAATAAAATTATATATCCTTAGTCAAACTGATCATAAACCATCCAAAGAATTAATAAGTATGATATCTATACCATATATCCTTAGTGGATCATAAGTCAAATAAAGGGTTGATTTCATTGATGAATAGAAATACCATAAGAATTGAATTTAAAAATTGCGAGGAAAATAATGTTTTCACTTTGAAAATATATTTTTTATGAATAAATGTTAAAAAATAATTTGAAAATATATTTATTTTAAAATAATTGATGTGGCTCTAATTTCAAAAATTTTGCCACATTTTTTAATTATTTTGATTAAAATATATTAACATTATTAATTATTCTGTTTAATAACTCTATTATTTTTTAATATAACTCAAGAAGTTATATTTTAATTTAATTAAATAATGTGTTTTTTATTTTATTTTTTCATTTAGTTATATAATTAATTATTTTAGATTACTAAATCCTTTTTTAATTTTGATATTTTAATTCGATGTATACAGTTAAAATAAATTAGTCACTAAAACTTTTCTTTTAGTCTGTCGGTCTCACCGATGCACACACACCAATAGTTCATTTTTTATCTAGCATTAACAATGTCAGTCTATCATTATTCTCCCTTCCTTCTGTCAGTATTGCTGATAGGCGTCTACATACTATTGGTAGTATAAGCCATAGACTTAGTTTCCTTCATTCACTGTTTTTATAAATTTTTTAAAAAAAATTATTTAGTTTAATCATTTTTATTTTAGGTTAACATAAATCAATTTATTTAATTAATTGTGTTTAAGAATAGTTAAATTGTGTTAATTTAAATAATAATTATATTTTATTTTATTTTTAGATTAAGTTTTATTTTTAGCATTATGTATTTAATTTAGTTTAACAAAATAATTATTATATTTAATTTAGTAATTAATCCAGTTTTATTTTAATTTTTAAATTTTAGTTTATGTGTTTTTTAGTTTTATTTAATTTTATTCTAAATTAATTTAATTTTTATTTTTATTAATTATTTTTTTATGTTGTAGTTAAATTTTCTATTGATTTACTGACAATAATTTATTTTCCCTTCTATCGGTATCACTTCCATCTACTGCTACCGACACCACTGTAGCCAAATCCCTCATACCGACACCAATACATTCCTAGTGTCGGTCTCTCATTTATCTTCTCACACAAATACTTCCATATTCACTAAGTTGGTGGTGGCATCACTATAATTGCATGCCACTAACAACGACGCTCTCCTCTCATTCCAACGTCATAACGGTGTCGGATCCACCCTCATCCCTTGACACCGACAGTTCAATCTCAGCACCATTTCATGTCGGTGACTCCATTTTTATTCTCTACTACTGACAAAACCCATTTTATAGACTAATACTAATCCATCAATGTCTCACTGACGCACAACACTCATCTCATCGATAGGCTTCTCAACATGTTACTAACAATGTGCAGATCAACCACCTCTTCATCTCTTCCACCGTGTGATCTTTCATCACCATACTCTGTACCTCTTCCACCAATGAATACAGAATCGAACCAAACACTTCCAACTAGACCAGATTTAGACCCAAGAAAAATAAAATAACATATATCTAAATCCTCATCACGTAGATAAAAAGGTGTTTTCGCTTTTCATTGGGATATTGAACTCAATGTTGATGTTGCACCCTCTTCACAAACAGAATGCCACCATTTCCAGGCCTGAGCTGCCTCTATATTTCCCTTCCCGAGCTATTGCATACAATCGCGAGTGCTAAACCCCACTTCAAACCACCACAAGGAGGGATAACCAGCAGTTGTGGACCGAGGAGGTCGCCATTGTAGATCTGGATCGACAGACCTTGTCGCTGTGGATATGCCAATCTAAAGAGTACCCACCTTGTGCGCCATTGAAGGTGTGTGCTGCTATGAACCGTGCCATGGCCAGATCTAAAAATCGGAATCCTCCCCTTGAGGCGATCCTCCGTTGTCCATGTGGTGTTGCAGGACCTTAGGCCGCAATGAGATTTCACTAGAGAAGAAACAACACCCCCCCTATCCACCGAGATTTTGAGGGGGAGAAGAAAATTAAAAAAAATTAAAATAAAACATAAAAAAAGCTAATAATAAATAATGAAAATAAAATATAAAATATTATTATTATTATTAAGTAAATAATAAATCTAAAAAATTAATAATATAGAATTATTAAATTAATTAATTAATTTTAAATATATAAAACTAAAATATTAATAATAATTTATAAATAAAATTAAAGTTACTAATAATATTAATTATAAGATAAATAATTAATAATTATAAATAATAATAAACTTATTAATTAAATTAAAATAATAACTTATAATAATATTTACATAAAATTTTATAACATTATTAAAATATTAACTATAATAATGTTAATTAAATAATTTAATTATAGGTCTAAATAGAATAAAATAATAAATTTATAACTAATAACTATTAATATAAATTAAATAACATTTAATCTTAAATTAACTAAGTAGTTGATTATTTATTTATAAAAGGTAACACTTTTTATGAACATCAAATTAATTACATTTTGTTTTAACTATGATAGTTTACACCAAATCCTTAAAAACATACAGGTGCATTCTATTAACTCTTTTGGAGTTAGTTACAAGGGGAAAACTAATACAACATGTTGTTCGAAAAAAACACATGTGTGTGGTGCAGTAGTGAAAGAAAAGTTTAAGTCAATGGATGTTATTGGTGATAAGCAGTTGATGAGAGAGAACATAAAGTAAAGTAAGTAAAAGAAAAAGAGGTGATCATTCAAAGACTTCATAGATATCAGAGATGAGAAGATCCTTCTAGGGGTAAATCAGGGTGAGTCATTTTCCTAGAGATCCATGGAGCCGAGCAGGAAGCACCACAGTTCAGAGGGGATTTCTAACATTCCTCTATATTTTCTAAATTTATATTCTTCTAACTGAATGATTTATTTTTCAAATATGAAAATAAAAGTGAACTAAATAAATTGGTTTGGGGAAATTTCTTGTTCTACCAGTTATATCTTTTCTTCCTTATCAATTTTCATATTAATGAATTCAGAATTTATTGGAAAGATAAATTTTGAATCCATTCATTTTCTCTGTATCAGAGGATTTCAATTTTAAATTATACAATCATTTGGTGATATGTATCATGGATTTATTTTCTAAAACTTTTTGATTAAAAAAACATCAGAACGCTTGGTGAGTTTGTTATGTTTTCATTATAAAATTTAAATATGTAAAATGAACTTTATTAGAGTGGTGAACTTTAAGGTTGATCAATCTATTGGATTATCTCTTAGTGAGGGAGGTAAGTCATTAATTTTTTAGTGGTATATTTCATCCATATTTGAGTGAACATAAATATTATCAAACTAGTAGAATAGACTTTTCCTTGGACATTTCTCTTGTTTGTTCATCTTAGCATATGTTGTCGTGTTGTTCTTCGTAGTTGTGTTTAGTTTTATTATCTCTTAATTCATCATATTTTAGTTAAGATTTAATTTTCTTAGAAAAAATATTTTAAAAAATAGAAATTTTTTAAAACTCTCCCCACTACTGGCAATAGTGGGTTGTTAACAAGGTTATTAAAAAAAGAATTCAAAATCCTTCCCTATGGGTTCGATCCTACATGCCACTAGATAATAGTAGTTGGAAAACATAAATTTTAAACTTTTAATCAATTTCAACAATAGTTGTGTCATGTTTTTGGATCCATTTCCAGGGAAGGAATGAGCTATTACCTTTCTTACAAAAATTCAAAAAAAATCACATAAAAAACACAAAAAAAATTAAAACCAAATAGAAAACTATTTAAACTAAATTTAGTTCTATAAAATCATGTGTGTTAATCTGTTTTTGCTATTACAGTACATCAATTAGCTATTACTTTCATTCCTTCTTAGTTCTACTATTTGGTTATTTGTACAGTTGTGTTGAATTCAATTGTTGTTACACATTGCATGAGAAAAAGAGCATCTTCTGGTATTCTAGAGCCTTTGAACATAGAAATAGACAAACATTTGTCTGCTATAAGAAATAAGAACAGAATTAAAATGGAGTACATAGATGGTATATTCCCTGGTAATAACTTTAAAAATCATCCAAAACTATTAGATGAAAATGAGATGCCTAGGATAAGGGAGTTCCAACTCCCTTGAGTTTCATATAACCCTTCTTCCATTATAATTTCACTTAGAGCATGAAACTATGAGCTGAAATAGTACCATGTTTCATTTATTCTTGCATTTAATGGTGTCCCTAATGAGGAATATCTTGCCTTCATTACATATTTCAATAATACGATGCAAAAAATTCCTCTTCTATGACTCATAGAAAATGAGATGAGAATGTGTGTCTTTCCCTTTTTTCCTTAAAGTGAATTCTAGGAACTGGTTTTTGAGTCTAGATGATAACATTTTTGAAAACTAGGATCAATTTTAAAAATCTTTTATAATGAAATTTTATCCCTTTAGATTTAAAGGAGAATATAGAAATAAGATAACTAGTTTTTATCAAGAGGATGGAGAATCTTTTTATCATGCTTGGGATCGATTCTTGGACTTTCTTAGGTAGTGTCCCCATCATCAACTCCCATATCACCTTCTCATGGGTATCTCTTTTCAAAGGTTATCCTTATATAGACAGAACTTACTTGATCAAGATACTGGGGGTAATTACAATGGAAAAACCGATGAATAGTTGAGACAAATTCTTAATAACCTTGCACTGAACTCTCAGCATCAGAATTCAAGAATAAAAATAGTCAATAGAAATCCTAACTCCAATACTAAATCTAGTTAAATGAATGAAACTCAAGATCAAAAAGGTGAAATCACCAAAAAAAATCAATTTTTAATGAACCAGAATTCCCAAAAATCTTTTAAACAAGTAAGCTTCCAAAACCAAAATCAATCTATTAGGGAGCAGTGTGCGTAGTGTGGTATGTTTGGGCTCACTGATAATTTCTGTCCAAGCATTGAAATTATTGACCAACCTATTGAAAATTACAACTTTTCAGGATATTTTCAAAGACTTCATCCTAGGTATGAATAATTTTCCAATAATTTTAATCAGGGGTATAGGAATAACCTGAAAAATTCCTGGAGAGAGTAGGGAGTTTTTCGACTTGCTGCCACTTCTGGATTCCAAATGCCTTCTAGGTAGCAATTCAAACCCCAATCTCAACATAAGGTTGAATCATCAAATTATGAGGATGAGTTTAAATATATGTTCAAACAGATAATTGGAAGGTTTGATGAACAAAAGTCAAAAAATTATTATGATAAAATTGAATTGGATGCAAGAATGAAGAATATTGAAATTCAAATGGGGCAGTTAGCTCGGGATGCTAGTTCTTGGAAATAAAGTAAACGTCCAAGCATAACTGAACTCAAAACTAGGGACAATGACATAGAGGTAGTAACTATAAGTGGTATAAATACTCAAATTGTTTTTTAAAAATAACATGTTAATGACCAAAATGAAAATATGGATGAATCTGAAAAAAAAAATGCATTGTTCTAAATCTAGAAAGCATGAAAAAACTACTGAAAATGAAGAAAATCTTAATTTTTCATAATAAAATCATGCGGTAAATTCATCTAAAAATAAAAAGAATAAAGGGAAGGAAAAAGAAACTGAAGAAATCAGGGATATACCTACTATTCTAAGAATATTTTTCCCACCCATCCCATTCCCAGAGAAGCTTAAACCTTATAGTAATAGTAAGGCTAAACTTCTTCAGTTCCTTGGTCTCATTACCAAACTACAAGTTAAAATTCCATTCATCCATGATTTTTTTCAAATCACATATTATGTGAAAACTCATAAGAAAATTATTTCAAACAAAAATACCCTTTAAGAATTTTCAACTTACAGCCTCACTAAAGAGTGTAGTGCTGTAATTAAAAAGAAAATCCCTCCCAAAATAAATGACCCAGGTAGCTCTATCATCCACTACACCCTAGGAAATTCTGATTAGCTCAACCATCTTTGTGACTTAGGTTCCAGTATCAAACTTCTCCCATAATCACTATTTCAATAATTGAGGATAGGTGATCTTCAACCCACTACAGTCATACTTCAGCTAGCTTATAGATCTTTCACTCATCTTGTGGGTAGGGTAGATGATATGTCAGTTGGGTTAGGGAAGATATTTTTACTTGCTAAATTTTTAGTCTTACATGTGTAGTGTGATCAATAGGTTTCCATCATTTTAGGTAGGCCCTTATTGGCCACTAGTGGTGTGGTAATACATGTCTCTAAGGGTCAGCTGATTTTCAAAATTGGAGAACAACAATAAGAGTTTGTTATGTTTCAGAATATTAAGGGACTAACATATTCTGAAAACTATTCAAAAATATATTTCATTGACGCTAAAAGTTTATATCAAAAAATCAACATTAACTCATTGAAGAATATGAAAAACAATTATCTTTTGAAGAAATTAATTTGGAAGTTAAATCCTCTACTGATCTTGAAATTTTTTAAGATATTTTTAATAATTCTAAAAAAATTATGAAGTAGAAGGAGAGCTAATTTAACATTTTTATGCTTCTACTTTATAGTGTTTTGAAAATTATGAACTGGAAAATCTAGATAGTGTGCTATCCACTTTGGACAGTAGGGCTGTTATCTATGAAATTGAACATGAAATTGAAAATCTTTCATCATTTCAAACTCCTTTCAAGATATATGTTGAAGATCATGGACCTCCCAGGCCTATGAGTCTTCCATCAAGTGTTGAACCACCCATTATTGAACTGAAGCCACTTCCTACACATTTGAAATATTCATTTTTGTGTGAGAATTCCACTTTTACTATTATTATTTCTGTTAAACATAACGAGAACCAAGAAGTAATATTGTTGAGTATCTTGAAAAAGTTTAAATCTACCATAGGTTGGACCATTGCTGACATCAAGGGTATTAGTCCTTCATTCTGCATGCACAAAATTCTTATGGAGCATGATCGTAAGCCTAAGGTAGAGTGTCAAAGAAGATTAAATCCAAACATAAAAGAAGTTGTGAGAGAATAATTAATCAAATTGTTAGATATTGGTATAATTTATCCCCTTTCAGATAGTACTTGGGTCAGCCATGTCCATGTTTTCCCTATGAAGAGAGGTTTCATTATTGTCAAAAATGAAAAGAATAATGAAATCCATGTTATGAAAGCTACAAAATGGAGAGTCTGTATTGACTATAGGAAGTTGAATGAAACCACTAGGAATGACCATTTTCAAATTCCCTTCATTGATCAATTTCATGAGAGGCTTTCTTGGAATGAATTTTTCTATTTCTTGGATGGTTATTCTGGTAACAACTAGATTCATATTGCTCAAGAGGATCAAGAAAAGACTACTTTCACATGCCCTTTGGGGAAATTTCCTATAGGAGGATTTCATTTGGGTTGTGTGGGGATCTAACTACCTTTCAAAGGTGTATAATTGCTATCTTTTAATACATGATTGGGAGAATTATTGAGGTATTCGTGGGGAATTTCTCTATTGTGGGTGGTACTTTTGATACTTGTTTAGGAATCCTGAGTTATTTTTGGAAAGATGCATTAAAAACAACTTTTTCTTAATTGGGAAAAGTGTCCATTTATGGTCATAGAAGGTATTGTGCTTGGTCATAAAGTATAAAAGAGATGTCTGGCATTTGATATTGCTAAGATAGAAGTCATTCAAAAACTGCCACCTCCTGAAAATGTAAAAGGTTTTAGAAGTTTCTTAGGGCATGCCAGTGTCTACCAGATGCTTATAAAATAATTTTCCAAAATCACTAATCCCTTGTGTTCTTTTCTTGGTAAGGATGCACCAATAAACTTTGATGAAAACTGTTTGAAATCCTTTAATCTGCCTAAGGAAAAACTCACTACATAACCTATCATCATTGCACCTGATTGGAAACTCCATTTTGAACTTATGTTTGATGCTAGTAATTTGGTTTTAGGTGTTTTCCTTGGAAATAGGAGAGATAGGAAGTTTCATGTGGTGTATTATTCTAGTATATTTCTATATGAGGCTCAAATGAATTACACCACTGTAGAAAAAGAATTCATAACGGTTGTGTTTTCTCTATAAATGTTGAAGCATTACCTCTTAAGCTCAAAATTCATCATCTTTACTGATCATTCTACCTTGAAATAATTTTTTTCTAAGAAATAAACAAAACTAGGATGATTAGAAATATTTTATTGATACGTAAATTTGAATTAGAGATTAGGGATAAACCGTGAGAAGAAAATTATGTTTTTTTCCATCATTATAGGCTTCCTCATAACCAATCTGAAGATCCAATGGAAATGAATTCTTCCTTTCCCGATGAAAAAATTCTCACTGTGTCAATCAGGAAGTCTACATGGTATGAATATTTTGCCAATTTTCTAGTATCAGGAGTATTTCCAAAGGATCGGTCCAATAATCAAATAAATAATTTAATTTATGATCTTAAGTATTATCTTTGGGATGAACCTTTGCTGTTTAAGAGATATGATTATGGTATTTTTAAAAGGTGTGTTCCTAAAGAAGATATACTACCTATTCTAGTGAGTTGTCAGTCCTCACCTTGGGGAGGTCACCATGGTTGTGAAAGGAGAGCTCAAAAAGTCCTCCAATATGGTTTTTATTGGCCAACCCTTTTCAAAGATTCTAGGATATTTGTATTTGGTTGTGATAAGTCTCAAAGTCTAGGAAATGTTGGTAGGAAATAGAAGTTACCCCAAAAATGTATTCTAGAAGTTGAAATTTTTGATTTATTGGTTTTATATTTCATTGGTCCATTTACATCATCTCATGGGAATGCGTACATTCTTGTTGTTGTTGATTATGTGTCTAAGTGGGTTGAGGTAGTGGCACTACCCAAAAATCAAGCCAAAAGTGTTATAATGTTTGTTAAAAAGAACATATTTTCAGGATTCATAGTCCCAAAATCCTTCATTACTGATAATGGAAATAATTTTAAGAATTACAAATTAAATGATTTGATGGAAAAGTATGGTTGTGTTCATAAGACTGGAACTCCTTGTCTTCCACAATACAGTGGAATGGTGAAAATTTATAATAGAGAGGTTAAAAAAATTCTTGAAAAAATGTCTCAAACTCTAGAAAAGACTGGTATCTTAAACTGGATGAATCTTTATGGGCATATAGAACTACTTTCAAGACACCAATAGGTATGACTCCATACTAGATTTTGTTTGGTAAATGATTTCATTTTCCTGTAGATTTTAATCATAAGTCATATTTAGTTTTTAAATCCTTAAAAATTGATTTTAAGAGTACTGTTGAGAGAATATTTCTTTATCTGAGTGAGCTGGATGGGATTAGGAGAGAGTTATGATAAATCAATTTGGAGAGGACTATGATCATTCATGATTATATCATTCAAACCAAAGAGTTTAAACCAGGATAGAAGGTCCATATCTTTAATTCTAGACTCAAACTCTTTCCTAAAAAACTAAATTCCAAGTGGTCTGGTCTATTTACTATTGATAGAGTACTTAAGAATTGAGCTATTAAAATAGTTGGTAAAGAAAACAAACCCATGATGGTTAATGGGAAATGAGTGAAACTCTATTTTGAGGGAAAACCAAAGGTCTTGTCTTCCTTCACTGTTCTTGAGAACTGATCCTGAATAATTCATGGATGAAGAAATTAAACTTAGCACTACATGAGAGGAAACCCATGGTTTTCGTTTTCTTCTTTTTTTTGTTTCATATTTGGAATTTGAATAAAAATATAGAATGCTATTTTTTTCTAAAATTCCTGTTTTTTCTTTGTTTTGCTCCTAGTTCTTGTTTTCTGTATCAGGATGCTATTGATGTTTCACAAGGGAGTGGAATTCCCATACTGGAGGATTAATGACAAACCATTTTAGAGGCGTTCTTTAATTTCTTCATTAATATTTCTTCTCCTTTTCACTTTAATAAAAATTCATTAAGTAGTCACATTTTTTTCTATTATTGGTGAGTCATTAACTCATTGATGCACACAAGAAAACGATTCACTTATATCAATGACTCATTGGTTCTACTTTTGGTGATTTAGTTAATGTTACTTTAAAAATTATGCTTTTACTAAAAAGTCTGTTGCATGTCAATATGTTTTAAAAAAATTCTGCATATTTGTCTTTGCTGAAAATTTAAATTCATTGATACCGAAACCACTTCACTATATTAGAAATTATGTGTTTGTGGGGGGGTTCATCCAGACTAAGAATTTGTTTTTATTGAATCTTCTTAGTTGTTGGTTTTTTGGAATTCTTGTATTCTATTTTATTGAATATCCAACTGAATAAATTCGGTTAAACTTGCTTCCACCCAATTCACATTGCACTTACATGAGACACATGCTACTGATTGAACTATTTTGAAAATTCTTTTCACTGACATAAATTATAATGCATGTGCTTCATTGAGAACTTTCTGTAAATTAATTATTGTCGAAAACACATTCTTTGAGCTTTAATGAGACCCTTAACATGTCATAAATCTACTAAATTGAAAATCTATTTTGAAATTTATCTGTGAAATTGTTCTTCTCCACATTTTAATTCAATTTTGGGGAAAACTTTTTGGTTTTAAGTATGGGGTAGGGGGTCAATTATTGACTTAGCTTAACAGTTCCTTTAATGAAAATCCCATAAATTCCCACTTCCTTTAATTTTTTTTGTAAAAAATGAAAAAATGGTTAAATTTTTTCAAAACTTCTTAAACAATTTTAGGCTGTATACAGTACTCAAATGAGTCTTGCCTAAGGAAAGTGCCTTGATGGTAGTTAAACATTCATTAAATATGAAATTGATAATGTTTAATGATTTCTGAGTGATCATGCTTAGTGATTTTATGAAAATTTGTTTTAGGAACTACTTTTGTGTGTGATTTGGGATACATTTTTGTGGAACTGAAATCATAACCCTTGGAACTGGAAATTTGAACTCTTTCCTAGAAGACCCACTTTATTTATAAAAATTAATCACCTTAGTGATCCAATGTAAATGGATTTTATATAAATCTTTTGAAATTGGAGTATTTCGGGAATTTGGGATCCCATGGTAAATCTCTGAGACCCTAGATGCTGGGTGCATTTCTGTAACATCCCAGTTCTGGAGGCCACCCAGAGGCGCCCCATACCCGGTTGGTCACATGGCCTCAAGCGCATTTCCCCGAATGTCAGAGGCTGCCGACTAGCAGTGAGAGCCTTAGGTGTGATAGTGGGGAAACTATGCCCTCATTGACCGAGTACACAGCGGAAGTAAATAAATACATACAAGAGCGGAAGTAGTAATAATGACATACAACAGTAACATTAGAAAACTGAAAGTATAAACTAGAGAACATATTTAAAATGATGCATGATACATATGTCTAGGAAAATATCCAAACAAGTCACAATGATGGAATACAACAGTGCTAAACCAAAGTGCAAAAGAAAGTAGATAAACTCCTCAGCATCGAAAGCCATAGCTTGGTCTCATTCTCGCCAGCTCCACAACAAATCAAGTACCTTAAGTAGAAGGGCGGTTGCCCGTATCTATACTTGCAACAATATAATCTGTTTGGGCCCAAAATCATGGCCCAAACAGGGTGTGAGACTAAATCCTAGTAGGCAACCACCCAAAGATCTGTGCCTAACAGTCAGTGAAAATATGGTAGGTAAAAGTACAGAAAACAGTAAACAGGAAAGTGCTCAACAGTAAACAGTCCACGGTTTCAATATCAAGCAGCAGTGAAGCAAACAGCTAAACCTCAAACAGGTAACCCTTTGGGAAGTACTCACATTCATCCCCTCTGGTCCTACCTAAGAAGTACAAGAAACCCTTTGGGCAGTGCACTCAGCCTAACCCCTCTGGTTCAGTCATAAGAATATAATAAGACTCTATGAGAAAGCGCTCACAGTCAATTCCACTTATAGTCAATGGTAAAGCAAGACTATTTGAGGAAGCTCACACAGTCCATTCCCTGTATAGTCTACAGTAGTCAATGACTCTCTGAGGAAGCTCACCCGGTCAATTACCCTTATATCCCAAAGGTCTAGGACTCTCTGAGGAAGCTTACTCAGTCAATTCCCCTTATAGCACAGGTCGTACAATTCAAACAAAGACTCTGTGAGGAAGCTCACACAGTCAATCCCCTTATAATCTAAAGAAATCAAGGACTCTATGAGGAAACTCACTCGGTCAATTCCCCTTATAGCTCCAAGTGGTTCTAGGCTCTCTGAGGATGCTCACTTGGTCAATCCCCCTTATAGCCTAAGTGCTCAAAGACACTCTGAGGAAGCTCACTCGGTCAATCCCCCTTATAGTCTACTACACTAGGTTCTCACGGCCCTGTGTAGGTCAATGTGCATTGCAGTGTAATATATCCAAAGTAAACCTACAGAACTACTTGGCTAATAGTCTGCAACATATCAAGCACGTCAGAATACAAACTCTCCACCCAATAGCAACAGGCATGGAAATCAGGCAAGGCAGTCAAACAAGCTAAACAAGACCAAACGGTCGTAAATAGAACATGCAAGGACAAAACATCCAAAGCATAGAAATCAACCCAATTCATATCCAAATTACCTCTACACAGGCATACAAGCATGGAAGATAAACAACAGGGGTAAAACGGTAAACACGCAATACCCCGCTCAAGGGTATTGGTGGAATTTTCACATAATACTCAAAGTCTTCGAACAAGAAGGCACAAAACACCTATTTCGGGGTTAGGAGATTGCTATACTGGAACCTCAATGCTTTAATTTCCTTAGAACTCCGTAGATCTAAGAAAACGTCTAAAATGTTCAACCCATGATAACTTGGAAAAGAAGAGAAATCATGAAATGAGGTTCCAATAGAAGAGAGAACTCACCGATGTGATTCCAACACAACCGACGGTGTTCGATTCAGAGGACGGACGGAGGCTCGGGGGCTCGTCGAAGATTTACAGTCGTACAGGCTCTCGCGGATGAACGAGACCTAGAAGATGTGTGTTCTGTCCATCAAACGTAACCCCGGTGCGTTTAATGAAAAAAACGAAATACATGGAGTGTACTTTTGGAGTACACGACATGTACTTGCTGTTTTCGTACTCCGCATTAGGTGGCCTCCAAGTCACTCCCACACGGCCGTGTGTGTGGCTACTACCCGGCTAGCACACAACCTACTGTGGAAAGGAAGTGCACGGCGTGTACTCATAAAGTACACGACGTGTACTTAGAAAATTTCCAAAATTTCCTCTTTTTCTAAAAAATGACCAAAAAAGGAAAAACTTACCTGAAAAGAAGATCCGAGTTCTTATAGTTTTTGTTTACTATAATCTCTCGGTACACTCTGAATAAGTGAATTTTCACAGTGCTTAACACAATGTTTCATGGCTTGGAAAAAATAATAATAAAGTTTCTAGGGTCAGAAATGTGTTCATTAAGGTGAGGGGAAAGATGAACGCCAAATGAAGAATGAGACAATTGATTTATAAGGTAATCATTTAGGTTGTATCAATAAGGTGATTCAAAAAATAATAATTTTTTGTGGAACCTAGGATGGAGTCATTGTACAAAGTTTTTATTGTTATGTTCTTAATTCCACTGACTTTTAAATTTTTATCACTCTTGATGTTAGAATATAAGCTTGAATGGAAATAAGTTTTTAGGTAGAATCATATATGAGGTAGGACATCTTCATTGATAGATGGTTTATTGCTCTCTTGATTACCATTTAAATTTTTATTCTAGGCAAGGAATCTTTTGAACATTTCATTTCTTAAGACTAAACTCAATTCTGGTCCTAGGTTTTCAATGTGCAGGACATGTTACTTTTTTGAGCTGATTAATAAAGATACATCTATTTTTCAATGATAACAAAACATGTGATTGTTTGAGGACAAAGAATGTTTAACTGTGGGTGAATTTGATGTGGCTCTAATTTCACAAAGTTTGCCACATTTTTTACTTTAATATTTAACAATTTATTTAATTAATTCTTCAATTTTTACTAAATAATTACACTTTTCTATTTTTATTATTAAATTTATTAATTTACCATTTTTTATAGAAAAGTTTGTATTTTTTATTATTTAAAATAAATAATTTAGTTTAACTAACTTATCTAATATAATTATTTCT
Source organism: Viscum album (assembly GCA_963277665.1). NCBI lineage: Eukaryota > Viridiplantae > Streptophyta > Magnoliopsida > Santalales > Viscaceae > Viscum > Viscum album. Next base: position 1,766,409,539 of record OY728120.1, read on the forward strand.
TAATTATTTTAGTTAATTTTAATCTTCTTGACTTTTTAATATTTTGTTATTTATATTAAATAATCATTTAATCACATTATTTGGAAATTAATTAACTTTTTTTTTAATTTAATATTATATCTTTTAATTAGTTTGATTTAAATATATTAGCATTATTATTTATTCTGTTTAATAACTCTATTATTTTTTGATATAAGTTAAGAAGTTATGTTTTAATTTAATTAAATAATGTGTTTAATTTTAAGTTTTCATTTAGTTTCTTAATTAATTATTTTAGATTATTAAATCATTAGTTAATTTTAATATTTTAATTATATGTATGCAGTTAAAATAATTTAGTCACTGTCACTTTTCTTTTAGTCTGTCAGTCTCATCGACGCACACACACCAACAAATCACTTTTTTTTTCTAGCATCGTCGGTGTCAGTTTCTCAAGCTTCTCCCTTCCTATTGTCGGTCTCATGGACAAGCGCGTACATACTCTTGGTAGCACAAGCCATAGACTTAGTTTACTTCATTCACTATTTTTATAAATTTTTAACTTCTTTCATTCAGTTTAATCTTTTTTTAGTTTTACATAAATCAATTTCCTTAATTAATTGTGTTTAAGAATAGTCAAAATTGTGTTAATTTAAATAATAATTCAGTCTTATTTTAGTTTTAGCTTATGTTTTATTTTTAGCTTTATGTTTTTAATTTAATTTAACAAATTATTATTATATTTAATTTAGGAAAGAATTTAGTTTGATTTTAATTATATAAAAATATTTTAATTTGTAAATTTTAGTTTATGTTTATTTTAGTTTTATTTAATGTTATTATAAATTAATTTAAGTTTTAGTTTTATTATTTAATTTTTTATGTTACATTTAATTTACTATTGATTTAGTGACCATCATTTATTTTCCCTTCCTATCAGTGTTGTTTCCATCCACTGGTGGTACTGACACCGTTGTAGCAGTATCAGTGTGGTACATTCCCAGTGTCGGTCTCTCATTTATCTTCACACACCGATACTGCCATATTCACTACGTCGGTGGCGGTCTCACTATAATCTTATGCCACTAACACCGACGCTCTTCACTTATACTGATGCCTTAATGGTGTCGGCTCCACCCCCATCCCTTGACACCGACTGTTCAATCTCAGCACCTTTTCGTGTCGATGAATCCCTTTTTCTTCTCTGCTACTGACGACACCCATTTCAAAGACCGATACAAATCCACCCACATCTCACCAATGTGCAACACTCATCTTATCGACAGACTTCTCATCCTGCTACCGACGTTGTGCAGATCATCCACCTCTTCAACTATTCCACCGTGGGATCTTTCATTATCAATCTGTGCACCTCTTCCACCAATGCATACAGAATCAAACAAAACACCACAAACTAAACCCGATTCAGACCCAACAAAAATCAAATAACACAGATCTGAATCCCCTTCACGCAGGTCAGGAGGTGTTTTCGCCTGTCACCGGGATGCTGAACGCGATGTTGCTGTTGCGCCCCCATCACGAACAGAAGGCCGCCATTTCTAGCGCCGAGCCGCCTCTGTCTTTCCATTCCAGAGCTGCTGCGTACAACCGCGAGCTGTGAACCCCTCTTCAAACCACCGCAAAGAGGGAGAACCAGGTGTTGCAGATCAATGAGGTCGCCATTGCAGATCTGGATCGACAGACCTTGACGCTAATGAGAGGCCGATCTGAAGAGCACCCACCTGGTGCGCCATTGATGGATTGCACAGCCAAGAACCGAGCCACGACCAGATCTGAAAATCTGAATCCGCTGCTTGATGAGATCTGCCGCTGGTCACTTGGAGTTGCAAGAGCTCGGGCCACTGCGGGATTTTGCTGGAAAAGAAACCCCCCGTGGGCCGATATTTAGAGGGAGAAAAAAATTAAAAAAGTTAAAATAAAACTTAAATAAAAAAAACTAATAATAAATAATAAAACTAAAACATAAAATAATAATAATAATTTGAATTAAATAATAAATTTAAAATAATTAAAAATATCAAATTATTAAATTAATTAATTAAATTTAAATATATAAAACTAAATTATTAATAATAATAAATAAATAAAATTAGAGTAACTAATTAGATTAATATTAGGATAAACTTATTAATTTTAATAAAATAACAACTTATAATAATATTTAGTTAATATTTTATAACATTATTAATATGTTCACTATAATAATGTTAATTAAATAATTTAATTATAGTTTTAAATAGAATAAAATAATAAATTTATAACACATAACGATTAATATAAATTAAATACCATTTAATCTTAAATTAACTAAGTATTTGATTATTTACTTATAAAAGATAACACTTTTTTAACATCAAATTAATTACTTTCTGTTTAAACTATGCAGGTTCACACCAAAGCCTTAAAAATGTCCAAGTGCATTCAACTCACTCTTCGAGAGTTTGTTAGAAGGGAAAAACTAATGCGATGTGTTGTTGGTGAAAAAAAAAACACATGTGTGGTGCACTAATGAAAGACAATTTTATGTCGATGAAAGATGTTGGTGATGCGCAGTAGATAAAAGATCACATAAAACAGAGTAAGTAGGAGGAAAAAGGGGTGATCATTCGGCAACTTCACCGACATCAAAGAATAGTATATCCATCAAGGTGTAGATCCTAGAGATTCATTTCCTAGAGATCCAAGGAGCAAAGCAGGCAACACCATAGTTCGGAGGGGAGTTCTCACTTTCCACTGTATTTTCTCAATTTATATTCTCGTAACCAAATTATTATTTTTTCGAATATGAAAATGAAAGTGAACAAAATAATTTGGTTCAGGGACATTTTGAGTTCTACTAGTTATATCTTTTCTTCCTTATCACTTTTCATATTAATGAATTCAAAATTTACCGGCAATATAAATTATGAATTCATTCATTCTCTTCATACCACATGATTTCAATTTTCAATTCCATGATCATTCATCGAGACGTATCATGGATTTATTTTACAAAACTTCTTGATTCACAAAACTCCAGAACACAGGGTGAGTTTGTTCTGTTGTCATTTTCAAATTTTAATCTGTCAATTGAACTTTCTTGGAGTGGCGAACATCATGGTTGATCAATCTATATGGCTTATCTCCGGGCGACAGAGGTAAGTCATTCCTTTTTCGGTTGCATGTTGCATCCATATTTGAGTGGAAATGAATCTTTTCAAACCATTAGAATAGACTTTTCCTTGAACATTTATCTTACTTGTTCATCTTAGCATCTGTTGTTGTGTTGTTCATTGCTGTTGTGTTTAGTTTGATTATCTCTTACTTCATCATAGTATAGTTATGATTTAGTTTTCTTACCAAATTTTTTTTTAAAAAAGAAAAGTTTAAGAAGTCTCCCCACTACTGACAATAGTCGGGGGTTTTTAAGGGTTTTTATTAATAAAATTTGTCACAAGACTTCCCTGTGGGTTCGACCCTACTTGCCACTATATAGTAGTAGTTGGAAAACCGAAATTTTAAACTTTGACTCAATTTCAATGACAGTTGTGTCAATAACCATTGATACTTATAAATTAATCTTTAAAAAAAATTTATGTCATGATGGAATAAAATTATATTCATGTCATACATGTTAATATAAATATTCTTTTCACATTTTTATTAAAAGGAAAACATTCCTTATTTTGGAAATAACATGAAGATCCCCTTAATTTTTTCTAGTAAAAATTAAAAAAATGGTTAAAAATTTCTTTAATAAATAATTTGTAATATTTTAAAAAAAATGTTTTGAAATATTTTTTTTAAAACATGTTTTTGGAATAAAATAGATTTTTGACCAACTTGAGAAATGAAGTCAGATTTTATTAAGAACTTTTTATCAATCATTTTAAGTACCAAAGAATGAAATATGGTACTATTAAATATATAAAATATGAATATATTTAGGGGAAGGAAATATATTGAGTTTATGATATAAATATCAAATAGTTCATCAAAAGGAGACTTAAACCTAATCAATCCCAAATAATGATGATATTGTGAAATAAACCCTTACAACATTGGTAACTTTTGGATCATAAGCCCCATGAAAGAAATAACATAAAATGAATAATTAAATACCATAAATAGAAATATATTCATGGTATAAAATATCAAAGAAGAATTATATACACCACAGAAAAGAAATAAGTGGTGAATATGACATATATCCCACAAAAAGTTAATGTTAGACAAGAAACTCTTTCCTCGGGTTCTACTTCCTTCATATGTGTCTAAACCTCCTATATAATAAATATAGGTTTATTATAAATATATTAAATAATAATAATCACATATATCATACTATATATGATTTAATTACAGTCTTCTACCACTCATTTATTAATAATTATTTTTTAAAACCACTTTTTTAGGGAGATAATTGCATCGTTTTTCATGTATGTTTAAGTTCGATAATTTTTTTCCTCTTAATTTGATCATGGTTAAATCATCGCCAGAATGTCAAAAATGATATAAATATCACATTTAATCCTTGAATATATATTTATAGTATTATATTAAATTTATATATTGAAAATGGATTACTCTATTCATATAGATGAAAGGCTATACGTACGCATGAATATTGTTACTATTTTTCTCGACAGACAGAATAAAAGGAAAATGATAATATTTTTTTAAAATCGTTATTATATCATAAATAGAATTTTTATTAATAAAATATTACCTTATTTCCATCTATGAAAAAATAAAATGAAAAAAAATTCACATCACTGCACGGAGGAGGAAGTTTATATGTGCATATGAGCGACGCAATTATTTTCCAACGATTTTGAATGTAATAAGTAAGAAGAGATATTATATTGAAATAATTATTTTTAGATAATAAATAAGACATATATGCATTAAATTTACCATTAATAAATTTCATGTAGTGAATAAGCGAAAAATAAATCACATCACTTGGCGAGGTGGTAGTCCATCATATACATGAGTGACGTTATCATATCCCCCATGGATTGGAAAGTAATAAAGTATACATGATATCATAATTATTGAAGTATAATAATTTCATAAATATCATATACATATGTTAAATCCATCATTATATCTAGCCTTTAAAGAGCGTGGTAGAAAACAAATTATAATCGTGTGTGAGGCGCACTATAACAGATTTGAGTTTGTTCAGCAGTAGTAAAAAGTGCAGATAAAGTTTTCCTTTATCAATGCCAACAGAAGTGATGATAAAGGGTATAGTTTATCACAACTAAAAAATGTGCTGATAAAAAAAACCTTTATCAGCAATTATTTATAGCGTTGATAAAAGACACCCTTTATCAACACATTTTTTAGCTCTAATAACAGTCATCTTTATCATCACTAGTTAAAGCACTGATAAAACTATAGTGATTGCATGCAGGAGTCCCACATTAGACATGTGAAGGGTTAGCCACTTCATTTTATATGATTATGCAGCATCAGCAGATCAGAAGCCTGATGTGGGGATGAGCTCCCGCAGACACTTGCCACAAACCAAAATGGGCCCATCCCTACATGCATGGGCCCACACAGGCCTCAACACAATAATTTTTTTCCATGTTTCACTCTCCCATTAGGACTTCTTTATTTGGTAGCCTAAAAGGATGTCCTTTTAGACTGAGGTCTAGTTGAATTTTTTAATTTTTTTATAATAAAATTCATGTCTCATACATAAAAATATATATTGATATATAGGAATATATTAAATATTAATATGTATATATTAAATCTTCTTGCCTTGAATATTTATTTGTCTAATATTTTTTTAAAATTTATTCATTTTTTATATCTCTTTATATATATGCCTTTTTACAATTAAATTCTCATTTCGTATATAAAAATATATTGATATATTTAATATGCATATATAAAAGTATATATTGATATATATATATATATAATGATATATATATAAATATATTAATACATATTAAATATTGATATATATTAATATATAAATAAATATATAGATTAATATATATTGACATATATTAATTAATAGTCTACTAATTATATAATTATATATATAATTGATTAAAATTACAATATATAATGTAATTAATTGTTTATTAATTATTTAATAAAAAATAATAAATTTTAAAAATAATATATATAAAATTAAATAGCTAATACATTTTTATAATAAATAAAAATGAATAAATTTATTAAATACTTAATATAATAATTAAATAATTAATGTACAAATGAAGTAATTAATATACTATTTATTAATATATATATATACAATTCATTTTTATTAATAGACATTTCATTAATAAAATTTATAGTTGTTTTTTAATATTTAATGTTTTTAATACAGTTATAATTTACATAATTAATATTTCTTTATTTTTAATTAATCATATATTCAGGCGGGTTCACTAGTTGGATCGAGCCAACCCACAATTTTTTCATAATTAAATTTATTTAATTTAACATATATAATGGTAAATATTATATTAAATATATATATATATATATATAAATAATTAAATAATTAATACACTATTTATAATTAATTAAAATGAATAAATTTATTAAAAAAGTGAATTTAATATGTATATAGTAATAAAATGTATATTAATTATTTAATTAGTATATTATGTACTTAATAAATTTATACATTTTTATTAATTATAAAAAATATGTTAATTATTTAATTAGACATAAATAATTAAATTTCACACATTTATAAAATTTATTCATTCAATATAATTTATTGATTGATAATGATAACTATGTGCATACTTTTTTTATAGTTTATAGATTTCAAATTTTTATTCATTTAGTATTTTTTGTAATGTATTCACTTCTTAATATTTTTATCCATAATTATTCGTTAATAAATTTAATATTTTTTTTAATTTATTCATTTTCTATTTTTCTTTGTTAAATAGTTTTATAATTTTATAATTTTCCAGTATTTATATATACATATTTTCCATTAATAAGTAATGTTTTTAAAATAAATGTATTTTATATAATAAATATGTATTAGTTTGTATCTTTACATATATTAATCTTCAATTTTAATTTTTTAAAATTATTTAAATAATAAAAACTCTTATTCATTTTTTAAATTTATTCATTTTAATTATTACTTATTTCATTAATAGACCTTATATATTTTATAATATCATTGTTCTATTTAACATATATCAAACATGTATATGTATATATAAATTAATTTCACACATACATATATTTCAGTAAATAATGAAATCTTATATTGAGAAACACATACATAATATTTTTGTAATTTTTTGAAATTTTAATATTTAGTTTAGAATTCCATTTTTAACATAATATATTTAATATATATATTTTAATTGGTATGTTTTATTTAGTTATTTTATATTGTTTCAATTAGTATTATTTATTCATTTTTAATATTTTTTTGTTTTTATTTTTTTAGAATTTAACCATTTTATAATATTTATTTAGACACATTTATTTTCATTTTTTGATAATTTCAAAATTTATACATATTCATTCTAATGAATATCTATATTTTATTTTTTAAGAATTTATATAATTAATAAAAATTAAATTTTTTAAATATTTTTATAGTCTACTCATTTTTAATTTTTCAATTTCACTCATTTTTAACATTCACGTATTTATGATTATATAATCATTAAATTATAAAACTATTTTTGTAAATAATATTTATAAATAAATAAATTCATAAATTAATATTTAATATATTCATAAAATTGTATATTTTTAATTATAAATATACTAATATAATTTTTTCTAAAAGTAGTTATATAATAATAATAAATATATATATATTTGAATAATATAAAATTATAATAAATTTATTTAAATAATGAATAAATTTAATATATTTATAATTATATTTATACATATTTATTATATATTTATAATTATATGAATTTAAATAATTATATCACTATACTTATAATTACATACCAATATTTGTAAATATATTTACAATCATATTTATTTATAATTATAAATATAAATATATATCTATAATTATATTTGTAAATACATATTTACAATTATTTAAATATATTTATAATTATATAAATTTATATAAATTTATAAATTTATACAGTTATTTTTTAATTATATTAATAATATTATTAAAATTAATTTTTCTGGTCTTTATCAGTGAAAAAAATTCCCCACTAATAAAGATATCGTTTATCAGTACATGTTTTGTATTAATAATGAGGCCTTTTATCAGTGCTTATTATTTTAGCGCTAATAAAACCCTTCCTAATATTTTAAATAGAACCCTAAATGAACTGATTTCTATCGTATCGTTCAACCTGTCGAAGAAGATTAGCTCTTCCACCGCTCCCCTTGAACTTCTCTTAGATGAATGAACTCTCAAATATAAGGTATGTTATCATTTATTCTTCTATCTCATTTATCTATGTTGCTGATCACCACTCTCACCCAAACATGGCCCAAAACACATTATATTTTTGTGTCCTTTATTTATTCCTATTTTTCAACCACCTCCCCACCATCAATTCCTTTATCCCAGGAAAACCATCCACCGTCGTGAAGCATCACTTCGATGACCACCTTATTGACATCTTCCACTCTCTCATCCATCTATTATAGCCAACATTCCCCCTCTCCCTTTCCAACAGAATATCTACCATTGTTGTCTCAAATTTTTATTGAATGACTTATTTTGTAATCCAGGCCAGTGGGAGATTTTCTTCATTATTTTACCATTTCAAATTAGGTGTTTGATTCAAGAATTTACAATTTATCATATAATTGTTTACAAATTACTTTTATATGATTTAATTTTTTTATAGGGGTGATGTTCGATCGTTAATATGATAGAAAAAGTATAAGTAAATAGATTTATATATGTGATGTGAAGTGTGTATCCATTACTCAACTTAATGATTTGGGGTAAATGTTTGATAAATAGAAATCATATTGATTTAATTTATATTTTATTTAATCTTATTTTAATTATATAGGTATTAGAGACTAATGAATTAAATTGAGATATTATAATTATAATCCATTTATCATAACATAATGAAAGTTATAATTTTTATATCAGTGATGTTTTTATTAGTCAGTTGTTATAAAACATTAATGAGAATTATTGTCATTTTAATTAAATGAATGAAAATGGATTTCATTTTTTGGGGGTTTTATTTCTGTATGTATTATTTAAAGATAGAATTTATACTTTTATAAAATTCTGAATTTGGGTTTTTTCAATTCAAAACTCAATACAGTTTTTTGTAATTGATTTTAAAAATATTTAAAAAGGATGAATGGATTTATGGTGTTTGGAAATTCAAAAACATGTTAGTATATAAATTTTATTATTTATAGTGATTTCTAGGAAATGGTTCTGTTGTAGATTTAGTGAAATGGTTTTTAAAATGAATATGTATAGTCAAGAATTTTATACAACTGATTTATAAATGGATTATCTGATTAAATGGGTAAGAAATAAATTTTTGTAAAATTAAAAATTAAATTATTTTTTCTAGAGAAATAAAAAAGAATATTTTCCTTAATTGAAAACACATGCTTTTGATTAATCTTATAATTTATTTGATAGAACTATTAAATGAGATTCTTATAGGGGTTTAGAGGGTGTTTTATTTGAGGTATTTATGATATGCCTGAATGGCCCGAAGGCCTTCTTTTTTATTTTATTATGGATAATCTCCCTTTTAAGGGTTTAAGGGGAACTTGTACATGACCCGTATGCCCAAGGCACAAGGTATTTATGATATTATTAGGACAATATATAAGGTTTGTGGTGTAGAATTTATACTATTATTCTATAATGTTTACATCATGTTTATGTAGAGTTGAAAGGGAATGTGGGTTTCCTATTAAGTTAGGACACAAAACCATTTTTTTGATTCAACTGATTTTTACCTTACACTATGGTAAATAGTAATATAATGGATCAGTCAATTCCTAGAGAGGATTCATAGTTTTTTTGAGTGTTCTATATTTTTTGTATTAGAATAGTAATCCTAGGATTAAAGGTGTTGTGAGTTTGTATCGGATAATATAGATGCTGAGAAAATTATTTTTTAGATTTATTTTCTTATTTATTTATCTTAAATATGGGGGATGGAAAATGAAATTTTTTGTCATGGTTTGAGGTGTGGGAGTATTTATAAGTTTCTTATTCTTATTTATAGCATTATTTATTTTGACTAAGACATGCAGATAATATTTTTATTATTCTTTACTATTGTGTACCATTAGGAAGGGTCTGGATGTCACCCATAAAGTGTTCTAATTTAAAAGTAATTTATCTCAGAAATATATAGGATTAGAAGATAGTGGAAAATTTTTATAAATTTTATTATAATATCACTTAACAATACATGTGATATGGATTTTTTTTAAGAATTAGTATACACTTTTAGATATACAGGTGAAGGTTTTGGCTACTATATGTGGGAGATGACTTATAGTGATCTTTTTCAATATGTTGGTGGGTTCAGTAGTTGGTTACCTGTTGGGAATAAAGCCATGATTTTATTTAATTTTTAATGTATTTAAATGAAAAATTGTAACTAATTATTTGTTTATATATAAATTAATACCTTTAGTTGGTGTCTAGGAATACTTTCCTGAATTTCATATAATATAAGGTTTATTTATTTTTTATATTTAGATAATAGGTCACCCATTCATTGAATTTTATTTTTCTTTCATGTTTCAATATTTCAATGAAGAACCACCAGGACCACCACATACAATGTGAAAGAAACATAAACCCATCCCTCTCATTAGACTCCCACCTAGAATGGTTATAGAAACTATCCTATATTACTTCATTTTTTCCCACAAAACATCAAATTGAGATCCTAGACCAACAACTACTTGATTACCCTAGGTTGTTTCTTTTCATGTCAACCATGGGTAAAATGATAACTTGTCATGAATCATCACCACTAACATTCAATTTTCAGGTTCCTCATATTATAATTAACTATAAAATTACACTTTGATTATGAATATATTTTTTTTATTTATTTATTTAATATATTAATGAATATTTTTTTAACCAAATAGGATGGATATGAATCTAAAATGGATGCATGCTAATCATATGACAAAATATAAGGAATATGGAATTAAAGAATTAACCAAGATTACAATTGGCCTTGAATAGTATACTTATAAAATCCATTATCCATGTTTAAGTAGTTTTTATTCAAGAAAAATTATTAAGGAAGAGTAAGATGAATATTTTATTTTTTATGGAAATGATTATAGCTATAAATTTGAGAATAAACATGGGAAAAACTGAATGTTCACACAAATTTGGATAATACTCTGGGTTATTGATCATTTAATATGAATAATGGTGTAAATGATGATAGAGATCATATTGAAGAAATGAAAACGTAAATTGAAAATGACCTTTTTGATTATCCATTTTTTACAAGTTAAAGATCTATGCTAAGATGTCGTTGTATATTTATTGTACTAAGTACAAATATTGTCACCTATATTGAGGTTATATAATTTGAAAACTATCTACAAATAGAAGAACACTATCATTACCAAATTACTAGGCATCTAGAATAATATTATACCTGAATAAAATGAAATTAATTTATAAACATATGACACTTAATGAAATCTAAATTCAATGGGAATTATATCTAAAATAATTCAATCCTATTCAAATTATTTCGTATTTTTTTTACAAAAATACAAAACCACACATAAAATTCTGTATTTTTGGTGTGAATCAATATAATAAAGATGACTCAAGTAATTTGAATGATATATGGTACTTTATTGTAATTCAATGGTTTGGATGACTATATGGATGACAGGAAATTGTGAGTCAATTAAAAAGACACACAGATAAAATAATTAAATATGGGAAACTTTTTCAGCCATAATATACTACTTAGTGGAATAAAATTTATTCAGATATCATCAATTTGGAAATGAGATAAGAAATCTTCTTCTTGTGTTTTTTAAATATGGAATAAATCCTTTTAGTATACATATTATTACTCATAGTACATGAAAAGATATGTTGGTAAATTATAACTTTCCACCATGGTTATTCATGAAGGAAAAATACATTATGTTTTCTCAGTTTAAATATACACCCAAACAACCTGGTAATGATATTGATGTCTATTTTTTTCCAATGATTGAAGATCTAAATTAGATGTGGGATATAAGTGTTACAATGTTTTATGATCATAGAAGTAAAGAATTCACATTACGTTCCACGATGTACTGGAATATAAATCACATTCCTATTTATGAAAAAAATTTAAGATGTAGAACTAAAATAATGTTAGGGTGTCTCATCTATTAAGTATGACCACTATTAGTTTGGATGTAATATTCTTTGAAGATTGAGTTTGTTGGAATCAAGAAATGTTTACCTCAACCAAATAAATATCAATCATTGATGACAACATTTGATGTGATTACCTAAAAAGCTACAATAATTCCTCCACTAATGACTAATTAACTATTTGATAAAGTAAAAGATATTAAAATAGTATTTAGAAAAACATTTTTTTTGAAAAACCTTATAAAATCCAGTTGGAAAAAGAGTTATATTTTCTTTGTATTATAATACTGGAATTTTTGGTATTTCAGATATTTATTTCATGACATTCACGTATAAAAAAAATATTTGAATGTGTTATTGGAGCATTACTATATGTTCTAAAAAAATATGGAATCAAGTGTTGGTTGGACATTGGTATAAGGGAATAGTTATCACTCATGAAGGGTAAAGGATGAAATTTTATTCCTCCAATATCTTACACTATATCTAGGAAATAAAAATTGAAATTATACATGTTCTCTAATGGTGTAAAAGTTTCAGAGGGGTATTCATAAAATATAAATATGTCAAATCAATGAATAACATGAAGTTACATTGATTAAAATATTATTAATTCCATGTTTTGATATAATATTTGTTACCCATCACTTTATGTTGCATTATACATAAACATTTATGACATAAATTAACCGAATATACTTATTTTTCAAATATAAATGAATTATTATTATAGAAACAATAAAGTTTCCAATCATGAATATATAGGTTGTAGCCATATAATGTAAATAAAAGATGTTCTTCCCACTAATATTCTTGGATATAATTTTGAACCTAATGGTCCACATGGCTAGGTAGGTTCAATAATGTTGTCCTATCTGTTACAGATAGAAGTACCCCATTGATAGGTATTGGAATATTTTGAATTGGTATGAAAATAATCAATATTTTCTAGAATATTTTATTGTAGATTGATATATTGTTGAAGAATTTGTTTACATACTTATCGAATACCTATCATATGCTAAACTAATCGTTCTCCCAAAGTCTCATCCAATCATAACACTTATGGGAGAAGGGATTCTAAGAAGAGATGTTGTTACAATTATCACTCTATAATAGGAGAAAGATAATCTTTAAATATTATATAATAGTGAATATGTTGATCCATACATTGAATCACACAAATAAATTCTTATACATTTGAATCGATAAATTGATGAGTTTTGGATATCAAAATCACATATTCAATAGTTTATACGACATTTCATTGATCATATTTTTAAGTAGTTATATGAAAATTCGAATTTAATTTCCAACCACCATTGATGGATAAACCAGGGACTAAATTGAAACGTTATATCTTATAATAGTTTTTTATCAATGGTTATATATTCTATAAAAAAACATGTTGACTATAGTGTGATAAAAATAGTGTAGTTACACTTGTGGTATAATTAATTCAAATATCTATTTAAAATGATAGAAATCTTGGTTATGAGAATATATCATATTTCAACATCATTAAAAACATATATGAGTTTAATTATACAATAATTAAAGTACTAATTTCCATTGTAAATTGATTGAAAACACGAGTTTAGTGAAAATTGATGAAATGGGCTTTCTGATGCTGAATTTCAGTGTGTAAGGGTATAAGGATGAGTTGTTCAAAATGGTATCACAAGAAGTTCAAGTATTTTATGTCTCAAATCTAGAAAATAATAATTTTTCAATTACACTACTAGAAACTAAAATAACTATATGGTCTGATGAATATTAAATAAAGGATAACCTTTTCATTGTGATATCACAATCATTTCATGGAAGTCCCAATATAGAAAATGTATTTTATAATATAGGGGACCAAAATTAGGGATTTGGATTCTTGATAGAGGATCAAAATCTATTCAACATTTAAGTAAAAGAATGATAGTTCATTGAGTGTGGTTAATGTATTTTTTAATATATTATTATTTTCATCAAAATATATTGTGTTATATACTAAATTAATGTAATATAAATAAAATGATTTACTAATCATATAGATAATGAATTCTTTAAATGATGATGTCACCAGTCTTGGAGAAGAACATATGGTTGATGTTGAAATAAAAAATTTATTAGGGGATAAAAAAAATTTGGTTAAAAAATATTAATGACATAACATCACTATGTTGACAAAAAATATCAAGGTAAGAAGAAATGGTATAGAATTTGAGGTTGGTTTGGAATCAATGTGTCCAACCTGTTGACCCCATTAACTTAATGTTTATTAGTTATGTTGGGGTCATAATGAGAATTAATTTTCCAATTGATATATATTCATGGAACTATGTACATCTTATAGTAATGGAACCCCTTTTGGAAGATAGTAAGGCAGCATTATGATATATTTTCTCTATTTTACCGAAAAATTGTATAATGAAACAATGATTTAATTTTCATTACCCCATAGAGATTTCATTTATTTTATATGATTTTTATATGAAATATGTCTTAAAGACTACTAGAAAAGGCCATAGTGGTTTTCTGACACTTCTTACCAAGTTTCATCTTAGGGATGCAGAGGGGAATGTAATGCCCCACCAACCAGTTTTTTATGCACACATCACAAAATAGGAAACGTGGAATTATGTCATTATTAATTGTGATGAAAAATAATTTTTGTCATATTATAGTTGATAATATATTGTTTACAATTATTTATTTTTTCCATTTTGATTGAAAATTTATAATTTATGAAAAAAAACCAAATTTGAAAATAAACAACGTGCATCAAAACTAATTTACCCCTATCCAAAAAGTAAGGATATGGTATACTTTACTAGAGATTTTTTTTATTAATTTTAAATATGTAATTTTTTTTTATTTTATATGAAAAAACATATGTTAATTTGTTTATATTAATTTTAATGAATCAAAATATGAAGTCACTTCCATCCCACATTGTTATATAGGAGGAGGCCTATGAAAATATAGAGGGTAAACAAGTTGGTGAAAACACACAAGAAGTATGAGAAACATGTGTAAGTATCAAAAAAAATATATGTTTTAAAAAAGTATTACATAAAAATACCTATTTATGTTAATATGTTTTTATATGGTTTAAACACAAGAATCAATAACAGCTGTACCTAAATAAAAACTACATTGAGTATCTTTGATGTGGCCAAAATAATATGGTCATGTTAGAGTTTTCTATTTTAGAGTGTCACCTCAAACATATTTTTAGAATATAAATCCATAATAAGATACATATCAGATGATGAAAAAAATTTATGTGAAATTATATGATTTTTAATATATTATTATTTGGTATGGATTGGAAGACCAATATATATGAAAGGATCAAAGAGAACCGTATGTGGAAAAATGATCAATACATAAAGAGACAAATGTCCCCACTTGATTTGAGTCTAGTCATTTCCCACAACCATATACCTAACATATGGTAATCAATTTTGTCATTAATCTCTCTCTAAAATGCGAATCAAACAAATTTTGTTAGTTTTGTATTACTAAAATTATGTAGGGTGAAGTTGTATGTGAATTCTATCTATCCGCAGCCACACATAACCTTATTGAAAGGGGTATGATGTATAATATCTTATGTGACATGGTAAAAAACAAATAACTCATAAAATATAACATGACAGTGGGGATTTAAGTAGCTCAAGATCCAAGAATTGAGTTTCCAATTCCACTTTATGAACCATATATTACAATAGTTAGTGATTATATTGTAAATTTTTAAGGATATCTATCTAATATTATAAATAAGCATGTGGATTCTGGTTAAAAAAATTTCTTACAAAAAACCTATAAAAATTGATGAAAATAGGTACTATTTGAGGTATGATATCATAGGTAGATAAAAAATGAATAAATGAAAGCTCAGATCAACAAAATCTAGTGAATCATCCCAGAAAACAAAAGGAAGTTCTTGGAGTACGTTCTCCCATCCAGTTCCACTAAAACATATATTAACATTAAAAGTTCAGGAAGAAACCACATTAAAATATGGAGATTATAAATACATTAAATATTAATAATAAATATTTTTAAATGGAATTATAGATGTGGTTGGTCTTGAGAGTATAAATGAAATTCTAAAGTTTGAATGTATGGGAGTCTTAGTTGTTAATATAAAGATGAGGTTCATTTTCATAATCTATATATCCAAAAAATGATTTAATTTTTTCATTAATTCTAATAACAATTCATATCATCCGTATGAGCTTATATTAATACAATATAAATTTAAAACCCTATGACGTTTTATTAGGATTTGTTAATCCCTGTATCTTTTCTATGAAATAAATTTCATTGGTGATGGAAGAAATTGATAAGAAAAAAGATGATCTAAGAAATTATTTTAAGAAGAAAATAATAGATAATATACTCTTCTTGATGTTTACAATATAGGGTAATGGAAATATTATCTAATCATAAAAAATATATGTTTCTTTTTTCAATAAATAGTTTTTTTTTGTTTTTTGGAAGCATATGATATTGATCAAAATTAATTTGGATACCCTAAATGTTTATTTTTTTGGATCCAATGTAGGTATTTAAAAATTATTGACAACAAATTATGTGTATTGTGAATTTTTAATGAACTGCAATCAATTTTTATAGGTATACATTGTATTGTATTTTTCAATTTGTGTTCTAAAAAAATTATGATAGAGAGATATATAAATATTGTGTAAATCATGGTATGTGGTCTATGATTGAACACAAGAAGACTAAGGATTTATTCAAATGGGAAAATATTAAGGTATTTATTTATAAATATTTAACGATCAAACCATATTTCAAAAAATGTTATTGATTTTGGCGAATGTTTCTATAGTGTCTGAAGAAATATAAAAACAATGATTATAGATATTACATTTGAAAATTTATAAAAGATATTATATGACATGAAAAGACATGAATCCCCAAATAATATATTTGAAAAGGACATTATACATTCATTAAAAATATTTCTTAATCATTTTTTTCTATATTTTCTCAGTACTACCAATATTTTGAACAATATATGTACTAAAAAGAAGAAGTAAATTTCTTTGGGGATGATTCGGTAGAGTAGATAGTGTTAAAATGTTTTCCAACATCAAATTTAGGTGATTACATATTATTGTTGTGATATAGTACGTGATATGACCTTATATGTAATAATGGGATGTGAATCATTACTATCATAATGATTATATATTATTTTTTATCTATTTCTCAAAGAGAAGTATCATTGAGGAAAATGATTTGTTTAGAAATTAATGTGAATAATAATTGTTTCATAATGTAAACAGAAATCAAGAATATGAGACATCACAATTCATATTTAATTAATTTTTTTATCATTTAATTTAATTTTTCAGGGAATTTACTTAACATTTTATCGGGTACTTATTTTGTTAAATTTATACAATAGTTCAAAACAAACATTACATAGTTAAAACCAAGGAAAAACATTAAGATTGTTTTGATGCTTTAGGAAAGTGATTCATAAGAAATTTATAATATTTATGAATTAAACGCACATAAATATTACACATGATGTGTTCGATATGAATCTAATGGCATGTTTTCATTACAAAAGAGTCATTTTTGTTTAAAACTTGTATCACATTGAAAAAACTAAGAAAATGATCTCAGAATATTTTAATTTTTTTTGGAAAACTATCTTTAATTAATCTGAGATGTGTGGGAATTGGCTGCACATAGTTTCAATACCCGATGTGGTTGGTATGAATGTATGTATGTTTTCTAAGTATAAATGTTTATTTTTTGTTTATAAAATTCATGACATAGACAAAACATGGAATATGAGCTCAGGTTTTTTTTCAAACACTAGGAAAATGATCCATAAATCATTATTCACAAATAGTAATTAACCAAACACCAATCTGACACATGATATTGTCATTATGACTTTAAGTATGTATTTTGAATTTAAAAGTTCCATTTTTGTTTAAAACCCACATCACGTAACTAAAAAATGAAAACAATAATAGAATGTTTTCAAAATTCAAGAAAACAACCCATAATTCATTTTTGATGTATAGGAATTGACCACAAATAATTCCAACACACAATGTTTTCAGAATTATTCGAAGTGAAATTTTTCATTAAAAATGAAAAATTTTAGTTTAAACCACACATCACATAGAGAAAACCAATAAAATGAGCTCATTTTTTAATATTTAGTAAAACAGTCTAAAGATCATTTATAATATGTTGGACTGGCCTCACATAAATTTAACACCCTATGTGGCCTGTATGACTCTAAGTGCATGTTTTTAATAAAAAAGTGTCATTTTTGTTTAAAATACACATCAAATATCCAAAATTGAGAAGATGATGTGATATTATTTTCAAACATTATGAAAATAGCCCATAATTAATTTTTACATTTAATAATATAACTCCCATCAATTTAATATATGTGGTTGTTTATATGACTAAAAGTGTTTGTTTTCAATATAAAAGTGTAATTTTTGATTAAAATGCCTTTCACATCACCAAAACTAATCAAATGATCAATAATTTTTTTCAATTTTTTTAAAATCAATATTTCATTTTAGATGTTTAAGAATTAACAATACTTCAATCTGATACCCAATGCGGCCGAGATGACTTGTTGTGCATGTTTTCAATATAAAAGTTTAATTTTTCTGTAAAACACAAGTCACATCACAAAAAATAAGAAAAAGAGCTCATATTGTTTTTAATATTAAGGAAAAAAATTCGACAATTCATTTTTCATTGGTACTAATAGACCACACTACAATCCGACAAATGATGTGATTGATTAAACTCGAAGTTAGTGTTTTAAATATTAATGATTCATTTTAGTTTAAAATGAAACACATATCTAAAATGAAGAAAACATAATCATATTTTTTAAAACATTTTTAAAATAATCAATAATTCATTTGTGACATATAGTAATTGACCGGACAACAATCTAACACCCAATGTGGTTGGTATGGAATTATGTGTGTGTTTTCTGTACAAAAGTAAAATTTTATTATAAAACACACATCAAATATCGAAAACCATGAAAAAAAGATTCTATTATTTTTAATTTTTATGAAATAGATCAATAATTTATTAAAGATTATAGGAATCAACCACACATCAATCCAAAACCTGATGTTGTTGGTATGACTCGATGTCTTTATTTTTAATATGAAATTGTCATTTTAGTTTAAAACACATGTCATATCACCAAAACTAGGGAAAAAACTTGTATTGATTTCAAAAATTAAAAAAATGATATGTAAAACATTTTTGATGTGTAGGAATTGACCGTACATCAATAAGATACACGATGTGGTCGATATGAATTTTCATGCATGTTATCAATGAAAAATTACCATTTTAGTTTAAAAGACATATCAAATAGCCAAAAAAATGATAAAATGAGATTAGATTATTTTTAAAACATTATAAAAATGGTACATTATAATTTTTGTATGTGTAAAAATTGACCGAACATAAATCCAACACACGATGCGCTCGATATGAGTCAATGTGTTTATTTTCAATATAAAGGTGTAATTTTAGTTTAAAACACACATCACTGGGAAAAATAGATAAAATGAGATTTTATTATTTTCAAAATCTTGTAAAATGATTCATAGTTCATTTTTTATGTGTATAAATTGACCAATCATCAATCCAACACATGATGTGGTTGGTATGGCTTGATGTACATGTTTTTAATATACAAATTCCATTTTTTAACACATTCATCACATATGAAGAAATGAGAATAAAAAGCTTAAATTATTTTCTAATAATTATATCTACCATTACAAAAAAAAATTCTTAATAATTTTTATATTATACTTATTTAGTTAATTATCATAGAGATATTTATTGAAGAAGAATAAGAAATGGTGTGATAGTAGATGGTTTTTTTCAAAATGAATGTTCTCTTGAATTTACTTACATACATACTGAGTTTTTATCCCCACAATTTTGATCCAATTCCAGATAACCTACTTTTGAGAATAAAAAATACAGTGTGATGTGTAGGAATAAACTACAACTCAATATGATACTTGGTGTTCTTGGTATAGCACAATGTGTATGTTTTTAGTTTAAAATTTACAATATGTGTTTAATTTATTTTTATATGGTATAAAATACATAAGATTTTTTTCTTATATAGGTGCATGATTTTTGTTGATCTGAGGTGATCTTTCTCGAAACTAAAATCATGTCTAGGGGTCAGGGGCCAATGAAAAAAGAAAATTTATGTTTTTGAATGTATGTGATAAATTTTAATTACTTATGTTATTGTACAAGAAAATGTTTGAAAATTTAACAATATATTCTTTTATTCTAGAATTTGGGTTGTAAATTTTATTTCAATAAAATTATATATTTGATCCTATATTTCATCATTTTTTATGTTGTAGTTTCCTTTAATTCCAACATCATATTGCAATGATATTCCCATTTGTCAGTGCCAAAAAAAGAACTCATAAGGGGATTATTTAGAAGCACAAATCTAGAACTGAAAAAGGACCCCCTTTATTAGGACTATTTTAGTACTAATAATAGAACCCTTTATGAGTGATTAATGAAGCACCAATAAAGGTGTCCTTTATAAGAGCTTATTTTATTGCTCATAAAGGGTCACTTTATCAGTGCTTTTATATCACTAATAAAAGCCTTGGTATTTTAAGGGTTTTATAATTTCCAGTGTTTTTGTACCGATAAAGACCTATTATAACATTGTTAATAACATTATTTGTAGTAGTGGTAGTAGTCCATCATACAAATGAATGATGGGTTAGTTTCCCATTTGATGGAACATGATATAGATCTTGGTTATTACATTAACATAGTTACATATTAAAATATATGACATAATGGTGTTATTTTATTTTCATAATTTTAAAAGGTATTAATGAGGTGGAAGAAAAAATTAAAAAAATATTCATGTTTAAGAATTTTAAATCTTCTTTAGAGAGCCTCATTATGTTTTTTCATAAATCCTTCAAAAGATAGATTAGTAATCAAAATACTGCCTTTAGTATTTGGGTGGGGAAGTAATTAAAGGATTTAGATAAGACTTAGATTAACCAAATGGTTTTGGATGTGTGAATGGGGGAATTGAGGTGGTGGGATTTTATGAACGGGGGAGTGGAAACACTTGTTTTTTGTTGAGAAAAGTAATGCCCACATTTACATAAAGTGACAAGCCCCCCAAATAGTTAATTATCAATACTTAGAGGTTATAAGGTCTAAATATTTCCATATAATGGGTTTTGTACAAGATTTAGATAATTTAAACCCTTAACTTATTAGTTTAACATGTGGTAAAACCATTTTTACCTTAACCATAATAATTAGTTTATAATGTTTTCCTTATTCATTATGGTAAAACATTATGTTGAAATTTTTAGATAATATAAATTATGATGAATAAAATTATTTAATATTTTTGGTCCCAAATTCAACTCACATAATTGTGAAATTTTAATTTAAAATTAAAGTGAAGATGTAATGAAAGATAATGTTTCTAAATATAAAATTACCATAAGTATATAATATTATATTATAAAAACTAAATATTAAATTGATTCCAATGATCTAAATTAGTTAAATTGTATTATAATTGAACTTATAATAATTTATAACCAATTTAATTTATAATTTAAGTATTGTAAATTATTTAAATGAAAAAGATGGGTTTTATTAAAAATCACTATATTTTAGTATTCATAAAATATAAATATTTTCATAACATTATTAAAAATATACTCAAAGATAATTTTTACATGATGATTTCAAAGATGATGTTTATTTTTTCAAATAAAATTTCTAAATTTTGTAAAAATTAATTTTAAAATATGCGCACAAAGCGTAGCTAATATTCTTTTCAGAAAAATAATTTTTTTAGAAAACAATAATTTATCCTTCAAATTTTTGTTATTTTATTTCTAATTATTATATAACAAATTGATTTATGTTATACTTGTTCAAATCATATAATTTTTATAATTTAGTTATTTCTATTCATACCCACTAACATGATGGATATGTTATAATGTACAAGTTTAAATAATGATATTTTAATAGAGTATCACATTTCATTAAAACCTAGTGTTTCATGAATTTAAATATGTGTAAGAGAATGAATTTATTTTAAAAAATAAATGTCTTCAAGTCTTGGGGTGTTACATTCTATTATAAGCATGGTGATTTGTGACATATATGCTATCGAATATGATGTTACTCTTTTAAAATATCTGGGTGTTACACTTTGGTTCAAGCAAGACATACCCAAATAGCTTCCTTCATTCCCTACCCACATCCTAGAATCCAAAGTTTTAATATGGAGCTCTCCTAAGAATAGTTTCTATATAAACCTAAAGTAGATCTACGAAGAAGGAGTGACATTCTTAAACACGCATATTTATTTTATTTATTCTTCCTCCTCCTTCGAATCAACTTCAAATATGATAATATAATAACAAAAGTATCCCCTATATACTGAGATTCTATTATGTTAATGTAATAAACTTTATCCTTATCCACTTCAATCAAATGGGAAATGAATTCGTCGATTGTGTGTAGGGAACAATACTGCCTCATCAATTGATGTAATTCATTCTCCATATAATCCATTCAAGGATTGAAATAATGATGTATTTTAACAAATGTATATGATATTTAAGAATTTATTATGCTTCTATTATCATTATATCATATTTACCATCTTACTTTCCATTCCCTGGGGGATATGATAATGTTTCTCATGTGTATAGTGGACTACCGCCTCATGAAGTGATGTGATTTGATTTTCAATTATGATTAAATGAAAGGTCATAAGGATAAATTTAATGAATATAAGTTATATTTATAACCTAAAAGAACTTTTGTAAATATAATATCACATAAAACTTCATTCCTTCCAATCTAATTGGAAAAATAATGTTGCTCATGCGCACATGTGGACTACAACCACCACGTTGTAATGTGAATTTTTTTTCATATTGTTTATATATGGATGGTTATAAGAATTTATTTTATTAATACTAATGATATATAAGACATAATAATGTTTTTTAATGGTTAATTAACATCTTTTTTTATTTTTTTCTATCTTTAAAGAAAATGGAATCAATGATCATGCTTACGTATGACCAGCCGTCTCCATGAACAGTGTAATGAATTTTATATATATAACTATTATGGATTAATATGAATAAATATATAATGAATAAATATAATATTTATATCATGTTTTACTTTATATATATTATGTAACCCTGATAAAAGTAAATAAATATAAATTACTAAACCAAAACATACATGAAAAACAAATCAACTATCACATAAAAGAGTGATTATAAAAATGAATTGTTAATAAACTTGTCATAAAAGAGAATAAGTAAGTAAAATTTGTTATAAAATATTTAAATTTATTAATATATATGATTTATAATAAATACATATTTATTATATAGAAGTTATAAAAATGTATAAAGGAAATCCAATACGAGGTAAGGGATTCTTGTCTCACTTTTACTTTTATGAGACATATTCCATATTCACCACTTAGTTATTCTGTGTTGTGAATATAATTACCATTTGATATATTATATCATAAATTCCTTTATCTTCATGGTATTTAATGTTTTATTTTATATTCTTTTATTCAGGTATTATGATTCAAAGTATTCCAAAGTGGCAATTATTTATTTTACAATCTCATCATTTATCGGGATTCTTTATGATTTAATTTTTGATGAAGAAATTTGATGGTTCATCACTCAAGAGACTCATAGATTTTATTTCATAACTATGTTTTCTAAAAAAATTAAAAAATGTTTTAACATTATATAAATTATTTATTATCAACATTTTTACCTGTGTTTGACTTTTTTAAAAATAATTTTAATGGAAAATTAATGTCTTTTTCTAAAAAATGCACATTTTGATTTTACTGATAATATGAAAGTAATAATATTTTTTTATGTAAAAAATTGACCGGATTTTAATACTTCATGACCAATCAATTTTTTTAAGATTAATTTACAATATTAAAATGTTACATTAAATGTTTTTGTGAGATTTTAGTTTTAAAATTCTATTTTCAAAATGAAAAGGATATTCTCCTCAAGAATGTTTTAATATAATTTTTATGGTATTTATATTAATCAAGGATAAAAACCGTTTATTGTAATTATGATACACTTGAGAAATTTTTTATTGATACAATCATTATTATTTCCCAAAATGGTTTATTATTAGTTTTACTAGGGATATGCAATTTTATTACCATTCACCATATTAGTCTAGATGATTTATGATTATCAATATCGATTTTTGTATGTATGAACATTTCATATTTTAGTTTCCCAATATTAATGTTTATGTTGATTATGTTTCACCTCTATTATATAAGGAATGTATTGAACTTTTCATGTTTTGGGTAGGTCTCAAAATTACCTATCCCCTAGATTTATCAACAGGAATCAGTAGAAAAAATGGTTGGCCAAATTAAATGTGTTTTTACCAATATTTATAAAATTTATTGTGAATGGTTTTGATAGTGTGTTTTATATGTTCGGAATTATGAATTCCCTCGTTATGGGATTAGTTTTCGTTATCTATGTTGTTATTCAATTAGTTAGTCTATCCATGATCATGTTTCATGCTTTTGTGATTATTTATATTCCATTATGTGATTATTATTTATTTGTGCCATATTATGTTCAATTAATAGATTGAATGGAATGTGTCTCAGTTATTTACCTTTCCATGTTTATTATTCTTATTTCTTCATTATATCTTCTACTATACACTTACCCTTACCGAGCAACTGATCCCACCCCTATCTTATGTTTTATTTTCCCTAGGATAGTAGGAAGTGATTTCTAATAGATATAAATGGATATGATAAGGGTAAATATGGCGTTTTAAATTATTTTTTTGTTTTATGTTTTAATGTCAATGTTAATATAAATTATGAATCTTTTTTACCAATACTACTACATAGCACAATCCATTAATATCTGATTCTTTGTATGTTATTTCAAATGTAATAAAGTAACCACACAATCTAAGATACTAGGGTTGGGTTATTTACACATTAAGTAATAAAAGGGAAGAAAATAATAAATAGAAATCAACACTATAATGAATCTATAAACAATATGTCATGACCCGTCCCCTGGGGCCCAGGACATGACTACCCCTAGCCCTCCTTCCATAGGCCAGGGTTTGGTGAATAGCACTAGAAAGGCGTATACCAAAAACGAGAAGTAAATGCCCTTAATCCTATATTAACACATAGTCCAAGAACACAAAAATATGCAACCTCAAAGTAAAATTACAGTAGTAAAAGTGTGTGATGAAAGTAAAATGGCTAGAATACAAGCCCAACTGAAAGATACAATACAACAGAAAACAGAAAACAACTCCTTAAATCATCCTCCATGAACCATACCTAAAGGGTAGGTACCACTTGTCTCCACATCTCTCCATGTCAACCGTTACCGCCGTCCACTATCAGGTCCTTTCTCCCCAAGTCTCAGTCAATGATGCCCATCGTCTGCACAAGACACAACAAGGTGTGCGCAAAACCCATGCAGGGGTGAGTATAACAATACCCAGTACGGACCCCGAGACCCCCGAAGGACTCTCAGAATTTCACAATGGAAAACCACAATGCATGATATAAATCACAAAATAAAAAGAAAAATACACATCTAAAATTAGGTATACAACTAAAGTTCATAAATAAAGATGATCAGCCTTATGACATATCATTTTATTCCGTTACGAAGTTTCCAAAACTGAACCAAGAAGGAGTTGTTCCATTATTGATCCACACAGGGTCGTATATCACTTATCCATGACAAGATTTTGTAAGGATGGTCCTCATCGGGTCGTGCACTACTGATCCACACAGGGTCACTAGAATGCTGATCCACATAGGGTCACTATGGTGCAGATCCACACAAGGTTTCTAGATGCTGATCCACACAGGGTTTCTTTGATGCTGATCTACATATGGTTACTAGATGTGGATCCATATAGGGTTGTTATGATTCTGATCCACATTGGATCACTAGATGATAATCCACACAGGGTCACTACTCAGATGACAGCCAGCCACAGGATTCCTCACACCCAGTGCGCTTTAGTTATGTATTATCTTCTCCTCTAGATATCAGTCATGCCTCAACTACTACGAAGTTCCACAAAGGAGTATCCTAAAGGACCGTCATGTAAAAAGGGTTCCATTGCAATAGATTACATGTAAACAAGATGCCCAGTCTTTGAGTTATAGACTTTTTAGTGCCAAGGGCCCTATTGAATTCAGGTATGATCCAACCCGGCCTTACACCAACTTTCCCAAAAACTGAAGTGGAGTATTTTAAAAGAACTATCTCATACCAAGGATTCCATCTCCGTAGAAGGCTTGTCAAACATACGTCTGGTTTGTAAAAAACGTCCTTTTAAGCATATATGGGCCCCAAAGGGGTTCGGGTTCGGTCTGACCTAGTTGGACAGACCCGACCCAACCCCTCTTAGGCTGACCTGACCTAGTCCGAGTTGGACTCGGACCAATGGGCTATAAACCGGCATGGCCCGCTTCAGCCAGGTGTGACCCACTTCGGCTGGGCACGACCTGCTTCGGCCAACCGCGACCCGCTAGGTGGCGCGACACCTTACTGGTGGCCCGTGTGGGGAGGGGAGCAGCTCCCCCTCCTTACTGAACGGCTCAAATAGCCATTTGTCTCTTTAATTGGATGAGCCAGGTGGCACCACCCTAGCCATCCGTGGGACCCACAGGGAGTGGGTCTCCTTCTTTCGTGGCTTCGAATCCACGACCTACTCACCGCGACACTGAGTGGCACATCCTCCTTCCATGGTTGACGAGTGCCGGCCGCCACCTTCATGGGGCCACCGTACCAGCATGAATTTCACAGGCCACTAGGTGAGCTCCGATGGTCTGTCTTCTCTTCTGCTCACACCTACAGGCCTCCCGGGATGCCTCTGTTGCTTCGTGGCTCCCGAATTCAAGGTCCTATTGAATTTGTAAATTCATCCCCCAAAGAACACAACAAGAATGAAGTATTAGAGGGTCCAGTCCTTGTTCGTTTGGCCCATGCACTCCATGTAAATATCATATAATGTGGTAACAATTTAATTCATCAAATGTAAATTTTAATAAACCCCCAACCTCGAGATTAGTTGATGACATTGTGGTGGTGGTAGAAGATTCCGCATTTGATGAAGTCACGGACGTTCGTCGATCTTGGTTCATTACTGCCTATGCCTTGGTCCTCCATCGGTGGAAGGTGATGCGGTACTTCGTCAGAGGTTCCTCACAACCATACCAAAATCACACGCTCGTGATTTATTTAAATAGATGGAAGAATCAAACAAGTTTCACAACATTAATGAGGTTCATTAATGAACCTCATATCATGTTTCAACGTCGTGGTTACAAAATCCAAGAGTCAATCCATTAAATGGCTTGACAACGTAGTGGTTCTATCACCGCCGCTCAACCACTGGATAGAAAATAAAATATTTTTTTCATGTTATTTTATTATTCATTTAATAGTCTTAAAAACTATATTTTTCTCCCAACCCACTGTGGTCGAAGTGAAGTCTCCCTTATGTAAATCCTAATGCTATGGATTCAACGGTGTCATCATATTTCAATTCCGAGCACTGGTTCAAAATTTAGAAAATGCCACCCGCACATTAAATGAATGTACCTTAAAAAAATTTCAAAATTCCGTTCTAGGAACACTGGGCCTCAGAATCGAGCAACGACAATTTTTTCAGACTCATAATAATCCAAATAATTTTAGAAAAATTATATTGAATTTCAAGGTATTTACATTCTCCTTACCATAGGTATTTTCATCCCTAAAAGCTAAAAAAACATGCTGAAAAATGGGGGTACTGAGCACGTATCTAAGCCTCCTGCTCCCATGTGCTATCATGGAGGTTCCCATGCTGCCAATGAACTCACACTAGAGGAATTGGCCACCCACAAAGGACCCTCTCATGACGATCCTCTACATCCAATGTGAACTCCACAAACGTCGCCCCATCGTCGATGTCCAGCTCACCATAGTCGATAACATGCGATTGATCATGCACATATCTCCTTATTTGCGACACATGGAAAACATTATAAACCTAGTGCATCTCTGGAGGAGGATCTAGATGGTAATCCACTTATCCTACTTTACCAAATATTTGGAAAGGTCCGGTAAACCTCCGAGATAGCTTGTCGCCCCGACCAAACCTCTGTAATCGTTGTCGGGGTGAGACCTATAGGAATACATGGTGTCCCACCTCAAACTTTAAGGGTCTTTGTCTTCTGTCGACATAAGTATACTGCTAGCTCTATCAAGTCTTCATCCTCTCTTGTATGATCTGAACCTTCTTCGTGGTAGCCTGTACTAGCTCTGGACCTATAAGTGCCGACTCCCCTGGGTGATTCCAGCATATAGGTGATCTGCATGGTCGCCGTACAGGGCCTTAAACCGAGCCATGCTGATTGTTGAGTGATAACTATTGTTGTATGAGAGATCCTCTAGTGGTAGGTGGTCCTCCCAATGATGGCCAAAATCATGGACACAAGCATGTAACATGTCCTTGAGTGTCTTAACGGTTCACTCTGTCTGACCATCTGTCTGAGGATGGAAGGTGGTGCTCAAACATAGCTAAGTCTTGAAAGAATCCTATAATACCTTAAACAAACATGATGTTAATAGATAATTGCGATCTAAGATGATCGTCAATGACATCTTGTGAATCCATACAATATTCTTTATTCAGAGGTATCCTAAGCTCTCTACTAATCCCTGCTCTTGAATGGGAAGGAAGTGAGCCTACTTGTGGAGTCAGTCAACTATCACCCAGATCGAATCATGGCCCCTGGACATACGTGGAAACCCTGTCATGATGTCCATGGATATACTATCCCACTTCCACTCCAGTAACTCAAGTGGCTGAGCTAAACCAGTTGGTACCTGATGCTCTACCTTTAATTGCTTACATGTGAGGTATTGAGATACAAACTCTGCCACTGCTTTCTTCATCCCTGGACACCAGTACTGATGCCGAAGGTCCTGGTACATCTTCACCACTCCAGATGTACTGCTAAAAGGGATTTATGGAACTCCCTAAAAACCTATTTTAATAGCGTCATTGGTACCATGGTGTGTCCTATGAAGAGAACGAAGTGCTCCCCGCCTTTTAAAAATCCATCAGGAGCCGATCCTGAGGATATCTGAGCACATAGGGACTCATAGACCATGTCCTAAAACCGTTCCTCCCTGAATCACTGAAGGACATGGGGAGTAACTGTCCTAGACTGGGGATATGATGCTCTATCTCTACCCACAAAGGATATCTACAATGTGGCTAGATGCTTTGTAACCTCATTCAGAAACTGTAGACCATACCTCCTACTGAGTGCGTCTGCTACAATTTTCCCCTTCCCTTTAGTGTAGACTATCTCAAATTCATAGTACTGGAGGAACTCCATCCATCACTGATGTCTCAGGTTCATTTCCTTCTGTGAGAAGGTATACTTGAGACTCTTGTGATTAGAGTAAATAGTAAACCTTTCACCCATCATGTAGTGCCGCCACATCTTCAGTGCAATGACTAGTGCTGCTAACTCCAGGTCATGGGTAGCATACTTCTACTCATGTTGTCTTAACTACCATGATCCATAGGTGATCATTGCTCACTCCTTCATCAGGAAACAACCTATTCTGGTCCCTGATGCGTCATTGTAGACTACATACCCATCGACCTCTTCTGGTAGCCTTAAGATAGGTGCACCCATCAATCTCTTCCTCATCTCCTAAAAATTCCACTTGCACTTATCTGTCTACAAGAAAGGATGCCGCTTTTTCATCAAATCTGACTAGGGTGACGCTACTTGGGAGAAGTCAGGTACAAACATCCGGTAGTCTCCAACCAATACCAAAAAAATCCACACCTCCATCACACTCCTGAGTCGCTCCCAAGAAATAATGGACTCTATCTTCTCCGGATCCACTAAAACTTCAGTCTCTGAGATAACATGCCCAAGGAAGTGGACTTATCGTATCCAAAAATAGAACTTCGAGAGATTACCATAAATCCAATGTTCTCGGTGTGTATCCAAAACTATCTGTAGGTGTGTGGCGTGCTCCCCCTCCAACACCAAGTATATCAATATGTCGTCAATGAAGAATACCATAAAGTGACCGAGGTAAGGCTGGATGATTCTGTTCATGTTCCCCATGAACACTACTGGAGCATTGATCACGCTGAAGGGCATTACAAAGAACTCATAATGGCCATACCGACATTTAAAGGCTACTTTCGGTACGTCCTCATCTCGTACCCTGAGCTGATGATAGCCTGATCCGAGGTCTATCTTCGAAAACCATCGTGCCCCCTTCAGTTGGTCGAATAAATCATCAATCTTCAGGAGTGGATACATGTTCATCACAATCACTTAGTTTAGGCACCGATAGTCCACACAAAGCCTCATACTCCTTCTTTGTGAACAAAATTGTGGATGCCCATTGGCCCTTAGAACCCCTTCCCATGAAAGTCCTCCAACTATACCTGCAACTCATGAAGCTCCGAAGAAGCCATCTGATATATTGGTGTTGATATCAGTGCCATCCCAGGGTAAAGACCAATATAGAAGTGTACCTATCTGTGAAGAGTTAGTCCTGAAATATCATTAGGAAAGACATTAGCGTACTAGTCCCCCACTATAGGATAACTCAGACTCTTCACATCAACAACTTAGAGGGTAAGGAAAGCCAACTGATGAGTGATCAGCTGCACCGTCCTCCAAGTAAGTCCATCCTATTCTAAAAAGGTCCCCTTATTTCCAGTGAATGAAAAAAATGACCCCATCCTTGCGAGCACACCACAAATTTCCCCTAAAATAGTTTATCTGAGCATGGACTGTGGATAGCCAGTCCATACCCAAGATAACATCATAAGGCCTTAACTTTATGACTAGAAGATCCCAACCAAAGCTCTCGCATGGTAGAGGGATCTCACACTATCTGCACTCATGTGTAATCATATAATATTCTACCATATGATTTTATAATTGTAAGGATCAATCCAAAAAATCCATCAGAATCGCCGATCTATGAACAAGTTTCATGGCAATGAAAGAGTGAATGACACCAGTGTCTATAAGTACTACAGGTATGGTGGAATAGACACAAATCATACCTCTAATCTTCTATGGAGTTCCATGGTGGAAGGAATATTCAGTCTACAGCTGAGCTATCCCTTGTATACTGTCCCCCTGTGGTCGAGGTGGACCACCTGGGGGTGGGGTTGGTAGAACCTCAAATCACCATCCACCACCTGCTGCACAGCCTGCTCATATGCCACATCTACCGCCCTATGGACCTCCTCGCTCGAATCTCTTCCTCTTCCTTGGTGGTCCCTTGACCGTCTGCTAATTTTCGATACATCTGGTTGGGTAGTCGTGATCCATGTGACCCTACCCACCACACGTGAGGCTCAACCTTCTTCCTAGATGACCCCCTCTGCCTTGCAAGCTCCGCACCTCCGACCCTGCGTCCTGGGGTCGTCCATAGGAGGGTCTGACCCGCTTGGACCTCTAAGTCATCTTCCTACTGCCTATTGATGATGAATCATCCACCTGTCGTCTGGTGGTGGCTCTCACCATTAGTACCTTCTCGGCTAAGAATCTCTCCACCAGTAATGCTCGGTCGAGCACTCCAGCCTACGTTGGGATATTCAGCGATATCATCGACGCTACGATCTCCCACCGGAGACCCCACTCAAAGGTCTGTGCCCTAAATAATGGGTCTTATACCATGTTGGTGGAGTAGCATGAGAGGTTATTGAATCTTGTTGAGTACTGGGACACTGATAGGATGCCCTAATGTAAGTTCAACAACTCTTGGATACGCACTGAGCGTAAAGTCACTGGTACAAACTCCGAACTAAAGAGGGTCTCAAAGTCCAACCGGGAGAGTGTCACCTCCTAATGCATCTAGAGAGTCAGACTCCACCATCTAATTGTTGGCCCCTATAAGAGGTTATCATCTAGGATCACCATCTGCTCTTCTGGTGTCCCAACTAGTAGAAAAACTCGTTTCGTATTCTACCGCTAGTACTCAGCTTCCTGGGGATCTGTCTCGCCTCGAAACCTCAAAGGCCTCTTCTGGGGGAACTCATGCAATGCGCTCAGTCGTCTCACACTGTCCACTAGGGGGGGGGGATAGTGGTAACAGTTTCCCAACATGTAGTTGTTTTGCTAGTACACCACCTGATGGTGCTACTAATGTAAGAGGGCCCTGCACCGAAGCCTCATCACTCGGTGGGCCGTCATCGTGAACTCCCTTTGGAATCCGGGCTGGCAGTCTAGGTGGAGACATCCTAAAAATAAATAGGTGTTTCATGGTCAATAATTTATACATGGTTATCATACTAAAAATAGATAAAAAATAAAACATTTCCAAAACACATGCAATCAGTGATTTCATGCACTAAGTCAGAAATCAGAATTCAGGGTCTTGGTGTATATATACAGCAGCTTCCACACTAACATTGGAATCCCCAAAATGAAAACTAGACTAAAAAAAATAACACTATTGCTCCATTGGAAAGATTAGAGTCCTAGTTCTTCAGTAGATCTGACTCCTCTGATACCACTTTGTCAAGACCCGTCCCCCAGGGCCTGTGCTGTGACTACCCGAAACCCGCCTTCCCAAGGGTAGGGGTTAGCGACTATCACTGGAAAGGCGTATCCCAAAAATGGGAAGTCATCATATTTAAACTTGTACGAAACCATAGTCCAATAACACAACAAGATGCAACCAAAAAGCTAAAATGTAGTAGTAAAAATGTGTACTGAATGTAAAGTGGCCGAAATACAATCCAAACTAAAAGTTACAATACAAAAGAAAACATAAAACAGCTTCTGAGATCATCCATGATGGATCCAACCTAAAGGGTAGGTACAATACGTCTCCACATCTCTCCAAGTCATCCGTCACTGCCATCCACCATCAGGTCCTAGCTCCCTGAGTCTCAGTCAAGGCTGCCCAACGTCTTCACAAGACACAACTTGGTGTAGGTGAAGCTCATTCATGAGTGAGTATAACAATACCCATTAGGGACCCCAAGACCCCCGATGGTCTCTCAAAATTCCACAAAAGAAAAACCACAAATCATGATCTCAATCAAAAATCACAAAGAAAAAGACTCAAATCAAACAAGGTGTACAACTTAGAGTTGAGGAATAATGATGACCAGACTTGTTCTATATCATTTTATTATGTTAGGAAGTTTCAACAACTGAACCATAAAGGATTTTTTCCCTGGTCGATCCACATTGGTTCTTATATCGCTGATCCATGACGGGCCTCTCTAAGGCTGGTCCTCATTGGGTCGCGCACTGTTGATCCACACAAGATTGCTAGAATGATGATGATCCACACAGGGTCGCTAGATATTGATCCCCATAGGGTTTCTATGTTGATGATCCACACAAGGTCGTTAGATTCTAATCCCCATAGGGTCAATATGATTCTTATCGACACATGATTGATAGATGCTGATCCACACAAGGTCGCTACCTAGATGACAGCCAACCACAGGATTCCCCGCACCCGATGTAGTTGAGTTTTGTAGTATCTGATCCTCTAGATATTGGTCATGCCTCAACTGCTACGAAGTTCCAAAAAGGAGTAACCAAAAGGGTTTTCATGTCATAAGGGTTCCAACTCAATAGACAACGTGTCAATCGGACGCCTAGTCTGTGAGTTATAGGCATTTAAGTGTCGATAGAAGAGTTGGATTTGGGTACGATCCATCCCAACTGTACTCCAAATTTCGCCAAAACTGATGTGGAGTATCTCAAAAGGGCCATCTCATCCCAAGGATTCCAACACCATAGACGGTTCTTCAAACATACAGCTAGTTTGTAAGACATGAACTTTTAAGCGTATATGGGCATGAAAGGGGTCTAGATCCGGCCCAACTCGGCCTGGGCCGACCTGACTCGGTTCGAGTCCAAACTGATCCAGCCCGGTTAGGTGAGGCTCTGGCGGGCTCATCTCACTGGGCCATGGACCATCCCGGCCCACCCTGGTTGGGCTCGGCCGTGGCAGGCTCAGCCCGCTGGGATGTGGATAGGCCCGACCTACTTTGGTTGGGCGCGGCCGACCCGGTGGTCCGACAAGCAAGTCGACAAAACATCCAGCTTGTGGACTGTGTGGGGAGGGGATTCGCTCCCCCTCATTCTTGAATGGCTCAAAGATCCATTCAACTCTTAATTATAAGTGCCAGGTGCCACTAACTTGGCCGTCCGTAAGACCCAAATAGAGCGGGACCTCATTCACTGTAGATTCAAAGCCCCGACCTGCTCATCATAGCGTGTGACGGTGCACCACCCCGCCACCACGACGGTCGGCTGTTGCTAGCCACCCTGACCATCCATCGTGGTGTCGATCAGTGCCACCTCTTTTCGTGGACGGTGGGCGCCGACTGCCGCCTTTGCCTGCCGGCTCTGGTCTCCTCCACCGCCGTGCCATTTCCACACTAGCGGGACTTCCGTGTCCACCAAGTGAGATCCGGTGGTCTGTATTCCCTTTTTCTCGTGCCTACGGACCTCCTAGGATGCTTCTGTTGCTGCACGACTACCAAATTGAAGGTCCTGTCAAATTTGTAAATTGTTCCCTAAACAATTCAACAAGAATTAAGTGGCGGAGGGTTTATGCCTTGTTCTTTTGACCCGCTCCCTCCGCGTTAACATCATAATATGAGGTAGCAATTTAATTCATTAATGATAAACATTAATAAACCCCCTAACTCAAGATTCGTTGGAGATTCCGCGATGGTGGAAGAATATTCCTTGTTTTATGAAGCCACTAATGTTAGTAGATCCCAGTTTATTGCCACCCAAGCCACTATCATCCATCAGTGGATGGTGTCATGGTACTTTTCCAGAGATTCCTCATAGCTGTAAAAAAATTCCACACCCAAGCATCAATTAAAAAGATGAAAGAATCAACAAAATTGAACAACATTAATGCAGTTCATTTATGAACCACCTTTAATGTTTCAACACCGTGGTTACAAAAACCAAGAGTCAAGACATTAAATGGATTGACAACCCAGTGGTTCTATCACCACCACTCAAACACTGGAGAGAAAATAAAATAATAATTTCATGTTATTTTATTATTCTTTTAATAGTATGAAAAAATATATTTTTCTCCCAACCAACTGCGGTCGAAGTGAAGACTCCCTTAAGCGAATCATGGCGCTGCAGATTCAATGGTGTCCTCAAATTTCAATTCCAAGCACCGGTTCCAAATTTACTGAATGATACCTGCACGTTTACTAAACATACCTTAAAAAAATCTAAAATTCTGTTCTGGGCACATCGGGCCTCAGAATCAAGCGCCGTCAATTTTTTTCAGACTCGTAATAATCCCAATAATTTTTAAAAAATTATAAGGAATTTCCCGGTCATTAAATAATATAAAAGCCAAATTGAATTTAACATGTTCAAGAAACCACTTCATTGAAAATTTTAGTTTCATCCATAGAAACAATTACCAATTCAATAATCAATTTTATCATGTTCCAATTAAAAAATGAATTACAAAAAAATCACAGGAATTATGAAATCAGAGTGGTAATTATCTTTACTAATGTATGATAGAAAATTTTAATTATATAAACACACTAAATTGAGATTAAGAAAAATGTAGAAGTCATTTATATCACTCTTTGAACTAGAACCACCATGGTAGAACAATGTTCAATATATAGAGGTAATCTATACCATTTTATACTCTACTTTCCAAATCCCAACACATCATATCTCTAATATGATAATCCAAACAGAAATACTATACCAAAATGATTCTATTTGTAACATCCTATACCTAAACTATTATCAAAGGAAGGACTAAGGTTTCACTAACCATCGTTAATATTAAATTGATATCAATGGATGGAAATAAATTCATAGGATTCAGTAATATAAAAGGGAACGATTTAACCTTATTTTTATAATACCTGTAATATAAATACTAGACCAATGTATAAACATGAATCATAATCAATGCAAGACCAAATCCAAAATATAAATAAAATGCATAATTACCATAGAAAATAAGTAACAAGTAAAATAGTAATATTGAACTAAAAGACCCTAAGGGAAAGATAAGGTTCCATATGAGAATCTCAAAATCTCTATAGGGTAACTTTCTTCTAAGATCCTAGATCCATCTCAGTCCACATCATCAACACATCCCAATACCTTATAAAAGGCCATCCCTTTATTCATAAAAACTCATGTGCAATGGCTTAGTATATCAACTCATTATGTAATCCTCTAGTAATACCCAACACACTATAATTAAACAATAATAATTTACATGAGATTTACATAAATCATGAGAAAAGCATAATAGAATAAATAAACCATTAAATCTAAGTAAAATGTTTACATAAAAAACAACTTTTCCTTTGAAATCCATAGATTCCCCATAGTCTCCCCCACATTCCATGAACTCACACACCCAATTCATGTATCTATAATAAACAAAACTCATGAGATGAATCCAATTACATTGAACTAATACATAACTTTTTAGAGTAAAAATTTTCCTTTTCCCTCTATATTTCGTACTAACATCCAATTTTGAACCCAACAGGGCCCCATAAAATAATTCATGAATTCACAATAATCCATGTAGCTTATAGTGCACAAACTTATAAGGATAAACCAGTCTGTGCCAATAAGTCATTAATTATATACATTCCTAAAATCACACCAACCAATTTTAAACCAAGTTCACCACACACCAACACCATCATTTTCAAAACCAAATCATAAAATAGTAATTTAATCAATTTTTTTATTGGATTTTCTCAAAAACCATATTTTAAACTCTTTTTACAACAAGATAACATACAATAATGATTTAATTAGGATATTTATTATGCATAAAAGAAAGTATTTCAATTAATAAAACAAAAATACTTCATGTTCTTAATAAAAGGGGAGTATGTACGAAGCCACCTACCATGAACAATGTTTTCAAGTTAAACTTAAAATGTGACGTGGTAGATCCGGTCTATAGAAAAACTTCTATGATGATAAATTACAAAAAAAATATAAAAATACCTTAACCACTAGATTTAGGTAAGGAATTATCAGACCAGGGTTTCCCCCAAAATAAAAATATATAATAAATAAAGGGAAAAAGAAGCATAGACCTTACCATTGATTTTCTAGTTGAACACTCTAAGAAGCAAATAAAAGAATCTTGCAGGGGGGAGGAATCACAAAAATAATCTAATAGAAACTTATAGTTCAATATTCTTAGGCATAGGAAGTAGAATTAGTGTTGTGGGGGGATGGGTTGGAAATATAATTTTCCAAACACCATAATAAAACACATTTTCTGGAATTACAATTTGGAAAACCATGATAAAATTGTGTGAATCAGAACTATTTGAATATTATATGTGGTTAAAATATTAATGCATGATTTTTCAAAACTATGTTCCTACCATGAAATTTCCTAGAAAACCCCTAACACACACCACATGGTGTTTTAGGATAACCACTCAATTTTTCCTAATCATGTGCTAGAATTGTGACCTCTAGAATACCTCAAAAACTTCTTAAAACAATTAAAAACATATTAAAAACATCAAATTTTTTTAAATTAATTAAAAATAAGTTATAAAACAAGTATATCCAAAAAATGAGGGTGATAGAATAAAATAATCTTATTTTAAAGGGTAAAAAAATTAGAATGATAAATTAAAAATATATGTTTTTCATCATTGTTATCTTACCATTCCACCATTAGATCCCATGAAATAACATTCATGTACTAAAATAAATTACATGACATCAGTTTCCTTATGTGTTCTATTTTAGGATGATTTAAAATCACTTGTATCTAAAAAATCATACATTCATAACATTAATAGAATTTTAAAAACTCATAATCACCAACATAAATAAATATTCATATAGAAAATTGGTCTCAAAAGTTCTACCACACACATTTTAAAAAACATTAACATCTTCCTCAATAGTCCTTAACTCCATCATCAACAACTCAAAAATTACAAACAAAAAATTATGATGCACATTCAATTCAATTCAATGTTTCCTGATTGATGTATGGTTTAACTCAGTAGGTTCCTCTTACATAAAACATACCCAATACTCGAGTGAAATGAATGAAATCATGATTAACCTGAATAAAATAAGAATACACCATTTGTAACAAAGCAAACTTCTATCAATGAGAATTATTCTTGATCTAATTAAATGTATTATTTTAAAAATGGTTATATAAAATATGATCTTCCTAGGATTTATGTTGTTGTATTTTAGAATACCATTAAGAATTGTTACTATTTCTAATATAGTAGTTTAATAGTGATCACAGGATTAGTATAAATATCGGGCTTTAACAAATCCAATTTACTCAGACAAAGGAAGTGATGACCTCATCCAGTAGACTTTCCCCATATGAAGACCATTTGTCAGAGCTCAAAAAGGAGGTGGTGTCATTGGTCTTTGCTCTTGCCCAAGCCCAATCCAAGCTTCAACACATTAAGCTCAAGTATAACCGACTACTGGAGAAGTGAAAGTAGAAAGAGATTACCACCCGAGCAATGTTATTTGAGCTACCCCAAGAGTCTGTCACCATCGCACATCTTACCCTTCAGTCTTATGTGGGTGTTATAAGGGGTTATGTAACAAGACCTTTTCACTATGATTATGTGCATTATTTTTGTATATAATAAATAATATACATTCATTTTATTATTATTACGTTGTAAATAGATTTTAAAGAACAAATAGTATTTTTAGTTAATATTCAATTAAGAAATAGATTTTGATGAATTAATGGATTTTCA
The DNA here is from genome assembly GCA_963277665.1 of Viscum album. Classification (NCBI taxonomy): domain Eukaryota; kingdom Viridiplantae; phylum Streptophyta; class Magnoliopsida; order Santalales; family Viscaceae; genus Viscum; species Viscum album. The sequence continues at coordinate 1,766,448,843 of OY728120.1, forward strand.
AATTAAATATTATTTCAATTAAATATTATTACTAAATTAATTTTTATATAATATAATTTATCATATAATTATTATGAATACGATTGTGATTGTTATTAAGGTTTGAAAGTTATTTTTGTCAAAACCCATGAATTTTCGATAAATGTCAATTTTTATTTTAAGAGTAAAAAATAAAATATTTAAAAAATTATTTAGATAAAATGAATATTATTTTTCTAATTAGGACGTCTAAATTATCCAATGGTGATTTTTTCATAATTTTTTGAGACAGCCGAATTTTTGGGTAAAAATTAAATACCATTTAAATATATAATGTGTTCTATGACATCCTAATGACCCAATAGTGATGTAATAAAATACTATAAACATTATGTTCTAAAAATATATGTTTTAACATAAAAATAATGTGATTTTTTTGGTTTGATTTATATTACAATGCTTTAGTGGACCCTTCAAGACTTATAAAACATTTTACCTTTTCAAATTGATTTCCGTTAGAGTGAGACTCACATCCACATAATCAAACCTATTATTTTAAGAAGATAAGACATTTTAAATATAAAATATTGTTTTCCACTCCCCTTTATAAAATTACATGGGAAAAAACCATGGGCTGGTTTGTGGTTTGGATTAGATTAATGTGTGGTGACCCAAACCAAAATAATAAAGAATTCACTATAATTTCCTATATAAACCCACCCAAGATCCCACTTTATATTCACTCAAATAATTTGGAGCTCAAATAATACTTGACCTCCTCTCTCTAGAATCCTCCCAAGGTGCCCTAATCTCTCAAGAAGCCTCTCTCAAGCCCCTCCCAAGCCTTCAGGATCACACTTCCAAGTAAGAGATTTCTTCCATTCCCATTTATGTCCAAGTTTCCTTATATTTTTATAGCTTTTTTTTTCAATTTCAAATGTTGGGGTATGATTTACAACCTCTCCCATACTTCCCTATTTATGGTTTAATGATGAGATACCCATTTCTCACTCACCAATGCCTTCAAAATACACCAGTTACCATGACGAAATTCCATAAGGGATTCCTTCCTTTCTTATTTTTATCCAAGATTATTTATAAAGCTATACCCTTATACATTTAGATAAAAATACGGGGGTATGATTTTTAACATCCCTTATATTTCATTACCTATTTTTTAAATGAGTATAGACCTCTTTCTCTCTCATTAATGTCTCCCATGTTCACCAATTACCATGCCGAAATTCCATAAGGAATTTCTTTCTTCTCATTCACATTCAAGCAATTATTTTGTATTATGAATCTAAATTCCATTACATTTTTTGGGACATGTATCTATATGACCCCTTACTTTCCATTTAATGTACATATTATAGGACACCACTTTCTCTCTCATCAATTATTTTTTCTGAATTCTTATGTCACGCCGTGATGATGCCAAAATTGCACCACAATTTTTCTCAAGCCAATGTACTTGTATAGTGAATACCATGCCCATTTCTATATCAATGGTATTCACAATTATTATCATTTAATTATTTATTATAGAGTTTCATGTATTATTTCCACATTCCTTTATCATGTAATAAATGATAATGTTTAATGAATCCATATTGTATGATCTATGTGGCACACTTATGCATGAAATGAAATGTTTAAGAAGGGTGCGCCCTGAAAGAGATCCAACACATTGGGTAAAGATTAGTATCAAGATACATAAAGTGAAATGAGGATTTAATCATGATAATTCACGTTCAATGAGGTTTTACTCATGATTTATGGGAAATTATCCTTGGATCAATATAATACCATGTTATGTGTTATTTCCATATTTCCATGTCATGATAATAATGCTTTATCATGCCTTTATGTATATGTTTCTTTTATGCTCCATTGATATTACTATTTCCTTACATTTATGTTATTATTCATGTTATGACTTGTTTTGTCCCTTACTGGGTTTTATAGCTAACCCTTTTCTTATGCATGTCCTCAGGTTTTCCCATGAAATGCTAAGTACGAGGGAATGTAGTGGTCATGTAAAGGAAGTTTTCAATAAATATATTGTGTTTATTATATTCTAAGTTGTTATTTAATGTTCTTAATCCCTAAATACACTATACCTCTCGATATTCTATGTTTTATCAAGTGAATTTTATGTAATAAATCAGGTTTAAGTGTGTAATCAAGAGAAGAGTTATTATAGTTGATATCAGAGGATAGGTTCAGTTATTTTTGGGATTAGGATTAGAAATCCCTAGTGAAAGCCTTAGCAATAAGACTTTGTATAATAAAAACATCGCTTAGTTTTGGTGAATATTGAGTAAGTTATTTGTCATGAAAATGCATCCCTATCTGGATATGAGCAGATAAAGGTGGCTCTGGCATAAATGTACCTAGGAGTGAAAAATCTATCAAGGAGTTTCGGGCCTGACCCGAGGTATCCTAGTATGTGACAACGTGCCTTGCTGCATTCTTAGTTACGACACTCTTAGGGGATATTCTTTGGTAAATTCATAATATTAGAATTAAATAATGTTAAGGGAATAAAAAAATGCCCCTAAAAATATCTTTTTGAAAGTAGATCATGGATGACATTGATTGAAGCCTATAGATTCATAAGTTAAGGATATAAAAGTTATTTATAAGTCATATGTTTTTGTCTTTGGATTACCCTTTATGTGTTACCCATAACATTTCTTCTATTCCAGCTAATGGCTGGTAATAGCAGTACTCAGGCTAAAAACCGATGCAAAGATAAATGTGATAACTATTCTAATGCGATGCCCAGTTTGATGGGAGAAGGAATCACAAAATGTTTCATGATACTCCCTCATTTAACTCAATATTTGAATAGAAACATAGGTCAAGAGGAACATTAAACCTCCCCTAAGAAAGAAATAGTCACAATCGGGAGCTTCATTAGACAATAGCCACATCCTTTTAATAGATCATCAGATCCCTCAATTACAGAACAATGGATCAATTCTATTGAAAATATCTTCTCCATCCTTCAATGTTCCGAACAAGAGAAGGTTATTATATATGATTATCATTTGGAGGGTGAAGATGATCAAAGGTGGATATTGATAAAAAAATACTATAATGACCCGAATCCGGAGCCACTCAACTGGTTCCCCGTTCCCAGTTCGCCACATGACCTCAAGAGCATTTTACCAAATGCCAGAGGCTGCCAACTAGTAGCGAGGGCCATGGGGAGTCATTAGGGAAACTATGACCCCATTTGTTAAAGTATACAAGGGAGAAGAAATAACAGTCAATAGCGGAAGCAATAAACAACATACACTAACTAAAACTAAATATCAGAAGAAATGAATATATAGTAATGATGAGAATGATGAAGAATGTAAAAGTATCTAAGGAAAGAAGCAAACACAACAACATGCTGAAATAGAACTGAGAACAAATTACTAAAAGTAAACAGAAACTCCAGCAGCATCGCAAGCCTAGGCTCGATCCTATTCTCTCCAGCTCCAACCGGCAATCATGTACCTGAAGTAGAAGGGCCACAATCCCTATCCACACCTAAAACCATATAAACTATTTGGGCCAAAAAGCAGGACCCAAATAGGGTGTGAGACTAATCCCAGTAGGCAATCACCACTAGATCTATGCCATACTATCAGTGAGCAATATAGAAAAAGTAATGGAAATAAATGCAGCAGAGAAAAAAGAGTACATCAAAGTAAAAAATCCTACAAATTTCCATTAAAATTTATTTATTAATTTAATTTATTCATTTAATTATCAACCAAGAAATCAAGAAAACAACTCTATATTCTTAAGGCATAGCAAGTAACACGACAGGTAACTCAGCAGACTACCTAAACAACAAGTAGTACAAAACCCAAGCTTGTTGTTTGGATTGGTGGACTCATCAAAACCAACCAAACAATATCACACTGAATCTCTGGGTGGATCATACTAGCAGAACCCTCTAGTCAAGTAATCATACAAAGGGATAGACACTCTAAGAAACTCTCACCATCAATTCCCCTACGGTCTTGCAACGATAGGTATAGACTCTCTGAGGAAGCACTTACTCTAATTCCCCCATGTAGTCTCGATACGTAAGTAAGGAAACTCTAAGGAAGCACAAAGTCCAATTTCTATAGGTTCTGAAAAAGATACTAATTTATAACAGACTCTCTAGGTAAACCCTGAATCGTCAATTCCCTCTTTAGTCTACCGCACTAGGTTCACACAGCCTTGAGCAGTCTAGTCGTCCATAATCGACTATCAGCAGCCCTAATTAAGTTCAAAAACTACTTGTCTAATAGTTACAATGCATCAAAATCATATAAAAATTAGGCAATACATGCAATCAATTATAAAAAAGCAGGAAATCAATGCAACAAGGTCTGCCTCACAGGAAACCTATGCCAAATGATGATAAATAGCTAAAACAAGGGAGAACACCCATGAGGTGATCCTCAAACATGCTAACAAGCAATAATTATTCATCTAATTACCTCAAGAATAAAATATATCTAAGGCAGATAATAATACATGATCAAAACCCTAACCTGAGATACCTAATACATGGGAATCCGACACTTTTGCACAAAAACTCAAAGACATTCAACGTAAGGAAACAAACCACCTACCTTGATCCTAGTAGATCGATATAGTTGAACCTAGGCCTATGAATCAACCTACAATGGAGTAGATCTGCAACAACTTCTAAAATGTTCAACCTCAAATAACTCTTATAAGAGAAGGAATCATGAAACGTGGCCAAAGAGAAACCAAGAACTCACCGCTGTGATTCTGTTGCAACCGACGATGTTTGATTCATATAACCAGTGGAGGATTAGTGGCCTGGAGAAGATCTAGAGTCTTACCCTCGCTCTCGGTTGAACAATATGTAGAAGAAGTTGTATTCGGGGTTAAGTTGTGACCCCAGTCCGTTTAATGAAAAAAAGGAAGTAAACGGTGTGTACTAGGCTTTTCTGTACACCGCATTAAGCGGCCTCCAAAACCCCCTTACACGGCCATGTGTGTGGCCATGATAAGGCCATCACACAACCTCAAGCGGCATCAAAGTACACAGTGTGTACTTTGAAATTTTTTAGATTCTCCTCTTTTTCCCAAAAATGACCAGAAAAGGAAAAACATACATGAAAAGAAGGTCCAGGTTCTTAAAAACTTCCCCCTTAAAGAAATTTGTCCCGAAATTTCCTTAACAAGGTGGAGATGAAGAATACCTAAAACAACTCTTTCCACTATGATTGCATATCATCCTCCATCTCCCAAGTCTCGTCTTGTACATGGTCGTGCTCCCACAGCACCAGTACTAGAGGAACAGATCGGACATGGGGTACCTTTTAACTACGCTCAACAATCCTGATAGGATGCTCCTCGAATGATGCATCCTGCTCCAGCTCAACCTCCTCAGGTTGAAAAAAATGATATGGGTCTGTGAAATAGCATCAAAGCTGAGAAACATGGAAGATGTCATTCATAGCCTGGTACCTATGAGGTAACTGCAACCTATAAGCAACCAGCCCGACTCTCTACAGAATCTCAAACAGCCTGATGTATCTCGATGAAAGCTTACCCTGTCTCCTGATCCTCTTGTGTCCCAACCTCGGGGTAACACGTAGGAAAACCTGATCTTCGACCTTGAACTCCAAAGGTCATCTCCGCTGATCAGCATAAGATTTATTTCGAGACTGTACAGTAGCCATCCTCTTCCGAATCAACTCCACCTATTCTGTGGTCTCCTGAATGAGACGAGGTCCCAGCATAGCTCCCTATCCTACCTCCTTCCAACACAAGGGTGATCAACAGGACCTACCATACAAATCCTCGTAAGGTACTATCTGAATAGTTTCTTGAAAACTATTATTGTAGGAAAACTACACAAGAGGTATATGTCTCTCCCAAGAACCTCCAAATTCAAGGACGCATGCTCGTAGCATGTCCTCTAGCACCTGAATCATGCGCTTTGACTGTACATCTTTCTGGGGATGGTAAGCTGTACTCAAATGTACCTGTGTACCCAAAGCCCACTGTAGCCCTTTCCAGAAATTCGACGTGAAGTGGGAATCCCTCTCTGAAATGATAGTACTTGTATGTACAACTATCCAAGCTCATCAACACTGAAGGTCCCCTTAATCGGCAAGAAGTGAGCATCCTTCATGATCCTATCAATGATAACCCCTACCACGTCATTCCGTCGAGGCAATCTTGGTAACCCTGTCACGAAGTCCATCGCGACATCATTCCACTTCCACTATGGAATGGTTAGATCCTATAAAATCCCTACAGGTCACTGGTGCTCCTCCTTCACCTGCTGACAGGTGGAACATCTTGTGAAAAAACCAGCAACATCTCTCTTCATACCTGGCCACCAACACTGGCGGTGTAGATCATGATACATCTTGGTGACACCAGGATAAACTTCCCAAACTGAGAAATGAAAGTCTCGCATCATCTCTTCATGTATATCTGCTGGCACCCATATGCGTCCCTAGAAACAAAAGATCTCATCCACGCCTATGATCCATCTGGGAAGAGGGTCCTCCCCTGACACGCTTTCCCATAGGACTATGCCTTCAGAATCTAATAGCTTCCTTATTCAAACTAGGTCATGAAGGGTAGAGGTAACAACTATAGAAGAAATTAAATTATGACCCTGCCTGTCGTGCTCCTCCAAATGAATTTCAAAAAACAGAGCCATTAGCTGCCACTCACTGTTGGCCTCTTGAACTACCAGTACCTGTGCCCTCCTACTCAGTGCATCATCCATAGAGTTTCCTTTCCCAAGCGTATAAGCAAGCTCAAAATCGAAAGACTAAAGGTACTCAACCCACCTCTTCTGTCTTAGATTCAAGTCACGCTATGTGAAGATATACTTGAGGCTCTTGTGGTCATTATATACCACAAAATTCTCTCCCAGAAGATAATGTCTCCAACAACGCAAGGCATGAACAACTACAGCCAACTCCGGGTCATGTGTAGGATAGTTCCTCTCATGTGGCCTCAACGGCCAAGATCTGTATGCAATAACACGATCCTCCTGCATAAGCACTACTCCAAGATCGATTCTAAATGCATCATAATAAACTGTATAACCTTTCCTGGCTTCGGCAGGACTAGAATCGGTGCTGATGTCAATCTACCCTTCAGCTCCTGAAAGGATAAATCACAGGCTTCTAACCAAACATACTTAACCCCCTTCTTAGTCAAGCCCATCAACGACACTACTAAGCCTGAGAAGTCTTGTATAAACCACCTGTAGTAACCAGCTAGTCCTAAGGAACTTCATACCTCGAAGACATTCTTCGGTTGCTCCCATGTAACTACTGCTCTCACATTCTCTGGGTCTAATGATACTCCTGTCTCTGAGATGACATGACCCAGGAAGTGAATCTCATCCATCCAAAAGTGTCACTTTGAGATATTACCATATAACTAATGCTCCCTCAATGTACTCAAAATGATCTCAAGATGGGTAGCATGGTCGTGTCGAGTGTGAGAGTACACCAAGATGTCATCCACAAAAACCACCATGAAAGAATCCAAATAAAGGTGGAAAACTCTGTTCATCAGCCCCATAAAAAATTCTGGTGCATTCGTGAGACCAAATGGCATAACCAAATACTCATACAGACCACACCTACTTCAGAAGGCTGTAAGAGGTAAATCAGATGGCATGACACGCAACTGGTGGTAACTGGATCTCCAGTCAATCTTGGAGAACACTCTGGCTCCTCAAAGCTGGTCAAAGAGATCATCTATCCTTGGTATTGGATATCGGTTCTTGACCATGAACTGGTTCTGCTTCCGATAATCCACACAAATCCTAAGGGAGTCGTCTGCATTCTTCACAAACAGGAAAGGCGAACCCCAAGGAGAAGTACTAGTTCGGATGAAACCCCTTGACTAAAACTCGTCCAACTTCTTCTTGAGCTCCAGAAACTCATGCGTATCCATCCTATAAGGAGAAATGGACACTGATGCCGCTCTTGGCACAAGATCCATAGAAAAGTCCACCTCACGCTCTAGAGGAAAACCTGAAAATTCTTCTGGAAAGACATCTAGAAAGTGATTAAACACTGGAGGAAAATCTATCTGAGAAGTCCCCTAGTCATCCAGATATAAGCTAGAAATATGGGCCATAACACTGCCCTACCCATGATGCTATGGTCCATCTCTGCTCACCTAGACACTAAATTCGCCCTTTTGAAGAAAAGATCTTCCCTCCGGTGATGTGAAACTCACCCTATGACGATAGCAATCAACAAAGGCCTGGAAGGGAACTAACCAGCCCATTCTAAGAATGAAATCATAGCCTGCCATTTCCAAAAAATAGAGACTCCACAAAAAGTGACACCCACCAACCTCAAGGGGGAAGTCTAAGCACTGGCATACGCTACCCGTTCTAATTCCCAAGGGAGTGTCTAACGTCATCATATCCTCATAAGTAAAAATAGTAAGTCTTAGGCTTTCCACAGTATGCACAAAAATAAATCTACGATAAGATCCTATATTGAAAAGTGTAGAGAATAAAATTTAGGCTACTAAAATCATACCTCGAACTGTAGACGGTCCAGGATCCTACTCCTGAAGAATCTGCTCTACCGCAAAATCTTGGCCTGCACCGCGGCCCTGTGTAGCAGCCTGAGATCCCTGAGCTGACCCTCCCTGAGCCTGAACACTGCGTCCATAGCCTCTACCTTGTCCTGAACGACCTAAAGAACTCCAGCACCCAGTCTGCTGTGGAACTGGTAATCCTGCTCCTATGCGTGAAGTCGAAACTGATCCTCCTTCACTAGCCGCTAGAAGGAGAACCTTGCAGAAACGCTGCAGATGACCCATCTTGCCACAATATCGACACTCCACTGGGTCTCTTGAGAACTGAGGCTTATTATGCCCATTTTTCCCACACTAATAGCACACCACTTGGTTTCCAGAAGGAAGGACTCGTCTACCAGAAGGAATACCTCACTTCATCGAGTCACCTCATGTAGACTCTCGGTGGCGCTTCCTGTTATCTACCTAAAAAGAATCGGCCCTGAAAGCTAAACTGCCCTGGTCCACAGATCTAGTCTCCCTCATGTTTCTCTCCGTGATATGTGCCTGGTTGTCTATCAGAGTAATAGAAGTCAACTGAAAGACGTTCACCTGCGATCTGATGTCCGCTCTGAGGCCTTTCTCAAACTTCCTTGCTAAAAACAGATCGTCATTCCCCAGAACGGGTGTGAAACACTTTAACTCTGTGAATAGAGGGGAATACTCCATAAATGTGAGAGTACCCTGCTCCAAGTTCATGAACTCTCTGGCTTTGTCAGCCCTCAGCATTGCCGGGTAGAAGTAGTCGTAGAACAAACGCTAAAACTCATCCCAAGCCATAGCCTGTTGGCATCCTACCTGCGAAACCACATCCCACCATCTCTTTGAGGAATTTCATAAAATATAAGTCGTGAGCTTCACTATCCTCTCTAGAGGCATCTCTAGGTGCTCGAAGTTGGATAGCAGGGCTTCTAGCCATGACTCCGTAGCCTGTGGTCCTCTATCCCCTGTGAACGAGGGAGGATGCTGCTGCTGAAAAACCCGCATCAGCTCTACCATAGATGGGGCAGGATACTGAGCTCCCTGGAAGGTCTGCATGAATACCATGAAACCCTCTCTGAATTTAGTGTCGGCACCAGTGTCTGGAATCACTGCAGGTGCCATGTTCAGAACAATAGGTGGAACTACTGGTAGTCCCTGATCTACCGTATCAGGCGTACGGTCACTACCTGGTTCCTGACGTGAAAAAGGGGACATCTTGGTGCCATAGCTCTAAAAGGTCTAAAGAACACCTTCATTAAAGATGAAAACTATTTCAACTTAAGAGAGTAAAATGTAACAGGAGATAAAAAATCTAAAATTTGGGAAAAAACATGACTACACGGCGTGTTTCCTGAAATTTTACCCTGGGTGTGTACCTTGTCCAAACATGGATGTGTAAACCAGCCGACTACATGGTGTGTTCTCAAAATACATGGCGTGTACTAACCACATTTTTTTCCTTCCTTCTCGATTAATCCTACACGTCTAGGAACACGGACTATCCCAGCAGGAAACTACACGGCGTGTTTTTCCACTACACAGTGTGTCCCTAGAATTTTCCCCCTCTCCGTGTCGTTAGTCACACAGACTTGTACACGGACCACTACTACACGGCGTGTCAACATGGTACATGGCATGTTTCCCTGCAGATTTACCAACCCATGTATTCATCTACACGGCTAGGTCACAAGGATCCTCTAAGAAAAAATTACACGGCGTGTTCAAAGGAGACACAGCGTGTACTAAACATGCCTTACCTGGCCCGTGTTGTTAGAAACAAGGCCTGACACACAACCGACCCTACACAGCGTGTTCCAGATGGACACAGTGTGTACTTGAAAGAAATCCTTGGCCTATGTTGTTCTTGACATGGTCGGATACACAAGTCATACTACATGGTGTGTAAACTAGTACACGACGTGTTCCTACAAGGACTTTAACAACCCCATGTCCCTTCCCACACAGTCAGTGACACGACTAAAAACTACATAGTGTGTATTCATGAAGTACACGCCGTGTATTCTGGGTTTTTCTAGACAATAGCCTCAGAACTGCACCGGATCATAGAAAACACAGAAAGACAAGCCTTAAGGAGACAAATTCCGATCTATGGGGGCCCATACTCCCCGCGAATCAAATCTTGGCATCTTAACAATGTACATAAGTAACCAGTATAACAACCTCATGACCCACCAAATTCTGATCCTTGAGGGCCCATAAAACCTCTAAGACCAAAGTTTGGAATCCATGATAAAGAAGCTCTAAACAAATGATACCCTATCAACATAACAGGTATTCTATCACAACAGCTATCACAACAATGTGCATCGTCTATCACAATTCTATCACAACAACATGCAATTTCTAATGCAATATAGATGGCATGAAAAAATGAATGACATGTGATTACCCAAAAAGTGCCTATATGATGCATGAGATGGAATTCTCTCATCTCATCGGGTTGCAACAAAATAGAACCACAATCATATAAATAGAAACAACACAAAAGTAGTGCACCACCCAACAGTGAAGTCAATTAAACTGTAACATTTTCAAAACTCAAAAATTGAAATATTCGAGGTAACCTGGATTTTTCCCTGTACATGGGTTCTAGAACGCCCGGGGACAGCTATTTACCATTCACCTATTATTTCATATCCCTGTATAATGTCGCCAAACAATAAGTCAATAGAAAAGAAAAGAAACTCCTCTAATACCACTTTGTAACGATCTGAATTCGAAGCCACTCAACTGGTGCCTCGTTCCCGGTTCGCCACATGACCGCAAGCACATTTCCCCAAATTCCAGAGGCTACCAACTAGTAGAGAGGTCCTTAGTGAGTCATTGGGGAAACTATTCCCTCATTTGGTAAAGTATACAAGGGTGAAGAAATAACAGTCAATAGCGGAAGCAGTAAACAACATACAATAACGGAAACTAAATAGTGGAAGCAATGAATATATAGTAATGATGAGAATTATGAAACATGTAAAAGTATCTAAGGAAAGCAACAAATACAACAACGTTCTTAAATACAACTGCGAACAAAGTACTAAAAGTAAATAGCAACTCCAACAGCATCGCAAGCCTAGTCTCGGTTCTATGATCTCTATCTCTAACCAGCAATCATGTACCTGAAGTAGAAGGGCCACAATCCCTATCCACACCTGAAACCATATAACCTATTTGGGACGAAAAGCAGGACCCAAACAGGGTGTGAGAATAATCCCAGTAGGCAATCACAACAAGATCTGTGCCCTACTGTTAGTGAGCAATATAACAAAAGTAATGGAAATAGATGTTGCAGTGAAATAAGAGTACACCAAAGTAAAAAATCCTACAAATCTCTATTAAAATTTATTTATTAATTTAATTTAATCAGTTAATTATCAACCAATAAATCAAGAAAACAACTCTATATTCTCAAGGCATAGCAAGTAACACAACAGGTAACTCAGTAGACTACCTAAACAACAAGCAGTAAAAAACCCAAGCTTGTTCTTTGGCTTGGTGGACTCATCACAACCAACCAAACAATATTCACACTGACTTTCTGGGTGGATCATACTAGAAGACCCCTCTAGTCAAGTAATCATACAAAGGAAAAGACACTCTGGGATGATCTCACCGTCAATTCCCCTACTGTCTTACAATGATAGGTATAGACTTTCTGAGGAAGCACTTACATCCAATTCCCCCTATAGTCTCGATAAGTAACTATAGACACTCTGAGGAAGTACAAAATCCAATTACTATAGGTCCTGATAATGATAATAATTTATAACAGACTCTCTAGGGAAGCTCGGAATCATCAATTCCCTCTTTAGTCTACCGCACCAGGTTCACACAGCCCTGAGCAGTCTAGTCTTGCATAATCGACTATCAGCTGACCTAAGTAATTTCAAAAACTACATGTCTAATAGCTAAAATGAATCAAAAGCATATAAACAGCAGTCAGTACATGCAATCAATTATAACAAAGAAGGAAATCAATGAAACAAGGTCTTCCTCACAGGCAACCTAAGACAAACGATGATAAATAGAAAAAAACAAGGGAGAACACCCATGGGGTGATCCTCAAACATGCTAACAATCAATCATTATTCATCTAATAACCTCAAGAATACAAGAAATCTAAGGAATATAATAATACAGGATCAAAAGCCTAACCCGAGATACCCGATACATGGGAATCCGACCCTTTTGCACAAAAACTCAAAGACATTCGACGTAAGGCAACAAACCACCTACCTCAATCCTAGGATATCGATATAGTTGAACATAGGTCTGTGAATCGGCCTAGAATGGAGTAGATCTGCAAAAAACTCTAAAAAGTTCAACCTTAGATAACTCTCATAAGAGAAATAATCATGAAATGTGGCCAAATAGGAACTAATAACTCACTGTTGCGATTTTATTGCAACCGACGACGGTTGATTCGTATAACTGGTGGCAGATCGGTGGCTCAGAGAAGATCTGATGCCATACCCTTGCACTCGGTTGAAGAATCTGGAGAATAAGACGTATTAGGGGTTAAGTCGCGACCCCGGTCCGTTTAATGAAAAAAAGAAAGTACATGACATGCACTTTTAGAGTACACAGTGTGTACTAGGGATTTCCGTTCACCACATTAAGAGGCCTCCAAAACCCCCTTACACGGCCATGTGTGTGGCCATGACACGGCCAACACACGGCCTCGAGCGGCATCAAAGCACACGATGTGTACTCATAAAGTACACGACATGTACACATAAAATTTCTAGATTCTCTACTTTTCCTGAAAAACGACCAGAAAAGGAAAAACATACCAAAAAAGATGGTCCGAGTTCTCACAAATACGAAGCCTGAGGAGGATATCAAGGCATTGGAATAAAAGGATTTATAGAAAATGTTTTTCGATAAATATTTTACATTCACCCTCTGAATTAAAATGGAAAGGGACTTCCATTCCCTCAAGAAAAAGGATGACAAATCCATTGGAGCATTTGAGGAAAACTTCACAAGTCTTGAAAAATATGACTCGGGCTTTGTCGTTACCCTCAAATGCCTAGTTGACATCTTATTTGGTGGGAAAAAACCTAACCTATAGAAATTTCTGGTGATCCGTGACTTTTATAGCTATGAGAAAATTGTCCTATGTTCCCTCAAGGTCGAAATGGAGATAATAGATTCTCAGGGGTATCAAGTGGATATGAAGAATAAGGTGGACTTCAATTATGGTTGTTCGATGGATAAATCCAATGGTGTTAAGAAATCCCTGCACCCCATTTTCCAAAGGTGAAAAAAGAAGCACCTTGGAAATTGCCTGAAGAGGATAATGAAATTCTTTAGGTGTGGAAGAGAAGGGAACCTAGCTCTTAACATCAAAAAAAAATCTTCTGTTGCGATAGAGGAGTGGAAAGTTCCATTCAACTCTCAACACGTTGTTCATTACTTCAACTGCAAAGAACCATGACACCTTGAAAATCAGTTTCCTTAGCTAAGGGTTTTCAGAGGCAACCAACAACCTCCAAGGCAGCAAGGAAGATCTTTTACGATCAATACCACTAAAGTGGACCTCAACAATGAAGAGGTGAAAGGTATTCTAGTTATTCATTCAAGAATAGCGAACATATTTTTTGATTCTAGTTCTACACATTCTTTTATATCCTGAAAGTTTAATAGAAAAATCCCAACACCACCACAAGTCCTGGAAGTAAAGATGTCGGTGAGTACATAAAATGGGGAAATCATTGTATCCCATGAATATAAATCCTCCCCTATTATAATTTGTGGATTAAACTACCTGGAGAACATCGTCAAACTCCCTCTAGTGGAATTTGATGCCATTATTGGCATGGGTTATCATTCCTTATATAGAGTTAACATTAATTGTTGTGAGAGGGAAATCAATCTATATATGGAGAATTGACTACTGATTCTATACAAGTGCAGGGAGGAATATGAATCTTCTTTAGCACCATCATCTCAAGTGTGAATATTACTACCCTATAAGCATGCACATCTGGATCAGATGATTGAGTCTAAGAAAGCATCCATCACTAAAGACATACCTATTGTGATGGAATTCACTGAAGTGTTTCCTGAGGAATTGTCTGGTCATCCTCCTAGAAGAGATGTTTAATTCTCAGTTGACTTTATACCTAGGGTGTTTCCAATATCCAAGACTATGTATAGAATGGCGGTTGTGGAGCATTAGGAGTTGGAGAAACAACTATAGGAGAATATTGATAAAGGGTTTATACACCCAAGTACTTCACCATGGGGTGCACCAGTCCTATTTGTCTAGAAGAAGGATAGGTTAATACGCCTTTGCATTGATTATTGTGAGATCAAAAAAATCACGATAAATAACAAGAATCCTTTGCCATGAATTGATAATTTTTTTGATCTAATAGATGGAGCACATTCATTTTTCAAGGTGTATTTGTGGTCGGGATATTACCAAGTAAGGGTGAAGAAGGAGGATATCCCCAAGACTACTTCTCATACAATATACGGGCACTATGAATTCATTGTAATGCCTTTATGACTCACTAATTCTCCATAAACCATTATGAAATTTATGAATAGAGTCTTTAGAGATTACCTTAAAAAAATTTTGGTAGTCTTTATAGATGGTATTCTAATATTCCCCAAAACCACAGAGGAGCATGAGGAGCATCTAAGCACCGTACTAGAGACCTTGCGAAAGGAGAAGTTCTATGAAAATTATATCAAGTGTGAGTTCTAGTTTATGGAGGTATCATTCATGGGTCATATCATCACAAGAAATGTGAAATCTATGGATCCCTCCAAGATAACTGCAATTGAGGGATGGCCAAGGCCAAAATCAGTAATAGATATCTGTTGTTTCCTTGTTTTAGCTGGATATTATCACCGATTTGTTAGAAATTTCTCATGATTGTCAAACCCTCTTACCAAGATAAATCAGAAGGGAGTAATGTTTTCTTAGAGTGATGAATGCAAAGATAGCTTCAAGGAGTTGAAAATGTGGCTTATCACTGTGCCTGTGCTCACACTACCCACACGTGGAGGACTTTTTGTGGGATTAGGTGATGCTTTGAAGAAGGGATTAGGTTGTGTATTGATGAAAAATGACCAATTCATTAACTATGATTCAAGTAAATTGAAATTTCATGATCAAAACAATCCAACACGTGATCTGGAGTTGGCTACAGGAATCTTCGATTTAAAAATTTGGAAACATTACATCTTTGGGGATAAGTGTGAAATATTTATGGACCACAAAATCCTCATATATATTCACACAGAAAGAGTTGAACATGCACCAACAAATATGGTTAGATCTGATCAGAGACTGTGACTGCTAAATCTATTACCACCCTAGGAAAGCGAACAAGGTGGAAAATTCTCTAAGTAGAAAGGACCCAACAATTATATCATTGATGGGAATTGAAAATGATCCAATATTCTTAGATTTTATGAATATGGACATAGGAATTATAAAGAAGGGAACATCATCAATACTTTAAAAAATTATTTCCCAACTGTCTCTTTTGGAAAGGTTAGAGAATTCTTTAAATGATGATGTGGGAATTTAGAGAAGGTGGAAACAATCAGAAAAGGGGAATCCGTGGAGTTCAATTCCAATTAAGAAATAATTGTGATATTTGAGCCAAGACTATATGTTCCCTCAAATTTGGAGTTAATGAAGGAATTTTGGGATGATGCACATAGTTAAAATTTCTCCATTCACCCAGGAAACACAATGATTTATGAAGATCAATAAAGTCATTATTAGTGGGATAACATGAAGAAAGAGACTGATGAGTATACATCAAAGTGATTGGTATGTCAACAAGTGAAGGAAGAGCGGAAGAATTATAATGTGATGATGAAACCATTACCCATACTAGTAAGGAAATGGGAGAACATAATCATGGAGTTTGTCACTAGACTTCCTAAGACATTCAAAGGAAACACTGTTATCTGGGTTGTTGCAGATCATCTTACAAAGTCTGAACACTTCATTTCTATTTGAGAGGATTTCTCACTAGATCAACTAGCACAAATATTCATCAGAGAAGTGGTAAGGATTCATGGAGTACCACAATCGATTGTATCTGACGGAGATCTAAGATTCACCTCAATATTTCGGAAGAGTCTTAAACATTCTCTAGATACTAAGATGAACTTTAGTATGTCTTATCATCCTCAAACTAATGGACAATATGAGCAGACTATACCAACACTTGAGGAAATGTTGAGAGCATTCTCAATGGATATCAAAGGAATATGGGATCAACATCTCCCTCTAGATGAGTTCTATTAAAACAAAAATTTTCACTCAAGCATCCTAATGGCTCCTCATGAAGCCCTGTATGGGAAGAGGTGCAGAACATTGGCATGCTGGGATGAAGTTGGGGAGAGAAAACGCATATGTTCGTAAATGTTTGAAGAAATGGCGGAGAAGGTTAAGACTATCAAGAATTACAATAAAGAAACTCGGAGTCGAAAAAAGGTCTATGCTAGTAATCGTCGATGAGACATATATTTTGATGTCATAGACAAGGAATTCCTCTGCATATCACCATGAAAGAGAGTTATGATATTTGGGATGAAGGGAAAGCATATTCTAAGGTACATAGGGCCTTATGAGATCCTTTATCACATTAGAGCGGTGGCCTATAAACTAGCACCCCCACCGAACCTATCTCAATTACATGATGTATTCCATTTATCACTCTTGAGGAAGTACATACTCAAACCCCAAGTTTGAAGATGAAATGTGGGAATCAAATGAAGTGATGAAGCAGAGTTACCCACATCTGTTTTAGGGTGGGAAAATGAACTTTTGAGTGCCAAATTTCTTAAGGGCGGAAGATTTTAATGACCCAAACTTTTATCAATGAAAATTCAACTTGATCTAATTAAATGTCTTATTGTGAAAAATGGTTATATAAAATATAAACTTCCACGGTGTTATGTTTTTTTGATTTCAAAATTCCATTTTGAATTGTTACCATTGCTAATATATACATTTAATAGTGATCACATGATTAGTATAAATATAGGGAGTTAACAAATCCAATTTACTCAGACAAAGGAAGTGATGACGTCATCCAACAAACATGCCCCGTACAAAGCCCATTTGTTGGAGCTCAGAAAGGAGGTGGTGTCATTGGTATTTTCTCTTGAACAAGCCCAAGACGAAATTCATCATGTTAATCTTGAGAGGAACTGCCTACATGAGAAGTGGAAGTTAATAAGGATTACCACCCAAGCAATGTTATTAGAGCCACCCCAAAAGTCCATCACCATCACACACATTACCCTTCTATCTTATGCGTGTGTTATAAGGGGTTATTTATCAGGACCTTATCACTATGATTATTTTCATTATTTTTGTATATAATAATGAATGTACATTCATTTTATTATTGTTACATTGTAAATTGTTTTTAAAGCACAAATAGTATTTTTAGTTAATATTAAATTGAGAAATATATTTTGATGAATTAATGGATTTTTGAATTAAATAATATTTTAATGAACTGTTATAACTATATTTATTTTTATATAATATAAATGACCATATAATTTTTATGAATATGACTGTCATTTTTATTATGGTTTGAATGCTATTTTTGTCAAAACACATGACTTTTCGACAAATGTTGGTTTTCATTTTCAAAGTAAAAATTCACATATTTAGAAAATTATTTTAATAAAATTAATATTATTTTTGGAATCAGGATGTCAAAATAAACCTATGGTGAATTTTTCATAATTTTCTAAGACAATCAATTTTTTTGGGTAAAAATTAAATACTGTTTAAATATATAATGTGTTTTATGACATCATAATGACCCAATAGTGATGCAATAAATTACTATAAACACTATTATCGGACAATAAAAGTTTTACCACTAATATAATGATATTTTAGTTTAGTTTTATTTATTTTACACTGCATTAGTGGACCCATCAATACTTATAAAACATTTTACCTTTTTAAATTGATTCCCTTGAGAGTGTGACTCACCTCCACATAAGAAACCCTATTATTTTAAGAAGTTAGGTAATTGTTCTTATAAAATATTGTTTTCCACTACCCTTAGGAAAAAACCATCACCAAAATCCATGGAATGGTTTTTGGTTTGGATTAGTTTAATGTGTGGTGACCCAAACCTAAATAATAAATAATTCCATCTCATTTCTTATATAAACCCACCCATGATCCCACTTCCTCTTCACTCAGAGCCTTTATAGATCGACCAAACCCTGAACTCATCTCTCTAGAATCCACCCATAGCACCCCAAGATCTCAAGAAGCCTCTCTCAAGCCCCTCCCAAGCCTTTGGGATCACGCTTCTAAGTAAGGGATTTCTTACTTTCTCATTTATGTTTAAGTTTCCTTATATTGTTATACCATTTTTTTTCAATTTAAAATGTTGGGGTATGATTTCTAACCTCCCCTATACTTCCCTGTTTATGTTTTAATGACGAGATACCCCTTTATCTCTCATTAAGTTTTTCCATGTACACCCATTACCTTGCCGAAATTCCGTAAGGGATTCCTTCCTTTCTTATTTTTATCCAAGTTTCTTTATGTTGTAATACCCTTTTACATTCAATTACCAATGTTTTGGTATGATTTTGAAACTCTCTTATATTCCTTTCCTTATGTTTGAAATTATTAGAGACCTCCTTCTCTCTCATTAATGCCTCCCATGTACACATATTACCATGCCGAAATTCTGTAAGGAATTTCTCTCTTCCCATTCACATTCAAGAAATTGTTTTGTATTATGAATCTAAATTCCATTAGATTTGTTGGGAAATGTATCTATATTACCCCCATTCTGTAAATTTCATGTTCATATGATGAGACACCAATTTATCTCTCATCAACCATTTTTTATGAATTTTTATGTCACACTATTATGCTTAAAAAATTGCACCGTGATTTTTATCAAACCAAGTCATTGTGTAGTGAATACCATGCCCATTTCTCTATCAATGGTTTTAATATCGATACATATTTACATATTTATTATAAAATTTCATGTATTAATTCAACAATTCTTTATCGTGGAATAAATTACGATCTTTAATTAATCCATGTTGTATGATCTATGTGGCACACTTATGCATGATTTGAAATATTTAAGAAGGGCACGCCCTGATAGCGTTCCAATGAATTGGGTAAAGATTAGTATCATGATAAATAAGGAGAAATGAGGATTTAATCATGATAGTTAATGTGAAATGAGGTTTTAATAATGCTCTATGTGCAATGATCCTTGGCTCAGGCTAATACCTTGTTAAGTGTTGTTGCCACATTTCTATATCGCAATAATCATGCTTTATCATGCCTTTATGTTCATGTTTCTCTTACGCTCCATTGATATTCCTATTGAATTAAATGTATTGTATTATTAATGTCATTCCTTGTTTACTCCCTTAATGGGCATTATATATCACCCTTTTCTAATGCATGTCCTTAGGTTATCCCATGCAATCCTAAGTACGATGGAATGTAGTGGTCATGTAAATGAAGTTTTCAATAAGGATGTTGTGTGTTTTATGTTCTAAATTGTTATGTAATGTTCCTAAGCCCCAAAGAAACTAGAACTATTGATATTATCTATTGTATAAAGTGAATTTTATGTAATAAATTAGGTTTATGTGTGTAATAAAGAGCAGGATTGTTATACCATTTCCATTAACCATAACATATGACACCATATATGCTAATTAGGTTCTTGAGTTGGAAACACTGAGTTTGTATTTGAGTGTAACATCTGACTTGGGATTTTTTGAGTCTATATAACTCATAATTGTTAATCATAGATAAATCATACTTTATAACACATAAATAAAATAAAATAAAAAATAATAGTACTAATATTCATCCTTCCCACAGAATAAATAATCTAGTGTTTTCAGAAAAAAGTCTTCATTATATTAAACACATTAGTGTGTCTAGATTGAGTTCAAAACTATATTTATAACTGCTCAAAATATGAATCAAAAAAATATCCTAGCTTCTAGGAGAACATTTAATAAATAGTCACAAATGATAACCACGTGAAAAATAATTCATTGTGAAATTTTTTATAATCCAATAAAAAAAATTCACAGTGTAAGATCATAACCCAAGAATATTTAGTTAGACCTTACACACCCTAAAAAAGCATTTTTTTAGGAAGAAAAAATTAATGGGAAGTCATATGGATAATTTTATTACTCCACTATAAGAAAATAATAATTTAGTGATAGTTTTTGAATCCATATTTAAATGCTTTATGTTAGTTTTTCACAGTGGCGGGTTTCTAGAAAACTGCTAATATGAAACCCTTTAGGGAAAAGAATACCATCATTTAGGGGAAATTTGAAGCATCACAATTTTTTTTAAAAAAAAATTAGCATCAGAGTTTTTAGAAACTATCAATGAATGTATAAAATAATAATAATTAATTCATATTTGATTATTTATATATTTAAATTCATGTTTAATATATAGAAACTAATAATTATTATTTTAATAATATATATTTATATCCAGTAATAAGTGATATATAAATAATAAAATATCATATTAATTAATTAATTATTTATAAATATTAATTAACAATTAATACTTATGAATTAAAAGTATATACAAATACATATGAATGTAGATAAATATTCAGAAACATAAATAAATAAATATAAATATATATAAATATATATAAATATATAAAAATATATAAATATATATATAAATATATACAAGCATACAAAAATATATATAATTACAAACAAATATATATACATTTATAATTATATAAATGTTGACATATAAATATCTAAGAGATCTATATTTAACATTAAATATTAATTGATTCATTTTATATAAATATTACTTAATACATAATACATTGTACTAAATAATTAAATATTAATTTATTCATTTAATTATAAATATTACTTAATACATAATACATAGTACTAACTAATTAAATATGTATATAGTAATATATATTTATATATTCATGTCAAGGTGGTATAGAAATTATCGTTATATAGCCCCAACCAAGGTTCAAACCATAGAAAGAAAAGTTTTAGAGGGTATGGGATATTAAGTTGACCAATTATAGAAATAAAATGAGGTCCACACTCTATCTAGATGGAAGACACCATGCATCATGATGTGAGAAGGTGGAATGGTGAAGGATGACTGAAAGATGACATGGTGTGGTGACGCACATGCAATGTTGGGTGGGTGACATGAAAGGGAGATTGGTATGATGACACCCAACAACTAGACCACAAACCACACAGATTCCAATGTGAGATAGTGGGGTGATCTTTCATGGTAGTACGGAGGTGAAAAACATTATAATGGATGGAAACAAGGTATATGGGCATGGTGTGATGAATATGGTGTGGTACGTTGTGGTGTGAAGCTAGTGGCATGACATGGATAAGGGGGAAACACGGTGAAAAGTTTTATTTCATTTCATGATGAATATTATCATTCTAGATATCCTAAATATGACGTTGAATATGAGTTCCATTTATGGAATATCAAATTTTTTATATTATATTTTTGATGAAGTGAAAATAAGTATTCTTATTGATAAACTTTCCTACAATTTCAAAGGAAATATTCTAGTGGTTTGTACATTGTATACACCAATGATTATGATTAAAACCATGAAAATATTCATTTTCTTGATGAAATTAAAATTACAAGTTGAATATTTGATTATAAGGCTGTGAAAAAAATTATTACATTTTTCATGAATATTTATTGATGATAAATTGAGGAAATTAATAAATGGGTTAGTATTTAATTATATATTTATAATTCTTATAAGCAGAATTTTTTGTTGGCCCTTTATAAAAAATGGGTCTAACCAACCACATAAGGAGGAAAAAATCAACAAAAAATGGGGGAAAGGATCTTCCATGTGGGAGGCAGCCCCTACATGGGTAGACATGGAGAAATGGTTGAGTGTATACCTGAAAAATAATGATGTGGGCAAGCATAAAGCCTATAGTGAGAACAAAATTGTGCACATGGAATGTACATAGATTTAGGAGGGTTTCTCGGGGACCATATATTGGAATTTTGAAGCTTTATTATGTGCATGTGTAACTGTGTTCAGGTTTTGACCCTTGTGCTAGCTCAAGGAATCAGTAAGAATGATTTAATTATATCACAATGATCAACTTATTATGTAAGAAACTGATTTTAACTCAGGTATGGAACCTTTAAATTTCTATCTAATTATTTATTTTTGAACTAAATTGGATTATTATTGAGATAGTGCTGGTTCAAAGGGTGTCTGGAGAATGTTTGGAGACCAGAACATAGCTTTTTGGGAAAAACATTCCTGGAAAACAGTTTATAGTAAACCATACAGGGAGGCAACATGGTTAGAGAAAACCATGCGGGTGGCATGTTTTTGGACAGAGTCGTTGTAACGACCCAATGTTTTTAAATGGAAATTAATTTCTTATAAATATGTAATAAAATCACATGGAAACACAACATAATGAACTAATAAGTGTTTTCAACCGTTAATCATAAGTTTGTCACTTTTGTATTTGGAATTTGGAAAATCTCACATACGCCGTTGCAATCATTATGTCATTTGGAGTTTGATAATAAAAACATAATTTTTAGTGAATAGTATCCAACCCTTATAAATAGTAACATACTATTATGAATAGTGATATACCCTAATGAATTGTAACCTAACCTATGATAGTATGAAAATAATATTCAAGTTGAAAATACGGTATACCTATATTTTAGAATAAGTAAATGAATGTTTTAAAACTGTTTTCAATAATAAATTATGATTTTAATTAAATATAAAAATAATTATATTTAGAAAATTATTTTTGAAAAATGGAATTCATTTTTGGATTCTACACAATAAAAATGGTTAGGGTGATTTTTTGGGATTTTTTCTGAAATACTTGTATTTTTGATGAATAGTGAAATACCATAATTTACAAAAATAAGATAAATAAGATAATTATAGATTCATGCATGATGTTCGGAAGATGTAAGACCAATTGGTTTGGGATCACATGATAAAATTACTATTCTTGGTCATGAAAGACTCACTAGTCTTTGTCTTTTTGGGAAATAATAAACTAATGAATTTTATATTGAAAAAACCCCTCTCCCCTCCACAATAAATACCACCCATCACACCCTCATTTCATCACACCTCTCAAGATTCAAGCCTCGTCTAAATTCAACCCAAATCTCTCCCCAAAAACTTCCCCCATGTCCAAAATCTCCCATCCTCTTCAAAATACCAAAACCTCTCCCCTTAATAGGTTCTCAAAGGTGGAAGTCTCAAGATCTAAATTACTCTTTCCAATTCATTCTTTTTTCTTTTAAGTTCTTTTCTTTTTGTTTATTTCCTCACCTCCCTTCACCAAAATAGCATGATAAATATAGTAACATAAATGTTCTGTAATGTTTTAATGCTAATGGTATATTTCATTGTCTTCTCTCATTTCCCCACCCTTTTTTTGAAATAAATGAAAGTATCGTTTGAGATATGACAATTTAACACATTCAAGGAAAACAGTTTATCAATTTCTATTATAATATTTAATACTGGTCATGAAACCATTTGTGTTATGGATTAACCAGATTATTATATAAGTAATATATCCTATTTTTAGTTCTTTAATAATTATGTACAAATCGTATTAAGTTATAGAGAAAAGCATGTTCTTTGTAATCAAATCCACTGATTAACGAAAACGATTGTCACTATGGTTTTATATAATTTTTCGACTACAATCTAAGTAACCAAATTAAATTTAAAACCATGTAATCTCCTGTATCTTCAATAATATAATATAACTTCATTTCTTGACAACCACTTCCATCTTTAATGTTTATATGAACTTGAATATAAGTGAACCGATCTTTAAAATAAAGTAAACAAACAAGCTCGAACAATGAAATTGAACCTTTTAACTAATCAAAAAGATAATGAATGACCTAAAAAGGGTTATAATAAATCAATTATATATATAATAGGTTATATAATTATGAATTAATAATCCTAATTTGTTTATTCCGGTCTCTAATAACAAGTGGATAAAACCAACATATTTAAGTTAAGGGATCCTCCCCTTTTCACTCTTAATCAAGATTGACCTCTATGCTATGTCTTTTTATGTGTAATAGAAAATGATGGGGTATGTTTATGAACCTCCCTATACTTCCCTCTTGATTTATAAGTGATTATAAACCCTTTTCTCTCTCATCATTCCCTTATAGTTACACCTGATACCATGCCGATAAACTGTAATGAATTCTACCCGAATTTCCTTTATTTCTACGGGTTGCTCTATCTTTCTTTTTTACCAAAATGTAGTTGTATTTTATTTTTTTTAAAAACTATAAATTCTATTTATATGATCTAGAATCATTTTCCAAGATCTATCTCTCATTCTCTTTCAGGGATATACATGATTTTAAGTGAATCCCTCCTCGATACTTCCCAATAAGCACACCCGTTTTAAGGGAACATCCCAAATTTTTACCCAATTTCAAGTGAACTATATACTATGTTTTAGGACACCATTGTATTTATATAATCATTATTTTTATTATAAAAAACTTTTTGGTTCAATCCTGGATTTATATAACGGATTTTCCTCTATTCTATTTTAAAATCTCTATAGTATTTTCCTTAAAACAACACAAAAATGTTTTGATGCTAATGTTTCTCAAATACATTTTTATATTTTTTCACTTATATTTGAAATCAGATACCTTTTTATAAGATTATTATACCATATAAAAGTCCATGTATGTTCTAATCCCTTTATTTCATGGACACTTTCATGCTACGCTCATTGGTTATGCTTTATGTCATGATTGTGGTACCCAGTTCTTTCCATGGGTGCCCTTAGGTTTTTTATGTTTGAATATGTATGATTATTTATTTGGAAGGAATATTTATGTGGAAAGAATATTCTAGAAAATGTTAATATGGGTGCGCCCATATAGAGCTCAAATGCATTGGGTAAAGTTAAGTCACATGAGATGCGATGTGAAATGGGATTGGCGGTTAGCCTTGACCCGTACTAAAATGGGAAAAGAGATTGGCAGTTAGCCTTGACCCATACTAAAGAAATGTTTTATGATTTTTACACATTTATATGATTCCATGTTTATATGATCACATGCTTATATGATACGATTTTATATTTTCCATTCTTTAAATATCATTATGTCATGCTTCCTAACTCATGTGCTTAAGTCGTATCCTTATGTTATTTCCCTTACTGGCCTTTTCATCTCATCCCTTGGTTCATGTGTTCCCTAGGGTACACTACACAGATGTAAGGGCACAAAGGATGTTTGGATCTCTTTATATGGATTAAATAAAGAAGTGTTTTTTAGCCCCATGTTTTATGTTTTATGTACCTAGTCTTACCAGACACTAGAATTAATGATCTTGGATTGTACCTTAATGTATAACTATGCTTAAAATCATGTAATATTATATAAGTAATAAGATGGGGTCACTGTAGTTGGTATCAGAGGATGGTCTAGTTATTTTTGGAGATTCATAATAGAGCCCCTTAGTGAGAACCTTAAGAATGAGACTAAGTATAAGAAAATAGTCCTAAATTTTGGTGAGTATTGAGTAAGTGGTTTATCAAGAAAATATATCCCTTTATGGATACATGTAGATAGTGGTGGCTCTAGTATGGATGTACCTAGGAGTGAAAACTCCAAAAATGTGTTTTGGGCTTGACCTAGGGAATCATGGTACACAACAACGGGACTTTATGCACTCTTGGTTATGACACTCCCAAGGGATATGATTTGGTAGATTCACGAGCTTATTACAAACCATTATTAAGGGACAAAAAATCCCATAAGAATATAAGATAAGAAATAGATCGATCATAACCTAGATATAAACCTAAGGAATCACAAGTTAGGATATACATGTTCTTTATATGTTTATCCTTTTTTGTTCAATGTTTCCTTTTTATTCTTAGTAGATAAGTATTAAATACCTCTAATTTTACGTTCTTTTTTTTCAGTGAATGCTGGGATATAGAAGAACATGTTCCAACAACCAATGTGATAGGCAATGTGAAGATTTCCTTAATGATATGCCTGATATGACAGGAGTGGGTGCTCAAAACATCTTGATAGTACTTGCTAAGCTGGATCGAGTTATGAATAATAACTTGAATCATGTGGAATTCCCTTTTCCACTAAGGAAATAGTATGTTGTCATATAATCATTCATGCGGAAAAGGCCTCCCATGTTTAGGGGATCCTCTGATCCCCTCCTCGCAGAACAATGGATTAACTCTATTGAAAAATATTCTCCATCTTCCAGTGCTTAGAAGAAGAGAAGGTGGTACTGGAAGTCTATAATTTTGATGGATAAGCTGATCAGTGGTGGACACTGATCAAGAATATAAATTCCTAAGAGGAAATTGATGCCATGGATTGGGAGGAATTCAAGAGGATATTTTTCAACAAATATTTTCCTCGAACCCTCCATATCAGGATGGAAAGAGAGTTCCTTGGACTCAAGCAGAAGGAAGATGAGTCCAGTGGGCATATCAAGCAAAATTTATAAGGCTTTCAAGGTACGCCTCAGGATTTTTCATGAACATTGAAAGCAAGGTGGATCGGTTCTTTAGCGAACTAAATCCAAGTCTACAAAAAGGATTGGCTATTCAATACTTTGACAGTTATAAGGATATTGTCCATTGTTCCCTCAAGGTTAAAATGGAGATTAGAGACTCTCAGTGGTCTCATGGGCCCATTGAAAAGAATTGGAAAATGGAGAACAACATGGGTGGTTCATCAAACAAATCCCATGATGGAAAGAAGCCTGACTTTTCCCCTTGCAAAAAATGTGGGAAGAAGCATCCTTGTAACTATCTAAATGGAACCAAGAATTGCTTAAAATGTGGAATGTATGGTCATCTAGAAAATAACTACCGAAGGGATATGAAAAATACCACTAATGTTGAAGAATATCGGAAGGTTTTGATCAACACTCAGCCTGCAGTGCAGTGTTACAACTGCAAGGAGAAAGGGAATTATGCGAACAATTTCTCTAAGCCAGGGGTTGTCGGAGACAATCAACAATAACCTCCAAGGAAACAAGGAAGGTCTTATGCTATCACTACTACTGAGGTGGTGTTAGACAACGATGTGGTGATAGGTACGCTTATTATTCATTCAAGTATAACAGATATACTATTGGATTCTGGATCTACAGAATCTTTCATATCTTGAAAGTTTAGAAGAACTATTCAAACACCACCTCAAAATTTGGAGGAAAAGTTATCTATGAGAACAGTGAATGGGGAAATCGTTGGGTCTATGGTTTATAACTCCTCCTTGGTTAACATCTGTGGATTGAAACTCCCAGCATATCTCGTCATACTTCCTTATTAGAGTTTGATGATATCTTAGGCATGGATTGGTTATCTTTATACAAAGACAACATCAACAGTCGGGAAAGGGAGATCAATTTTCAAATCTCAAAGCATCCTCTGATTCTTTAATAGTGTAAGGAGGAAGATGAATCTCTTTTAAAATCCTCATCTCAAGTGTGGATATTATTTCAATGTAATAAGGAATATCTAGCTCAAATGATTAAGACAAAGGAGAGATTCATTCTTGAAGACATTCCCATCATGAAGTACTACACAGAAGTATTCCCTAAAGAGTTGTCTGGTATTACTCCTAATCGAGAGGTTGAGTTCTCAATTGAACTTATTCCTGGATCTTTACATTTCTCAAAGAAACCTTACATAATGGCCACCATAGAGCTGGAATAATTAAAAAAGAAATTACATGAGAATATAGAGAAGGGTTTTATACACCCAAGTTTTTCACCATGGGGAGCTCCAATCCTTTTCTTCAAGAAGAAGGATGGGTCAATGTGACTCTACAATAATTATTGTGAGCTCAACAAAATCACAAAAAAGAAAAAGTATCCCCAACCACAGATAGATGACTTGTTCGATCAGCTTCGTGGGGATAGTTATTTCTCTATGGTGGACCTTTAGTCGGGATATCATCAATTAAAGGTGAGAAAGAAAGATATTCCTAATACTACATTTCGAATGAGGTATGGACACTATGAGTTCATAGTGATTCCCTTCAGACTCACTAATGCTCCAACAATTTCCATGGATTTAATGAATAGAGTCTTTAGAGATTACGTCGACAGATTTGAGGTAGTCTTTATTGATGATATTCTAATATACTCCAAGAGCAAGGAGGAACATGAAGAGAATTTGAATACTGTGTTAATGACTTTGTGAAGGGAGAAGTGGTATGAAAAGTATAGTAAAAGAGAGTTCTAGATGGATGAAGTATCATTCTTAGGGCATGTTATCACAAGTAAGGAGATATTCGTGGACCCTTCCAAGACAAAGGGAATTGAAGAGTGGCCCAAACCAACTTTTGTAATGGATATCCATAGCCTTTTGGGTCTAGCTGGGTATTAGTGACAATTTGTGAAGAACTATTCACAATTGTGAACCCCAATGACCAAGCTGTCATAGAAGGGGGTAAAGTTTGTCTAGACATAGGAATTTGAAGACTGTTTCATGGAGTTGAAAAAGAGGCTTATAACTGCACCCGTACTCACACTCCCTACAAGTGGAGAAATCTTTGTGGTGTACATTGATGCTTCAAAGAATGGATTAGGTTGTGAACAGATGCAA
Organism: Viscum album; assembly: GCA_963277665.1. NCBI lineage: Eukaryota > Viridiplantae > Streptophyta > Magnoliopsida > Santalales > Viscaceae > Viscum > Viscum album. The sequence goes on from OY728120.1 coordinate 1,766,478,123, forward strand.
AATTATGAAGTGATAACCTATGATTCAAGGAAGATTAAAATCCATGAGAAAAACTATACTATGCATGATCTGGAGTTGGTGGATGTAATATTTACATTGAAAATATGGAGGCATTATCTCTATGGGGAGAAGTGTGAGATGTATACTGACCACAAGAGACACAAATATATATTCACACAAAAAGAGCTTAATATGCTCTAGTGAATATGGATAATGCTAATCAAGGATTATGACTTCTCAATCCACTACAATCCCGCTAAGGAAAACAAGGTGGCATATGCTCTAAATAGAAAGTATCCTGCATCTTTATCAATGATGAGAATTGAAAAAGATTCGATCTTCTTATATTTGAAATGGATGGACATGGGGATCATTAAGGGAGGAACATCATCAATCCTTTCACAAATTATTTCTCAACCATCCATCTTGGAGAGAATAAAGGATGCTCAAAGAAAAGATGTAAAACTTCTAAAAGGGTGGAAGTTATTAAAAAAGGGAAATCATCTGATTTCAAAATTGACAAGGAAGAAGTTGTACGATTTGGGTCACAATTATGTGTACCAACTGATCCAGTGTTAAAGAAGGATCTATTTAATGATACACATAGCTCAACCTTCTCTATCCACCCAAGGAGCACAGAGATGTATCGAGATCTACAGGAAAATTTTTGGTGGGACTATATGAAAAGGGAGATTTCTGAATATACATCAAAGTGCCTGGTATGTCAGGAAGTGAAGTTTGAGAGACAAATGACTAAGGGGATGATGAAACCACTACCCATACTATAATTTAAGTGGGAGAACATTACCATGGACTTTGTCACTCGAATTACAAGGAAATCTAGATGAAACAATGCTATATGGGTCGTTGTGGACCGTCCTACAAAGACATATCACTTTATCACGATTAGAGAGGAATTCTCATTGGATCAACTTGCACAGATTTACATCAAAGAAGTGGTAAGGCTGCATGGAGTACCACTTTCTATTGTATCCGATCATGATCCAAGATTCACCTCAATGTCCTAGAAAATTCTCCAACATCCTCTAAGCACTGAACTGAACTTCAGTATGGCCAATCATCCCCAAAATGATGGGAAATATGAGCAGACTATTCAAACACTAGAAGACATGTTGAGATCAGGTTCTATGGAATTAAATGGAGGATGGGACCAACATCTTCCACTAGTTGAATTCTCCTACGGCAACAATTTCCACTCAAGCATCTAAATTGCACCATATGAAGCCCTTTATGGGAAAAGGTGTAGAACACTGGTGTGTTGGGATGAAGTTGGTGAGTGAAAGCTGCTAGGACCTAAAATGGTCAAAGAAATTGTGGAGAAGGTGAAAACCATTCAGTGACATATCACGACAGCCCAAAGTCGACAAAAGAGTTATGCAGATTACCATCGACGAGACCTTGAGTTCAAAGTCAGAGACATGGTATTTCTACACATATCTCCATGGAAGAGGGTCATGAGGTTTGGAAAGAAAGGGAAGTTAATTCCTAGGTACATAGGCCCCTTTGAGATCCTTGATCGAGTCGGAGCTATGGCCTATCGACTTTCAGTTACGACTACCATGTTGAATGTACATGATGCATTTCATGTATCCCTCTTAAGGAAGTACATACGAAACCCTTGAAATGTACTATCTTCAGAGGTGGTATAGTTGGAGAATGATCTCTCTTACGAGGAGCATCCAGTGAAGATCTTGGATTGTAGAGACAATGTTCTACACAATAAGAAAACTCATATGGTCAAGGTATTATGGAGAAACCATAAGTATGAAGAGGCGACATGGGAATTGGAGGAAGAAATGATGAAAAAGTACCCACACCTATTTTTTTCTTAGAATGTAAAACGAAATTTTGAGGGTGAAATTTCATAAGGGGGAAGAATGTAACGACCCAATGTTTATCCAGGGAAATTCCTTTCTTATAAATATGTCATAAAATCACATGGAAACACATAATAATAAACTACTAAGTGATAAGTGACCTTTAAACACAAGTTTTTCAGTTCTGTATTTGGAATTTCAAAAATCTGACATGCATGGTTGTAAGCATTAAGTTATTTGGAGTCCGATAAGAAAACATAATTTTTTGTGAATTGTAACATACCCTTATGAATAGTAACATACCATTATGAATAGTGATATAACCTAATGAATATTAACCTTACCTATGATAGTATAAAAATAATATTCATGAATAAAAAATGATATACCTATATTATAGAATAAGTAAATGAATGTTTTAAAACAGGTTTTCGATAATAAATTATGATTTTAATTAAATATTAAAATAATAATATTTAGAAAATTATGTTGGAAAACTGGACTTCATTTTTGGATTCTACACACTGAAAATTGGTTAGGTTGAATTTTTGGTATTTTTTTGAAATACATTAATTTTTGATGAATAGCGAAATACCACAATTTACAAAAATAAGATAAATAAGCTAATTATAGAGTCATGAATGATGTTGTATTGATGTAAGACCAATTGGCACAGAATCAAATGAAAATATTAATATTCTTGGTCATGGAAGACTCACTATTTCTTGTATTTTGGGTAAATAATAAACTAATGAATATTATATTGAGAAAACCCCTATCTCATCCACTATAAATACCACCCATCACACCCTCATTTCCTAACACCTCTCAAGATTCAAGACTTGTATAAATTCTTCCCAAATATCTCCCCAAGAACCCCCCCACATTAAAAATATCCTAACCTCTTCAGAATACCAAAACATATCCTCTTAAGAGGTTCTCAAAGGAGGAAGTCTCAAGAGGTAAATTCCTCTTTCCAATTCCTTCATTTCTTTTAAGTTTTTTTTGTTTCTTTCCTCACCTCCCTTCACCCAAATAGTATTATAACTCCCGTAACATACATGTAATGGAATGATTTCATGATAATGGGATATTTCATTATATTCTCTCCTTTCCACACCCATTATTTGGAATAAATGAATGCACCGTTTGAGATATGCTAATTTAGCACATTCCTGGAAAACGATTTATCAATTTCTATTGTAATATTTAATTATGGTCATGAAACCATTTGTATTATGGATGAACCAGATTATTATATATGTAATATATCCTATTTTTAGTTATGTAATCCTTTTTTACAAATGTTATTAATTTATAATGCAAAACATGTTCTTTGTAATCAAATCCACCGATTAACAAAAACAGTTGTGACTATGGTTTTATATAATAGTTTGAAATCAATATAAGTTACAAAATTGAATTTTAAACCATTAAATCTCCTTGATGTTCAATAATATAATATAAATTCTTTTCTTGACAACCAATTCCATATTTCATGTTTATCCGAACATGAATATAAGTGAACCGATCATTAAAACCAAGTAAACAAATGAGCCCGAACAATTAAATTGAACCTTTTAACTAATCAAAATGACCATTAATGAAACAAAAAGGGTTATAAAAAATAAATTATATATATTATAGGTTCTTTAATTATGATTTAATAATCCTAATTTGTTTTTTTAGGTCTCTAATAACAAGTTGAGAACCCCAACAAATTTAAGGTAAGGGATCTTCCCCTTTTCAATCTTAATCAAGATTGTCCTCTATGCTATGACTTTTTTGTGTAATAGAAAATTATGGGGTATGTTTATTCACCTACCCCATACATCCCTGTTGATTTCTAAGTGATTAGAAACCCATTTTCTCTCTCATCAAGCCCTCTTAGTTACACCTAATACCATGTCGATAAACCGTAATGAATTCTACCAGAATTTCCTTTATTCCTACGGGTTTCTCTATCTTTCATTATACCAAAATGTAGTTGTCTTTTTATTTTTATGTAAAACCTATACATTATATTTATATGATCCAAAATCATGTTCCATGATCCATATCTCATTCTATTTTTGGGATATACATGATTTTAAATGAATCCCTCCATGATACTTCCCAATAAGAACACCAGTTTAAAGAGAACTTCCCAAATTTTTACCCAATTTCAAGTGCACTCTATATTATGTTTTAATAAACCAATGAATTCATTAAATCAATATTTTTCTTATGAAAAACTTATTGGATCAATCCTGGTTTTATATAAAATATTTTCTTCTTTTCCATTTCAGAAGCTCTATAGTATTTTCCTTAAAACCACACAAAAATGTTTCGATGCTAATGTCTCTCAAATACATTATTTATACATTTTCACTTCTGTTTGACATCACATACCATGTTATAAGCCTAGTTTACCCTATTAACGTCCATTTATGTTCTAATACCTTTCTTTCATGTACAATTTCATGATACACGTATTGGTTATGCTTTATGTCATGATTGTGGTACCCAATTATTTACATGGGTGCCATTATGTTTTTGTATAGTTGATTATGAAAGATTATTTATGTGGAAATAATATTTATGTGATAATATTATATATGTGGAAAGAATATTCAAGAAAATGTTTAGGTGGGTGCACCCAGATAGCGCTCCAATGCATTAGGTAATGTTAAGTCTCATGAGATGCGATTTGAAACGGATATGAGGTTAGCCTTAACCCATACTAAAATGGGAAACGAGATTGGAGGTTAGCCTTGAACCATACTAAAGAAATTTTTTATAATTTATCCACATTTATATGATTCCATGTTTATATGATCACATGCTTATATGATATGATTTTATATGTTCCATGCTTTAGATATCATTAGGTCATGCCTCCTAACTCATGTGCTTAAGACGCATCCTTATGTTATTTCCCTTACTGGGCTTTTCAGCTTGTCCCTTTCTTTATGTGTTCCCTTGGGTACCCTAAACATATGTAAGGGAACAAAGGAAGTTATGATATCTTTATGGATATTAAATAAAGAAGTGTTTTTTATCCCCTTGTTTTATGTTTTATGTATATAGTCTTCCAAGACACTCGACTAAATGATCATTAGCTTGTACTCTGATGTATAATTATGCTTAAAATCATGTAATTTTATATATGTAAAAGGTTAGGGTCGCTATAGCCATACAACATGGTTGGATCACTATTTACCAAACCGTGTGGGCTAACCATGAAAGATCCATTTATTTCCTAAGGTACCCATTCTTGGTTGGACCATGGTTTGGGAAACCGTGCGACAAAACCATGCACAATCTAATTTTAGGGAAATTTTAATACTTTTCCCTTATTGATCTAATTAATCCTCCTTCATCCTCTTAATCCATGTTTATGTTGTATTGATCTATTTTTCTTCCCTCTTGGAGCTTAATGAAGGCCTAATCTAGGGATTGGAAGATCTACTTTTTTCGGGATTTGATCGAGCTTCTATTGGTCACATTGGATGCGCAATAGGAAGTAATGGAGTCCTCTTTATCAATTCATCTCATCTCTTTCTCCCAACCTAGTTATTGAGGTGTGAGAATTTTTTCCTTTTTCTAATATCTACTCCATTCTATTCCAAATTGGAGGCCGATATCAGAGGATAAAGATCATAAAACCCTACAGTGGGTGGTATATAACTCATCCCTCAAGTTTATTGATTTTGGAATAGTCATATGGCCCCCACCAATTTCATTGAGTTTCGTTTATTAAAATAATATGAAATGATTATAATCATTAGAACACTATGATTATGATATTTCAATATATTTAAAAAATTTGTGGTGGTTACACCAACAACATCATCCATCCCATGTAGGATGTCATGCCATAATTGGGTTTTTAGTATTTGACATGTTTGAGAAACTACTAGGGTGTGAATTGTCTTGACCCTTATAAGGGTATGCTTTTATATATTAAATGGATTTATTTATATTTTGAATTTCATAATGGAAAGTACCATGAATGCTAACCACTTTACCTTCATAAGGTATGTGGTTCAATTGATAAATAAATGTGAAAATGAATTTGGAAAGTATACTAGGTATATGACCTGACTAGATTAAATGTAAATAAATAACATGTTTCATTTCTATAGAACCCCTTACCACAGGAATGGAAGGTAGAATAATGGACCTTACTTATTTAATATTCCTTAAATGGAATTAATAAAGTTTTCATGCTACTTGGCCTTATCGAACTAATGAAAGCTGAGGTTTTAACCAAATGATATATTATATGACTTCCTTATCAAATAGGTGTGGCTTAACTCGAGATCGGTTTGGATTTCTATTGGGGAATGCCTTGATCACTCAGGAACCCCATTCTGATTCAATGATACAACTTTCACAGGTTGAGACCGACCTAGATCCCAATCATTGTCTATTCATGGATGCTCGGTATGAAACCATAGGATCCCTCACACAGTATTAAATGATTCCTTGGATACAGTCATTGGATCCATCTTTGAAAAGTAGTTTCCATGGTTACAGCCCGTAGGACCCAGTCACTACATAACCCAATTTAACATGGATGATATTCTTGGATTAGGTAAGAACCTTATGATGGAATTACTTGGAAAATGATCCTTGTATTACACTCTTACACCTTATCTAGACTCAAATACTACTGAGTTAGTATCCCTTGAGGTCTAAATTGTATAGGACATTACCTTAGAACACCATTATTAAATATCATCAATCATGTTTTCCTTATTCTACCTTAGAACCTTCACTATTTATACTATCATGAGGTGATGTTAGTGCTTAATATATCTCACATGAACTATATACATAAATTGGTGATTACATAATTAATGAAATGGTGACATTTTGAGATACAAGCCTAGGGATGAAGCAGGTACATGGGTATTTAGTTACATTTTACAATTTTACTTTCAATATATGAAATCTTTCACACTATTAAATTTCCATTACATGGGTAGAATGTTATAGACATAATTGGTGGTGGCCCACTGAGATTTATATCACACCCTCTTTGGGATCCTTTTGTTACCTGAAGTATATTGTATGGTTGCAGGTGTTGAAAAAGGGAAGGATACAACTTTGAACACTTGATTGCTTTCTGTTTAGGATGGAGCTTGATAGTAGATAATCAATTTAGGGATCAAGATGGTTGCCATAGTATTTTGATATCCTTTATACTTATATGGAACATGTTATTACTATGGTCTTTTATCCATGTTTTATAGTTTTTCATGATACATGACATGTCATCATCATTTATTGTATGTTATTCTAGTTATTTCAGTCAGATTTATTGTTGTCTCTATTTTCCACTGTGCCTTCCATTTACTTGTGTTGTTCCTACTACTTACCTATTTTTTATATTTATCTACTACAATATACTTTGGTAATGAGGGAATAGTCTCCCCATGGACACACTCTAGTCCCTCACTGCTTGTCGGAAAACTCTAGCATTTGGGGAGATGCACTTGAAACCATGTGGCCCACTAGGCCTAGGGCACCTATTAAGTGGAATCTGGGTCCGAGATGTCACATAGTGGTTTCTTAAGATGTTATTTTATTACTTTATTATTTGGAGACAATATATTGAGGATTAGGAACACTTAGTACTTAGTCATATGTCGTTATTGGGAATCATGAAGAAATGTTCTGGGTAACAATTGAGTTTCATAAATTATAATTGTTTTTATTTTCTTCATATTACAGTTGAAATTATTTCTCCATTGGGTGACACACATGTTGTGTGGTGTTTTAGATTATTACTATGTTTTAGGATTTTATTTTATCCTTGGCCCAATGATATGAGGTAAATGAGTGTTGTTACATGCATCATTATTGGCACATAGACTTCACATGTCATGTATATAATCATGCAATGTATGCAAATTTCCCTACCTATATTGTTTGAAATTCCCGTGACTTTTGAGTGATGTTGTGATAGTTTTCTTATAAATATATAAAATTGGGTTGTGATTTAGTGATTACATGTATCAATTCATGAGGTGTATGGGCCCTGATGGGTTGGAATGAATAATTAACCGTGTTGATCTATTAGGATATAAATAAATGGGTGTGATTTCCAGTGATAAGATATATGGGATCTAATTAAATAAGAATGGATATCAATTATAAAGTAAATCATGACATCTAAAATTAATTGGTTTCACATCCTAAATCTGCATTGTCATGTTTATGAAAGGTAATGTACTGAAAATGGTAATTAAATATAAAACAAAATCAAACTTATACTCGAGAACTAACTGATACTTAGCCATATATGTGGGTAGTTGGGGTAGTATGCCTTTGGTAGTTAGTTTTCCGACATAAGGCTTCAACTAGTAATGTTATCTTTCTGCTTATACTTTTTCTGTGGAATGTGATAGGAATTTGAAGACCAATGTCACCATAAAGTCCTTGTATCGTATGCTAGGAAGGAGGAGACGACCACGCTTTAAAAATGGTGGGCCCTAAGTCTCCACTCTTACCTCCATGATTTCCACATGTGGAACCGCCTTCTATACCTAATATGGGCACTGATGCCCAAGTTCACGATAGTTTCCTATGTATGATGTAGACCACACATGATTCCCCATGACTTGCACCTACAATGGTGGATTTGTCTCATGTGCTCCAACAATAGTATCCTCTAACTTACTCACATGGGAGTCTGTAGGCTGGTAAGTCTTGGCTAGAGGCCACCCTATATATCTTTGAGAATCTGGAGCCAAATACAGAGTGGAGAGTCTTTATTTTTATATACATGCTAAAGGATTCATCAAAGCTTTGGTGGGATGTGGTTACCTAGGCTGGTCATCATTAAGGAATGTTTTGGGATGATTTCCATACTGCCTTCTACGATTAGTTATTTCCTCAGATGCTGAGAGTTGATAGAGCCATAGTTCATGCATCTTAAACAAGGTTCTATGTTAGTTATGAAATATTCCGCATGTTTCACTGAGTTTTAGTTATTTTCACTAATTATATCTGGTGATGAGCTTTTGTGTGGCAGAACATTCAAGGATCACCTCTAGTACACCATTTGTAAGTAGGTGAATGACTTTCACCTACATATTATTTTGGCAATAGTCAATCTGACACTTATCATTGAGTTCAACCTATGGTAAAACAATAGTACTAGGAATAGAGTACTAGTACCGCATCATGATATAAGTTATTCTAGTGGTAGGATGTCTTCTCCTAAGGTTTATTGTCAGGGTTGTGATAACTAGAGTGCATGTTTCGATAACTCTTTTGTGTGTCATTTGGGTGGATGATGGGGGAATATGATGCCTCATTGTGATAGAGACTAACTAGATTGTAGGGATTGATGCCTTATGGTGCATATTTAGATATTTTTTAGGACCACTGCAACAAATTATAGTGGAAAAGGATCAGTTTCAACTCCACCATTAGAAGCATGTTCTTTTTCACTGTGTTGGGTGGGGAATTGGGGTAGCACTGACAGGTCTGGTTGAGGAGTTCATGGTCAAGATACCCAAGCCCCTGATACCCAACAACACCAGCAGTGCATTTTTAATCATGGTAGTATATTTGTTACATAGGGATGAAAATCAGGTTAGTTTCATACAATATATATGATACCTGAGGATCAAACTACAGGTCCATCTAGAATATGAGGTACTATTCTTGTGGCAACTAAAATTGTACCTAATTTATTTTGTATAGGTTAGTCAATCTATTTTAACTCTGTATCTATCATGGAATGTCTTGGACTATAGATACATTATTACAATGGTGTAATGACCCAAGATACGTTGTTAGGGGTATGAACAGAGGGCATATGGAAATGTAGGGACTTTCCCATTAAGGTAGGTAGTTACCCATTCTTATGTAACCTCATTTTACTTGAGATGATATGATTCGAAGTCATTATTAGGATGGATTGGTTGGTTCAGTATCATTATTTTGAAGACTTATATCCCAGTAGGGTATTGTTTACATCACTAGAGGGAAAGTGATATCTACATAAGGTTGAGTAGGATGTCTGGGATGGTAGAGAGGGACTAGAGCAGCATGGGTTCGGTGGAGTGACCACCATGATTGAAAATATTTTCATGGAGGATCATGTTTTTTGTTAGGCTTATTTTTCTCTAGTAGTAGATCATTTCAGGGATGTTTTTTCCAATTATTTTTCTAGATTACTTCCTGACAGGGGGGTAGAGTTTAAAATCGATCTTATTCAAATAGTTTCTCCAGTGCCCCTTACTCTGGCCCAGATGGCACTTAGATAGCTCTAGCAGCTCAAGAAGTAGTTAGATAATTTAGAGGGAAAAGTTTTTATACATCCCAAAACATCCTCTTAGGGTTCTCCCATGATTTTTGCAAAAAAGGAGGATGAAACCTTACATCTATGGATGGATTATTGAAGGTTTAACTAGATTACAATAAAGAACCAATATCCAATGCCTTAAATATATTATCTCTTCAACCAGCTCTAGGGAGCTGTGGTATTCTCTAAGATAGACATGATATTGGGTTATCATCAGGTGCAAGTTAGGCCATTAGACATACCATATACAACTTTCCGTAGATGGTATGGTTTGTATGAGTACATAGTTATGACTTTTGGCCTTATGAATGCACCCACCATTTTTTTGGCTATGATGGATTGGATGTTCCACCCCTATTTGGATTCTTTTGTCAGGGTCTTTGTTAACAACATCTTGTTGTATTCTCACACTCATAGAGACCATGTAAATCATCTTGAGATCATTTTGAGGATTCTGAGAGAGCAAAATATTTAGTCCAATAATGTAATGTGCGAGTTTTGCATTGAAAAATTTCACTTATTGGGTCCTATTATTTCATAATTAGGCATATTTGTTAACCCAAAAAAGGATAGTTCTATTGTTTCCTAAGAGAAACCCAAGAATGTGTTTGATATAAGAAGTATATTGTGGTTGGCAGGATATTATAGCCATTTCATAAAAGACATCCCATGTCTTTATTCACCACTTAATAGACTTACCAAGAAGGGTTTTATGTTTTTGTGGTTAGAAGAATGTGACATAGCCTTTTAAGAGTTTCAAGGGAGGCTTATCTTAGAAAAAATTATAATTCTTCAATATCCGGGACGAGGTAATACAATTTTCTGTAATGAATAATGCATCATCCTATAAGTAGTGCTGATGTATGAAGACAAATTTTTCGTATATGGATCTCGGAAGTTGAGGCCTCTTGAGAGAAATTACTCGACACAAGTCCTTAAGCTCGCGACAATTGTCCACACCTTATGTTGTAAGAGACACTATCTTTTAGGTTAGATCATTGTGGTGTACAATGACTACAAGAGCCATTGATATATCTTTACTAAGTGAGAATTGAACCTTAGACAATGGATATGGGTCAAATATCTACAATCCTTTGATTTTGAGCTTTTCTATACGCCTAAGAAGGGAAAAGTAGTTGCAGATTCACTGAGTCTGAAAATTCAGGCACAAGCAGTATGGGAATCCAATGATGAATGAAAGTGAATGGACCTCATCTCTATGTTGTAAACTGAGTTTCATTATAGTCATGAGTATTATTATATCTCATATTTTGTAGTTACCTCTTCTCTCTTTGATAAGGTGAAGGGTAGAAAATGTTTTGATCCTAAAGTCATGGAACTCAGTGAGAGTATATTAAGATATAACATACCTTCGGATTGGTCTGTAGATAGATATGACATATGGAATATCCATGGACGTTTTTGGGTCCTCAACTATATGATATAGAAGTTTTTGAAAGAGTCCAATGACTCTCAGTGGGCTATTCATCAAAGAATCTAAAATATGTATTGAGACATGCAACACCATTATTAGTGGTCCGATATTACACATCAGATAGAAATCATTAACACTAGGGGTTCCACCTATCAGTAGGTGAAGGTGGTGCACCAAAGACCTATTCTCTTGTTATATCTACTTCTAGTCCTGGAATAGAAATGGGAAGATGTAACTATGGATTTTTTAGTCGGTTTACCTAGGTTTCCAAGATGTAGCGATGTTGTATGGGTTGTCATTGAATGAATCTTGAAAATATCCCACTTCATTTCTATTTGGGAGACTTTCCCAGCTAATGAGTTTGGAAAACTATATTTCCAAAAAACATAAGACTCCATGGGGTACCTCATACTACCATTTTAGATAGGGATGCTCATTCCACATCATAGTTCTAGAAGGGATTTCAAAAGTCTATGGTAATATAGGTGCTTATAAGCACAAATTTTCACCCTCAGAGTGATGGAAAATCAGAATTGAAAATACGGTTCTAAATGATATGGTTTGATCATGTGTCCTCCAATTTAGAAGTCCTTAGTAAAATCATATCCCTCTCATTGAGTTCACCTATAATAATATCATTGAGGAGAAATTTCAAATGGATCTGGTTGAGGCCATATACGGTAGGTTGTTCCATTCAACCCAGTGCTGGATAGTGGTAGGTGAGGCTTACCTACTAGGTCCATATATCATTCAGGAGACTTCGAAGAAGATTCATCTGATCAGATAATGTATGACTACGACCAAGTCTAGAAAAAAATCTTTTTCTGGTTTTCATATATGTTATCTAGAGTTCGAGTTTAGGGGTTGTGTTTTCCTCTAGGCATTACCCTGGCTCGAGCAAAGATGGTTATAGAAGCAAGGGAATATATCACCTCATTATGTAAGGCCATATGAGATCCTAGAGATAGTTGAGCTATTATCATATTGTTTGCTACAACCTCATAGGGTCCATGCCATGCATGAAATCTTACATCTCTAATAGCATCACCCATATCATACTGACCCATCTCATACCTTTGATCCTGAGGAAGTTGAGTTAGATTCTAATTCTAGCTTTGAGGAGTATCAAGTGTGCATCATTTAATGGAGAAAAAAGTATCTAATAGGTCGGTATGTCCCTCTAGTATGGGTGTTATGACCTCATGGCCGCATGAAAAACAAAACAAGGGAGAAGGACACCGAAAAACATGGTTAGTGCCCAGAATTATTCTGATAAAATGTTTTTACACCCTTGGAAGGTGAAATCAAAGATGAGTTTTTTTAAGGGTGACGAATGTAAGAACTTGGTTATTCAATTAGTTATGGTTCCTTAAAATTTTGGTATAATTCATTATTTTGGACATCAATTGGATGACTACTGAGTTAGTGAATGTTCTTAGGGAGTATGGGGCTTGTTCGGAGCCCAAAACAATGTTTTTTGGGAAAAACGTCTGGAGCACAGTCTATAGTAAACAATATGGGATGGTCACATGGTTAGAGAAAACTGTGCGGGTGGCATGTTTTTGGACATATACTTACCGTATGATTGGAACAAAGTTTCCATATCCATGAAGACTAACCATGTATGTTCCCTTTCTTCCTAGGTACCCGTGCAGGGTAGGTGCTCGGTTTGAAAAACCATGCAGAAGATGATTTCAGATTAATTTTACTAATTTTTTCTTAATTATCTAATTAAGCCACCTCGATCCTCCAAAATCCAAGTTAATGTAGGATTGAATTTTTTTACCTTTTAGAACTCATTAAAGGCCTAAGATAGGGATTAGAAGATCTCCTTCATCCAGGATATGACCAATCTTCTGTTGGTCATGTTGGATGTGCAATTGTAAGTACTCGATCCATTTTTAGATATTCTTCTCCTCTCCTGCTCTAGACCAAGTTATAGAGGTGTGATAATTTTACATGTTTCTCATTTCTACTCAGTTATAAGCTGAATTATAGGCTGATTATTGAGGAGAAGGATCATACAACCCTAAGGTGGGTCATCTATAACTAATCCCTCATGTTCATTGATTTTATAGTTGTCATGTGGGCCCCACCGATTCCATAGGGTTCCGTTTATTGAAATCATATTCCATACATATAATTATTAGATCAATATTAATATGATGTTTCCATATATGTGATAAATTTTATGTGGTTATGGCCACATCATCAACCATCCATTATAGAATGTCATGCTATAATAGGATATTCAGTGTTTAACATGTTTGATCCACCCTTAGGGTGTGACTTGGATTGACCTTTCTAAGGGTCTGATTTTTTATATTAAATGGCTTGATATATATTATGAATTTCATGATAGAAATTACCATGTTTGATCAACACTTGACCCACCTAATATAAGTGATTCAATTGATAATTAAATGTGAAAAGAAAATTGGAAAGCATACTAGGTATATGACGTGACCGTATTAAATGTAAATAAATAATAGGATGCATGTCTATAAGACCCATTACCACATGAATGGAAGGTATAATAATGGACCTAAATCATTAAATATTCCTTAAATTGAATTAATAAAGGTTTCATGCTACTTGGCCTTATCACACTAATAACAGGAATGGATTTAACTAAATGACATATTATATGACTTACTTATCAAATAAGAGTGGTTTGACTCGACCTCACCTTGGATTCTTATCTGGGAATGACATGATTACTTAGGAACCCCATTCTAAATCTAGGATATGAAATGAATAGCTTTAGGAAAACCTTGATCCTGATCCTTTCCTATTATTGGATTCCCAGTATGACATCATATGATCCCTCACATAGTATTAAATGATGCCACATATACACTCCTTGGATCCAACATTGACAATTAGGTTCCATGGTTACAACGCATAGGGCCCAGTCACTACATAGTCATATTTTACCTTGGATGATCACCGTGGATTGGGCAGGTAGCTAATTGTGGAATAACTTGGAACATGATCCTTGGATTACACTCAAACTCCTTAGCTAGTCTCAGATACTACAAAGTTAGCAGCCATTGAGGTCTACGTATCCTTGGTCATTACCTTGCATCTTCATCATTAAATATCATCAATAATGGTTACCTTATTACACCTCAGAACCATCACTATTTATACTATCCTAAGGTGATGTTAGTTATGGATATGCCTCACACCAACCAATGAACATAAATTGGAAATTTTTTAATTGATGAACTTGTTACCTTTTTAGACACTAGCCTAGGACTGAAGAAGGTATATGGTTATTTAATTACATTTTTCTTTTTTAATTTCTATATACTCATTCTAGAAAACTGTTACATTTCAATTACATGGGTCAAAAGTTATAAAAACCATTGGGGTGGACCACTGAGATTTTTCTCACACCATCTATGTAACGACCCAAACTTTCATTAATGAAAATTTTTTATGATCCAATTAAATTTCTTATTATGGTTATATAAAATTTAAAATTAATTAGTTTTATGTTTTTGGATTTTAAAGTACCATTAGAATTGTGACTATTTCTAATATAGCTGTTGAACATTGATCACTTATTTAGTATAAATATAGGGCTTTAACAAATCCAATTTACACAGACAAAGGAAGCTATGACCTTATCCATTAGACTTGACCCATACGAAACCCATTTGTCAGAGCTCAGAAAGGAGGTGGCATCATTGGGATTCTCTCTTGACCAAGACCAAGCCGAGTTTGAACACGTTAAGCTTGAGCAAAACCGACTACCGAAGAAGTGGAAGTTAATAGAGATTACCACCCGAGCGATGTTATCTGAGCCACCCCAAGAGTCTATCACCATCGCACACCTTAACCTTCAATCTTATGCTAGTGTAATAAGGGGTTATATAACAAGACCGTATCACTATGATTATGTGCATTATTTTTGTATATAATAATGAATATACATTCATTTTATTATGGTTATTTTGTAAATATTTTCTAAAGCGCAAATAGTATTTTTAGTTAATATTAAACTAAGAAATATAATTTTATGAATTAATGGTTTTTTGAATTAAATAATATTTTAATAAAATATTAATAAATTACTTTTTGTTAAGTATAAATGATTGTTCAATTTTTATGAATGCAATTGTAATTTTTATAAAGTTTTGAAAGATGTTTTGGTCAAAACCCATGAATTTTCAGTAAATTTCGGTTTTTATTTTAAAAGTAAAAATTCACATAATTATAAAATTATTTATATAAAATGAATATTCTTTTTGGAATCAGGACGTGAAAATTTTCTAATAGTGATTTTTTCATAATTTTCTGAGACAGTCGAATTTTTGGGTAAAAAAATTAAATACCATTTAAATATATAATGTGTTTTATGACATCATAATAACCCAATAGTGATGTAATAAAATACTATAAACATTGTGTTCAGCCAATATATGTTTCAAAATAATGTGATTTTGGGTTTGTTTTATTTATTTTACAATTATTTGGTGGACCCTTCAAGGCTAAAAAACATTTTGTCTTTTTAAATAGTTTTCTTTGAGAGTGTGACTCACCTCCACATAAGCAACACTATAATTTTAATAAGTTAGGCCATTTTCATAATAAAATATTATTTTCCACTCCACTTTTTCTGAAAACATGGGCAAAAAACATGGGCTGGTTTGTGGTTTTGATTAGTTTAATGTGAGGTGTCCCAAACCTAAATAATAATGAATTCCCCCTCCTTTCCTATATAAACCCACCCAAGCTCCCAATTCCTCTTCACTCAAAGACTTTGGAGTAAGATGAACCCCTTCCCTCCTCTCTCTATAATCGTCCTAAGGTGCCCCAAGCTCCCAAGAAGACTCTCTCAATCCCCTCCCAAGCCTTTGGGATCACACATCCATGTAAGGGATTTCTTCTTTTCTCTTTTTTGTTCAATTTTCTTTAAGTTGTTATTCCCTTTTGTTTTCAATTACAAATTTTGGGGTATGATTTAGCACCACCCCAATACTACCCAATTTATGTTTGGATGATGGGATACCCCTTTCTCTCTCATTAATTACTCCCATGTACACCCGTTACCATGTCGAAATTCCGTGAGGGATTTATCTATCCTCTTTTACATCTAAGTAATTATTCTGTATTGTGCATCTAAATTTCATTACGCTTGTTGGTAAATGTATCTATATGACCCCCTTACTGTCCATTTCATGTACATATGATGATACACCCATTTATCTCTCATTAACCATTTTCATGAATCCTTATGTCACGCCATTATGCTGCCGAAATTGTAATGCGTTTTTCCAAGCCAAGATCATTGGGTAGTGAATACCATACCCATGTATCTATCAAGGGTATTCAACTTTATGCACATACACATATTGAATGGTACTTCCATGTATTTATTCAACATAACTTAATCATGGAATAACTTATTATCTTGATTTATTCCATGTTATATGATTCACATGGAAAGATTATGCATGAACTAAAATGTTTAAGAAGGGTGTACCCTGGTAGCACTCCAATGGATTTGGTAAAGTATAGTATCATGATACGTCATGTGAAATGAGTGTTAACTCATGATAATTCAATTGCAATGGGTGTTTACTTGTGCTTCATGTGCAATGAGGTTTTAATCATGCTCCATGTGCAATGAGCCTTGACTCATGTTAAGTCCATGTTAAGTGTTGTTGCCACATTTACATGTTATGATTATCATGCTTTATCATGAATTTCTGTCCATGTTTCTATTATACTCCATTTATATGCCTATTTTATAACATTTATTGTATTCCACATTTTATTCTTTTTTTATTCCCTTTCTGGGATTCATAGATCACCCTTTTTATGCATGTCCTCAGGTTGTCCCATGCAATACAAAGTACGGGAGAATGTAGTGGTCATGTAAAGGATGTTTTCAATAAAGATGTTGTATTTCATTTTTTAAGTTGTAATGAAATGATCCTAAGCCCCAAATATACTAGACCTACTGATCTTTTATACTGTAACAAGTGAAGGTTTTATGTAATAAATCACGTTTAAGTATGAAATAAAGAGCAGGGATGTCATAGTTGGCATCAGAGGATAGGTTTTGTTATTTTTTGGATTAGGATTAGAAAACCGTAGTAAAGACTTATAGGAAAGACTAAGTATAATAAAAACATACCTATGTTTTGGTGGGTATTGAGTATGTGGTTTATCAAGAAAATATATCCCTATCTGGATACGAGCAGTAGAGGCGGATCTTGTACAGATGTACCTAGGGGTGAAAACCCCAATAAAGAGTTCCAGGCTTGACCTAGGGTATCCTAGTATACGAAAATGGGCCTTGATGCACTCTTGGTTACGACACACCCAAGGGATATGCATTGGTAAATTCAAATCTAAGTATGAACCATTATTAAAGGAATTAAAAAAATCCCTATGACGATATGTTGAAGCCTATGGATTCTTAAGTTAAGGAAATAAAAGTTATTTATAAGTCATCAGTTTTGTCATTGGATTACCCTTTATGTGTTACCCTTAATTTTCCTTTCCTTAAGGTATAATAAATCGTTAGACTTAAACTAGTTTTATATCACAATTTTATCATGACTAGAGGGTAACTCGAAATTTGTTATGTTTCATCAGCAAGATAAATGATAGTTTCGAGATGGAAGGGGGAGAACCTCATACAACAATCTTGTCCCTTATTGAGGACGTATCAGCTATAATTATTGCGAATTCAAGCTATCATAGCATCTAAACCATTTCCAATGTCCAACTTTCTTGCAAGATGCTCTACGACATATCAAAAACTTTATCTATACCACCGAATAATTAGAGATCATGGCTCACCTATGATCAAATAATAAGTTCCCAACTCTCCCACCATTCAAGACAAGGGATGTACCATCAAGGCATTTTCCAATATTTTACCCTATCTAGAGAGTATGATGAACTATTTTATTTTAGAATAGATATTGAAGAGGGAGACCTCCAAGCAGCCTATATATACAGTCTTGTCTTCTAGTATTTTTTAAAACATAGACAATATATTAGAAGAACCACATTTAAAAGATTTCAAATCTAACTCTATTAGACTATTTTACAAAAACATGGTACATGGTGATGTTTTAAAACTATATGTTAGAAAGAATTTTTTTCATAAAGTGCATCATATTTTTCATCAGTACGATCCATGTTTCATGGACTACGTCTGGACTAAGGAAGTGGAAGACTTTGAATGTGAATTGAAGTATTATGGAACTGAGTGGACCCTCATTCTCCGTGATCGATGTGATAATGAGGGTCGGGGAAAGCATAATAGTTGTGGGTAAGAAATCCTGAATTCATGTTTAAATTTCAAAGTTCTTTTTGAATGTAATCAAATAGTTAGGATGCACTTTTTTTATGGGGGGAAGATTGTAGCAACCCAAACTTTCATTAATGGAAATTCCTCTTGATCAAATTAAATTTCTTATTATGGTTATATAAATGGGAACTTCATTGGTTTTATGTTTTTTGATTTTAATATACGGTTAAGAATTGTGACTGTAGATAATATAGCCATTGAACCGTGACAACCTAATTAGTATAAATATAGGGCTTTAAAAAATCCAATTTACTCAGACAAAGGAAGCAATGGCCTCATCTAGTAGACTTTCACCATTCAAAGCCCATTTTTTTGAGATCGTAAAAGAGGTGGCATCATTGGGAATCACTCTTGACCAAGCCCAAGCTGATCTTGATCACGTTAAGCTTGAGCAGAACCAATTATGGGAGAAGTGGAAGTTAATAGAGATTACCACCCGAGCGATGTTATCCGAGCCACCCCAAGAGTCTGTCACCATCGCACACCTTACACTTTAGTCTTATGAAAGTGTTATAAGGGGTTATGTAACAAGACCTTAGCACTATTATTATGTGCATTATTTTTGTATATAATAACGAATATACATTCATTTTATAATTGTTACTTTGTAAATAGTTTTTAAAGCGCAAATAGTATTTTTATTTAATATAAAACTAATAAATATATTTTGATGAATTAATGGATTTTTGAATTAAATAATATTTTAATAAAATATTAATCCGTTAATTTTTTTAAATATAAATTATCGGTCAATTATTATGAATGCAATTGTAATTTTTATTAAGGTTTGAAAGATGATTTGGTGAAAAACCATGAATTTTCGGTAAATGTTGGTCTTTATTTTAAAAGTAAAAATTCACATATTTATAAAATTATTTAGATAAAATGAATATTATTTTAGGAATCAGGACGTCGAAATTATTCAATGGTTAATTTTTCATAATTTTCTGAGCGTTGAATTTTTGGGTAAATCAATTAAATACCGTTTTAAATATATAATGTGTTTTAGGACATCATAATGACCCAATAGTGATGTAATAAAATACTATAAACATTATGTTCAACCAATATATGTATTAAAATAACTAGATTTTGGGTTTGTTTTTTTTATTTTACAATGATTTGGTAGACCCTTCAAGGCTTAAAAAACATTTTGTCATTTTGAATTGTTTTCCTTGAGAGTGTGACTCACCTCCACATAAGAAACCCTATTATTTTAAGAATTTAGGATGTTGGACTCATAAAATATTGTTTTCCACTCCCCTTTGGAAAAAAACATGGGAAAAACCATGGGCTGGTTTGTGGTTTCGATTAGTGTAATGTGAGGTGTCCCGAACCTAAATAATAAAGAATTCCCCCTCCTCTGCTATATAAACCCACCCAAGCTCCAACTTCCACTTCACTCAAAGAATTTGGAGTTTGACTAACCCATGCCCTCCTCTCTATATAATCCTCATGAGGTTCCCCAATCTCCCATGAAGACTCTCTAAAGCCCCTCCCAAGCCTTTGGGATCACACATCCAAGAATGGGATTTCTTCCTTTCTCATTTTTGTTCAATTTTCTTTTAGTTGTTATACCCTTTAGTTTTCAACTAAAAATGTTGGGGTATGATTTCTCACATCCCCAACACTACCCCCATTATGTTTGGATGATGGGAGACCCCTTTATCTCTCATTAATTCCTCCCATGTACACCCATTACCATGTCGAAATTCAGTGAGGGATTTCTCTCTCCTCTTTTACATCCAAGTAATTATTTTGTATTGTGCATCTAAATTACATTACACTTATGGGACATGTATCTATATGACCCCCTTACTGTCGATTTTATATACATATGATGAGACGCCCATTTCTCTCTCATAAACCATTTTCATGAATCCTAATGTCCCGCCGTTATGCTGCCGAAATTGCACTACATTTTTCCAAGCCAAGATCATTGTGTAGTGAATACCACACCCATGTCTCTATCAAGGGTATTCACCTTTATGAACATATAAATATTGAATGGTAATTTCATTTATTTATTCCTTATCACTTAATCATGTAATAACATATTATGTTTATTTATTCCATGTTATATGATCCATGTGGCACACTTATGCATGAAATAAAATGTTTAAGAAGGGTACGCCCTAATAGCGCTCTAATGCATTGGGTAAAGTATAGTATCATGATACATCATGTGCAATGAGTTTTTACTCATGATAATTCAAGTGAAATGAGTGTTTAATCATTCTTCATGTGCAATGATAGTTTACTCATGCTCCATGTGCAATGATCCTTGGATCAAGCTAATTCCATGTTAACTATTGTTGCCACATTTCCATGTTATGATTGTCATTCTTTATCATGCCTTTATGTTCGTGTTTCTCTTGTTCTCCATTGATAATCCTATTGTCTAACATGTATTTCATTCGTCATGTTATTCATTGTTTATTCCATTATTGGGCTTCATAGCTCACCCTTTTTATGGATGTCCACAGGTTATCCCATACAATGCTATGTACGAGGGAATGTAGTGGTCATGTAAAGGTTTTTTTCAATAAAGATGTTGTATTTCATGTTTTAAGTTGTTATGCAATGATACTAAGCCCAAAATACACTATACCTCTCGATCTTATATGTTTTAACATGTGAAGGTTTTATGTAATAAATCATGTTTAAGTATGAAATAATGAGAAGTGTTGTCATAATCTATGGGGGACGTTTGGTACCTAAATTATATTACATGGTTTTATGTGTTTAAAAAGTGAATCATATTACTTGTAACACTTTATTTATTTTTGTTTAGGTTGGATATTGATAGGAGATGACCGAGACGGTGATCAAGATTGTTGGGATAGTCTTTTGATTTCTTTTATACTTCTCAGGAACATGTTATGCCTACTATTTTGTATCCATGATTTTAGTTTTTCTGGATAAAAGACATATCATCATCAATTGTTTTATGTTATTCCAGTTATTTTATTTATAGTTAGTATTTTCTTTCTTTTCCTCTATCCCATCTGATTATGTTTATTGTTTATTCTATTTTCCACTGTTTATTTTTATCTACTACACTAATCTTTGGTAATAAGGGAATAGTCTCCCTATGAACACACCCTAGGCCCTCCCTGCTATTTGGAAGCCTCTAGAATTTGGGGAGATGCACTTAAGTCTATGTGGCTCATCCGTCCCGGGGCACCTATTAAGTGGAAACTAGGTCCCATACGTCACATCTTAGAGGCCCAATATGGTATCCCACCAGTTTGTTTAGTGTTCATCAATTTAAAATTATATAGATATAACATGTTTTGTTAAATCACAAACAATCCAATATATCTATATCCACTACACCATATTTTCTCTCCTTAGGTTATGCATGGTTTCTTTCAATGATTTCTTTAGGTAGTAGTGAACCCCGATTGGGTAGCAAACCACAAAAAGAAATTCTATCTATGTTTAGAAAAAAGCATTTTAATATAAAAATTATACAATCATCCATACATTAAATATATATCTAGAATGCATGAAAACATTCAAGGAAAATGTATACAGTCAATGATGATAGAAATAGAAAGTGATGTGTTCACATATATAAATGAATGAAAGTTGAGGAATGTGATTTTATCACATGAAAATAAGTCTAAACCCTTGATGGAAGAATCCATTCATGTTAGTATTTGATCATTTTATGTGTTATGAAAACCTCTTGATAAGAAGAAAACATTTATAAAGATTAAAATATTCAATTATTAAATAATATAAACATTTATTTGTGACTTGACATATTTTTTTGGATGTTAAAATATTTCTTGATGTGGAATAAAACATGGAGGAGATTTGGTGGGTCTTTGTCTATAAATATAAAAAACTGGGCCATGATACACTATTTAATTTTTGAAATATCTCATTTCACTTGAAAAAAATCACTTGAAATCATTGTTCACAAAAAGAAAAAGATCCCATGAGACTCTTTAGCCACAAGTAAAATGTTTTATGAACTCTTATTCTGGTGAGTAATATTTTCATATTTAAACTTACACGAAGGATAGAGTTTATGAAGACAATATTCTATCCGGAGAACACAAAAGGGTTACATGTGGAAGAAAACACTATCTCAGTGTATTTAAACTGTTACACAAATAAAGTATTATATCAAAGTATTAAAAATCCCTATAGGTTTTATGTTGTCATTTAGACACCATGTAATCTATTATGTGTAGAGGAACTAGGTGTCATCTGTGATCCATTGTATGAAGTAAAATATCGACTTTTAATATTCATACTTTCATGAATAATATTATAAAAATAGAACACACATAAACCCATGATGTATATGTTAATAAAAAAAATAGAATTTATAAAATATTCCAGGAAGAATGTATCATAGCTTGGGAACCTTCAAGAAATGTTTGAGAAGTTTATGACTCATGAAATATTGATTACATATTAAAATTGGGAGAAAAATGTTTCATTGATAATGTGTAAGGTTTTTATTGGAAAAAAATATTTTTTAAAGTGAAGTGTGATTCATTTTCACAAATATTTGGTGCACTAAGAAGAATAAAGGTGAACTGATGCAATCATAATTATTGTAATTGTGTATGTATGAAATAAAAATGGACAATACAACTCTATTTCATATTGATTATGAAGAATATATGATGAATAATATTTATAGGATATATAGATATTTTATTATTTTTATTTTTTTCAAAAAAAATTTTAAATTCCATTCAACTAAATATATATATATTACTATGAATTTATATCTAAGACATCCCACTTATTTTTTTAGTGTAGGTAACCCTTTTTATTATATAATTTTTTGTAATATGATCAAATTCATTGTGTTCAAGATAATAATAATTTTCTATAATTTTTATCCCTTTATAAAGAGTAAGCTATCAACCTTCATTTGTGATATAATGAATAGATTTCATTGTACTTGGTCGGTGTAAGGAAAATGGGTCGAAGGAAATTCCATTGTCCAGGATTTAATTAATAATAGAATGAAAAATCTATGTGAGTGAGATAATGAACACCGTTCATATGGGACTTATTCATCAATATTAGAGTTGAAATTATTAACAAATTCTATTGTTCCTTTTACTATATAATTTTTTGTGAATGATCGATAACGAAAATTGAAAAAAAAAATACATTCATTCACTGAATAGGTTACATATGTATAAAAAGCATATAAGTGTTTTAAATTTTCAAATATTCACCCAACAAATATTCACTCTACTCTTAGTGTGGTAATCCTAAAGCTATCCTAACAATTGGTATTAGAGAAAACACGTTACACCTACTCTTGGATTCATTTATTTGAATATTCCTTAATATTTTATTTCCCTTATCAATTATGAATATAGAAAAAAAATTGGAGGATTTTTATCTAATGAAGTTAATAATTCTACCCTAGCTAAGACTACAAATAATGGAAGAAATATAGAATTTAGAAAGATGAAGAATATATCCCTCAAGTGAAAATTGGATGATAAGTTAGTTTCCTAGTGTATTATTTCTGAATGAGAAAAGTCATTCATTAGATTAAATGAACTTGTATTTTATTCTACTACCAAATAAAAAGAAAATTGTTACACCTCAGGTAGTTCATAGTCCCCATATTAAGTGAATGCATAAGAATCACTTGTAAATTTTTTTATCAAGAATATCCAAGAATTAGTGGAAGTGATCAAATGTTTGAATAATTAAATTATGAATCAATTACTAATTTAGATGATTTGATGCACAATTGTCCCAAGGAAATAATTTTTTTTTCCTTTTTATTGTAAAAATGAATTTATTAAGAGGTCGCTGAGTTTGAAGAAAATTGTAAGAACACAGAGAAGTATTTTTAAGAAATAACACAATCCAATATCAAGCTCTCTAGAAAAATTGGTGACAATGTAGTAGTGAATATTGAATGAGAATAATTATAATCTAGTTTTAAATACTTTTTAATAAATAATATTCTTGAAATGGATAATTACACTATGTAATTTGAGGAAAACTTCCATGAATTAGAGGAAAAATTGAAGGCTATCATTGATGTCACAAATGATCAACATGAAATCAAAGAAAAAAATACCAAGGATCTTGAAACCTTCTTGTATGAGAAACAAAAAATGAATAAATAAAATGTTTTAAAAATAAAGGAAGAATGTGAACATAGTATAATTTCAATTGATGTTGATAAATTTATCCTACATATAAAATGTTTTGATCTTAGTGTCAAACCCAAAAATATTGAAAATAGTTTAGCAGAGTCTTCACTATAATATGAAATAATAGATGTTACTATAAGAAAAGAATACACAAAAAATTATAAGGATGAATCCTATAAAAAATAAAATTATCTAGTGAAAATAATATATTGAAATAATTTAATGATCAATCTCAAGAATTATGTATGAAAATGTTTTCATCTACCTATAATAACAATGTTTAAGATAATCCTGGTTCAATGCATCATACAAGTTTGAAATAAAAAACTATTCAGAAATGGATAAAGATGAAAAATGAGGATCTTACCACTTTATCTGCGGTAAAGTAAGATTTTTTAAAAATATTTTTTTCCTCTAAATATTAGCAATATATGAATAAAAAGAAACAAAATCTATAATCACGCCAATCTGGCAGTAATTTTATCCAAAATAAGAGATGAAGATTTTTGGCTAATTTTGTTGCTATGATATATTTGAGTATATAGAATGTGATTGATATTATAATATTTCCAAATCTAAAATCAATAAATAATCCTATATTAATGGGTAGAAATGTAGTGATGAATCAAATTCATCATAAGGAAAGGAAGGATTTTACTATTACAAACATATTTTAACGTTAGAAGAATCTATGTGGGATTTGAAATTGTTTGTGGCCATATTGAAGAGGTATGAATGTATAATTATTTAAATCATACTAATTAAAAAATAATAAGAAAATACCACATAATATGAAGGCTACAAATAAGTTACCCTTGGGTTGAAATAAGAGGAAAAATGATGCTTAAACGAAACAGAAGAAGTAAAAAAATGTGTGCTATACTACAAAGAGAAAATTGCTTCTTTTGTGGGAGAATAGGTCACACCATGTATTAATATAAGTAAGCCATATATATCATAATTAATTATGGGAATCTTAATAAAAATAGTTATAAACCAGTACATGATAAAAATAAATTCACTAAAATGGTAAAAAAAACCTCAAAAGCCTCTTGAATCTTCCAAAAATACTTCTCAACTTCCAAATGATATAACTTTAATTTGGAATGAAAATGTTTCAAGAGAAATTAAAATGAAATAATAGTTGTAAAAAATAGTTTCTAATTTCAGGAATATTTTTTCACATGATGAAATCAAATTTCATGAGTGGTTTTCAAGAAATGATGATAATAATTTTTTTAAGTCTTATGTGGATGGTTAAAGAAGGTGAGACACACATCAGATAATAGTTTGTACATAACACTAGACAAATTATTTAAATGAAAAGGATATAAAAATAACAATGTAATGAATTTACCATGATGTATATTGTTAACATTAATTGTCCAAAAACATTGTTACTGAATAAAGATGGTATTTCATGCTTCCCATAACAAACAAAGAAATTTAGAATATCTATCATGATGAGTTCACTCTAACATTATGGAGAAAAGTTAAGAGTTTTTGGGTTGAGAAAAAAATATCAGTGTTGTTTCTCTTAGTAAAATGAAAATTAGATACCCATTATTCTCATCTTCTTTGTGTTTGTTCATTACATGTAAGAAATTGAAGGTGATTCATATACATATGGGGATTAGCAAGTTGAAGATATTATATCGCTATATTTTCTACATTTAATATTCATTACATGATTTATAGAAGTCACCATCCAAGTTTAATCTATCTATGAATATACCAAATATTATTTATTGAGAAATATTAGAGATGTATCTTGATGATGATGATGATCTAGCTATCACAGCGTATCATAAAATTTAATGTCACCATCATGGATGATATCCCAACAATTAGTTTTTAAATAAATTTTCATTCAAAAAGAAAATATGATTAATTGATATATCCTGATGAACTGAAGTTGAAGATAATATCTTGAGAGAGAGTATCCAAAAAAGTTCCCAAAAATTTTATTTAATAAAATCCCGACCTCTCTAGATGATACATATTTAGAGAATCATTGAAAAGAAATGAGAGATTACTCTCTAATCCCTATTCAAAAAAATGGTAAGAGGATATGAACATAAGAGAGATAACATAAAAAATAAATGACAAGATGAAAATAATTTTGAATAATTTCAAGGACGGAGTTCAATAATGTATCCCATGAAGAATACTTTTATTATTTTAATCTATGTGTTGAGATTAGTGTAAGAACTTCTAGATGAATGTTTCTTGAGGAAATTATTTTTTTGCAAAAAGTTCTATCAGAATAGTTCCACTTTGATTTCATTAATTTTTATTATCATTCCACTATTAGCCTAAAAAAAGTCAAATAGTCTTTGATAGTTAAATAAAGACATGATATACAATATTGTATCATATTTTGAATTTAGAATGGACAAAATTGATATCCAAACTATATCCTATTATTTTCTACACCAAGAATAGTTTAACTAGACATAGATTATAATAATTTATAGCACTTCACTTATTAATAAAATCATATCATCCCATCTTAGGTGATTTGTTTATTTTTAAATATTAGGGAGAAAAGAAAAATGTAAAGATAGAAGAAAAAAAATATTAATTAAGAAGAGCATATTGACTTGCCATTTTATAAATTAGTTTTGAAAAAACTAAAAAAGGGGGATATTGATGATCCTGCTTTGTGTTTTTGTAGTATTTGTTCATAATTAACTTTTAAGTGATGAATCAATTAATATCAATATATATTGTAAAATAAGAATATTGAAGAAGTTTACTAGAGATATAAAACATGTTTTTTAAGATGAGTTACATATATGGATGATCTATGGTCATATTTTATATTTTAAATGTTGTAAATATAAGTATAATGATTGCTTAACTGGTCTATATGTTTTATGAATGAGTTTTAGTCAATAAAAAACAGTCTACACCAATGAAGATGATTTAAGACCTTATAAATATTAATTTTCATAATGAGATTAATATTTCTTAAGGAATAATTAATTTGAAGTCCATGAAAAGAAAACACATATTTTTTCTTGAACATTTACAGATGAATAATTGAGAAAATTTATAAATGGATTGGTATTAAATTCTATACTTATAATTATTACAAGTATTATTTTTTGGTGACTTATAAAAAATGTGTCAACTAAACCCATCCAAGGAGGGTTATCACAACCACATTGGGGAGAAAGGATCTACCATGTATGACCCAATCCATGAATGGGAATACATGGAGGAAGAGGAGAGTAACTACATGGGAAAGTATGATTTTGATGAGAATATCACCCATAGGAAGTGCATAAGTGTGTGCATGGATAACGCAATGAATATTGAAGGGTACTTAGGGGACCACCTATAACATCCCAACCCAGATCAATAGTAAGATGGTGGCTGGACTGGTCATCACATGGCCTCTGGAGTACCTCCCCATAATCCAGAGGCTGTCAACTAGAATCGAGGGTCTTAGGAGATCATATTGGGGTTACTATACCCTCTTATTAGATTTCTATAGTGGTATAAAAAAGTAAAGAACAACCAATATTAGAATAAGTAAATAGAAATAGTAAATCATTAGAAGAATGATATATTCAATTTAATAAAAGTGTCCGGAAATAGTTTAGATAATTGATGAATGCATGACATGGTATTGATACATGTTAGAAAAAAGTAAACACATAATGCTTTTCAATATAGTACAAAATGAAAAGATAGTAAACCCCACATGGGATCTTCGTGACCATCCTGAGCTCCAGCTCATTCCTTTTCTCCTAACTCCAGGTACAATAAATATAGCAAAAAATAGTGTTCTTCAGTCTTATGAACAATAAAGGTATACTCTGGTACCCCAGTACAATGTATTCCCAAGTAGCGTGTGAGATATAAATCTCAGTAGGAAAACACCACCGATGTCTAGCCAAATTCCGACAATGTAACATAATTTAAACAGTGTGCAAGAATTCATAAATAATGTAAGTAGTACAACTTGACTAAATACCCAAGTTCCTACTTCATCCATCATCTAGTATCTGAACATGTAACATGTTCATTAATTATGTAATTATAATTTTACTTTTAAAATTCATGTGAGGTATAACCACCACTGACATCAACTCGTGGTAGTATAAATAGTGAAATTCCAAATGTAGCACAACCCTCATGGGTCGCTAACTCAGTAGTATCTATGTCTAGAAAAGAGGTACAGGTTTCATATAGATAGAAAAGTGAATGGGATTCCACAATGAGATGCCTACCGAGTCCATGGAGACCATCCAAGGTAAAACAGGTCATACAAATGAATGGGCCTAATGGCCTCTAACCATGACATCTACGTATCAAATGGGATCCAAGGACTGTATCTAAGGCATCCTGTGATAATGTGCAAGGGATCCTACAGTGTCGTACTAGGCATCCATGAAAGTACATGGATTAGGATCTTGGTGGGTTTCAACCATAGAAATCCACATCCATAACTTCAGAATAGGGTCCTCTAGTGCTCAAGGCATTCTCCGATCAGAATCCAAGACAAGCTCTAGTCAGTCCATTCCTATATTATAATGAAGTCATGTATTATTCACATTTGGTTCATTCCTTTTCTTCCGTTATTGTGAATATGAAAAGTATCATTGCATCCATTCATTTATTAGTTCAAGTATTTCCTCTCAATAGTGTGAAAAGGAAAAGTAGCACTGCAACCATTCATTTATTTGTTCAATCCATACCTCTCATTAGTGGGAATAGTCCAAGTAGCATTTCAACCATTTAATAAAGTTATAATTAATCATTAAGTACATTTGGTCCAGGAATTTACATTCATTAGAGTGAAAATTCCAAGTAGAATTCAACCCTTTAATACATTCATAAGAAATTAATAATAAAGGTTCATTATGATACCTTCCATTAATGTTGTAGGGGTGCTACAGACATGAAACCTATTACCAGATTTCACTAAACACATCCAGGCCATATACTTATTCATTCTTTCCGATTCCATCCCACAATTAGTTATCAAATTGAAACACTTGACTTAGGTGGTTTAAGTGGTGAGAAGATATGGTGCGTTCCATTATGAAACTCTCAATTTGAACAGAAAGTCACTTAATATAGGAAAGGTTACCCATAGAAAGGTAAAGCCCAAGCACACCCAAACAATAGCTCAAATGTGTCAAAACACTAAACAATGATTAATGGAAACAACTCACATGGATAAATACAATTTAATAATAGATCAATCACTTAGGTCGTTCCTTGGCCATTTAAATATTTAAAAGGGTAACTCTTCTTTTATAATACTATTAGGGCCATGTACAAAACATGCCATATTTCAATTCAACATCAAGGCAATAAGAAAAACCAATAAAACAAGACAAGAAAGCATAAAATTATAATCAATACTTTTATATTGAAGACAAAGCACCTCCATTGGAGTGATTTTGTTATGAAATATTGATATTACTTATCATCGAAATCATTTATCACATTCAACTATTAAATATATATGCTAAATTTTTATTTAAGAGGCATTAAATTTTTAAACTTTTCGGCATCAATTTAAATATAAATAATGAAAAGTAGGAAATTGTTTAATGAATTTATAATATTGGATAACTTGGAAAGGGACCCTACTTCAGGGTGGAAAAAGTTTAACACTCCGTACTTTGACATAGCTAGCAGAAACCAAGTGCAACCAGTCCGCAGTTTCACACACACACACACACACACATCTCTGTAATCCAATTCACTTATTCCTTGAACCATGAGGGAATAAATACATGGAGGACATAAATATATTATATATATTTATACATACCACAATTATATGTGTTCTCTTGATCAAACATTGATAAAAACCCACATCAAAATAACTTGGAATCACAAAAACGCTGCGATAAGACTCAACAAACCTTTAATTAATTACCCGGAACTCATATAAATAATATGAAAATAAATTAAAGGGTGAAAAAGAAAAAACTGTTTGATTAACATACTTGATTTTGACAGTGGTGAACCAAATCTATTTAGATCACTATACCTTCAGCGAAGGTTTCCAGAATATAGACCAACGGGTCTTGAGACATCTTATGCACCACCAAGAACTGAAAGAAACAAGAAATCCAGATCAAACCCTCAATTAGGGATTCGAAAAAACTGAATCTGTGTGACGGGATTCCTGAATTCCTGATGTGAAGGAGGATACACATGGAGAAGAACTCATCTTGTTGATACAGACAACTTTCGTGGAGGATTCAGATGAATCTGGTGTGTGGAGAGGGAGCTGGGGTGGGGTGTTGTGCACACAGCAGAGAGAACCCTAGGGGGTCGCACGTCTCACCCAGTAGGGAGGGGGTGTTGGTCCTATTGAAGGATAAAGATCTCTTGTGTTTTCTATAAACCTAAAATAAAACTAATTTAATATAATAGTAATAATAACCAATATATTATTATTATCATTATTTAATAAAACAACTATTTGATAAACCCCCAAATCCCCATTCAACATCATTTAATTAAATACATTTCAAAAAAAATTAATTAAATAAATTAACCAATTCATCTGCATTTAAAATAATTTTAAAGTCATTAAATAGAAATATCATCACTATTTAACCCGCACAGTTTGGGAAACTGTGTGCCAACTTATCATAACCCGTCCCTCGGGGTTCGTATCGTGACTACCCCAGGCCCGCCTTCCATAGGCCAGGGGCTGGCGACTAGCACCAAAGCCGTAAATCCTTAAAACTGGGAGGGCATTGCCTTTATAACTGTAAACAAACACAACCAGAGTACAAGCGGAAGCAAACACTAAGTAAAAACTGTATAACAGGTATGCTGAAAGTAAAGGGGCCGGAAATACAATCCCAATAGTAAAGTACAAGGAAAGGGAAAATGTAACACCCGAGACTTTTATGTGAAATATTTTGTTTTTATGTTATATAAATCATCAAAGGAATCTTTCACTAACACTGGCTTGGCTTTCTTTACACGCAACTGCGGCCTTCCTCGATAGCTTGCGCCATACACAATACCGAGTTTCACTAAACAATGATATGCTATTAAAATATTATTAAAACTAGCCGTTATGAATAGTAATAAACACTTTTTGAAATTTTATAAATTTTATTTTTCAAAATGGACTTCATTTTTGGATTCGGAATATCTAAATTAGCCTAGGGTGAAATTTTGGTATTTTTATGAAAACTTTCAATTTTTGATGAATAGTAAAACCACTAAGTGGTAGTTAAAAAACTGAATTTTTCATAAAACGTAATTTTACCGCTTCGGTGAGTGGAATTTCAAAAATCCGAGAGACATGATTGATTTCAGGAAGTAAAATGTGGTTCAATGAGATGAAAATAATTTTTTTGGTGAATAGTAACTTTTTTTTACCACGGTTAAAAGTAAATAGGGTAATTAAGGGTAAAAATGATATTATTATTACCCTAACACATGTCATAATTCTTTTGGACAAGTGTAATTCGACCAAAAACAACCTTAGGAATAAAATATGACCATTTAGGCCCACTTGGATTAGATTAGGACATTTATTATTAATTTATTTAAAGAAGGGTTAAAATAGTTAAAATCAATGTTTAATAAGTAAATCATTTTTAATATGGGGTTATGCATAAGATAAATTCTACTATAAATATTAATTAGAAAGATAAAACGATTTCCTACATAATGGTATTTTATTTGTAATTTTTAGACATTAAATAATTTAATTTATTTATAACACAATGATGATGCAGTAATTATCTTATTAATGAAATATTGACATAATTGATGTTATAAATACCCAAATAAATGTAATTTGAGACTTTTTATGAATTAAACTAATTTTCTAGGTTAATATGACATGTTAGTATTGATTTAAGTAACTTTTTTCGAACTAATAATTCTATTATGATTTTCACAAAAATAAATTACTAAATAGTGTCAAAGTTGACATAAAATAGTTTCTAAAACAAATATTATATTAGTAATTGTTATTTTATTCCGAAAAATCTAAGGTTCGGCCAAATGACATAGATAAGGTTATATATATTAATTATAAACAACTTTGGGTTCGTTTGGCTTGATATAGTAAGTTTAGTAACCTTATAGTGTAAGAAAACAAGAAGACACGGTAAAAGTTAAATTATCTATCTTAAAGTTAAATCTAAATGATAAGGTTAAAATTGATACCTAAACTTGTCTAAATTCTATTAGATGAGAGGATTTAGACCCCTACCCACCTTATCTTCGAAATATATCAATTTGGAGCTATTAAAAATCGAATTTTACTTTATAATAAAATAATATTTTTAGTTATTCCAAAGGTGCCCCTCTCCTCCCTTATAAAAGGGCACCTCCTCCCCCTCTTCCTCACACCACTTTGAGACTTCAAGATCGGCCAAACCCTGCCAATTTCTCCTCTCCAATTCCCTAGAAACATCCTAGAGGTTCTGGTCTTCTTCAGAGACCAATTTTAGTGCCCTAAAAGGAGGTCTCAAAGAAGCACTTCAAAGAAGAGGTAATGTCCGTTACCGATTCTTTCATCTTTATTTCTTCTTCTACTTCTTATTATTTAGTTGTTTCATTATGAAGTAATAACATCAGTATGACTCATATACTGATATGTGATTATAAGTATCAAACATCCCTATTTCACCATCTATCCATCTTACGGAAAAAGAAATCAACGCGCGTGCGTACGTACGGAATACCGTCTCCACGCTGTGGTGTAATCTATTTTCCACCACCACCTTACTTGGATGTGTATAATGGTATAAATAATGACTATATATGACTATTATAAAGTGATATTGATTCTTAAATAGTATACATACACTCCAATACAATTCCATGATCATAGGAACGATATCATCACTCGTGCGTACGTACAGAATACCGTCTCCACGATGTGATGCGACTCGTTCTATATGATCTTCATTTCATAATGATTATATAAATAAATTGAATGAATGAATATGATATATATTACACTAATACCATTCTGTAAATGAGGTATATATAACCTAAAGAGAAGAATAAGAATTTATTCGACAAAACATGCATAAGAACAAAAAGTAATAAACACCCGAATAACAAGTAGTAATGAAATATTATTAATAAGAAGCTAAGAATATGACCATATATGATATCATAACAATAAGTATGATTCTGGAATAAGTCAATAACATTATTTAAATCATTATACAGGAGGTTCGGACACTTACGAAGCAAATCGGACCTAAGGTAAGGGAAAATATCACAATCTCATTTTATCCGAGATTGTTTATACTTTGGTAATTACTGGGGTGTATTTTATCATCCACATCCATGTTTCCTCAATATGTAATATTATTTCCATCCACCTAAAACCGTTTAAATACAATTTTACCCTTAGGTGAGTTTTTAGTAAAAGATATGAAAGGGATCTTTTGTCGTTTTTCATACGAGATACTTTTTGACTTTTCCGACAAAAGTACGAGAAGAATTTTTTTTAACTTATACGGAATAAATGGATTTTTAAATTTTTTTTCCAAGAAGCTTCCTTTACAAGTTTTCAAGTTTATTTTTAATCAACTTCTTTTACTTTAAAATTGTATGACATGTTAAGAAAGGAAAATGTTTTTGAAAGGATATTTTCCTCAAGAATGGAGTTCAAGTGTTTTATCAAAATTATTTTCCATCTAAGATAATATAAGGTTTTGTTTCTATCCCTATTATTACATTGATTTGATTATGTTGTGATGGAATTATTTTTATGAATTTCTTTATCTTATATGAATTGTTTTATGATGTCATGATGTTTAAGAATCCCATTTTTATTACATGGGTTATGCAATGATGTATGATTTATGATTTTGTGGCACACATAAGAATGGTATCATTATGAGATGGGTGGGACCTATATCTCCCTCCAACGCATTGGGTAAAGATTTTATATCTCATGAGATAAACATGGATGGAACGGTAGGTTAAACCGGTTCTGTGAAACAGGACTGAAACGAGGAGTGAACTCGGTTCAGAAATGGACTTTGTCCACTAAGATAGTCTTGGAAATGAGTCTTGACTAATAAGAAATGATTCTCTATGATTATGTGTGTATGACACAAAGTTTCATGTTTTATGTTATGATTATTGGGATTCCATTTCACTACTATGATTTATCCCATGTTATGAAATTATGCTCTCTTTTGTAGGTTAAGATTTCCAAAAGTTATGTTCTTATGAATATGATGTGATTGATATTTCTTTTGTTTACCCTTAATGAGCATTTGAGCTCACCCTTTTGTATGTTTTCTTTCCCCAGGTCAGGAAGAAGGTTATCAAGTAAGATATGCCAAAAGGGACTATAGATATTATGAAATAAATGGGAGACAGTTTAGACGCTTTATGAACCAGTTGTTTATGTTTCCCAGTTTCTAAAGACACTATACCTATACGGTCCTTTCGTGGTTTTGTTATATGTTGTAATAAGTATGCTTCAATTTTGAAGTATTAACAATGTATGTCAATTATGGGTCGTTATAGTTGGTATCAGAGGAAAGGTATAGTCAACCTTTGGAAACTAGGATGTGAAAACCTTAGTAAGAACCCTAAGGATAAGTCTAAGCATAGAACACAATATTAGTGTTTTAGAAATGGCCACGAATAACCTAGGATAAGACCTTAAGTGTGAAATTTTATTCCTGATTATGTGGTTTTCCTATTATAATTAGTGTTGCTCACACTATTCTTCTTGGTTTTAGTCAATGGCTGGAACCTGAAGGAACCATGTTAATGCGGAATGTGATGGGAAATGCAATGATTTTCCCCCTGAGCAACCAAACGTTATGGGAGCTGGAATGAAAAATCTTGTAGCCATGCTCACACAACTTTCTCAAGCTATGAATCATACAGGACTTCCAAACGAGCAAAGGAAGGAGAAACATTCTATTGAATTCTTCATGAGACAGCTTCCACCTTCATTCAGCGGGTCTACTGATCCATTAGTTGCTGAACAATGGATTAGTACTACTGAAAATATATTTTTAGTTCTTCAATGTTCTGAGCATGATAAAGTCATATTAGCAGTGTATCGTTCGGAAGGTGATGCTGATCAATGGTGGAATCTTATTAAGAATACGAGGCAAAGGGATGAAATTGAGTCCATGGAATGGGACGAGTTCAAGAACTTATTTTTCAATAAGTAATTACCTCGTATTCTCTGAACAAAGATGGAGAAAGAGTTTCTTGAACTGAAGTAAAAGGATGATGAATCTATTGGTACCTATGAAGAAAATTTTACAAGACTTGCAAGGTATGCTTCTGGTATTATTATCCAAACTGAGAGTAAGATTGATCGATTCTTTAGTGGCTTAAAACCAAGTCTTCGAAGGGTGTTAGCCATAAGGGACTTCAATAGCTACGAGGAAATCGTTCGATGTGATCTCAAAGTTGAGATGGAGATTGGAGCAACACATCAGTCATATGGGTTTGATAAGAAGAGGAAAATGGAATTCAAAGGGAAATATAAAGAGCACACTGAAAAGAAGATGAGCTTTCCCTTATGCTGAAAGTGTGGAAAGAAACATGGAGGGAGTTATCTTAAAGGGACAAGTAAATGTTTCAAATGTGGAAAGGAAGGTCATCAGGAATTTGAATTCCACGATGATGGGAAGAAGATGTCTAATGATGCAAACAAAGGAAGGGATACAAAGACTGAACCTACTACACTTCAATGTTTCAAGTGCAAGGAGATGGGACATAATGCCAATAAATTCCCTAATCCAAGGGTTGATGATGGTGGTCGACGTCAACAAACTCTTAAGGATAAAGACAAAGGAATGTCACATGAAATTTCTATCAGTGATGTGGAGTATGATAACGATGTGGTGAAAGGTACACTTACCATCCACTCTAACGTAGCAAATGTTTTATTTGATTCTGGATCCACCCACTCTTTTATTTCTGAATAATTTTCTAACGGTATCACCGTATTATCTCAACAATTAGATGTTGAGTTAGCTGTGACAACACCTAATGGCACAACAGTCGCATCAAAAGTTTATAATTCTTCTCCGATCGAAGTTTGTGGGAAAGTGCTTCCTGCAAATCTTGTGATCTTTCCTATAATGGAATTTGATGTGATTCTTGGCATGGATTGGCTTTCTTTATATGGAGCTCATATCAATTGCAAAAGAAGGGAAGTCACATTTCATATTCCATATCAACCTATGATCGTCTATCAATGCAAGGATGAACATAACCTTCCAGTGGAAATTCCTTCTACCTTATGGGTCTTTATTCCACTAAATGAAGGTTATTTATCTCAAATGGTTGGTGAGAAACTCACGATTAAGAATATGAACATTGTACAGGAGTTTGATGATGTCTTTTCGGAGGAATTACCGGGTCTTCCACCAAATCGTGAAGTTGAGTTTTCAATAGAACTCGTACTGGGTTCTTTGCCTATTTCAAAGACACCTTATAGAATGGCCCTAATTGAGTTGCAGGAATTGAAGAAGCCACTCCAAGAGAATCTTGATAAGGGATTCATATGCCCTAGTGCGTCACCTTGGGGAGCATCTGTTCTATTTGTTAAGAAGAAATATGGATCAATGAGACTCTGCATTGATTATCGAGAACTTAACAAGATCACTATCAAGAACAAATATCCTCTCCCACGCATTGATGACTTATTTGACCAACTACGCGGAGCTCAATACTTTTCCAAGATTGATCTTCATTCAGGGTATCATCAATTAAGGGTCAAAAGGGAGGATATACCAAAGACATCTTTCCGTACAAGGTATGGACACTATGAATTTATAGTGATGCCATTTGGTCTTATTAATTCCCCTTCTATCTTCATGGATCTGATGAATAGAGTCTTTAGAGACTATCTTGATCAATTTGTGGTAGTCTTTATAGATGATATTCTTGTCTATTCAAAGAGAAAGGAAGAACATGAAGATCACTTGAGAATTATATTGAAGACCTTGAGAAAGGAGAATATTTATGCCAAATTTACCAAGTGTGAATTTTGGCTTCAAAAAGTTTCATTTTTGGGTCACATAATCTCAAAAGAGGGGATATCTGTGGATCCAGAAAAAACAGAGGTTATCGAAAGATGGTCGAGACCAACAACAATAATTGAGATCCGAAGTTTTCATGGTTTGGCTGGATATTATCGACGTTTTGTGAAAGATTTTTCATGATTATCTAATCCACTCACCAAGTTGACTCAGAAAGGAGTTAAGTTTGTTTGGATGGAAGAATGTGAAGATAATTTCAAGGAGTTGAAAAGAAGGTTATCCAGTGCACCTGTGCTCACACTGCCTTGTAGTGGAGAAAGGTTTGTGATCTATAGTGATACATCCAAGAAGGGATTGGGGTGTGTTCTTATGAAAAATTATATGGTGATAGCTTATGCCTCACGACAGTTGAAAATCCATGAGCAGAATTAACCAACACAATATTTGGAGTTAGCTGCGGTAATATTTGAATTAAAGATTTGGAGGCATTATCTTTATAGAGAAAGGTGTGACATTTATACTGATCATAAAAGTTTAAAGTATATTTTCACACAAAAGGAGCTGAATATGCGTCAAAGAAGATGGTTGGAGCTGATTA
Organism: Viscum album; assembly: GCA_963277665.1. Classification (NCBI taxonomy): domain Eukaryota; kingdom Viridiplantae; phylum Streptophyta; class Magnoliopsida; order Santalales; family Viscaceae; genus Viscum; species Viscum album. Next base: position 1,766,516,788 of record OY728120.1, read on the forward strand.
AGGATTATGACTGCTCAATCCATTACCACCCTGGGAAAGCAAACAAGGTGGCAGATGCATTAAGTCGACAAGACCATGCTAGTTTATCCATGATGAGGATCACAAAAGATCCAATATTTATGGATTTACAAAGGATGGATCTTGGAATTATAATGGAAGGGGAAAAATCTTATCTTTCTCAAATGAATGGTCAAACATCTATACATGTGAAGATTAAAGAGGCACAGAAAGAAGATGTCGAGTTACAAAAGAAGGTGAGAAATGTTTCTGAATTCAACCTTGATTGTGATGGGATAATAAAGTTCAGGAATCGGGTTTGTGTTCCTCCCATCCCGGAATTAAAGAAGGAGCTGCTGGATGAGGATCATAGTTCTTCATTCTCTATTCATCCTGGAAGCACGAAGATGTATAGGGACCTGAAAGAGTACTTCTGGTGGGATGGCATGAAAAGAGATGTTACTGAATATGTCTCTTGATGCTTGGTTTGTCAGCAAGTTAAAGCCGAGAGACAAAAGTCTAAGGGGATGTTACAACCATTACCCATACCCGAATGGAAATGGGAAAACATCACTATGGACTTTGTCACAGGACTTCCTAAAACATCCAAAGGCAATAATTCTATCTGGGTCATACTTGATCGTCTTACCAAGTCTGCACACTTCATTTCTATTAGAGAGGATTTCTCTCTGGATCAGCTTGCCATGATATATATAAAGGAAGTGGTAATATTTCATGGAGTACCAGTTTCTATTATATCTGATCGGGATCCGAGATTTACCTCGATGTTATGGAGAATTCTTCAGCATACTCTGGATACAGAGTTAAGTTTCAGCACTGCTTATCATCCTCAGACAGACGGTCAGTCTGAGAGAACAATTCAAACTCTAGAAGATATGTTGAGAGCTTGCTCTATGGATTTCAAAGGTGGTTGGGATCAACACCTACCTTTGGTGGCATTTTCTTATAATAATAGCTTTCACTCCAGTATTTAAATGGCTCCTTATGAAGCTCTCTATGGAAAGTAATGTAGGACTCCAACTTGCTGGGATAAATTTGGGTAAAGAAAGCTATTAGGACCTCATCTCGTTGAAGAAATGGCAGAAAAGTTCAGATCTATTCAACAAAACATAAGAGCAGCTCAGAGTCGACAGAAAAGTTATGCCGACAACCGAAGAAAAGACCTAGAGGTTGAAGTGGGTAATAAAGTGTTCTTACGAATATCTCCCTGGAAGAGAGTCATGAGATTTGGAAAGAAGGGGAAGTTGAGCCCTAGATATATCGGTCCTTTCGAAATACTGGATCGTGTTGGGAAGGTAGCTTACCGATTGGTGCTTCCACCGAATCTCTCTCAAGTTCACGATGTGTTCCATGTATCTCTCCTGAGAAAGTACATACCTGATCCTTCACATGTACTTAGCTCAGAAGTTGTACCGCTAGAGAAAGATCTTTCTTATGAAGAACAACCGATAGAGATTCTGGATCGTAGCGAAAAAGTCCTACGATGCAAGACCACTCGATTGGTGAAAGTTTTATGGAGGAACCACCAATTAGAAGAAGCTACATGGGAGCTTGAGTATATGATGAGGGAGAGGTATCATCATCTGTTTGTTACAAAGTGACGAATTTTGAGGGCGAAATTCATTTTAAGGGGGGTAGAATGTAACACCTGAGACTTTTATGTGAAATATTTTGTTTTTATGTTATATAAATCATCAAAGGAATCTTTCACTAACACTAGCTTGGATTGCTTTACACGCAACCGCGACCTTCCTCGATAGCTTGCGTCGTACGCAATACCGAGTTTCACTAAACAATGATATGCTATTAAAATATTATTAAAACTAGCCGTGATGAATAGTAATAACCACTTTTTAAAATTTTATAAATTTTATTTTTCAAAATGGACTTCATTTTTGGATTCGGAATATCGAAATTAGCCTAGGGTGAAATTTTGGTATTTTTCTGAAAACTTTCAATTTTTGATGAATAGTGAAACCAATAAGTGGAAGTTAAAAAACTGAATTTTTCATAAAACTTAATTTTACCGCTTCTGTGAGTGGAATTTCAAAAATCTGAGAGACACGGTTGATGTTAGTAAGTAAAATGTGGTTCAATGAGATGAAAATAATTTTTTGGTGAATAGTAACTTTTTTTTACCACGGTTAAAAGTAAATAGGGTAATTAAGGGTAAAAATGATATTATTATTACCCTAACACAAGTCCTAATTCTATTGGACAAGTTTAATTCGACCAAAAACAACCTTAGTAATAAAATATGACCATTTAGTCCCACTTGGAATAGATTAGGACATTTATTATTAATTTATTTAAAGAAGGGTTAAAATAGTTAAAATCAAAGTTCAATAAGTAAATAATTTTTAATATGGGGTTATACATAAGATAAATTCGACTATAAATATCCATTAGAAATATAAAAATATTTCCTACATAATGGTAATTTATTTTTAATTTTTAGACATTAAATAATTTAATTTATTTATGACACAATGATGATGCAGTAATTATCTTATTAATGAAATATTGACATAATTGATTTTATAAATACCCAAATAAATGTAATTTGAGCATTTTTATGAATTAAACTAATTTTCTAGGTTAATATGACATGTTATTATTGATTTAAGTAACTTGGTTCGAACTAATAATTCTGTTATGATTTTCACAAAAATCAATTACTAAATAGTGTCAAAATTGACATAAAATAGTTTTTTTAAAACATATTATATTATTAATTGTAATTTTATTCCTAAAAATCTATGGTTCGTCAAAATGACTTAGATAAGGTTATATATATTAATAATAAACAACTTGGGGTTCGTTTGTCTTGATATAGTAAGTTTATTAACCTTATAGTGTAAGAAAACAAGGAGACACGGTAAAAGTTAAATTATCTAACTTAAAGTTAAATCTAAATGATAAGGTTAAACTTGGTACCTAAACTTGTCTAAATTCTATTGGATGAGAGGATTTAGACCCCTACCCACCTTATCTTAGAAATATATCAATTTTGAGATATTAAAAACCGAATTTGACTTTATAATAAAATAATATTTTTAGTTATTCCAAAGGTGCCCCTCTCCTCCCTTATAAAAGGGCACCTCCTCCCCCTCTTCCTCACACCACTTTGAGCCTTCAAGATCGGAAAAAACCTGAAAATTTCTCCTCTCCACTTCCCTAGAAACATCCTAGAGGTTCTGGTCTTCTTCAAAGACCTATTTTAGTGCCCTAAAAGGAGGTCTCAAAGAAGCACTTCAATGAAGAGGCAATGTCTGTTACCAGTTCTTTCATCTTTATTTCTTCTTCCACTTCTTCTTATTTATTTGTTTCATTATTAAGTAATAACATCAGTATCACTCATATACTGATATGTTATTATAAGTATGAAACAAACCTATTTTACCATCTATCCATCTTACGGAAAAAGAAATCACCGCGCGTGCGTACGTACGGAATACCATCTCCACACCGTGGTGTAATCTATTTTCTACCACCACCATACTTGGATGGGTATAATGGTGTAAATAATGACTATATATGACTATTATAAAGTGATATTGATTCTGAAATAATATACATACACTCCAATACAATTCCACGATCATAGGAACGATATCATCACTCGTGCGTACGTACGGAATACCGTCTCCACGATGTGATGCGACTCGTTCTACATGATCTTAATTTCATAAGGATTATATAAATGAATTGAATGAATTAATATGATATATATTACACTAATAACATTATGGAAATGAAGTATCTATAACCTAAAGAGAATAATAATAATTTATTCGACAAAACACGCATAAGAACAAAAAGTAATAAACACCCGAATAACAAGTAGTAATGAAATATTACTAATAAGAAGCTAAGAATATGACCATATATGATATCATAACAATATGCATGATTATGGAATAAGTCAATAACATTATTTAAATCATTATACAGGAGGTTCGGACACTTACGAAGCAAATCAGACCTAAGGTAAGGGAAAATATCACAATCTCATTTTATCCGAGATTGTTTATACTTTGGTAATTACTGGGGTGGATTTTATCATAAACATCCATGTTTCCTCAATATGTAATATTATTTCCATCCAACTACAATTGTTTAAATCCAATTTTACCCTTAGGTGAGTTTTTAGTAAAAGATTTGAAAGGAATCTTTTGTCGTTTTTCGTATGAGGTACTTTTTGACTTTTCCGACAAAAGTACGAGAAGAATGTTTTTTTAACTTATACGACATAAATGGATTTTTAAAACATTATTTACAAGAAGCTTCCTTTACAAGTTTTCAAGTTTATTTTTAATCAACTTCTTTTAGTTTAAATTTTTATGACATGTTAAGAAAGAAAAATGTTTTTGAAATGATATTTTCCTCAAGAATGGAGTTCAAGTGTTTTATCAAAATTATTTTCCATCTAAGATAATATAGGGTTATGTTTCTATCCCTATTATTACATTGATTTGATTATGTTGTGATGGAATTATTTTTATGAATTTCTTTATCTTATATGAATTGTTTTATGATGTCATGATGTTTAAGAATCCCATTTTTATTACATGGGTTATGCAATGATGTATGATTTATGATTTTGTGGAACACATAAGAATGGTATCATTATGAGATGGGTGGGACCTATATCTCCCTCCAATGCATTGGGTAAAGATTTTATATCTCATGAGATAGACATGGTTGGAACGGTAGGTTATACCAGTTCAGTGAAACAGGACTGAAACGAGGAGTGAACTCGGTTCAGAAATGGACTTTGTCCACTAAGATAGTCTTGGAAATGAGTCTTGACTAATTAGAAATGATTCTCTATGATTATGTGTGTATGACAAAAAGTTTCATGTTTTATGTTATGATTATTGGGATTCCATTTAACTATTATGATTTATCCCATGTTATGAAATTATGCTCTCTTTTGCAGGTTAAGATTTCCAAAAGTTATGTTCTTATGAATATGATGTGATTGATATTTCTTTTGTTTACCCTTACTGAGCATTTGAGATCACCCTTTTGTATGTTTTATTTCCCCAGGTCAGGAAGAAGGTTATTAAGTAAGATATGCCAAAAGGGACTATAGATATGATGAAATAAATGGGAGACAGTGTAGACGCTTTATGAACCAGTTGTTTATGTTTCCCAGTTTCTAAAGAAACTATACCTATACGGTCCTTCCATGGTTTTGTTATATGTTGTAATAAGTATGCTTCAATTTTGAAGTATTAACAATGTATGTAAAGAATGGGTTGTTATAGAAAACATGTACAACAAGAAAGAAAAACAGATGGAAGGTGTCTAGAAGCTCCGGGATCATCCACCACGGATCCTACCTGAAGGGTAGGTACATATAGCCTCCTCAGTGCCCCATGCTCGTCCGTCTCCTCTGGGTACCGACTCGTCATGAGGTCCACCTCCAGGTACCCTCCAGTCCTCATACACTCCGCCTCGGTCAGCGATGTCCATCGTCTGCATCCAACACAACGAGGTGCGAGAATACCCCATGTAGCGGTGAGTATAATAATACTCATTTGGGACCCCAAGACCCTCAAGGTCTCACAAAAATCCAACAAGGATAAACGAAAAAGTATGATTTCAACGGATAACCGTTACTTAGGTATATTCCCATACATATACCTATGTTATCAAGTAACCCATCTCAATCATGAGGTAAACACCAAAGTCATTGACTCATCTCAAACTAGGATTTTCATTATCGAAACCATGGCTGCTGGAGAAATCTACCTATGTCGAGTACAGTGGGCCTGCCGTGACACTGAGGCACTTCTCACGAACCTTGTACTCTTGAGGTACTCCTCCTGTCGAGTACCGTGAGTTTGCTACCAACTACCAGGCGCTACTCTGCTATGGGTCTGCCGCCAAATACCAGACGCTCCCCCTAATAGCATGAAGAGGTACTCCTCCTGTCAAGTACCATGGGTATGTTGCCAACTGCCTGATGCTACTCCGCCATGGGTCTACCACCAACTACTAGGCGCTCCCCACTGGGCTAGTCTAATCACTCCATGTTGAATCAGTCAAGCAGTCATTAGGTCTGTCAGCTACTAGGTCTCTACACTCTTTCTGCTCATATCCGAGAAGATCTGCTCCACGGGATACTGGTAAATACTCCATGTTTCATGAAGTTTCACATGAAAGTATGTCAAAACACCGCCACGTCTTAGGGGTCTCAACGCAACAGACGACACGTCAATTAGACGCCCGATCTGTGAGTTATTGATATTTCTGTTCTAGGGGCCCGATTGGATTTTAGATTCAATCCAACCCAAAAGTAACCCAAATATGTCCAAACCTCAAGTGGGGTATGCCAAAGGAACTTTCTCACTCCAAGCTTTCCATCACCGTAGACGGTGTGTCGATAGGACACCCGTAGCCCGAGTTATGGGCGAAAAGGTGTATTCGAGTAAAACGGGTCTGGGTCTGGCCCGACCCAGTTAGACTGACCCCACCCAACCCGGTCTGAACCGGGGTCTGAACCGGTCTGCAGGTCCGACCCGGTCCAAGGGGGTGGCCTGAACTGTGGGTCGGCCCGACCCAAAGGGGCAGCCCGACTCGAAAACGACCCAGCCCAATGGCGGCCCGGCCGAAGGCAGCCCGGCCTAGCAGCCTGTGTGGCCTGGCTGGCCGGCCCACGTGGCCAGGCTGGCCATGCATGGGAGGGGGGTGCCGTGCCTCCCCATTTTTCCGAAACGGCCGACGCGAGGTGCCGACCCCTGGTATCGGTGGGACCTGAAGGGTCCCGCCTGTAGCGTGCACCGGTGGCCGACTCAACCGGCCGCCCTCTCCTGTCCGCCACGGCCTAAGGCCGTGGTCCTTCACCACGGGCGCGGCGCGACGGCACCGCGCACCTCTTCCGCGGACCGCCCTAGACATGGCTTCCTACTACTCCGCGCGGTGCGACGGCGCCACACCACCGTCCGACCGTCACGACCCTCCTGGCGGTGGATCTTTCTTTCACCGCGGTGCAATGGAACGGGGCCCCTCTAGCACCGCCGCAGCCCACCTGGCCGTGGCTCGGTTCACTATGTGGCACGGTGGTGTCGCGCCCTTGTGGCAACCTGGCGGCCTTTTTCTGCCGCCTTCTTCGTGGTCAGCTCATTGCCGGTCGCCGTGGATACCCCCTTCGTCATCATCAAACATGAAAAAAGGGGAGGGATGGTCCGTGTTCGTGCAGTCCGAGCCCTCTTTGTCATGGAGAACCATAATATAGAAATTTGAACGACGATGAATGGAGGTTTATACTCATATATAAATTTACTCAAAACCCCCTACCTCGCTTGTCGGTGATCGACGACGGAGTCGCGGAAGGTTGAAGTTGTTCTGTCAATGTTAGAGGAGGAAGAGGGTACTCGTCGTTGGCGGACGTGCGTTAAAAGGTGATGAAGTCGAAGATGACGTCGACTTTCTTCATGGGCATCACTTTATTTTCTTGCCCTAATTTAATAAGGAAGAAGATGCTGACGGTTCTTCGTGTTCTTCGTTGAGAGGAAGTTCTCTCAATTTCTCCAAGGCTCCACCAGATAAAAGTGCCAACCAAAATAAAATAATATCTTTGCCTATTCTTTTATTGTTGGAATGAATTCAAAATAATTCAAATAATTAATTAATGAACCATTAATTAATTCATGTGGAGTTGGAACTTTAATGAGGGAAGGTAGGTGAAGAATTTTAAAAGTTTCCCCCACTTTATGGAGAGTTACAAGGGAGTTAAAGGTCATGTGGGACCCAAGTTAATTATCCTCCCAAGTGAGGTTTTGTGCAGGTGGGACCCACCAACATAACCTCTCATGGGAGGTTATGGTGATGTGGCCCCCACCTCTAACCTCCACTTAGATATTTTAACCATCAAAATAAAAAATAATCCACACTTATTTTTATTTATCTTTATTCTTGAAAACCCCAAAAACTATCTTCCACCCTCAATAAAACGCAACTGTGGTGAAGGTCTCATTAAGCAATCACTAATGCTGTGAGTTCAACGGTGCCCTCAGATTTCAGTTCTGAGCACCAGTTCAAAAGTTATAAAAACACGCTCGTACGCTTACTGAACATACCCCAACAAAACTTCAGAAATTGATTCTGGACACACCGGGCCTTGGAATCAAGCTCCGTCAGAAACTGAGGACTCGTTAAATTCCCATGTTTTTAAGAGAAAAAATTTTTTTCCATGGAAATTCTGGGTCTTTACATTCTCCCCATCACAGGGCTTTACATCCCCGTAAGCTACAACTCACAATAGGGGAAAAAATGGGGGTACTTAGCATACATCTGAGCCTCCCACTCCCATGTTCTCTCCTGGAGGTTCCCATGATGCCAATGAACACGCACCAGAGGTATCGACCATACACGTAGGACCCGCTGTTGTCGACCCTCAATCTCCACTGGAACCTCCATGATAGTCGCCCCGTCATCGATGTCCAGCTCCCCATGATCGATGATGTGGGTTGGGTCATGCACGTATCTCCTTAGCTGAGATACGTGGAAGACGCCGTGCACCCGGTGCAACTGAGGTGGAATAGCTAAGCGGTAAGCCACCTCTCCTACTCTAATGAGGACCTAGAATGGTCCGTTGAATCGAGGAGATAACTTTCCGCCTCAGCCAAATCTCCGTAGACCACATCGAGGCGAGACCCGTAGGAAGACGTGGTCGCCATACTTGAACTCCATAGGTCTCCGTCTCCTATCAGCATACAACTTCTGTCTGCTTTGTGTAGTCTTAATCTGCTCCTGGATGATCTGCACCTTCTCCGTGGTATCCTGTACCATCTCTGGTCCCACTAGTGTTGACTCCCCTGGGTCTGTCCAACAAATTGGAAATATGCAAGGTCGACCATACAATGCCTCAAAAGGTTCCATCCCGATGGTGGAGGGATAACTTTTCATGTAGGTAAACTCCACCAAAGGAATGTGATCCTCACAGATGCGACCGAAGTTGAGGACACATGCATGGAGCATGTCCTCGAGGGTCTGAATGTTCCTCTCAGTCTGGCCATCCGTCTGAGGATGGAAGGTGGTACTCAGACGTAGCTGCGTCCTGAAAGCCTCCTGCAACCCCTTCTATAGCCAGGAAGAAAAAAGTGTGTCTCGGTCGAATACAATCAAGTAAGGTACTCCATTTAAACGCACTATCTCCTTCACATAGAGGCATCCCATGCTCTCAACTAATCCATACACCCTGATTGGTAGGAAGTGGGCCGACGTAGTGATTCGGTCGACGATCACCCTGATCGAGTCATGACTCCTTGATGTACGTGGAAGAACCGTCATGAAGTCCATGGATATCCCATCCCACTTCCACTGTGGGACCTCTAAAGGCTGTGCCAAGCCTGCTGGTACCTAGTTCCTTGCCTTCACTTGCTGACAAGTGAGGAATCGTGAGACAAACTCTGCTACCGCCTTCTTCATACCTGGCCACCAATGCTGTCGTCGGAGGTCCTGATACATATTCGCCACACCTGGATGTACCTCTAGAGGGGAAGTGTGTAACTCCCTCAACAATTCCTCCTGAAGTGAAACAGGCACCATAGTATATCCTCTACTGAGGATGATGTGCTCCCCACCTTCAAAAAATCCATCAGGCGCCTGCCATGTGGATATCTGTGCACGTCGCGTCTCATAGTCACCGTCTCCACGCTGCGCCACCATGACACGCTGAAGAAGTTGAGGAGTGACTGTAAGAGACTATAAATAGGCTACTCCATCCCAATCCACAAAGGATATCTATAAGGTATCCAACTGCTCTGTCGCCTCTCCTAGAAGCTGAATACCTATCCTCCTGCTAAGCGCATCTACAACAACGTTCCCCTTCCTAGGAGTATAGACTATCTCGAAGTCATAGTCCAGGAGGAACTCAAGCCAACACAACTGTCTCAGGTTCAGATCCTTCTGAGAGAAGATATACCTATGAATCTTGTGATCAGAGTACATGGTAAAACGTTCTCCCATCAGATAGTGCCACCACATCTTCAAGGCGAAGACCACTGCTGCTAACTACATATCATAGGTAGTGTAGTTCTACTCATGTTGCCTAAAATTCTAAGAACCATACGCGATCAGAACTCACTAATACATCAGGACTCACCTGAGTCCGGTCCCTGATGCGTCACTGTAGACTATGTACCCTACGCCTACCTCTGGAAGCCTCAAAATGGGAGCAGTAGTCAGCATCTTCCTCAGCTCCTGAAAGCTCTGCTGGAATCTCTCCTACCACAAGAAGGGTTTACCCTACTTTTTCATGGCTGATAGTGGCGCTGGAACTCTGGAGAAGTCGAGAATGAATCTTAGGTAGTACACAACCAATCCCAGAAAACTCCATACCTCCGTCACACTCCTGGGTGGCTCCAAAGAATGTACCGCTTCAATCTTCACTGGATCCACTGCAACTCCAACCTCTGAGATGACGTGTACCAAGAAGTGAACCTATCGAATCCAAAACTGGCACTTAGAGAGATTACCATAAAGCTGGTGCTCTCAGAGTGTATCCAGTACTACCTGCAAATGGTAGGCACGATCCTCCTCAATAGTCGAGTAAATCAGAATGTCTTCAATGAAGACTATAAAAAAGAGATCGAGGTAAGGTTGGATGATCCTGTTAATGAGGCTCATGAACACTACTGGAGCGTTGGTTACGCCGAAGGGCATAACCAAGAACTTGTAATGGCCGTATCGACACCTAAAGGTTGTCTTCTACACATCCTCGTCTTGAACTCTAAGATGGTGATAGCCTGATATGAGGACTATCTTCAAGAACCACCATGCTCCCTTGAGCAGATAAAAGAGGTAGCTAATCCTCGAGAGTGGGTACTTGTTCTTCATAGTCACCTGGTTAAGGTGACGACAGTCAACAAAAATCTGCAAGCTCTTGTCTTCCTTCTTGACGAATAGAATCGAGGCTGCCTAGGGAGAAACACTGGGCTGAATGAATCCTTTTCCCTGCAAGTCCTCCGGTTATACCCACAGCTCACAATTCTCTACGGGAGCCATCCGATATGTTTTAGTAGATATCGGTGCCTCATCAGTGTATAGGTCAATGTAGAGGTCCACCTCTCTGTGAGGAGGTAGTCCTAGAACATTTTTAGGGAAAACATCTGCGTACTGGTCCACCACTACAGGATAAGTCAGACTCTCCACACCAAATGATCCGTGGGTAAGGCAAACCAAATGGTGAGTGATCGGCTACACCCTCCTCTGAGTAAGTTCGTCCTATGCTGTAAAGGTTACCTTCTCACCGGTGAAGGTGAACCTGGTCCCATCCGTGCGGACAAACCGCACTATGCACCTAATACAGTCGATCTAAGCATGGATTTTAGAAAACTAGTCTATACCCAAGATGACATTGAAAGGCCTCGATGCCGCTACAAGGAGATCCCAGCTGAAGATCTCACCTCCTAGAGGGTACTCGTCGTTGGCAGACGTTGTTCCGTCAATGTTGGAGGAGGAAAAGGGTACTCGTCGTTGGCGGACGAGCGTTCAAAGGTGAAGAAGTCGAAGACGACATCAACATTCTTCATGGGAATCACTTTCTTTTCATGCCCCGGTTGAAGAAGGAAGAATATGCCGGCGGTTTTTCGTGTTCTTCGTTGAGAGGATGTTCTCTCAATTTCTCCAAGGCTCCACCAGATGAAAGTGACAACCAAAATAAAATATTATCTTTGACTATTATTTTATTGTCGGGATGAATTCAAAATAATTAAAATAATTAATTAATGAACCATTAATTAATTCGTGTGGAGTTGGCACTTTAATGAGGGAAGGAAGGTGAATAATTTAAAAAGTTTCCTCCACTTTTTGGAGAGTTACAAGGGGGTTAAAGCTTGTGTGGGCCCCATGTTAATTATCCTCCTGAGGGAGGTTATGTGCTGGTGGGACCCACCACCATAACCACTCATGGGAGGTTATGGTGTGGTGGCCCCCACCTCCAACCTCCACTTGGAGATTTTAACCACAAAAATAAAAAATAAGCCACACTTATTTTTATTTAACTTTATTCTTGAAAACCCCAAAAACTATCTTCCACTCTCATTAAAACGCAACTACGGTGAAGGTCTCACTAAGAAATCACCGATGCTACGAGTTCAACGGTGCCCTCAAATTTCAGTTCGGAGCACCGGATCAAAAGTTATAAAATTCCTCTTGTACATTTACTGAACACACCATAAAAAACTACAGAAATTGATTCCGAACACACTGGGCCTCAGAATCAAGTGCCGTAAAAAACTGAGGACTTGTAAAATTCCCATGTATTTAAGAAAAAAATTTCCATGGATATTCCAGGTCTTTAAACAACCGAGAAGATCCCTATGTCTTTGAAACTCACCCCAAACGGTCGGTCCCACTCAGTTTTCCAAATCATGCAAAGTCCATGAGAATGCCTCTGTCCAACTTGAATAGGACACATTATCATTTGCTGTGGGATGCACAGTTTCATACAAACTATGCTCCCTCTGCATGTCCCTCAAAGGTTGGATTTCTGGGCCCGAAACTACTGAAACTCCTTGGAACACTTGAGAAACCTATTGGGCCTTCAAACAAGCCAACAAACAACCCTTTTAAGTGTTCCAGAACCCATAATTATGTTTTATGGGCCAATTTCAAATATTACTTATCATGTAACCGAAAATGTTCAAAAACCTTCTTATTTTAGTCCAGTTCAAAAACACCTAACTTTATAATCTACCCTCTAAAAAAACATCTTTTCACTAAGAAGTCTTCAGGAACAACATAAAAATCACCCAACATACAAGGGTCACGAAGGTTCATTAAAATAGTTTCATTGTGATACCAATTCCTGATGAACCATTAATAAGTTCTTATGTATTCCACACTCGAGCCTTTACAATACGAGCCAACATTCACTTTTCAACTAGAACACTGAAACATAGTTTATAGAAGCCCGCTAAGATAGAGACATGATCACATCATTATCTCAATAAATGTTTGATTGATGGTGCTCCTAACCAGAGGACATAACTTAAGAAAGTAAAAATCCAAGCCATATTACCTCCACTATCAGAGTTTCCATACACTGCCCCCTCTAATAATCCCAACGATGCTCCTGGAATTGTTTCATTGAAAATGAAAAGTCAAAACCCTATAAACCTAACAAAAACTGGTCGCAAAAGCATTCTCAAAAGACACTTCCGACCATGAAACCACACATTCCTTAACCTGAAAATGTTCATTAAAATGGTTCCATACAACAGTTCACATAGAACAAGGTGTAAAAATAATGAGTTGAGCCGCTTCGCAGACTCATCTTGATGATGTATATCATAGGCAGCTGGCACACATCCAAAGGAACTGCTGGAGTCAATGAGTCTGAGAAATATGATTCTACATGGGAACCCAAAAATCACTAATGAATTACCAAGCCTTAATAAGAACCACTCTTTAGAGTGTAACACTAAAAAATATCACCTGACAAGCTAGAAAACATTTAATTATTCATCACGGCATAAGACCGACACTCTCTTAGTGCATCTAGGAAGTCGTCAAGGTAGGGGGCATGGTTGTATCTTAATAAGAGTACAATAATATGTTTTATTATGGGGATTCTATTCAATCACACCCCAAAACTGGAATGTTAAATAGTTGAACCACAAATTCTCGACTTCATGGAAGAAGCTCGACTTCACCAGTAGATGTGCCAACATTAAACTAAATACATGCCTTATAACCAAGGCATTCGATGACCACACAAGATTTAAACCCCAATGTCCTCCAAGTCCAACCATGTTTTCCCAAATTCACAATAACACCAAAACAGATAAAATTCATGCTGCCAAAAAAGCAACGACATAAAACAACCCCAGAAACCCTCAAAGGAATTCAAGATAACCAGACCATTTCCCAATGGACCACTTAGGTTTTGATCCTTCTACATGGAAGGATGCATTTATCAGGTTCACCATGACACTACCAAACATAGGAGTTTCCTAGAAACAAAAGTAAAGAAAACTAACAACTCATAAGCATGCTCGATTTAAACAACTTAAAAAATCCATGACTCTTCCAAGACATAGTCACGACATCAAAACATACGAAGGAGATCAAGGTAATGAGACCGGCCTGTAAAAACACCTGAGTCTTCTAAAAACCATCTCGAGTATTGGAATGAAACTAATTCTTAAATTCTCATGTCACTCTACTTGGAGATGACTATAGACCATACTCAACAGTACAAGAAGATTTATTTCAGAGTCATATTTCCTCATATGATCTTTTTTGGGAAGATTCTATACATAGTCATCCATCTCTAAAAGTAAGAAAGGATCAAATGAACTATGAAGCCATTGCCCATGCCCGAGGAATGTCTAACCTACTGAAAATGAGCACTAACTAGTGATAAAACCCATATCAAGGTCAAGAAGGAAATGAGAAACCATCCGAACAAGGGTGTAACTACAAAACTGAAAGACTAATTAGGGACAACGACACCCTAATGACACCAAACACTAGAAGGTCACAACACTATTGAGGATTTTAAGTTATGAGGGTGCATACTACCATAGGCTAGTCCCTTATGAATAAGAAACATTGACCCTAACATGAGGTCATCCTAATAGGAGTCACTAGGCTCAAAACTATACCAGGAAAGTCATTTATAAATTAAATAAAGCCTATAGAAAATGCTTGCGCTTCTGTTCCAAGTCATCTCATAGGAGAAGTCCAAACTACCCTTACACAAGGGGTTTAAACCAAGGACACCACTAAAAGTTCAATTTCTGACCCTTTTAAATTTAATCACACTTAATCATTAAGAATCAAAAGATATGATCAAAACATAAAGTACCATTTTTTTCAAAACAAAAACACAAGGTATATGTTATTTAATCAGAACCCCAAGTGAAAAATAGGAAAATTTTATAAAACATTCTTTTTAAACATTTAAATTTATCAGGAATCCCATATTTATGAATTAATTTGAGAAAACAAAATGTTTTATAATAAGGACACCTATGAGGCTCTCAAAAGCCATCCTGAGATCATTATCATGCAACCCAATAATAGTTGTTAAAATCATTAAAACTCAATCACCCAAATGGTTAATCTCATAAAAACATTCCCCAACTGACCTAATTGGGTCCAGTAGCATTTTAAAAGCTTAACATTTGGATTTAATATCAAAACTAAAAATCCTTTACATTTATAAGGATTTCAAGGTGTATCATGTTATCACATGTAATATGGGTTTCCATTTCCTAATTCACGAAGCACCCATAAACTCCATGGATTGAAAATTTGCACCCATCAATCAATAAAAATGTAAATTAAGAATTTAACATGATCAAACATAATGGTAAAATTTATTTGGGTGACCATCTACCAACCTAAAAAGCACCCATACACTTTACAGTTTGGAATTTGGCTCCTTTTAGTCAAAATAATTTCACATAACATTTGAATTTTACTGCCATTCAAAATGGTTCATTATATATGTTACCTTTTCCTAGCTATAAGGTGCCTATACACATTATAACTGAAAAATGGATCCCGCAAAAACCATAACCAATAAAATTAGAACATGAAACCATTTACAAGTATTAATGTAAGCTAGCATGTGGCTACAAAAATCTAATACAGAACAACAAGATGAAATCACAAAATCCTGGAATTTTACTCATAGATTTATGATATAACGAGAATTAAACATAAAAGGCATGATAATATATTACCTAAACATATATAAATATATGCATGGAAAATCAATAAGGAATATAACCATACATAGAAGAAAAACATACAAATGAAACTACATTGACAAGCATATATGCATGGTATGTGAATTTATACATGCCTATTATGATGTATGTAATGAAACTTCCTTCCCATATCTAGATAAGGAATATTTAAAACATTCAAAAATAAATGAGAAGAGGAAAATACACCAATCACCCTAGGTGAAATCATATCAACGGTTATGTCAGACAACATAAACAACAATCCCAGCCCCCGACACATGGTGCTTTCCCATACATGGGATGATCAATCCTAATAACTAAAATTAACCAAGCGCTGAAACATTCCTAGTCTCCTACTTACCATCCTAAAATAGTAAGAAAAAAGGAAAAACCTCCTCTGATAGCACTTAGAAACATCTTGACCCAGATCACCACTAAGACGGTGGCCGAACCAGATGCCACAAGGCCTCAGGTGTGCCTCCCCTTATGTTAGAGGCTATCGACTAACAGCGAGGGTCTTAGGAGATGATAGTGGGGGGGGGGGGGAATATACCCTGTTTTCAGATTTTCACAACGGTATAAAAAAGTTAACAAGAATCAATAGCGGAAGTAGAAAATAGAGATAGTAAAGCAGTAGAAGAATGTTATATTCAGTTAAATAGAAGTGGTTGACACTTGTTATATAATGGATGAATGCCTGACATGGTATTGATACATATTAGAAAATAGTAAATAGAAAAACATGCTTTTCAATAAAGTTAAAAAGAAAAGACATCATGCCCCATGAGTGATCTGTATAAGCATCACAAGCTCTATCTCAGTCATTTCCTCATAAATCAAGATAAAAAATGTAACACCCCGAGCTTCTACAGTACACTTCTCTTTGAATAATGCGATAGCGTGTGTTGTACGCAACATCGAGTTCTAACACACCACAACCAATCAAACTAGCTGTTATGAATAGTAATACCTACTTTTTGAAATTATATATATTTTATATTTCAAAATGGACTTCATTTTTGGTTTTGGAATATCGAAATTATCCTAAGATGAATTTAAGGTATTTTTCTGAGAACTTCCAATTTTTATGAATAGTGAAAAATACTTAAAAACAACTTTTTTAATCAAAATAATTTATAGTGATAAATTATATTATTGAGTGGTTTTAAAGTATACTTATAATATATTTTTACCATTTTATCCAATGTTTTTCTTTATAATTAATTTCACTTTGAAATTGGACCTAAACAACTGTCAATCTTTTGGTATATATTGTTTCTTAAAAACACGGTATTTGTTGTGATAGCGGGAATTAATTATCAAATTAATTATTGAAAATTATATGTTTGGAATTTTTTAAAATAGGCATCATTTTTGAATTTGTAATATCAATTATAGCTTAGGGTGAAATTTTGGCATTGTTCTGAAAAACTTCAATTTTTGATGAATAGTGAAACTACTAAGTGGTAGTTAAAAAACTGAATTTTTCATAAAACATAATTTTACCACTTCTGTGAATGGAATATCGAAAATCCAAGAGACACGGTTAATATCAAGAAGTAAAATGTTGTTCAATGAGATGAAAATAATTTTTGGTGAATAGTAACTTTTTACTTTTATTTACCACGGTTAAAAGTAAATAGAGTAATTAAGGGTAAAAATGATATTAATATTACCCTAACACATGTCCTAATTCTATTGGACAAGTGTATCTCGACCAAAAACAACCTTAGGAATAAAATATTATCATTTAGGTCCACTTGGATTAGATTAGGACATTTATTAATTTTTAATTCAAAGAAGAGTTAAAAGAGTTAAAATCAAAGTGTATTTACTAAAACATTTTTAATATAGGTTTATACATAAGATAAATTAGATTGTAAGTATTAATTAGAAAGATAAAAATATTTACTACATAATGATATTTTATTTATAATTTTTAGACATTAAATAAGTTAATTTATTTATGACACAATGATGATGTAGTAATTACCATAATAGTGAAAAATTAAAATAAATGATATTATAAATACCCAAATAAATATAATTTGAGACTTTTAATGAATTAAACTAATTTTTTAGGATAATATGACATATTAGGATTGATTTAATTTAATTTTTTATAAGTAATAATTCTGTTATAAGTTTCACAAAAATCAACTATTGAATAGTGTCAAAATTGACATAAAAGAGTTTTTAAAACAAATATTATATTATTAATTGATATTAAATTCCAAAAAATCTAAGGTTAGGCCGAGAGACTTATATCATGATAGGTGTATCATTAATGGACCACTTGGGGGTCTCTTGTATGTATTTAGTATGTTTATTAACTATATAATATAAAAATACAAAGTGACATGGTAAATGTCTGACTAATTAACTAAGAGTTAAAACTAAACGATAAGGTTAATATAGTAACCCAAACCTGTATAAATTCTATTGGTTGAATGGTTTTCGACCTATACCCACCTTAAACTTTGAATAATTAACTTTGGAGAAATTATAAACCGAATATGAATTTATTATAAATTAATATTTCTAGCTTTTCCAAAGGTGCCTCTCACCCCTCTTATAAAAGGGCACTCCCACTTCTCATTAATTCACACCTTCAAATCCTTTTTTTCGGAAAAAACCTACCCAAATACTCTATAAACTTCCCTAACTACAACCTATAGGAATTATTTTGATCTGAAATCCAACCTATGGAGCCCTTTTGATCAAATCAAAAGGAATAACCCGAAGAAGAGGTAATGTTTTCACCACCCTTTTTCAAATTCATTTATTCTTCCACTTCTTCTTTATTTGTTATTACCATTATAAAATAATAACTCAAGTGTCTTATATATACTGTGATGTTATTATAATTATGGTACAACCATATTGAGTATTCTATCCACCCTTTGAATAACATGTCACCATACGTGCGTACGTACGACTTACCGTCTCCACGTCGTGGTGTAATTGTTATTCAATATATTATTATTTGGATGGGTATAATAATGATGTGTAACTCATGTAAATAATAAATATAACATGATAATGATTCTGTATATATGATATAATATCAAATTATATATTATTTTAATATCAAAAGAACGATATTGTCGCTCGTGCGTACGTACGGACTACCGTCTCCACGAACGCGATGAGATTCATTCTCCATCGTATCCATTCAAGTATAATTATCATTTGATGATTTAAAAATAATGTTTAAGGACTTGATATCATTATGGATATTAAAAAGATACAACCTATCCATGACAAACATGGCTTTCGTACCAAAACATATAAAAGAAAACGAGTAACTTAACACCCGAAACGACGATAATACTAAGATATTATTAACAAAGCAATGTTAAAAGATCATATATGATATCATATTAATATATATTATTATTGTATAATTTAATAACAATTATTTCACCATTATACAGGAGGTTAACCTACCCCAACCATGGAAAATTACAAGGTAAGGGTTATTTCATAATCTCTTCATTATCTGAGGTTGTTTATACGTAATAATCTACTGGGATCTCTTTATCATCCACATCCATGTTTCTTAAAAATGTATTTCAAAACATTTTTAATATTTAAAAGAATATGGGTTAAAGTAATTTATACCCTTTTTTGACAATTTATAAGAGTTTTATAAAGGAATCTTTCTGTCGTTTTCCAAACAAGGTTCTTTTTAACCTTTTCGACAGAATTAAGGTAAGAATGTTTTTTTAACTTATACATCGGGTGCGGTTATTTTCCACCCTTATAAAATCATCGAAGCTTCCCTTAAAATCTTATAAGATTAATTTCAAAGAAATTTTTTCATTTTATATGACTCTTAAATGATTTCAAAATAAAAAGATATATTTTTCTAAAAAGAGTTTTGATTTCATCTATGTCAACATCCTTCGATGGATTTTAAGCTTATTTGGAGATGATTTATTATGAAACAAAACCTCCATATTGTATTGAAGGTTTTTTGATATGTTTGACTATGGATATGTTATTTTAATGGTTTATGGATGAAGTATTTACATTTTGTATGCTATTTTTAATACGAATGTTTATGTTATGTTTAAACCTTTTCATATGGGAATGCATTGGACTTAATATGTGACGGTTGGAGCTCGCTATAGATCCTCGATGCATCGGTAGGTCTCATGAGACAAACTAGTGTCTTGGCACAAGGACTTTACAAAATATTATTTGTAGTCTTGGCACGAGGCCTTGGCTATGTGGTTATAATAGCCTGGAATTATGTATTCCATCATTATGAAAGCGGTTATTGATATTGCATGTGATTATTCGATTAGTAGAATATCCATGTGAATAAGTAAATGAAATTATTTGATTTTATTTTTTCCATACTATGTTGAAGTTCAAGTTTAAAAGGCTTTTGTTTTATTTATACATTTCCTTAATTGTTTATTCTTATTTACGAAAGTTTCCGCTATATTGTTATCCTTACTGGGCATTTGAGCTCACCCCTTTTCTATGTTTTATTTTTCCCAGGATGTGAAGAAGTAAATTATGAATGACCTGTAGGGATAGTATGAGGGGATACGAGTGTGGAATATGGACACTATGTTGTTGTAGTTTTCATTTTTATGATGTAATGTAAAACATCAGGAATATATCTAGTGTTTCCAAGGCTACTAAACCAATCGGTCTTTCGAGATTTGATCTTTCTTATGACCATACAAATGTTATGTAATAACGCACCGACTCTAGGTAACTAGGGTCGGGGAGTTACAAAAAAAATACAAAAAAACCATGTTCTGTAGTCGTTTGAACAAAAAACGTATACTAGGGTACCCCAGTGCATTGGAGGCCTGATTTGGGTGTGAGATATAAATCTCCGTAGGCCGGAACCACCGACATCTTGGCCAATCCCGACAATGTAATATAATTTAAACTGTGTGAAGGAATGCATAAATAAAGTAATCAGTACAACATGACTAAATACCCATGTTCCCAGTATCTGAACATGCAACCAGTTCATTAATTAAGTAATTACAATTTTACATTTAAAATTCACGTGAGGAATAAGAAGTACTCACATCACCTCGTGATAGTATAAATAGTGAAAGTAAAAAAATATTACAGTCCTCTAGGGTTTAGAACATAGTAGTATTCGAGACTATAAAAGTGTTAAAAGTGTAATACAAGGTGCTAAGTCCAAGGAAATCCACAATGACATGCCTACTGAGTCCAAGAAGTTCATTCAAGGTAAAATGAGGACAATAAATTATTGGGTCTGATGTACTCTAACCACGACACCCACTTGTCAAACTATATCAAAGGATTGTATCCGAGGCATCTAATGAAAATGTGTAAGGCTATGGTGTCATACCAGGCATCCAAGAAAAATAAAGGATTGATATCTTGGTGGGTTTCAACAAAAGAAAGCTACATCGTTAACTTCATAATGGGGTCCTCGAGTGCTTAAGATATTCTCCATTTAGCATCCAAGACAAGCTCAAGTCAGGACATTCATATTTTATAATGATTTCATGTAACATTCCAATTTATCGCATGCCTTTCCATTCATTAGTTTGAATTGTCCAAGTATAATTGAAACTAGTAATTTATTGGTTCATGTCTTGCCTCTTATTAGAGTGACAATGACAAGTCTCATTGCAACCATTCATTTATTTGTTCAAGTCATTCCTCTCATTAGTGTGAATATTCCAAGTAGCCCTCCAATCATTTAATCAAGTCATAATTAATCATTAAGTCCATTTGGTCCAAGCCTTTCCTTTCATTAGTGTTACAATGCCAAGTAACATGCAACCATTTAATCCATTCATAGGTAATTAATAATAAAGGTTCATTCTGTTACCTTTAATTAATGTGGAAGGGGTGTTATTAACACGAAACCTATTACCTAATTACATTTAACACGTCCAGGTCATATACTTAAGTATGCTTGTAAATTCCATTTCACATTTTTTTATCAAATTGAAATAATTTCCTTATTCAAGTCACGTCGTGAGAATATATGGTATGAAACATTATGTAACTCTAAATTTGAAAAAAAGTCACATAATATTGGAATACTTACCCTTAAAAAGGTAATGCCCTAGAACACCAAAATGTTAGCCTGAATTTATCAAAACACTAAACCACAATTATGGAAAACATCACACATGGATAAATCCAATATAAAAACTGTTCAAGCACTTAGGTTATTCCTTTTCCCATTAATTATTTAAAAAGTTATCTCTTTCTTTCTAATTCCATTGGGTCCATGTCCTCAACATTCCATATTTCAAAGAAACATCAATGTATTAAAAAAACCAATAAAACAAGTAAAGGAAGCATAAAATCCTAATCAATACATTTATCATGAAGATAGTACACAAATGTGGGATGGGTTTTATTATGAAATCATTATATTACATATCACCCTAATCATTTATTATGTTGAAAAAATAAATCAACATGCTAAATTCATATTTAAGAGGAATTAACTTTAACAATGTTACTACATCAATTTAAATATAAAAATGTGAAGTATGAAATTATTTAATGCATTTATAAAATTAGAGAACATGGAAAGGAAATTGATCTCCGGTTGGAACCATTTTAATACTCAGAACATTGATATTTCTAGGGGAAACCAAGCACAATTGGTCTACAGTCGCACGCCCAAACACACACACACACACACACATGAAATATAATGCATGTATTCCCCACACCGTGAGGGAATATGTACAGGGAGGAAATTTATATTATATATATATATTTATACATATCTTAAGTTTATGTGTGTTTCCACTCAAACGTTGATCAAAAACCACTATAACATAAGTTAGAATAACAAATAAATAGAAACAAGACTCAACACACCTATAATTAATTACCCAAAACTCATATAAACCATAATCACATAAATTAAATGTTTTGAAACTTAGAAAAGTTGTATTAACTTACTTGAATTTGATTTTGGTGAACGAAATCAAGCCAGACAGCCTCGCCTTCTACGACGGTCATTGGAATATGGACCAACGGGTCCCAAGACATCTTCTACACCACTTAAAACTAGAAGAAATTAGAAATTTGGATCAAACCCTCAATTAGGGTTTTGGGAGAACCAAATCTGGGTGATGGGAAATCCAAAGGACAATGAGAAGGAGGATAAACATAGAGAATAACTCACCTCTTTGATACAGAAAACTTTTGTAAAGTATCTAGATGAATCCGACGTGTTGAGATGGAGCCAGGATGGGGCATTGTGCATGCTATAGGGAGAACCAGATGGGGTCATGCTTCTCACCCAACATTAAAGGGGTGTGATGAATCTTGAGGGAGAAAAACCTACTATGTTTTCTATAAACCTGAAATTAAACTAATTTAATATAATAATAATAATTATAAAAATAATGATAACCATCGTGTTATTATTATCATTACTCAATAAAACACCTCTTTGATAAACCCTAGACTCCCCATTAAACATCATTTATTTAAATTGTTTTCAACTAAATTTAGTTAAACAAATTCAAAAATTAATCATAATTTAAAATAATTTTAAAATCTTTAAACAAACCTGTTTTCACTTTTTAACCCGCACAATATTGCAAGCCATGCCCCAACTATGTGGAACCCTGTGTTTATAAAAGTCACCTCACACTTTCGGTCCCACATGATTTACTTAAACATTTTAATTCCTCTTTCCACCTTTAATAGGCCATATGGTTACCTTCCATGTGCTTCATGGTTTCAAACAAACCGTTCTCCCTTTGCAGGTCCCTTAAAGGTTGTGTTTTTGGGTATGGGGCTCCCAAAACTCCTCGGAACACCTGATAAACCTCTTGGGCCTTCAACGAGGCCCAAAAACAATACATTTAAGTGTTATAACATTCAGAATTATGATCTGAATCTACGTTTTAAATCATACCAATCATGTTAAGAAAATAGATAAAAAACATTTGTATTTTAGTCTGGTTCAAAAAAACGGGACTCTACACAACCTTAGGGTATGGTCTGGCCCATTGATGGGTGTTTTTATGCAAGTGGGTCTAGGTTCCAACCCACGTGCTAGAATTTTGAATTAGTGAGAATGATTTTACTTATATAGCATAGCTCTACAATATAGAAGTCTAACGTGGGATCTCAATAGTCTGAGCACCGTTCATCAATATAAGATTATATGGATATAACATGTGCCATATAATCATAGATGATCCAATGCTACTCTAGTTTCCATGCCATCAACTTCTTCCTGGGGTAGTCAGTGGTTACTGCTCATGATATCTTCAGGAAGTATCGAATCCTGATCATGATATAGAAATACATGATAAACTCAATCCAAGATCAAATGAATTGATCTAAAAAAATTCCTCAGACCACCTTACATGAAATCTCTGTCTTTCATGTGTGCGATTTTCCGAATTAAAATTATACCTATGGAGATTATATATATATATAGTGGGTTTTTACATATTTGAATTCATGAAATTTAATTCACGTGATATTCTCACAGGAACATGAGTTCAAACCTGTGAAAGAAAAATCAATTTACTCAAGGAATCCATAATTTATGGAATCATGATAGTCTCATGTTAAGAAGGAAACCCACATGATTTTGTAAATACTAAAGGCTTGGGTTATATTAATATTGATCCAGGACTCATAATATTTTTTGGTTAATTAAATCTATCCTTGATGAAATGTAAAACTCAGAGAAGAGTCGATGAATTTACATATAAAAATACTAAGGGACTGTGAAAAGGTACACTATTGATTCATTGAACTCTCTCGTTTCACATTAAAAAGAGCATACACATTAATTATTCATGTGAAGGAGAATATTCCATGATCCTCATAGGTCTTTAAGGTTATGTTCTACACACTATTTTTAGCATAAAAAAGATCAATGTATGAGAACTTACATAAAGGAAAGAGTTTCTATGTACCCTTTCCTATTAAAAGAAAACATGTGGGTTATTTGAAGACAAAAAAAACTATATTAGGGATTTTAAATTCTAAAATAATGATAGTATTACATCAATGTTATACAAATCCATCCTTGTTTGCCTGAAGTCACTAAGACACCATGTATTCTATTATGTGAAGAGGAATGGTGTCTCATGTAAAAGACACTATATTAAGGAGGAGAACCATTAGACTATATGAAAACCAATATGAATAATTTTTTTTAAAACAGAACATCAATAAATCCATGCAGTATTTATGCACTCATTTTTCCTAATTTTTTTTTTAAATTTTGAAAAATGATTTCATTTTTAAAAAACAATGTCCATATAATTAATTATTTAATTAAAATAAGTTTAAATAAAAAATGAATAATTAATTTAGATGAAAATGAATAAAAATGTTATATTTTAAGGTTTTGTTTTACTGATGACTAAGTGGTGAAATTATACTAAGTGTTTGATGTTATTTTAGGTGAAAATATTCTAGACCACATATCCCTCAACCTATGGTAAGTTATGAAACATAGACAACCTAAAAGGGGTTATCTAGATAAGAAATACTAAGAAGAAAGAATACATGAGAAGAATGAGGAAGATTAGGCCTTGAATAATGTGTACGTTAAAAGGATGGGCCAAACCCTATTAGTTCTATGAATTTAGTAATGGGACTACATATCGTGTGACTGTGTATGCGGGTTCCCACCACAATAGTAGGATTCTATGATGAGGGGAACATACAAATGTGTTATATGCAAAAATGTGACCATGAAAAACAATGATGTAGGATATAATACATTTAGTAACTATTCCTTGTTAAGATAAAAAACACCATCCCACCTCAGTTTCACAACCCCTCCATAAATTCATTTTTATTAATGCATGTTTCTCTACCTCCACTATTCGTAGTCACTGGACCACTATGAAACTGACCAAGAATTACAATGATAACCACTTTAATGTTCTGTCTTGAGTGATAGACTAGTTACATATCCTATGATTGACATGGATGAACTTTGGTTCCTCGGTTAACATTGATGAATCTCATTTAGAAGATAATGAATCCATAAATGATAACAAGAGATCGATCCATCAATTGTGAAGGATGAATGTTATTAATAAGTATCCCTACATCATTTCAACCAATACCATGTTAGAGAATCTCCAAGAAATAATTAATGAAAGTAAAAACCCTATATAAGCCCAAACCATGGAATAAGGAATATATGGGAAATAATTTTTGAATAAAGGTATTCAATGAATGACCCTTAGGCAATGTCTATTTATTAAAGTTAAACCAATATGGTTTTAATAGAGTGCACCTTGAATAATAGTAAAAATTATTATACATCATGGGGAAAATGATACATTGGGAAAATGGCTATTTGAAATTTCATTTCACATAATCTAAAACATTGGAAGAAAATGGATATATCACATGTCTACTATGTCAAATTCCTATGTGTGGAGAATCTTCTACATGGGGGAATGGATACACAACAAAATGAATTTGTGAATCCTCTATTATTAAAAAAAATATGTGAATGTGGGAAATATACATGGACAAGAATTCATCTAATGAAGTGGTAAATTTCAAATGTAAATGATATTAAACTAAAGCTTAAGATTCTATAATTTTGGGAAGACTTTTCCTTTTTATTTATCTCTTTGATAGAATTATGTGGAAGAAGATATTCATTTGTATTTTAAGGAAAATGAAAAATTTAACAGAATAATTGTGTGAAAAGTTTAAAAATATTTAATGGTAGACATTTATGATTCAATGATATCATACATTGGGTTTCTAATTCTAGTAAAAATTAACTAAGTTTTTTTCCAATGGGATATTGGATGATGAGAAGATAGAGAAACATGGTGGAATACTTTTTTGCAAGAAAACTTGGATTCCTTATTTCCATTTTACCTTTTTAAAATTTATATGTTGTCTACTCCTCTATTGTTCACTATATTATATATAATATATGGGAAAAACTCCTGGGGTTTTAGGGGAATTGATGAAGTCAATTTTGTAATACACGAGTCTTTGAGATTTCAATACAGATAAAGCTTTTTTTAGCTATGAATTTATTACAATATTTAATTTGATAGTAAATTTTGAATATAATTTTTAAAGATAATCCTATAATTTTATATGTTCTCTTGGGTTAAGATTAATCGTATACCTCTATTTAGTCTCATATAATCTCAATTTAATGATCTGGTGCTAAAATGTGATGTTTTAATAAATTTATAACATGTGAGGAATTTATAGAAGTCATACATAGTTTCATAGGAATAATACAACATAATTGGGTACTTCATAATGGATTGAGGTTCATTCACTATATATTTCACACACAGGAAGGAGAGTAGTATATATCAACTAAATTTTTAGAAAAACATTCACTTTTATGAAACAATATAGTGTGAAATAGGGAGGCATTTGTGGAACCTTTCATTAATAAATTATCAAGGGAAAATACTTATTTTCGATGACCATGATAGAATCATAACTTGGAAACCAAACCTAACTCAATCACTTATTTCTCAATTTGGATTGTCACAATTTAGTTCATTGATTACTGGTACTAGAAATGAAAACCGTCTTTATTAATTAATCATTTGTAAAAATTATATTCTGAGAACAAATATCCAAAGAAAACCATGGTAACCACTAAAACTATATTCCCTCTGAAATTAATTTTATTTTTTTCTCACCAACGACATGTTCGAGAAAAAAAATGGGGTCATTTATTATGATATAGTGCTAATATAAAATTAAAAATTTCAGGATTAAGAAAATTAATAATGAATTGTTTTCACTGAATCCTAAAATAAAAAGATATTTTATTTCTAGAATAAGAAACCAAAATATAGATAATTTATTTGAATATATAAATATTAAGGACTCTTATGAATCTTATAGTATTAAATCAGATCTTGTAATCATGGAAATAAACCCAAAACAGACTCTAAGTTACCATTATGCACCATAATTTCCAATAAATAGAAATAATTATTTATGCCTCATTTAAAAAATGATATAGAATTACATGAAAATATGATTTCAATGTTACCGAAATTCTATGGTTTTGTTGGTGAAGTTCTAAATCAGTATATTCAAGAAATCAACGTTGTACGTTCAACATTTAGGACAATGGGAGTGGTCGAAGATCAATTCAACCATAGAGAATTCACCTTTTCAATGTAAATAACTTCCAAAAAGTTATTATATATCCTATAACCCAGATAGATCCTTGATTGGGATGACCTAAAAATAATTTTCATGCAATTATTATTCCAAATCTCTTATATCTCAATAACAAAGAATAATATCTAAGAAACTTGACAATAAAACTGAAAAACTCTATATGAGTATTGGGAATGATTCAAGAATCTTTGTGAAATATAACCTCATCATATTGTTTAAGAATATTAGTTTTTAGTCTTTTTCTACTAAGTGCTATTGGACGGTGATGGGAACCTCTTGGATGTATCATCTAATGGAGCTATAACTGAAAAGTCACTAATGAAATCTAGGATCATGACACAGAGGGTATCAAAAAATTCAATGAAACTAGGATCACGAGGTACTAGAATAAAAGGAGATTACGTGTAAAGGAACATTGATTCAACATATTTACTTATAAACAAATTTTAATATCTAACAAGTTTAGTGATATAGATGTTTAGGAATAAAATGAGTGAGAAAACAACCCCACCTTAGGTATATGGTTTATTTTTATCACCAAACCATAGTATTGATCAATGTGATATGATATAGGGTATGGAGAGTTGTGAAACCACATTATATCCAAGTAAATTTCAAAAGAATCTGTCAGGGAGAGAATGTTAACAAGAAAAAACACAATTTAAAATCCAACAGAACTAGGCTATACCCCCATTCTATAATCAATACCCATATCATCTCCCATACCCACAATAGTTCAAGAACCAAACCCATTTCCAATAAGCTTACAAGTATCCATACTAGTATAAATCTTACAAAAAATCCCCTCCCAATAGTTTCCTCATAAATAACATCAACAAAGAGAATATATTGAAGGGATAAAAACTCAATTAATTTGTTGTCAAGAAACATTGAATGTCTCAGGGATATTCATACAATAAAACTTGGTAAATATCCATACCAAAAGTACCAAATTTGATGGAGAGTGTATTCTTTATAATTAATAGGAGTGGTAGAGATATTCAACCACCTAAAACCATGGAAATTTGAGTAGAACCTAAATAATTCATAGATGAAAATTCTAGGTTGTTTTTTGAAAAGTAACCCATCAAACCAAAATTAGAAGTGAAGATATGAATCTTAATGGAATGCCTGAAACACCATTATAATGGATAAAAATTTATAATAAGGAAAGGTCCCCACAATTCCGTTATATATCTACTAATTAAATGAAGTATAAAGATGAAAATCATCAAATTGAGATTCAATAAACCTTTCAAAAATTCGAAATCAACATCCGTATCTTGGAAGAAAAATTATAAATTTCAAAATATTCCAAATTTTCAAAAATATTATCAATGAAATGAATAGACAAGATGATAATGAGAGAACTAAATTAGAGGGGAGCAACTTAGCTATTATCACACCACCATTCTCAAAAAAGTGTCAAGATATAAGGACATTTTCTATTCGCTACACCATTGATTCTTTAAAAATAAGCAATGATTTTTTTTAAATTTTGGATTTGAATAAATGTCATGTCCCACTATGAATTTTTATCATCTTAGATCTCATAATTGAATACCATAAGAGTTGGGGCCTAATTTGTGAATCGATTCTCCATTAATCCAATGAGTGTTGTATAAGATGTGTTATAAGAGTAAGAGGTCTAATTTTTTCAACTAACTATTATGTTCTCTCTATATATGAAGATATATAACCATAAAATTCACCAATTATTCTAGTAAGACCATTCAAAAATATTGAAAAAATATCATCAACATCGATAAAGGAAAACATACTATGGATAGTAGAGATAACATGATTGAATTCAATATTCTTGAATCAATGAATCAAAATTGAAATAATAATACAATTTTTTCCCTCTATAATGTGTAAGATATAGAATTTAAGCATCTGAATATTCTCAATTGAATGTATGAGCATCTAAGTATATTAATATTCTAATTTCCAATTAGAATAAGATGTAAGAACTAATTTATTTTATGATTTTTAGATGATTATGAAGCTAAAATGATTCATTTTAGTTAGGAAATTCATTAATTAGAATCAATAAATATGAATTCCATCTCATCCCTTTAATAACCCAAAATTATAGAGTTAAAACCACTTAACATTGATTTGAAGTATTTTTTCCACATGAATGAGAAGGATTAACAGTGATCATAGACAAAACCCTTTTTCAATTCCCATGGAAAAACTCCGATTGACCTTATAAAAACATTTATACATTTCTTGTATCTAAGGTTATATACCAAGAATTAACCTTAATGTATTCTCTAATATAATATTGTTGGAATGGGTTTCATGACCACTTAGATAGCTCCCAGAGAATATTTAACCCCATAATAATGGAGTTGGTAAAATTTTTAATAAAACAAATGTTTTCATCAAAAATCATTTACTATTTTTTAAATTAAGAGTGGGTTATCCCCATATTTTTAGAAAAAAATAACAAAGGTTTGGACATTTTTAAAAAAATGAACATAATGAATTAATCCCTATGAGATTTAAAAAATGTTAGATAGTGTGTATATATTACAGAAAGATAAATCTAGGTACTCAAAAAGGCCACTTTCCTATCTCTTCAACTTATCAAATGTTATAGATTATGGTAGAAAAAAATGATTATTACTTCCTAGATGGAGTTTGTAAATATTAATTAGAAAAAAATACTCTCAAAGTCAAAGTGACTATATCTGGGACATGTACTTATTACTCCTTTTACTATAAAAGGTTTCTGTTTGAGATATAAAATTCCTGTGGTATATTTTAAATGTGAAAGGTAAGTGTATTTTGAGATTACATTGAGGAAATGCATGACATATTTCAATATTTAAAACTTGTAAATGGTAATTATTTTTATCACTAGTTGAGAAATCTAAAAAAATTATAGAAAAAATACATTGAAACAAATATTATATTCAATTTTGAAAAGATTCACTTCATCTTATAGAAATGGATAGTATTAGAACAAAAAAATTAACATTAATAGAATATATGTTGATAAATCTAAATATGAAGTGATAAATTATTTTATATACCCCACTTGTGTGAAATATATTAGATCATTATTGGGCCATACATGATTTTATAGAATATACATAGAGTATTTTAGTATGATTATCTTCCATAGTCTTGATTAATTTTAAAAATTGAATTTCTTTTAAGTAATTATTTTAGGAATGAATCTGATGAGTTGAATCAAAGTTTGATTACCCACCATATTTGGAATATCCATTTGATCA
Source organism: Viscum album (assembly GCA_963277665.1). Lineage (NCBI taxonomy): Eukaryota > Viridiplantae > Streptophyta > Magnoliopsida > Santalales > Viscaceae > Viscum > Viscum album. Next base: position 1,766,547,923 of record OY728120.1, read on the forward strand.
ATTTTATGATGCATCAAAACAATATGTGAGATTATCCCTCTCCCAACAGATGGATGGAAACCTAATTATTATATATTATGGATTATACTTATCTCAATTACATAACTATTGAAAAGTATTTCCTTGATATATTTTTTTCATTTGATAAATTCTAATCTTATTTTATTTTAACTAAGATGTTTTCATTTATAATAATGCATACCTTAGGTGATTTATTAAGAAGGATGATTAAAAAATATGGTTGGTTAAAGGGATAATAATTTTACAATAGTTCAACATAGAGATCAACGATAAGAATGGAACATGAAATTAGGTGGAATATCACCATAGATGACTTCCAAAATATCATAAAGTGGGAATTCCAAATCTAGACACACTAAATGGTCACAAACTTGGAGATAAACTCTATGTTATTAAAGGTGAAGAACCATTGTATTATAATAATATAAATTATTTGGTGACTTATCAGGTACCATCTCATCATAAATTCCATAAATAACACAATCATAAATCTGACCCCATATTCTAAATTAGGGAGGATCAACTCTTTTATATAATTTGGAATGATTGACTACAAAAGGATCTTTATTGAAAGTAAATTTGAATCTTCTATTTTGAATTTTGTCACACAATAGCATGTTGGGGCCAATATTTACCTCAAATAATGTCAAAAAAGACATAGTATTTGGAAAATATTGTGTAACATTATTTAATGATTCTCATGAATATTCTATATTATGTGAAAAAAATTATTTATATTGAAATATTTCAAAAATTAAATAGATTCCTCAAAATCCATTGTTTTTTGATAAATATTTAAAGTATTGTAAAATGATTTTATGGGATCCTTTACCTTTTATTTTGGATATTTTTATATTTTAATTAATTTTGATTATGTCTCAAAATTGGTGGAATCCAAATCCATGAAAACTAATGACTCAAAAGTATTTTGTAATTTTTTATGGTATAACATTTTCTAATGGTTTGGTGTGACAAGGGGAATCATAAGTGACTAAGGGACTCCGTTTTATAATAGAATAATATAGGATACATTTCAATGGTTTGGGGTGTATCACAAGGCATTTACACCCTGGCATCCCACAAAAAATGGCCAAGATGGAGAATTCATCCAATAAGTTTGGGGTATTTGGGAAGTAATGGTCAAACCTATAGGATGGATTGGATCCAAAGACTTAAATACACTTTATGGGAATACCCGAAAACCTATTCCACACTTTTAAATATGACACCATACTAGTTAATTTATAGGAAGAGTTTACATCTACCAGTGTAGTGGGAGAATCAAATTTATTATGTCATAAAAAAGATAACATTTGATATTAAATGTGTTAGAAAAGAGATAAAAAATTATCTATAATATATTGAATTAATCAGAAGAGAGGAATTTCAAAAATCTATAATTTAGAAATATAAAAACCATGTACCACATATAAAACTAATTTTGTCAATGAAATTTCAACCCACAGACTAAATTATACTTTATAATTCCATATTGAAGTTAGTATCTAGTATGATTTGTTCCAGATGGGAAGGAAATATTTTTATTGATGAATTTCCATTTGGTTACATTTCGATAATGAGTGAAGATGAAGGAAAACTATTCACTACCAATGGGAAGTGTTCCCAAGGAATCTACCTCAGGAAATTTCTAAGGATCTCAAACATCTCAAATCCATCTATTTATAACTGCTTAAGAGGTTGGGTTCATCCAAAATTTTCAACCAAATGTGTGTATATGAGGAAACCATATTTTTAATTATTTCATAAGATTTATGATATTATAATGTAGTTATCCTTCCTTTTGTCCCATTGAACATCAATAAAACGATTCTTACAATAACATGTACTATTTTATCATTGTAGGACCATCATGAATAAAAGTCATCGAATAATCTAGATAAATCAAGAAGAGAAGGAGTAGACAGAAAGAGATTAATTTCAAAGGTAGTTTACTTTTACATTAATTATCTTTTAAATCTAAATTTTTTATCATTAAACTAGAATTTAAATGTACACACTTAGATTTTATTTATTTATTGACTTATATAGGAGACTTGTGTTTCTTAGGATCCACATGATGATATGTTTAAGATTTCTTAGTTAATGAGATTAAATGAGTAACATGGAGAACTGAATGATTAATTTGACACCAAAATAAATTAGAATATTTTTCTCTTTAAATTAATTTTATTTCTTTGGCAGCTTCAGTTACAAAAAACACAAATTTTAATAAACCATGATATTCTATAAAAATATTATTATTTAATTTGAAATTATCACCCAGACATTGGATCAGTGGTTATGAATATGAAAAACTTAATAATTTTAAAAATATGGTTTAAATATGAAATAATTGAATTCCTTAGTTATCAATTTATTATAAAATAAAATAAAAATCATTTGAAAATGAAAGAGTTATTTTTATGAAAAACTATTTTGATGTGTGCAATATGTTTTTATTTTAATCAATTAAATAAATAAATATTAGTGAATAATTTTGATGAAATTTATATATTATATATTAAATAATGTTTTTTAATTTTTAGATAATTTTTTTATAACTAGGATATGAATTAATCAAGTTTAATGCATAAAAATATATTTGTATAAAAAAACGGGTTTAATTGTGTTTTGAAAATTTATTTAAAAATGAATTTCTAGCACATATAGAAATCTAAATCTTGAAAATTTTGTTTATATTTTAAATAATAAGTTCCATGTTATTTTAATATCTCCCCTTCAGTTTTTAGTATTTTGTATATTAACCGAGTTAAAATTTATCACATCGATAAATGGTAAATCGTGTTTACCAAAGTTAAAACTATGTTTTAATGTCACTATTTTTCATATTAATTCTTATTTTATGAAGTTAATTCAACCATTACCTCCTTATGATTTATATTTAACTATTTTAGGGATATTGTTCCATGTATATGACCTATATAATATTTAAAGCATAGAAGAATACACAATTACTCTTTCTTAATTTTTAATATCTCTAATGTGTTCACATATGAAGAAAATAATAATGTGAAAAATATTAATGATTAATTTTATCTTAATAAAACTATTTTAATTATATAAATTTATTTCTAATTTTTATAAATTACATAATTACCATAAATTCTAACAGAGTGACAACAAATATTTCGTTAATTTATTGAAAAATAAAAAATTGGTTTTAAAAATATTAAAACATTTATAAATTTATTGTTTTATTATTTTTAAAAAATTTTGTAGATAAATATAAAATATAAGTTATTTTAAAAGTAATTATATCCTAATTAAATCATTGTCCTCATGAATTTAATGTCAAATTAAATAAATAGTTCTAAAAATTGCATCAATGATATTTTATAATAAATAATGTTTTATTAAATGAATTAAAATTAATAAAATTCTTATAATCCTCAAAGTAAATGATATAGTGTTGAAATTATCATCAATTTCCCATTTATAGAAAAATTTTAAATTTATGGAAATATTTTCAAACCATTAAGATTTAAATAGCTGTTATCATAGTTAATGGTTGAAAATGGGTAATGAAGTGATTAATAAAAATGAAGAGGTTTAAAATGACATAAAAACCTGTCTAAATTTCATTGGATAATATTATTTGGACCCTAAACTATTTTTATTCAATTTAATGTCCATTTGGAATAATTGTTTTTGGGAATGACAATATTATATTTCAATCCATTATGGATTTCGAGGTGTGCCCTCTCCCTCCCTTATAAATGGACTCCCCTCCATTATCTTCTTTACACCACTTTGAGACTAATATATTGAAAACTGCAAAAAATTTTATTTTTAAAACTAATTAACCAATTATGAGAGGTGATTTTATTTTCAAAACACCATTCCATGGGTCTGTAAAAATTGATCTAAATGAGGCCAACCAAAAGATAGATAATCGTCTTTGCCATCCTCTTTCAATTTATTTCTTCTTTTAAATAAAATAATTATAGGTTATTTATAACAAAATAATAAATTTAGTTTATTATATAAGAATAAATTTTAGTATGATCATTTCATTACCATTATCCACCCTCTTTCCCAAAAAATAGGATGTTAAAGTATCAATTGTGCTTACCTAAGACTTGTTGTCTCCATATATTGATACAATTCATTTTCCATCACCATATTTCACGGATGGTTATTATGATGGGATTAATGTTTATATATTATATTTATGTAATATTTATAATTATTTAATTATATTATCATATTTACCTTTTCACTGTCCAATCGATTAGAAAGAGATAATGTCACTCGTGCGTATGTGTGGAGTACCACCTCCACGAAGAGATGTGATTTTTTTTTTCATTTCCATTTTACATGGATGATAATAATTATGTATTAAATTAATATATATTATTTATATTGATAATAATTATTCTTTAATGTTAAATTAGTATTTACATTTCTTTCATTCCATTCATCAAAATGCGAAGACAATGTTCATGCGTGCATACAACCTTTCATCTCCATGAACGGTGTAATTTATTTTTATATCAATACCCTATAGGTATAAATCCATATATATATATAATGAATATATATTATAAATATATATATTATTAAAATTATAGATATTATGGAACGTTTTTCAAAGTACAAGGATTGAGACTGTCGAACAAAAAATTTAAGAAAAATGAAGGAGTTATCTTCATGAATAAAGATTTTAATAACAAATAGTTAATTAATAGGTGAGAAGATATCAGAAGTAAATCCTAAACGGTATTATTGATATGAGTATGGTATCTAAATACATTAATAATAAAAATATATTTATTTTTTAGGATTATTTGATGCTTATAATGAAAAATAAAACATGAGGTAAGAGATTTATGTCTCAATCCTATTTTAATCGAAATTTTTTATACATGAATTTACATTGAGGAAATTATATGATAATTATGTAATAAATATATTTTATTTTTCTTATCAAATGGTTATTTTGGGATATTACATGACTTCCATTTATTTTACACTCTTTAAGAAATCAAAATACTGAAAAAGGGTTTTAAGTAAAACTGACCTTATTTTTCTCTTCTGTCGAAAATAATTTTTCTTATATATCTATGTTTTCAAAAAATATTTTCAATAATGTTTTACTTTTATCCTATTATTGATTAAAATTAATTTTTACCTATTATTTAATTTTTTTGAAATGGTTTGAAAGGAATCCTATTGTCTCTTTCTGAATGAGGTACTTTTTGGACATTTTATAATAGTGTGAAAGGAATGTTTTAATTTAAATTATATGGATTGAATGAAACTTGACACATCCATGAAAAATTATTTATTTGAATACTACTTTATATTTTTCCGTGGTTATTTTTTAAATTTTTTTTTTCGAAATTATTTGGTAAATTTTTAGATATAAATAAATGATTTCAATATGATAAGGTTATTTAAAATAGGAAATATTCTATTGATTCTTTTAAGGGAACTGTCATATACGATTAAATACATTGATTTTAATTATATTTTAGTAGGTATATGATCAAATGATTCCACCCTTACTGTTTTTATGGATGGTTTATAAGTATGATTATGAGATTTTTTTACAAAACCAATTCATTTTCCATGGATTATTCCTTGATGAAATTATGAAATGTTTGTGATTCAGGTTTTCACTACATGGGTTTGATATGATTATATGATGAATTTTTTATGATCATGTGGCACAATTATGTATGTTTATCATTATGTTATGGTAGGGCCTGGAATTATATATCCCTATAAATAATTCTATAATGTTTTCAATATGTTGAGATAATTGTGGGAAATTTGTTGATGTGATTGATCTACTATGGGAAACAAGGTGATGTGCTTGATCCACTATGAGAAACAGGTCATATATGTGGATCCACTATAGGATAAAGGTGATGATCCTTGATCCCCAATTATTTTATAATCTCATTAGTTAACCTTGAGAAATGAAATGGTTTTTATACCTATAATGGTACCACAGTTTTATAACATGAACTTATGGTTCATGTTTGATTTTTGAGGATTTATAAGTCTACAGTTTCATGTCATTAGAAATAAAAAGTCTTTATTTCATGACTCATATTTTTTGTTTTGGATATATTGGTAACGAACTATTTAATTTATAGTCATGATATCATACCCTTATTCTTATCTTAAGCTTTGATATGTTCATCGATTGATATCTCACATGTTTAATCATATTGGGTATTTAAGAACACACTTTACTATGTTTCATTTTATGGGGTTCGAAAGAAATATTACTAGTACAGTCTCTCAAGAATGGTACAAAGTGTGGAGAATATTATGGGAGATTATTAAGAGTGTACCAAAATAACAATTTTATGTATCTAGTGTTACATGATAGGTAAGTAAAGAATATGACATTTTCATATTTAATAATATTTGTGAATTAAATATTAATTTTATTTAAATGGGATGCTATTTTCAATGGCATACCCAACATGCAACAATGGGTTTCTCTGAAATATCTTGTTGCACACAAGGCTTAGTCATACTGAAAAATAATAACATAATATTATTTTAAATGGTAGTTAACATCTAGAAATTGTATTCATGTGAATGAATAGTGCTAAATAGAATATTATTATACATGTTTCTTAAATTATTTTACAGTTATCCAATAAATGTTAGAGGCTTAAAATGTTAATGAATCCAATTTTTAACATTAATACTCTAATATACTTTAAAAGGTCGATTTACCGCCTTTTTATGGAGAACCCTTTTTAAATTTGGTTTTTCACTATTATATGTTCTATTTGAAAAAAATAAAAACTCTTATTTATAATTGGTACAACAAAATTTACTTAGGATGAAATTTTTGTATTTTTCTGATAAAGTTTGTTTTTAACGAATAGTGAAAAATACCGCATTTCAATTCAAATCTTCCTTTTAATATAATTTATTTATATGTATATATTATCTTTTTAAATGGTTTAAAATTTTAATTAGATTATATTTTAACAATTTAATACAATTTTTTATTGGATGTTATTTTACATAGAAATTTAACATATACAAGTGTTAATCTTTTGATTGTTATTATTTCCTAAAAACACGATTTTTTATTTTGACAACTGGAATTAATATCAATTTAATTTATGAAAATTTTTTGTTTTTAATTTGAAAAAAATGGATTCCATATTTGGAATCAGGAGGTCCAAATTGTGCAAATAGGAATCTTTTATTTTTACACATTATGAATAGTAACATCAGTAAATATTTTATTAACCATGGTTAAAGGGTAAATCTGGTAAATAAGGGTAAAAAATAATGTTATAATAATATTAAATTACCCTCACACAAGTCCTAATCCTATTATTTGATACATGTATGACCTTGCGCTTCTTTGGGTCGATTTTGGGACCCCGTGGAGCCACTTGTAAGTGAAAATGACACTTTATAAAAATTAATTTAAAGATAAGGAAAGTGTAACATATTCTTATATATTATAGTAAAACAATTTTTATAATGGGTTATATAAGTGATATTTTAGACTATAAATATTCATTATAAATATAAAAAGATTTTATAAATCATGGAATTTTATTTATAATTTTTATACATTATATAAATAAATTTAATTATGACACAATGTTGATGTAGTAATTGCTTCATTAATAAAGGATTCAATGAAATGATATAATAAATATTAAAATAAATTTCATTTGAAACTTTTTATGCCATAAACGAATTTTATGGATGATAAAGAGTTGTTATATTTTAATTAATAAAGTTTTGTCGAAACAATCAATTTATTTTATAATTTTTAAAATCCATGATATGAATAGTTTATAAATTGATATAAATGAGTTTTTAAACCAATTAATATTTTATTAAATGATAAAATAATCCTAAAAATATAATACTCAAAAAAATGTCATATATGATGTCAAAATTTTAATTAATGATTCATTTTAGGTCTCTTGTTATTTTAATGTAAATATATTAACCATATAGTATGAATATATAAGAGGGCAGAATAACAGTTAAATAAGATTAAAAAAGGGTTAAATAAAAAAGATAAGGTTTAAAAAATTTACCAAACCTATCCAATTATTATTGGATGATATTATTTAGACTTATATGAACCTTATATTATAATGGAAAATGTTTTTAACATTTTTAAACTGAAAAACATTTTATAATAAAACAATACTTTCATACTTTCCTAAAGAGCCCCACCTCCCTCTTATAAAAGGCCACCACCTCAAACCCATTACTCACACCTCTAAATCCCCTTGGATCATAAAACCTATTCTCCAATAAGATCCCAAAATTCCTTTATTACACAACTAATCCTTACATTGGGGATAAGGAAAATCAATGAAGCCTTTTGGTTTAAACCAAAAGGATTTACCCAATTTAAAGGTAACACATTTTCTCAAGTTAGATTATTTTTTCCCTTCTCCAACCCCCTAAACTCTCTTTATTCCATTATTTTAACACAAACCAATTATAATAAATATACTAGGATGTTTTTATGAGGAATATTCTAACTACACTTCTGCACACCTCCATCTAATGGATACGAACATACTGTTTCTATGGATGGAGAACTACTGCCTCACGAAACGATGGCTGTTCAATTATCTCTTACAACCTCTTATGGTGTCCATTTTGTTGGTACTATATTGATATGTGATATATATTATATTTATATTGTCTATATGATTCTATATTTTTAATTTATAGCATACCATTATGGTTTCCATAATGGGTAAATATGATAATTTCATTTGAGGAATTGGAGATTGTCGCCCCCTAAAAGTTATATGTCTCGTTTATTCCATACGTGGAATGTATATAGGATGTTGTTAATGAAATTATATATGTTATTATAATGTAATTATAATATACCTATGTCTAATTATGTTTTCATTCCATTAAATACGAAATAGAAATGAAAGCAACATTCATGCCTACGTACGACTTATCGTCTCCATGAACGGTACATTTCATTCCATATCTCCAAATGTTATGTACTATTATAAATACATACATATATAGTTGATATATATGATATATGTTATATATAAATAATGAATATCATTTTTTAGATAATATAATTTTTAAAACATGGGCAACTTTTAATTATAAGAAGTTCATTTTTGACTCATTTACTAATTATTGACAAAAAGACCATTATTAACAAAAATTAATATGTAATATTTATAACATGTTAATAAGTGATATAAAAATAATAATAAACTATAAAAAGGGTTTTGAAGAATATATAAATTATCTTTAGTTTATTATTCAGGAGATTAAAGAACGAACAGGTCATGTCATACATGAGGTAAGGGAACTTCTTAACCCAATTTCCATTATTTTTGATGATCTTATACTTTTTGATTATGTCATTATTTGATTATATGAGAAATGAATTTTGATGACTTATATTGTATTTATACTTGATTTATGTGAACTTATAGTGAATATACAAAATCTATCTATTTTATTTACAAAATTATTTTTGTAAGGAAATTCGACTCATTCTCCTTTCATTGAGGAATATTTGGACTTATACAAAGCTTTCTTTTATAAGGTGTATAAACACCTTTGAATTTTATGTTTATTCAAAAGGAATATTTTTGTATGAAGAATTTTTCAAAATGACAAAAAAATGTTTCTTTTAAACGTACGTGATGACAAGGACCTTTCCTACACCGCAAGAATTATTTGATATTTGTCTTAATTATCAAGATATAACTTTTTAAAAGGAAAATAAATACCATATACTCTTTTTATGTATTTTGGTATTGAAAATGGTTTTCGGAATGGATTGATTATGTAAATATATTGAAATTTTATATTGTGATTTCAATGTGGAGATGTTATCTTTCCTTTATGCTTGTTCATGAGTTATGATTATGTTATGGTTTTGGGAATTAATTAGGTATACGGGTGGTTCTGTGATAAACCCACGGCAGGTTAGCCTAGGATACCTGTCCAATGAATTTGGTAACACGATAGAGGTAAAAATTAATGATTCTCCAAATAGATTTAGGGAATATACTGTGATGGGTATTCCAAATGTAACTCCCTATGTAGTTGTGAAATCTACTATGTAAGTATGTTATGGATGCCACAAGTTACCTTTATGATTTTTGATTTCTATGTATTAATCATAAATCCTATGATTTCATGATGAGTGTTAAAGAGATTATGTATTGTATGTATTGATGGGATAATGATTTATTTATTTATTTTATAACCCTTACTGAGATTTTTATGTTCATCCCATGTTTTTTGAATGTTTTTTCATAGGGTATAAGTAAGGGTAAGAGAAAGGAAGAATCCAATAAGATTTATATCAAGAAAATAATTCTTGTTTTCTTTTAAGAGTTTATATTTTTTTGAAAAAAATTTATACTGATTAGAAGTTTCTACTTGTAATATTCAAGTTTTTTTGTTACAGTTATAACATAATTCTCTAAAACTGTAAACATAAAATGATCCTCAATGTTAATTCAAGATTTAACTGAAGAATATGTAATGTTTAAGGCTGGAGCATTATAGTTGGTATTAAAGGCCGGTTTATCCAACTTTTGGTGTTAGGATACTGTAAAATTAGTATCCATAAATTAATTTATGGTAAGATTGAAATGTTATAGCATTTAAAGATTACCATGTTACTTAAACTAAGATATTTTTGTGTTAAAAATTGTTTTCCGTAGAAGAAAAAAGACAACTATGATGGGATGAAATCATGAGGAAAACCAACTTCCAAATCAACAACATGAGATGGTCACAATCGGAACTAAGCAGTTTTTCACAGTGATGGCACGGTTGACTCATGATATAAATGGTGTTGGTATCTAAGAACGAGGTCATACAAATCAACCACAGAGGAATATGTAAGTAGTGGAGCATTTCATGAGGCAACATCCCCCATCATTTAGAGGATCATCTGACCCTGTGCTAGGTGAAGGGTGTATTAAAGCACTTGAGAATATTTTAGAAGTGAAGGGGTGTTCAGAACATCAAAAGTTTTGTCTCACTCTTTACCTTTTGAAGGTGACACCGATGAGTGGTGGTCGTTGGTGAAAAATATCAGGGATATTGAGGCTATTGATGCTCATTGTTGGGATAGATTCAAAGGTATGTTTCTAGAGAAATATTTTCCTAAGGTTTTTCTTCTTAGGATAGAAAAATAGTTCTTGGAATTGATGTTGGAGGATGACTCAGTGATTTCTTATGAAGTAAAATTCACTTGACTGACAAGGTATGCTCCCAATTTCATATGGGATTTTGATCGTAAAATCAATCGTTTTTACTTAGGTTTGAAGCCACTATATCGAAAGGCTTTAGCTTCTTATGAGATCAAAAATTAAGAAAATCTTTTTCGATATGCGAAGAAGGTGGAAATGGAGTTTTTCAATGATTAGGTCTTTTTTGGAAAAAAACAGAATAAGAGGTCGAGGTGGAAGATGAAAGGGAAGAACTCTTCAGAAATGTCTGATGGTAAGAAAAATAAATATATAGTTTTTGAAAATTGTGGTAAAAATCACATTGGGGAATGAATTTTGAATTCTGTTAAGTGTTAATGATGTGGTAAAATGGGACATAGGGATCTTAATTTCACTGAAAAATATCAAGGAAATGGTAAGGAAAAATTTTATTTACAATTAGTAAAATGTTTTAAGTGTAATGAAATGGGTCGTTATGCAAATTAGGGTAAAAAAACTAAACTGAGGTTATACAGCCCAACTACAATCTGAATTGGATGGTGAAATCATTTGAAACTACTTCAGTAGAGGTTGGGCCATCGATTGAAGTAGTATCAGGTACACTATTTATTTATTTTGATTATTCCAATGTGTTGTTTGATTCAGGGTCTACAAATTCTTTCATTTCTGAGAATTTTTCTTGTAAATTATGTATTCCATCTCAAGATATGAATCCTGAAATTATGGTAGAAAACACTGAGAGGAAATTCTGAGACAAAAATAAATTATAAGAACCTTCATGTCCTTGTGTGCGGAAAGAATCTTCCAATAAATCTTATTATTTTTCCTCTAGTAGAGTTTGATTCTATTTTGGGTGTGGACTGAATTTCCATTTATCACACTAAGATTGACTACAAATCTAAAGAGGTTTTCTTTCAGAAATAATTTATGTTTGTGAAAAAATCAAACCGTACTTTTGATAACATATCATGAAGCTGAGAAAATAGTAAAAGATTGAAATGAATGTTTCCTTGAACATATTTTTTTTTAAAAAGGAACTATTCAGATTAATGATGTTCTAGTGGTAAATAAGTATATTGATGTTTTTATTGATGAGTTTCATGGTATAATACCTGAATTGGAATTAAATTTACTATTGACTTAGTTCCTAATGATAAAACAATTTCAAAACCCCCTTATCGAATGGATCATATTGAACTTTAAAAGTTAAAGACGAAATTGCAAGAGTTATTAGATAGAGGTTTCATTTGACCTACTTCATCACCATGGGGTTCTTCGGTCTTGTTTGATAATAAGAAATATGGTGAAATGAGACTTTTCATTGATTATAGATCCTAGAATAACATAATTGTTTGTAACATGTATCCTTTTCCTCATATCGATGATTTGTTTGATCTGCTCCAAGGAGCTCAGTATTTTTCGAAGATTGATTTGAGGTTTGGGTATCATTAGTGGAAATTAAAGGAAGCGGAAATTCCGAAGACCACATTTAATATTATATATGGCCATTATTAATTTATATTTATGCCTTTTGGGTTAACTAATTCACCTGCTATATTCACAGATCTTATGAAAAGATTTTTTAGTGAGTTCTTCGATAAGTTTTTGGTTGCGTTTATTAATGATATTTTGGTATATTCAAAAAGTTAAGTGGAACATGAAAGTAATTTAAGGGTTGACTTTCAAACCTTAAAATAAAAGCAAATGTATGGGAAATTCTGAAAGTGTGTGTTTTGGTTAAAAAAAATTGCATTCCTTGGTCACATTGTTTCAAAAAATGGCATAACTGTTGATAATGCTAAAAAAAAGTATTTGAAGAATGGCCAAGACCCAAAAATATAATTGATATCTTTAGTTTTATTGGTTTAGTAGGTTATTACTAAAGGTTTGTTGAAAATTTTTCATGGTTATCTAGACCAATGTCAAAGTTAACTAGAAAAGGTGTTAAGTTTCTCTGGAAAAAGAAATGTGATGACTATTTTTTGGAATTGAAAAGGAGATTTGTGAATGATCTAGTTTTGGAATTACCTTCCAGATATGGTGAATTTTTTTGACTACAATGATGCTTAGTTGAAAGGATTTGGATGTGTCCTTATGAAGAATGATCAGGTAACTGATTATGATTCATTTCAGTTGAATCCTCACGAGTTAGATTACCATACACATGATTTGGAATTATCTACTGTTGTTTTTGCATAAAAAATTTGGAGGCATAATCTGTATGGATTAAAATGTAAAATATATACTGACCCCAAAAGTTTGAAGTATTTATTCACATAGAAACAATTGAACATGAGACTAAGGAGATGGCTAGAATTAATCAAGGATTATGATTTAATGATTCATTACCATCCAGGAAAGGCAAATAAAGTGGATGCTGCTTTGAGTTGAAAAAGTAATGCTACATTAACCATTTTACATTTTTAAAAAGATCCTTTGATTAATGATTTCTTGAGCATTGGCATAGAAGTTTTTGGTGCAGGAAATTCCTCTATTTTCTTTTAGGTTTCAGCACAATCATCCTTTGCAGACAAAATAATGCAAGCACAGAAAGATGACCGTGAGTTGCAGAAAAAGGCAGAGTTGGTTTAGAACTGCAGGTCACCTAAATTTAACATTGATAAAGATTTTTTTGAGGTTTGGGAAGTGATTATGTGTGCCTTGTCATTCACATTTATAGAAAGAGTTGTTATGTGAAGCTCATAGTTCCTTGTATTCAGTTCATCCTAGAAGTACTAAGATTTATATAGACTTTCAAGAGTATTACTTGTGGGATGGAATGGAAAGGGATATTGTTTACTTTACTATGAAGTGTTTTACTTGTCAACAAGTTAAATTAAGGAGACAATTATTGAAATGGATTCTTTATCCTTTACCAATTCCAAAGTAGAAATGAGAAAATATATCTATGGATTTCATTGGGGGATTACTAATGACATCTCGAGGAAACAATGAAATCTGGGTTATTATTGATCAATTGACTAAATATTCTTATTTTCATCTGATTTGGGATAATTTTTCTTTAGATAAAATTTATCAGTTGTATGTTAAAGAGATAGTAAGGTTGTATGGAGTTCCCTACACCATTGTATCTGATCATGATCCCAGGTTCACTTCTAAATTTTGGAAAGACCTTCAGAAGTGATTGGGTACTGAATTAAATTTTAGTACAACTTTTCATCCTCAATCAGATGGGAAGTCAGAACGAAAAATTCAGGCATTGGAAGAAATACTATGTATTTTCTCAATGGATAACCAGAGAATTTGGGACCATCATCTTTCCTTGGTTTAATTTTCTTATAATAACAGTTTTCATTCCGGTATACAGATTGATCCATTTGAGTCATTATATGGAAAGTGGTGTCAAACTCTAGTTTTTGGGATGAAGTAGATGAAAGGAAGTTTATGGGACCACAATTGGTAGAAGAGAAGGCAGAAAAAGTTCATTAGATTCAAAAGCACATTAGAATAGCTCAGAGAAGGCAAAAAATTTATACGGATAACTGGAGGAAGGATATTTTTTTCGAGGTAGCTGATCATGTCTTTATCAATGTTTCTCTATGGAAAAGTGTGATGTGTTTTGGTAAAAAGGGAATGTTGAGTCCACGGTTCATTGGTCCCTATGAAATCCATGATAAAGTTGGATCAGTTATATACAGAGTGGATTTACCTCCACATTTAGCCTATATAGAAAATGTTTTTCATGTTTCAATGTTGAGAAAGTATATGCTGGATCCATCTCATGTTTTGAGTCCAGAAGTAGTTTAGTTGGAAGAGAATCTTTCTTATGAGGAACAACCAGTCCAGATTCTAGACCACAAAGAGAAAGAGTTGTAGAGTAAGGTAATCCATCTGGTAAAATTTTTATGGAAAAACAAAATAGTATAAGAGGCTCTGTGGGAATCCGAGAATTCTATGAGGGATAAATACCCCCATTAATTTGATAAGTGAATAAAATTGAAAATACACAATTTCCAAAAGGGGGAAGGATGTAACATCCATGGTAATTATAGAATATTTCATTTTCATATTTATTAATATTTTTGAATAAAATATTAATTTTACTTTAATGGGGATTCTATATTTGATGGCGTACCCGACACACAACACTGAGTTTCTCTAAAATCTCATGTTCCACACAAGGGTGAGTCATATTGAAAAATAATAATATAATATTATTTTAAATAGCAGTTAACGTCTGGTCATTTTATTGGTGAGAATGAACATAACTAACTAAAATATGACTATACATGTTTTCTAAATATTTTAACATTTATCCAATAAATGTTAAAGGCTTAAAATGTGAATGAATCCAATTTTAAGCATAAATACTCTAATATTCATTAAGAGTCCGATTTTCCGCCTTTTGATGGAGAACCCCTTTTAAATCTAGTTTTGTCACTTTTATTTGTTTTATTTGTCAAAATAAAATTCTTATTTAGAATCAGGACATCAAAATTTACTTTGGATGAAATTTTGGTATTTTTTTTGATAAAGTTAATTTTTAATGAATAGTGAAAATTATTTATTTAAATTCTAAAATGCCATTTAATATTTTTAATTTATATGGTTGGATATCTTTTTAATCGATTTTAAATTGTAATTAGATCTTATTTTTATTATTTAATCCAATTTTTGCCATTTAATGAAATTTCACTTTGAATTTGAACATAAACAAGTGTCAATCTTTTGATATTTATTATTTCTTAAAAACATGCTTTTTTGTTTTGACAACAGGAATTAATTTTAAATAAATTTCTGAAACTTCTGTGTTTTGAATTTGAAAAAATGGATTCCTTATTTAGAATCAGGAGGTCCAAATTGTGTAAATAGGTATCTTTTATTTATAGACATTATAAATAGTAACTTTAGAAAATATTTTATCGATGGTTAAAGGGTAAATCTAGTAAATAAGGGTAAAAATAATATTATAATAATATTAAATTACCCTAACATGTGTCTTAATACTATTGGATAATACATTTATGACCATGGAAATCCTTGGGGAAATTTTGGGATCCTATGGATCCACTTGTAAGTAAAAATGACACTATATAAAAATTAATTTAAAGTAAAGGAAAATGTAACATAAACATATATATCTTCGTAATTTTTTTAAAAATGGGTTAAATAAGTGATATTTTTGACTATAAATAGTCATTATAAATATAAAAAGATTTTCTACATCAGGTTATTTTATTTATTATTTTTATACATTAAATAAATAAATATAATTATGACACAATGGTGATGCAGTAATTGCTTCATTAATTAAGGATTCGAATAAATGATATTATAAATATTAAAATAAATTTATTTTGGATCTTTTTATGCCATCAAAGAATTTTAGGGATGATAATTACTTTTTATATTTTAATTAATGAAGGTTTTTCGATAGAATCAAGTAAATATAAATTTTTTAAGAGTCTTGATATGAATAGTTTATATATTGAAATAATTTTTTTTTCAAAACAATTAATATTTTATTAAAAGATAAAATAATCATAAAAATATTATATTCATAAAACTAACATATATGATGTTATTAATGTCACTAAAGGTACATTTTGGGTATCTATTAATTTTATAGAAAATATATTAACCATATAGTATGAATATATAAGATGGCATAATAAAAGTTAAATTAGATTAACAAAAGGTTACCTAAAAAAGATACGGATTACAAACATTCTAAAACCAGTCCAATTATTATTGGATGATTTTATTTCGACTCAAATTCACCTTATATTAGAATTAAATATGTTTTGAACCTTTTGAAACTGGAAATAATTTTATAATAAAATAATATTTTCAAACATTTCTAAAGAGCCCCTCCTCCGTTTTATAAAAGGCCACCTCCTCTAACCCATTACTCACAGCTCTCAAGCCCCTTATCTCATCAAAATTATGCTCCAATAAGATCCAAACATCTCTCTCTTCCACATATAAACCATAAATTGAGGTGAAGATATTTCAATAAAGCCTTTTGGTTCAAACCAAAGGGAGTTACCTGATTTAAAGGCAAAGTCTTCTCTCAAGTTCTTTTCTTTTATTTTCCTTATCCAACACCCTAAACTCTATTTATTACATTGTTTTATAAAATCTACAGTATCTTCAATATACAATGATGTTGTTATTATAATGATAATTAATACACTTTCACACACATCCGTCTAATAGATACAAACATAATATTTCTGTGGACGGCGAAGTACTGCCTCACAAAACGATGATTTTTCAATTATCTTCTACCACCTATCATGGTGGACATTTTTATGACACTGTATTTATATGTGATATATATTATATTTATATTTTCCATATTCTTATGTATTTTTCATTTATAGCGTACCTTTATGATTTATATAATGGGTTAATATGATTATTTCATTTAAAGAAGTACGAACTACCGCCCCTTCAAAGTGATATGACTCCTTCATGCCATACGTGGAATGTATAAAGGATGATGTTAATGAAATTATATATGATACTATACTGGAATTATAATATACCTTTGTATCATTAATATTTCATTCCATTAAATATAAAGAATAAATGAAAGTAGCGCTCATGCGTACGTACAACTTACCATCTCCATGAACGGTGCATTGAATTTCATATCTCCAAATGTTATGTACTATTATAAATACATATATATATATATATACTCGATATATATGATATCAAAATCATTAATATCATTATAGAGATAATAGAATTTTGACCACTTGTGAAACTTGTAATTATAAGATGTTCATTTTTGACTCAAGTACCAAATATAGACAAAATGGACATTATTAACTTAAATGATTATGTAATGTTTATAACGTGGTAATTAGTGGTATATAAAAAATAATAAACCTAAAAAATGTACTGAATCATGTATAAATTAACTTTAGTTTATTATTCAGGAGATTAAAGAACGAATGAGTCATGTTGGACCCGAGGTAAGGGAACTTCTTAACCAAATTTCCATTCTATGGGTTGATCTTCAAATTTTTGATTATTTCATTCTATGATTATGTGAGAAATGAATTTTTATGTCCTATTTTGTTTTTATAATTTCTTTATTTGTTATTATTGTGAATACACATAATAGATCCATTTTATTTACAAAATTATCTTGGTAAGGGATGTCATATCGATCTCCTTTAATTGGGGCATATTTTCATTTATAGACGTCTTGGTTTTATAGGTGTATAAACCCCTATGAATTTTAAATTTATTCAAAAGGAATCTTTTTTATGAATAATTTTACTAAATGAAAAAAAATGTTTCTTTTTAATGTTTGTAGTGACAAATACCTTTTCACCGCCACGAGCTTTATTTGATATTTGGTTTCTGTAATAAGATGTAATGATTTTAAAAGGAAAATAAATACCATATACTATTTTTCTGTATTTTTGGTATTGAAAATGGTAATGGTAATGGTTTAATTATTCCAATATATTGAAATGATATATTTTGATTTCAGTGTGGAAATTTTATATTTCCTTTATGCTTGTTCATGTGTTATGATTATGTTATGGTTCTTGGGCATTGTTTACGTATATGGGTGGTTTCATGATAAACCTAGGGCAGGTGAGCCCGAGATAGATCTTCAATTCATTGGGTAATGTGATGGGGGTAAACTTTAATGTTTCTCCTAATAGATTTAGGGAATATATTATGATGGGATTTCCTAACATAACTCCCTGCATAGATGTGAAAAAAAGAACATAAGTATGTTAGGGATTCCACAAGTTATCTTGATTATTTATGATTTATATGTGTTAATAATAAATCTTATGATTTCATGATGTGTTTTAAAGATATTATGTTTTGTATGTATTGATGGACTAATTATTTCTTTATTTATTTTATAACCCTTACTGAGCTTTTTATACTCATCCAATGTCTTTTCAAATGTTTTTTATAGGGTATATGGAAGTGTAAGAGAAAGGAATAATTCAATAAGATTAATATCAAAGAAATAATTATTTTTTTCTTTTAAGAGTTTTTTATTTTATTAAAAAATGAATACTGAGTAGAAGTGTTTACATGTAATATTCCTGATTTTTTGTAATAGTTATAGACTAATTATCTAAAACTCTAAACCTAAAAATATCCTCAATATTAATTATTGATTAAACTCAAGATTATGTAATGCTTATGGCTGGTGCCTTATATCTAGTCTCCAAATACACTAAACATACATAGTTCTGGTGTGGATCATAATGTTGTATATGTAATATCTTCTAAAATGGTGTAATATTTAGGTATGAAAATATTGTGCCACTACAGTTTTTATTTTATTAAGGTTTACATAATATTTTGAGATTTGTATTACAAAAATTGTTTAACTCTAAGAAAAATTTAAAATATAGGATAACATCCTATAATTTTGGTAATGATCATGGGTAACCAAGGATAAACCTAAGGAGACATATTTTAAGAAGAATGTTTCATGATTTAGACATCATATGATTGATATTTAATGATTATTTAATAGATCAATCTAATTAATATAAATAATTCATACTCATTGATTTTTGGTTTTCTTCAATGGATAGAACTATAATACATTGTGATAATAAAGGATGTGATGGAAAATGTACTGATTGACCACCATAGAAATCAAATGTTGTTGGTGATTGAATGAAGAATATTACAGATATAATCACACAACATTCTCAAGCCATGGATCATACTGACCATCCAAATGATAAAAAATAGGAACAACATACAATTGATTCTATTATGAGGAAAAATCCATATTCATTTAGTGGGTCTTCTGACAGAATAGTGTCTATGTGATGGGTCAACACATTTGATAAAATATTTTTTATTCTCTAGTGCTCTAAACATGAAAGCCATATCCTGGTTGTTTATCATTTGGAAGGTGAAGTAGACCAATGGTGGAATTTTATTAAGAATATGATTCAATAGGAAGAAATAGACTCTTTATAATGTGTGGATTTTAATAATATATCATTAATTTATAAATTAACATTTATTATACATAAAAATACAATGAATAAATTTCATAAGAATAATAAAAGGAGGATAAATCCATTGGTATTTATGAGAAAAAAGTTTGTATGAAATTCTTGGTATCCTTCTAGTTTATAAAATATCCCTTAATGAAAAAATAATCAATTTATTAGTGGCATAAAACTAAGTCTTTAGAGAAAGTTATGTATATGGGATGTCATTATCTATGAAGAAATTTTTTGATGTGAACTCATGATAGAAATTGAAATTAGAGTTTCTCACAATTCTTATGGTTTTAAAAAGGAAAGGAAGATGGATTCACATGAAAAATATAATAAACCACTTGTTGGATATAAATTATAGAAATATTCATACAATAAATTTTGGGAGAAACATCAATAACTTTTTTTAAATGGAAGTAGGAGGTGGTTTATATATGTAAATTCAGGTCTTAAAGCCGTATAATATTTAAAGGTTTTGAATTTGAATGTTTATATGATATAGGAGAATATGATTCCACTAAACGAACGACCCATTTTACAATGCTTCAAAGGTAGGGAGTATGGGAATTATGAAAACTATTTCACAAATACAAAGTTTTTTTATGATGACTAGAATAAAAAAACTCTAAAAAATATTGAAAAAGGGAATTATCATGTGATCATGACATTAGAAGTTTCATAGAAGAATGACATGGGGAATGCTATGATTATCATACTCTCTAGAACATGTGAGGTATTGCTTGATTATATATATAAGAACTAATTTCAATCATGGATATGTTTTAAGTGTATCATGTTTCCATAAAAAATATAAGATATTTAGTTAGTGGTGAAAGATATTATTAGTATGATTGTCGAATATCATGTCTATAGGTCTTTTATGATTAATGTTTGTAGGAAAAAACATCCATCAAATAATGTGAATATCCATTTAGTTTAATTTCATGTGAATATAGTAATTTATTATATCTCTTTGTATGGTACCCATATTAATTTTAGAGTAATATAAGTCACATTTATTATTCCAAATGAACCTATTATCATTTCTTATTGTAAGGAAGAATATGAACTTCCAATGGAAATCTTATCTATCATGTGGGTTTAAATTACTATCAATGCAGTTTATGTAGCATATATGGTTGTGGAAAAATAAATATTGAAGACATTATTATTGTATGGGGGAGTTTTGATGTGTGTTGAGAATAATTTCCTAGTCTACCTTCGAATCGTGAAGTTATGTTTTCAATAGAACTCATACATGTTTCAAAACCAATTTTAAAGACTCCATATAGAATGGGTCCAATTGAGTTGTCAGAATTGAAGAAGGAACTCAAGGATAATCTTGATAATATATTCATACACTATAGTTCATCAAATTGGGGTGCACTTGTTCTCTTTGTAAAGAAGAAATGTGGGTCAATGCATATTTCCATTGATTATGTAGAATTAACAAGATTGCCATCAAGAACAAGTATCCCTTACCCATATTAATGATTTTTTGATCAATTATGAGTATCTAAAAACATTTATAAGATTAACCTTAAATATAAATATTTGAATTGAGGGTTATGAAGGAAGTTATACCCAAGATATACAACCATACAGGGTATGATAACTATGAATTTATAATAATTCCATTTGTAATTACAAATTCCCAGACATTCTTCGTGGAATTATTTTATAGTGTATTTAGAGATTACCTTGATCATTTTGTGGCAGTCTTTATAGATTATGTTCATATATATTAAATGAATAATGGAGAGCATTAAGATGAATTTATAATTGTTTTTAAGACCCTATGAAAGGATAATCTGTATGAAGAATTTACCAAGTGTGAATTGTGGATTCATAATATTTCATTTTTGGGTTATATATTATTAATTGAGGGTATATCAGTGGATACTTCAGATACATAAGGTATTGGAAAAATGAATATACAAAACATTATTAACAAAATCTATATTTTTCAAGGGTTGGTTGGATATTAGTGATTTGTTATGAGATAATTAGAACAACTATATAATCCAGTCACCATGTTCACTTAGAATGGGGTTAGGTTGTTATAGATAAATACATGTTACGATAATTTCATGGAGCTGAAAAGAAGGTCTGTCATGACACCTATGCTCATATTACCCTATAGTTGAGGAAAGTGTGTGATATTTAGTTATTAATTGAATAAGGGATTAAGATTTGACATCATTTAGAATGATTTCATAATATCATATTACTCACTCCTTAGAACACATTAGAAAAATTACCCGACTCATTATTTAGAGCTAGAAGTGGTATTTTTTGCATCAACAATATGAATGAATTATACTTATGGTGAAGGGAATGACATATATTTAGATCATTATATTTTAAAGTATATATTATATTGTAAATAGTTGAGTATTCCCTAGAAAAGACAGTTGGAGATAATTAATGACTATGACTACTCAATACATTACCCCCTAGGAATGCGGACAAGTTGTCCGATTATTTGAGTCGAAAGGATTATGATAGATTATCTATGATGAGGATAAAAAGGAAACTGTAATGTCACTAATTTTACAAGTATTATTTTTAAATATTATATGGATTATTTTCTAGACCAAGCGCAGAGACGACGTGTAGTTATGATGTCTGATGTGAAAGGAATAAATGTTTCAATAATATTAAAATATTAAATAGCACACACACACATTTTTTTTGTAAAATGTGAAATAACTTCTAAATAGGTTCATGGACTAGAAATATGAGGGCACCGTTTCATTCAATCCAACAAGTTTACCATAGGAATGACTTATCATTTTCCAACTTGGGTCAGCTGTGACAAGTAGTTTCAGGAATTTTAAATGATTATAATAAATTGGGATTTAATTTATTTTATAATTTCATTGACACAATGATGTAGAAACACATTTTCGTTTAATAATGCATTTTGGCAGGGATCTAGGGTTAGGTTAATAACCCTAGAAATTCCTTGGAGGCTCGGGAGAGAAACCCTATATAATTTTATCAGTAGAGACGATAGATAAATGGATCAAAGATAATTCTTGATGGGATTAAACAACAACAATTGGTATTCAAAAGTTAACAATCCAACTCCTAGGTTGGGCATGTTTCATTAATATTATTTTCCCCACTCTATGATTTAACTATGAAAAGGGACCAACCAATGAATTGGTTGATCCATGATTCAATCGTTCTTGCAGGATGGGTTTTAATTTCAGGGTTTACAAGGATTATTGTTATATAAATATGATTATTGATTTTTCTTACAGGAATAGATTGATGCTGCAATGAAAATTGGTGAAGGTTCATTCCCAAGTTTGTTCCAAGTGAATTTCTCCCCCCGTTTTCTATGTGTGTTCTTCGTTCTTCATGCAGTTATGAATGAATGATTGTTGAGCCTTTGTTATATGGAATAATGACCCTAAATTGAAGATCCAATACCGGGAGGACATTGAACAGGTGAGATAGTAACACTGATAGATGAAGCAAATCAATTTGGGAGATATCGTTCATCGAGAGATTTTTGTTAGATAGATTTAAATCTATTTTCTGTGCCGATTGAAGGTACCAAAACACCTATATTCGGTGTTAGGGTGATTGGATGGCCCTAAATCTTTAGTTTTGAGGCGAACAGACCACCATAGAGGAACCTAGAAGATCAACTGACACACTAGAGGATGAACATGGTGTTCTATAAATTCATGAACACACAACATGTTGTATGGGCTACACAGCTTGTGTTCATCATTGGACCAGACAACTTGTATCTCGAGAGATACACATACACGATGTGGAGTGAGCAGGTTTCCTACACGACATGTACCCCACCACAAAAATTTTCTTGGGTGAAGTACAAGGATTACCCTATGTATTGGTACATGTGAAGAGATACACTGGTTGTCACTATGTACAGGTACAAAGTTGAAGTATACAGGTGGACCCTGGATGGAAGGACACGATGTGTGACTTCTTCTATACATCATGTACCCATCTTCTACATGACATAGTTTGGAATGACATGGTCCATTGTACACAGAACATACATAGTGTCATGGAACAGATCGTTTTATCCTACTACACGCCGTTTATACCTTTCTACATGGATTTATTCTATTTTCCTATGTATCTTGGACATGTTTGGTTAGGTATTGTTCCCAAGATCATTTTACTGAAGGTTGGTGTTTATCATTTCCTACTGATAGGAGTATGATCCCTTCAGTAGGACTTACTGGATAGTGTTGTTGGAATCCCCTGAGTGTCCTGGTGAAGGATCCTCTCTTCATAGTTTCTCTCCTAGCTAGAGTATTTGATATTGATGTGACCAAATTTATAGGGTGCCAATCATATACAGAACATGTTAATATAAATGAAGTTGTTGGTATCACCCCACATCCTTGGCTATGATCCTCATATGTTCTATGGTATTCTCTTCATATCTATCTGTGTATCTCTATCTCATGACGGTTCAAGATAAATAGAATTCTTGGATGGACGTCATCCAGGCAATCAGACTAAGGAACATGTTATCCTAGATGAATGCTTCGTGGAATCTTCGATCTGAATCCCTAGTATTGGTATACGATGGTTTTGACTTACCTCTAGAATTCATGTCTTGGATTTATTTTATTTAGATAATATTGTTATATGTATTGTAGACATATACTCGGTAGATATGATTGTTCCTAGGCAGATAAGGACCAGAAGGAGCTTTGTGAGATCAAACAACTAAGGTGTTCCTAAGGCTACAGATAACAGTCCTAATACCATTTTCTTACAGAATGGAATTTGTGTTTTATAGACTCTTTCTTTTTGGTGGTATTGTATTTTATCCCAATCATCAAGTGGCTATGAACTATATAGAGGTAGTGGCCCAAGTTTTCTATGTATTCAGGACACCAGGAGATCAGACGGTGGTCCTGGCAGTGATCCTTCAATAGGGTTTGGTAGGATATTGGTGGAGTTTTTCTATCTAGACAAATGATGAGGTGACTCTTTCATGGAAAATGTTTGAGAATATCTTTAGAGAGGATTTATCAATAGTTACATTGAGATTTTTTCATATATAGGATCTTCTTCAGCTCCACCAGGGTATCGTAAATGTGGCTGATTAATCATCGAGGATCACTAATCGTTCCAAGTACACAATGGAATTAGTTAGAGGTCATGATTTTCGGGATCAGAACTTCGAGAATAGTCTATGTAGAGATATCTAAGACATCTTTATCTCTTTATGCATACTGAAATTTTCTATGGTGCATGAGTGGGATTTAGTGGTTGAATGATTCTTGGATGAGCAGATACAACCGATGATAAACAGTAGTGGATGAGAAGATGAAGATACCTCAACAGAAGGGAGCCAATGTCATTACTAATGACCTAGATGTGGGAGACATTTTCCATGGATATCATAATACAAAGGATCATTTGTTCAGGGCCTTGAGGGTGGGTTCATTTAGCCTAGGGAGAGGTAGTTATATTCATGTGACGATATTGGACATCTTGGTCATGATTGTCGGAACCACCGTGGTGCTATAGGGGAGATAACAAATGGACCACCGAGGATGAGACAATGACATGAGAACTTAGATGCATAGGGATACATACATGGTATAGGAGCTAAGATAGTTATAGGATGTGGTTGACCTTTCAAACTTTTACCACTACTATTCCCAGATGGTCCACGCCAAGCTCAGGTAGATGGAGGAAAATGGAGGGGACAACTACATGCTGGGGAGGAATAAGAACCATGGGCTCTAGGAATGATTCAAGGTATGGATTGTGTATTTTAAACTATAGATTTTGTACTTATAGACATAGGTTATTATTATTCCATTCTCTCCACATATCTTGTTCGAGACATATAGATTTTGTTTTAACAATTTACTCGACCATTATGCTTAGATACACTAGCTGGAGAAGACTCAGTGATCACACATCTGTGCTGATAGTGTGACATGACCCCTGGATGAAAGAGTTTCAATTGGAACCTCTTGGTGGCATCATTGAGGCTCTATGACTTCATTCTTGGTATGGATTTGTTATCCTAAGTCCACACCTAGATTTCCTATATTAGGAGAAGGGTTCGGTGTGTCCGTGGTGATGGAATGAGGTTTTCCTTTTTTAGTTAAAAGTAAACCTAGATAGAGATGGGCCCATACAAAGGAGAGTGCAACCGATACCCAATATATTAGCTAGTTAGACCCTTGGTGTAGTAGATGTTATGAACTTCCAATTTCTAGTTGTGGTGGAGGAGTAAATGGATATATTTCTAGATGACGTTTCAATATTACCTCCCTGCCATGAAATAGAATTCTTCATTTATTTTCACCCAGAGACAACACTGATATCTATACCAGCATCTCCGATGGCTCCGACAAATATTCACAAGTTGAGGATATAGTTGGAGGACTGGTAAAAGAAGGGATTTGTGAGACCTAATGTTTCCCCCTAGGTGGCCCTAATTTTTTTTTCAGAAAAGGAAGACGAGAGATTTGGGTTTGTGTAGACTTCTAATACTTGAACCAGGTGACCATGAAGAAAAAGTATTCACTACCAAGAATCGATGAAATATTAGATCAGTTGAGAGTGGAACTTTGTTTCTCAAAGGTTGACCTCCGATCAGGCTATCACTAGCTAAGAGAATGGAATGGGGATATACAAAAGGCAACTTTCAAATGTTGTTATAGTCACTATGAGTAAATGGTGATTATATTTGGTGTGATTAATTCCCCAACAGTGTTCATGGGACTCATGAATCAGATCATCCAGCCATACATAGACTAATTTGTGGTTTTCTTCACTGATGATATCCTCTTGTACTCAGAATCTGAGTAGGATCACATGAGAAACTTAAGGATGGTTCTAGATATACACCGATAACACATAATTTATGGGAAACTCACAAAGTTGTAGTTATAGATCTAGGCGGTCCAATTTTTGGCAAATGTTATCTTTGAAAATGGAGTGGATATGGACCATTCGAGGGTTGAGTCAGTGTTATCAGGGGATCCACCTATTAGTGTGACTGATGTGTCGAGATTCCTCTAGTTAGAAGGATATTAAGGGAGATTCATACCTGGTTTCTATAAAATATCAGCACCGATGACAGATTTGAAATAAAAGGGGTATCCTTTAATGTGGAAAAAAGTGCCAGTAGTATTTTTATAAATTGAGGAAGAGTTTGAAAAGTGCTCCAATATTGAGAATTCCACAGTAGTGTTTCAAGTACGTAGTGTTTTTCGATGCATCAAGAACTAGTATTGGTCATGTCCTGATGCAAATCCAAGTGGGAATTTCCTATGTTTCATGCTAGTTGAGACCAAATTAGATGAACTACGCAACCCATGATATTGAGCTAGCAGTGGTGGTATGTTTATTGAAGATGTGGAGACACTACCCGATGGGTGAGAGGTTTATCATCTACAATGATCAAATGATTCTCAAGTATATCTTATCACAGAAGGATATAAACACATGACTGAGGTGATGAATATTTTAGATCTTGGACTATGAATTTGATATTTATTATACTCCTAGGAAGGGGAACATGGTGGAAGATTATCTCAGTATGAGATCTAGTTCGTAGTTGCTGAACGAGGCATCAAAGAAGATGACCTCGTTATAATTATATGCAGTGGATGGAGATGGGGAAGCTTACCTCCATTCAACAGTTATTAACCCCACTGTTACAACAAGGTAAGGAGGCATAATTTTGGGATACCGACTATGAGACTATATGTGATCATATATCCTTAGGTCATGCTCCTGATGGATATTCAAAAGGTGGAAAGAACATCATCCTATTTAGAGGACGTATAGTAGTACCAGTGATGTTGTAGTAGAGGTTCTGAGGGAGTTTCATACATTGAATTTGGTGGTACATCTAGGTCTAGAGATGATATACCAAGACCTCCAATGTTAGTTTTGGTGGCTGATAATGAAGAATTAATTATATGAGTTTGTTTTTTGGTGCCTTAATTGTCAGCAAGGGAAGGATGATCACCATGTTTCAGTGGGTATAGATCAACCCCTTGAGGTGGTGAAATGGAAGTGGGATGGATTATATATTGAATTCATAATGCTTTTACCCGGTATATCTAGGGGACAAGATTCCATATATGTGATTGTTGGCTGACTCACCATTTTGGCCCACTTCCTAGCTATCAGATAAAATAGTTCAGTAGAGAGCTTGGGATTCCTCTACATATAGGAGATAATTGACTCCATGGAGTTACATTGAATATAGTTTTAATTTTTGAATCTTGTTTTACATCTCGATTGTGGGTGGTATTTTAGGAGGCATTCGGTACCCTTTTATGCTTGAGCATAGTGTTTCACCCACAAATGGACTACAAGACAGAGTGTATGATTTATGTTTTGGAGGACGTGCTGAGAACTTGCATGTTGGACTTTGGCATTAGTTGGTTGGGTCACCTTCCACTACTGGATTTTTTATACAACAACAGAAACCATTCCTCCATTTTTATGGAATCATTAGAGGATTTGTATGAGCAGCCCTATAGGTCAACACTCTACTGGACTGTCCCATGATAGTTAACAGTCATGGACTGGGAGTTAGTGTGAGATACTACAGAGAAGGTTCAGATCATCTAGGAGCGGTTGAAGACTACCCAAATCCATCATAAGTCTTATTTGGAAAGGCGGTGGAGGACTTTGGAGTTCATTTAAAGAGACAATTTATTCCAATGGGTTTCAAATCAATGTGGATTGTAAAGATTTGTTTTGGGTGATAAGTTATCTCCAAGGTTTATCAGCCCATTCCAGAGACTAAAACAAGTAGGAGAGGTATAGAACCACTTAGTTATACCTCCATTGTTAGACCAGGTACATGATGTCTTCCATGTGTCCTAGGTGAGGAGATACGTGCAGACCCATCACACGTCATCGACTGGGGTGAGCTAGACATTGAGGATGGAGTGTCTTTTACTGAGTTCCTAGTAGAGATCAATTATTAAATGGAGATGATCCTTCATGTTTGATCGATTCCTTTAGTGCATGTCTTGGGGAAACAAGAGAATCTCCATGAGAGAACTTGGAAGTGAGAGCCTTAGATTTGTTCTCACTATTTTCATCTTTTTTAGAACTATTTTTTTTCACTTTTTGGTGATGTAAATCCCCAAGGAGGATATTTTTCATGAATTATTTTTAATTATTATATGGATTAATTTTGAGACTAGGTGTAGAGACAATGTGCAATTCTGAGGAATGGTGTGCCCAAAATAAAATTTTGAATAATATAAAAATATTAAATAGAATGAGTAAAACATTTTTCTATGAAATTGAAATAAATTTTATATGGTTTCCAAGATCAGAAATCAAAGGGCACCATTTTTTTCATAGTAGTGACTTTACCCTAAGCGTGACATAACATCAGCTAATGTGGTTCAGCTGTGAAAAGTAGTTTCAGGAATTTTTTATCAATAAAATAAATTATAATTTTTTTATTTTACTATTTAATTGACACATAGAATCATTGAATCTATTTCTTTAAATAAATCATTTAGGAAAGGACCTAGGGTTGGGCTCATAACCCTAGAAATTCCCTAGAGAACTCTTGATGGTGACAACAGATACTTGGATTAGAGATCATTCTTGACTGTATTTGCTAAGGAATATTGGTCTTAAATAGGGAATGATCCAATTCCCAGGTTTGCTGTGTTGTTTTGATATTATTTTCCCCATTCATAGATTCAATAATGAACGTGGACAAACCAACGAACATGTTGATGTCCTTTTCTATCATTATTTCGGGTTGGATTATTATTAATGAATTACATGGATGATTATTATATTTATTTTATTGTTGACCATTCTTACAAGAATGGATCGAGACTGGAATGACCATCGTTAGAGGTTCATTTCTCAAGTTTGATCCATGTGAAATTCTCTCCCCCATTTCCTACGCGTCTTCTTCTTTCTTCATGGGGTTATGAGCCAATGATCATTGAACCTTTGTTACATGGATTAATGCTCCTAAATGGAAGATCCCACACAATTATTACCTAATAGAGGTGAGATGGTGATGGAGACAGACAGATAAAAATGATTCAGGTGATATCATTCTTTGGGAGATTTTTATCAGATGAATTTAACGTTGTTTTCCGAGCCGATTGAATGCCCGAAACAACTCGATTTGTTGTTTGGGTGATTTTAAGACCCGCAAAATTGAGTTTCGAGTCGAATGAATTGTCCTAGATGAAATAAAATGATCATTCTATGCACGAGTGGATGAACATGGTATTCTAGAAATTCCAAAACACACGACATGTAGTTTGGGATAAATAGCGTGTGTTCATCATTGGACTACTATCTCAATGGATACACAGACACAAGGTGGAGTACCTGGGTTGCCTACATGGTGTGTACCCACCACATGACTTACCCTGGACCAAGTATATAGATTACCCCGTGTATTGGTACACGGGAAGAGATACAAATCTTAACACATTATACTTGGACATGGATGGAGTACACAGGTGGACCCCTGATAGAAGTAAGTGTCTTGCGAATTATTTTACATGTCATGTACACAAATTCTACATGAATCATTTTGAAATGACACGGGCCATTGTACACGGCTAGTACTTGGGGTCAAGAAACATGTTGTGCAACCCAACTACACAGCATGTATACCTTTCTACACAACTTGATTCTCTTTTCCCCCATATCATGGACATGTTTAGTTAGGGTTCATTCCCTTCAATGTTTCCTTAATAGGTGAGGCAAATCATTTTCTATTAAAAGGATTATGATCCCTTCAGTAGGAATTCCTAGATAGAGTTAATGGAATCCCCCAATAGGCCTGGAGCAGGATCCTCTATTCATTCTCCATGCCCTAGGTATTGTCTTAGGTATTGTTGTGTCAAAATTTATAAGGCATCGATCTTATACTTAGCAAGTTAATCCAGATGGAGTTGTTGGTATCTCCCCATGGAACTAGATACGATCCTCATCTATTGTATTGTATTATCTTTAGTTCTATAATTGTATCTATCTCCCATTACAGTTCCTGAATAATAGTACATCTCGAACAAATGTCATAAGTTCTATTAGACTCAGGAATGTGTTCTTTAGGATTAGTACTTGGTGAAATCATTGAGTTGAATCCATAGTGTGGGTATAAAGTGGTTGGGAAATACCAATAGACTATGTGTCTTGGATTGATTATATCTAGATAATCTTATTATATGTGCTCTATAAATATACTTTATATAGCGGACTATACCTCTCTATTTTTATATTTCTTTATGGTTTGGGGAAGTCCTACTTAGTGTTGTTATACTCACACCTACATGGTATTTTCATGCATGTTTCATGTCTTGTAAAGATGAGCAACCTTTTGACGAAGTCCTAGGTGGACCAGGACATGATGAATCTTTATGGGACCAGACAGCCGAGGTGTTGCTACGTCTACAGATTGTATTCACAATACCTTTTCCATATAGGTTGGACTTTAGAGTTTATTGAATCTTTATTTATGGTGGGATTGTATTCTATCATGGTTTACTTTACAGAACATTACTTTCCTACCATACTCTGGATTGAATACAGTGGTATGCATGCATTTGGTTCTTAGTGATTTTTACATTTCATCATTTTGTGTTATTGGAGATGCGTACATGCATATATGTACATTGGAAAGGCCTCACATGTTAGTGATATTCCAACTTGGTTCTAGTCAATAGCCTTTTTCCTTTTAGAGGATGGATTGAGGAGTCGTGGAATGGGCCCCATTGGGACGGGTCATAATAGATACAATAATAATGTATTTTCAAAGGATATATCAATAAATCTTGAATAATGTCGAGAAATTATTTCATTCTCAAGTGTGTTTTGAACCATTTATCATTATGAGGATTAAAGAAGTGTAGAATTAAGATATGAAACTATATAAAAAAGTCAGAAATTTCATGAGTTTAACCCTTATTGGGATGGAATGATATGTTTCAGGAACTGTTTTTGTGTTTGATTCATACCAAATTTTAACCATGAGTTGTTGGAAGAGGAACATATTTAACCATTTTCTATTCATCCTAGAAGTATGAATATTTATAGATTTTTGAATGAGTATTTCTAGTGGGACATCATGGAGAGTGATTTTATAGAGTATGTATCCCAGTTCTTTTTATGTATGCATGTTAAGACTGAGAGATATAAGTCAATGTGTGTGTTACAACCATTAACCACCATAATGGAAATGGGAAAACATCACCATATATTTTTTGGATTGAAACAATAGAACCTATAAAGGCCATAATGATATTTTTTATGAAGTAAATTTACAAAAAATTAAACATACTAAATTTATATTAGATAAGATTTCTCTCTTAATCATATTTATCGAATATACATTAAGGAAGTGTAATGTTTAATGGAGCTCCATGTTCAATTTTATTTGATTTGGATCCATGGTTTACCTAAATGTTTAAGTAAAGTCTTCACTAGGATATGTATATAGATTTATGTTTTAAAACTTACTATCATCCTTAGATGGATGCTCAGTTTGAGAGAGCAATTCAAACCATGGAGGACATGTTAATATATTTTTCTTAGTATTTCCAACGTTTTTGGGATCAACACCTCATTTAATGAAATTTTATTACAATATTTTCTATCACTCGATCATTCAGATAGAACCTTTTGAATTATTATATTGAAAGAACTATATAACATCTAAATGTTGTGATTATGTTGTATAAAAAAATATATTGGTAAGGAATATTAAAATGGAAATGATAGATAATGTAAATATATATACATATTCTATAACACATATGGGAAGCTAATAGTTGGTAGAAAAGTTATGCTATCAATTATCTGTGAGATCTGGAGACCGATGTTGGTGAAAAGGTATTCATACGAGTGTCTCCTAAGAATAAGGTTATGAGATTTGGAAAGAAGGTAGATTTTATCCCTATATATTTTTGGTTACATTGGAATTATTGATCATATTTGTATAGTACCCAATCCCTTGGCGCTTCAACCAAATCTATCTAATGTTCATAATGTATTCCATGTACCACTCATAAGGATTTATATACATAATCCTTCACATTACTGAACTAAAAGGTATTACAAATGAAGTAAGATTTATATTAAGAAGAATAATAGGTGGAGATTCTATATCATAAAGATAAATTCCTAGGAAAAATTTCATCTCACATGGTCATTATTTAAGTTAAAATCATAAATTAGGGTAAGCCACATGGGAATCCAAGGATGTGATGAAACAAATACATCCCCAATTGCTTGTATAAAATTGAGTAAATTTTAAGGGTGAGATTATTTTGAATGGTTCATAATGTAACACCACAATATTTTATAAAATATTTATCTTTAAATAAATTTTATTTCTCTCACATCCTGTATTCCGAGTTTAAACGAATTGTGATATACTATTAGAATATACTTATTTAATGTGATATTTATCTCTTATATATTTGATTAGAAGAAATGAGTCAATCTAATTAAATAAATATAAAATATGGTTTACATATATGTAAAATAAATTCATTTGTTATTATTTTATTAAAAATTTAGATAAAAATCATTTTAAAAATAATTGAGATGTTTTTTCAAAAAGTTTTTTTGCACACAATATGTTTTTGTCTAAATAAATTAAATTAACAAATACTGAATAATTTCATTTAAATTTATATATTATAAATTAAATATAATATTTTAATATTAATTTAATGGTCTTTCTAATTGGGTGATAGGAATAAATATAGTTTTATGCATAGAAATGTTTTTTAAACAGATCGCAACATGTTTTGTACACTTATTTAAAGATTAATTTATTCCACATAAAGAAATTTAATTTTGAAATATGTATTTTATAATTCAATCTATGAATTCAAATTTTTTTATATGACCCATTTCTTTTTATCCATTTGGATTAGAGATATTGGAAAAATTTATCACCCCAGTAAAGGGTAAATCAGATTAACCTACGTTAAAACTAAGTGATAAGGTCTGTATTTTTAATATTAATTATTATTATATGATGTTAATTTCACCATTATCTCCTTATATTCTAAATTTAGTTTTTAAGGGGAAATTCTCGATGAAAATTACCAATATAATATTTAACAAAAAGAAAAATACAAAATGTCAATATCTGGCTTTTAAATATATCTTATGTGTTCACATAGGGAAAATGAATGGTGTGGATGGATATTAATGGTTATTTAGTGATAAATGAAATTATATCCATAATTTTAATTTATTTATCATTTTTATTGATTTAATAATTAACAAAATTACTTACACAACACAAAAATAGTATTTTTTCATTTAAATGGAAAATAAAATAAATGATTTTAAAAATATTAAAAGAAATATGATTTCACTATTTTATTATGTTACCAAAAATTTATTGATAAATATAAAATATTAGTGACATTTAAAAATATTATATTCTAATTAAATCACTATATTAGTGTCTTTAAATTCAAAATAATCGAATATTTAAAAAAATTAACAGCAATATTATTTTATTATAATTATTTTTTTATTAAATGATTTAAAATTCATAAAAATGTTATCTTTGAACTTGTAGATGTAATATGGCTGAAAATATAAATATTTATCAATTTATGAGTCACTTGTTAATTTATGGTTACATTTTTAACCCTTTAGTACTGAAATAGTTGTTACTATGGTAAATGGTTGAAAATGGTTAACATAAGGGTTAATTAAAGAGATAGTGTTTAAAATGACACAAAAATATGTCAAAATTTCATTTAATAATATTATATAGTCCCTAAAATCTTTTTCTTCGAATTAATTTCCATTTGTAATCATTTTTTTGATAATTTATTCTCCATATTCTAATCTTTTAAGAAATTACAATTGTGTCTGATCCCTCTCTTATAAAATGACACCCATATTTTATCATAATTATGTCACTTTTATCATTGTATATCAACCATAACAAACCCATTTCTATTCTAAATTTAATTATACAAAAGCTATATTTTTTTATTTATATAATTCCATTACAAGGGTAATTAAGAAAGGATCTAAAGGAGGGAAACTAAAAGGGATGAAATCATCTTATATCATCTCTTTCAATTTATTTGTTTTTATAGTTCCCCTAATTATTATGTATTAATCATTAAATAATAAATTAATTATCATAAATAAAATTTAAATTTTTTATGATTATGTTATCACCATTATCTACCCTCTTTCTCACCGAATGTGATGTCAAATTGATGGGGGTGAATACGTACGCCTTACCATCACTACTCATATATAATTAATTCCTAATCAACATATATATTGGAATTATTATTTTTATGGGTTTAAAGTTTATATATGATAATTATGAGCTATTTAAAATTACTTAATTATTATATCACACCTACATTCTTATGTTCAAATAGGTGGTATAACAACCACGTTTCTCATGATTACGTGTGGACTACTACCTCCATGAAGATATTTGATTTATTTTTCATTTATAATTTAATTAGATTGTAATAAGGATATATTAATAAATATATATGATTTATAATATATAATAATTATTATTTAAAGGTGAATTATTATTTAACTTTATTTATTAACATCATTGGAAAAGTGAAAATAATGTTCATTCATACATACAACATATGATCTCCATGAACAATGTGATTCATTTTTCTATCCTGACAATTTATGGATGAATAATATATATATATATTTAATGAATATATATGATATATATATTATTATTAAAAATATGTAGATAATGTAACTAGGATATAAGTATAAGGATCATGAATTTTGATGTAAAGACTATGAATTTCTGGGGAAATGTTTTCTCTAAAATACATGGGAATTTTATGAGTCCGTAAAAATTTACAGCGCATGATTTCAAGGCCTAGTGTGCCCGGAATCAATTTCTAACTTTTTGTTCGGGTACTTTCAGTGAAAAAATGAGTGTATTAATATAACTTTTGAACCAGTGATCAGAATTGAAATCCGAGGGCACCGCTAAACTCACAGCGCCAATATTATCTTAAGAAGACTTTCACCTCGACGACAGTTGGTCAAGAATAAAAGTTAGTTTTTGGGTTTTTAGTGAATGAATTAAATAAAAATAAGGTTGTGTAAACTTTCTTTTTATTAGTTAGTTAAAACCTCTATATGGAGGTTGGAGTTGGGGACCACCACACCTTAACCTCCCATGAGAGGTTATGGAGGTGAGGCCCACCCGAGGTCTAAACCTCCTCTTCTTGTTTATTGTGGTGGGGACCACCCGGGGTTAAACCCCCTTGAAACTCCATTTAATGGGGAGAAACCCTCAACCTTACATTAAGTGTTGGGGAGCCTCTTCAACTCCCCTAACGCTTAATGTGCAAAATCCTTCACATTTAAGTAATCCACCCATTTTGAATTTAGGGCCAACAATTAAATAATAGATTAACTTAATCCATTATTTGGGTAGGCAATTGTCTTTTTGTGGAGCTTGGGAGAAATGAGAGAGCTTGGGGTGAAAATCTCTCACCAAAAAAGAATGAAGAACGGTTTCTTCTAAAGAATAACACCGGGGTGGAGTGTCTTCGACTATCTTCCTCAGAACCCCCTTCGACGTGGGATGTCTTCGACAGATCTTCCCTCCTCATCGTCATAAACAAAATGACACACGAGCTTGGATTGGAAGTGCGTGGCAGATGCATGATGCACCCAATTTGTGTACACATTTCCATATATATAATTGAAGATAAAAACAAGTTTTCAGAAAATATCTGTTGTTTTATGAACATATTCTTCGATTTTGGTGAATCTGTTTACTTTCAAGAACTTTCTGGCTAAATACACGGATCAAGGGAAGTCTGTGAAAATTTTGAAACTACACGACGTGTTCTTTTATACACACTGTGTACATCTAGGTAGGGACACAGACCGAAGGAGGGAGTACACGCCCATGTCAGCAGGCAGAAGATACATGCTGTGTGTGGCGGCGCTACACACTGTGTACTACTTTCTAGAAGCGGTAGTTGCCGAAGAAAAATCCACACGCCCATGTGGCTGTTGATAAAGACACGACATGTTTGAACTTTTAATCGCCGTGTATACTATTCTAGAAGGGGCTGGTGGTCAAACTTTTGATACTACATTCCATGTATGGTGGCGCTACATGCCCTATACACTGAACTTGCAGGCAGTGCCGTGTTCAAAAGTCAAAGACGGCGTGTTAGGCCACCTGCCAGCGGAGAAACGGGCGCCAAAACGCGTTGACGAAAAGTACACAGTGTGTACTCTCTATACACGCCGTGTACATTTTTCTATAAAAAGAGGCCTTGGTATATGGATTTTGGAGTTCAGAACCATTGAGAGGAAAGAGAAACTCTACTATCACCATTCCCGAAGCTACTAAGGTGCCATCACTCCACCATTCCACCTTCCGACACTCTACCTCAATGTCTACACGATGAATCCGCAAGGTATCACGTGTGTCGTTTCTCTCCCACTTTCTATGTGTAACTAAAACCCCTCGTGTTGGGGCTGTGGATGATGGGATCATAATTTGTATGTTGTTTTATATAGTTGTGTTTTAATCGTTGAAATTCATCTTACTCTTCTTAAACCACTGTCTAATATAACTGAGAATTCTTAGCCGGACAAAGGGAAGGATTCTCAGGGATACAAAAGAAATGTAATGGTGAAAACATCCATGACCATTAGAAGGTTTTAACCGATTCAAATAATGGACTGGACGTATTAAAGTATTAAGAACACTGACTACCGGACCAAGGAGTCAGCTGCTCTAATTCCAAACAAGAGGAACTGGACCAAGGAAATCTTGTAACAAAATGAAATCCTGAATGATTGAATTATTATGAACAACACAACCATTTAAACAATCTGAATAAAAAATCCTTATTTTCCACAGCCCTGACATGTCTTTTCTTTCCATTTTAAAAAATCTTTGAATTTACCCGTTGTTTTCTTTCAAACTGTATCCATTTCTTCAAAGTAAATCAATTTAGCTTCAATCAAAACCCAAAATCAATCCAATCACTTATAAATTCTGCATACTTAACCTAATTAAGTATTAAGTCAATTGAATTCATGAACGCCACGGTTCCCTGTGGATTGACCCCGAACTTATGCTATACTAATGTTCTAAGAACGGGTAATTAATTTGGGACGCATATAACTTCAATAAATGATAAGTGAGGCCAAATTTTGGCGTCGTTGCCAGGGAACACCATTTGGTTTTAGTGCTAAGATTTAAATTGTGTTAATAGTTGATTTATGTGAAAATAAAAATAAAAAATTATCAAAAAACTCTTTTCTAATCCCATTTCAAATTTTATTTTTTATTTTTTTCTTTTATGCCTAGTTTTCATTTTTGTGTTGTGCAGAGCTTAAAGTGTATGTTTAGACGTTTTACACGATCTAGAAGTGCCGAGTCTTCGGAATTAGTTCCGCTTGACTCGGAAATCGAACGAACCTTGCTTTATCGTCGGCGTACATGGACAGAAACTCACAACCTTCAAACACAACCCATGGTAAACAAGGAAGAGGGAGCACCGACCGTAGATGCTGCGACTGAGCATTAGTACCAGGATCAGTAGCCTCCCGCTGCTGGTCGACCGGAGCAACATCCTGGAGCCTTCATGGAATTCCTCCCAATGGATTACCAATGTCCGCCACCAAAACTCTTCCCACGACCATACATTGCCCCTCAGGAGCAGTTTATGAAAGCTACACCCCATCAACAACAACCTCCAAGACGTACCCTTATGGTGTACAGACTTCCATCGATTCATGGAGCTGATACGGGCATCGTTCGTCCTCCGGTCCAGGCCCAACACTTCGAGATCAAGCCTACTATCATGCAGCTGATCTAGAACACAGTCCAATTTGGAGGCCTGGCCAGCGAGGACCCGAACACCCATCTCTCCAACTTTCTAGAGATCCGCGACACCTTTCGGTACCATGGCGTGTACGAGGACGCCATCCGTCTTTGCCTATTCCCCTTTTCTCTACAGGATTAGGCGAAGGACTGGATCAAGGGGATGACACAACGATCTATCCTCACCTGGGAGAAGCTAGCCGGGGAATTCCTGTCCAAGTACTTCCCACCTTCCAAGACGGTGACACTCCGGAATGAGATTCATAACATCTAGCAGCACGACTCCGAGTCGTTGTACGAGTCCTGGGAACGCTTCAAGGAGATGTTACGAAAATTCCCCCATCACGAACTCCCACTCTGGATGCAAGTCCTAACCTTCTACAGAGGACTTACCACAAATACCAAGTCCGTGGTGGACACTTCTGCTAGAGGTACGGTGATGTAGAAATCCCCCAAAGAACTATTCAAACTACTGGAATACATGTCAGCCAATAACTTCTAGTGTCACTCCAAGCGGGGGACACAAAAGCGAGGTATGCACAACATTGACGCTACAACTATGTTAGCTGCTCAGTTGGACGTTGTGTCCAAGAAAATTGATGCATTGAACCTCAAAGGAACATCTCATGTTCATGCGATGAACCATCCAGCATGTGGCGACTGTGGTGATAACAACATCATGGGAGAATGCCCGGGTTCGGCTGG
Organism: Viscum album; assembly: GCA_963277665.1. Taxonomy (NCBI): domain Eukaryota; kingdom Viridiplantae; phylum Streptophyta; class Magnoliopsida; order Santalales; family Viscaceae; genus Viscum; species Viscum album. The sequence continues at coordinate 1,766,587,708 of OY728120.1, forward strand.
AGGACCCTCGACGAGCGACGTGAGTTATGTTGCCCAAAATCAAGGGCCCAACCAGTACCAATAGTACCAGAACCCAGCATGGCGAGATCAACAGAACATAGGCTGGGGCCAACAACAACAGAATCCTCCGCCCCAGCGACCGCCCAACTACAACCAGCCTCCATATCAGAACCAATAACAAAGGCTGCAACAACCCCAACGGGGTCCTTATTAGCAACAAGGGTATCAAAACCCTCGTCCACAGTAGCCACGACAGCCACCTCCTCCACCGGCTCAACAACCACCTCAGTAGGAGAACACCTCAAGGTTAGAGGATCTGATGAATAAATTTATATCTACTGCTGAGACTCGGTTCTAGAATCAGGAAGATTCGATTCGAGGCTTGGATAATCAGATTGGCCAGCTGGCAAATCAACTCTCAAGGAGGAAGCCTGGTACACTACCGGGGAACACAGAAAAGAACCCAAGGGAGGAGGCCAATGCTATCATGCTCCGGAGTGGAAAAGAGCTCCACCAGAACCAATCATCACAACAAGGTGGATCCACACCCACTGTTGATAAAAAAGGTACCAATACCGACCCCTCCTCATCCAAAATCCCACAGAAGGAGGCTTTACAAAATAAAGAAAAGGAAGTAATCCAACCATTCAAGCCTGCCTTACCCTTTCCGGAAATATTGAAGCAGAGGAAGCTGGACCACCAATTCAGCAAATTCACGGATGTTTTCAAGAAGCTACGTATCAACATACCATTTGCGGAGGCCCTGAAACAAATGCCGACATACGCCAAATTCATGAAGTAAATCCTCTCAAATAAGAGGAAGATGGAGGATTTGGTTGTTATTGCACTAACAAAGGAGTGCTCCGCGGTGGTTCAACATTCCATTCCTCCCAAACTCCATGATCTAGGTAGTTTCACCATTCCTTGTACTATTGGATCCTGCGTGTTTGGGATGGCCCTCTGTGACTTAGGGGCCAGCGTGAAACTCATGCCCCTCAGAGTTTTCAAGAATCTGGGACTCCACGAGCTCAAGCCTACCCACGTAGCCCTTCAACTTGCTGATCGATCCATCAAGCACCCAAAGGGACTACTAGAGGACATACTGGTCAAGGTGGGTAGGCTGATCCTTCCTGCTGATTTCATCATCCTCGACATGGGGGATTAACAGGAAGCACCTCTTATACTTGGAAGACCATTCTTGGAAACTGGGAAGGTACTGATTGATGTGCACCAAGGGGAGATTATTTTTCGGGTAGGTGATGAAAGTGTTTCCTATAACGTCCTCAAAGCCGTCAAACATGCTTCCTGGTCATAGCATGAGGACTGTTATGCAGTGTCCACCATGGTTAATCATTTTAGAGACAAAGGGGATGAACTGGTATGTTCTTTTATTTCAAATAATTTAACTGATCTAGATATTATATTAGAAGAAGCGCTAGAAGACTTGCAATTCATAGAAGGCCAGGGCGACCACTATTGGCAGCGTGTAGTTTTTCCTGATAGTTTTGAATGAACAAGGTGCAGCCACTTGTTCCTTCGATTTTAAAGGCACATGAACTCGAACTAAAGCCTCTTCCATCTTCTCTCAAGTATTGGTATTTAGGGCCCAATAAAAGATTTCCTGTTATACTTAATGCAGAACTATCACAGGAGCAGGAAGATGCACTTCTGCAGGTTCTCAAATAGTGGAAGCATGCTATTGGGTGGACAGTCGCTGATCTGAAGGGCATCAACCCTACCATTTTCATTCACAAGGTGCTACTTGAAGAGGTTTCCAAGCAATCTCGGCAACCACAATGGCGATTGAATCCTCCCATGAAGGAAGTCGTAAAGAAGGAGGTGATCAAATTATTGGATGCAGGCATCATCTATCCCATCTCGGATAGTCCGTGGGTGAGTCCTCTCCAAGTGGTACCCAAAAAGGGGGTTATCACTAAGATTTTAAACAAAAAGAACGAGCTCATCCCTACACGCACTATCACGGGCTGGTGAGTCTGTGTGGATTACCGGAAGTTAAACAATGCAACAAGAAAGGATCACTTCCCCTTCCCATTCATGGATCAAATGCTAGAGAGGCTAGCAGGGCACAACTTCTATTGCTTCCTCGATGGTTTTTCCGGTTACAACCAGATCTCCATTGCTCTAGAGGATCAGAAAAAGAGCACATTCACTTGCCCCTATGGAACATTTGCATATGAAGGATGTCTTTCGGCATGTGTAATGACCCCACCACCTTCTAGCGCTGTATGCTGGCCCTCTTCCATGACATGGAGGAAAAAATCATGGAGGTATTCATGGATGATTTTTCCATTTATGGAAAATCATTTACCATTTGTTTATGACACCTAGAACTAGTTTTGGAATGATGTGAGCACAGTAACCTAGTATTGAACTGGGAAAAGTGTCATTTCATGGTGCAATGTGGCATAGTCCCTACCCAAAGAATTTCAGAAAAGTGGATAGAGGTGGACCCAGGGAAGATTGAAGTCATTTCACGGCTACCAATACCGACTTCCATCCGTGCCATTCGCAGCTTCCTAGGGCATGCAGGTTCTTACAGGCGGTTTGTCCACGACTTCTCCAAAATATCCCAACCCCTCACCAATCTTCTAACCAAGGATTCCATATTTGAGTTCGATGACCATTGTGTCAGATCTTTTGAGCATCTAAAGTAGCACCTTATGAAAGCACTAGTTATGATTTCTCCCAATTGGGAGGAACAATTTGAGGTGATGTGAGATGCGAGCGACTACGCAGTGGGAGCAGTCTTGGGCCAGAGACTTGACAGGATTTTCCGACCTATCTATTATGCCAGCAAGACGCTCAACGAGGCACAGATTAACTACAAAACCACAGAAAAGGAGATGCTCGCAGTGGTTTTTTCATTTGAAAGGTTTTGTTCTTACTTAGTGTTGTCTAAAGTTATTGTTTATACATACCATGAAGCACTAAAGTACCTACTCAACAAGAAAGACGTGAAGCCCCGATTGATCTGCTGGGTACTCCTCCTACAAGAACTTGATCTTGAGATCCGGGATAAGAAAGGGAGTAAGAACTTCATTGCTGACCATCTCTCCCGCCTCGAGCTGACTCGCTTGGAGAAGGAAGAAGATTGGGAGATCAGGGAGGATTTTCCTGATGAGAATCTATTTTAGATCAGTGAAATACCTCGACCATGGTATGCTGATATCGCTAATTTTCTGGTCACAGGTGTCATTCACCCCGACCTCTCCTTCCAGCAAAGGAAAATATTTTTCTCTGATGTGAAAAGGTACTTCTGGGAGGATCCTCTACTATTCTGATCCTGTGCAGATGGAGTGATCCGCCGTTGCATCCAAGAGAATGAAGTTCACGGTGTCCTGGAGTTCTGTCATGCCTCACCAGAAGGAGGACATCATGGGCCGGACTGTACCATAGCTAAGATCATACAGTCTGGCTTTTTCTGGCCCACCATGCATAAAGATGCACAAGCCTTTGTTTCCTGTTGCGATCGGTGCCAGAGGACAGGTAATGTGGGACGTAGAGACGAGATGCCTCAGCACCCCATCCCGGAGGTTGAGATTTTAGACATCTGGGGCCTAGATTTAAAGGGTCTTTTTTCCCCATCTTTTGGGAACACTTACATCCTAGTCTGCGTCGACTATGTCTCCAAATGGGTGGAAGCTACTGCTACAGCTCACGACACAGCCAAGGTAGTCATAAATTTCTTAAAGAAAAATATTTTTAGCAGGTTTGGAGTTCCATGAGTACTGATCCGAGATAGAGGGACCCACTTTGACAACACACTGATGAGAGGAATACTATCGAAGTATGGAGTAAAGCATCAGATGGGGACACCATATCATCCCTAGTCTAGTGGACAGGTAGAGCTCTCCAACCGTGAGCTCAAGAAGATCCTGGAGAAAATAGTGAACACTTCACGGAAGGACTTGTCCAAGAAGTTAGATGATTCCTTGTGGGCCTATCAGAATGCTTTCAAAACACCACTGGGAATGTCCCCGTTCCGCCTCGTCTATGGGAAACCCGGCCATTTTACAGTAGAACTAGAACACAAAGCCTAGTGGGCCGTCAAAGCCCTAAATTTTGATCTGAAGGGAGCTGAAGAGAAATGGAAGTTCCAATTGTCAGAACTAGATGAGATCTGATTAGAGGCATATGAGAACACCAAGTTGTACAAGGATAAGACAAGATCCATTCATGACCGGATGATATCACGAAAATCTTTCCAACCCGATGATCAGGTACTTCTCTTTAATTCTTGTCTTTGCTTATTTCCAGGGATGTTAAAGTCACGTTGGTCGGGACCATTCCACGTTGTTCGTGTATTCCATCATGGTGCGGTAGAAATTTCTGGAGAAGATGGTCAACCATTCAAGGTAAATGGGAAGCAGTTGAAAGCTCACCATCCTACAGATAACATGGTGGGAACGTTGTCCACCATACTCCTCATGTAAGCAAGGTATGTAGGTCAAGCCAACGACCTAAAAAAAGGCGCTTCCTGGGAGGAAACCCAGAGGATACACACTGCGTCCAACTTATTTACAAGGCGTATACTTATCTTTTTAATTTTTAATCTTAATAGTATAAATCTATAGAATAAAAAATAAATAACCAGGGATGATGCCGGTGCCGATGGAAAAGTCACTGGAGTTTATTCGAGCCGTCCTCGGTTTGAATCCTCCTGACCTACCTTCGGCATGAGGTTCCTCCTTTTAATTACACGACGTGTGTGGTATTTTCAAACTATATATATATATATATCAATGTGTTTAATAAAACCCATGGTGGGGATGGGCCGGTTGGCTATAATCATAATCTGGTTTCAAAAGACCCGGGTTCGAATCCAGACGACCATCCCATTTCCATCATTTGTTCTTTTAATAAAACCACACGACATGTAATCCGATATACGCCATGTGTTCCATGATTTTTAAAATATAAATTTGAAACATTTTAAAAATAAGAAATTACACGCGGGTGAAGTTTGCGGATTGGAAAAGTCCCGACACCAGATTCACAAGACCCGGTTTCGAATCGCGCTAATCTCCCCGCTTCACCCCCATCCTTTCCTAAATAGAAACCACACACTGTGCTTTTCTTTCTTTCCGTGCGTATAGGCCATATAGAATAAATATATATATAAATTAAATATGAATAGCAGAACAACCTTTTATCCAGTGGGTGAGGGTGTTCATTTGAATCGGCCGATCGCCGGTTTGAATCCCGCCCCAAGCACCGGACCAAAGGTTTTACTACTCTTTTTCTCATTTTAAATTACACGGTGTGTATTTCCCGGCATACGTCATGTTTAGGTTTTTATAATAGAATATGTAGATATATCTATTTTATTTTAATTATTAATTATTATTATATAGTATACTATAATATTTATATTTATTTATACCAATTAAAAAAGGGGTACACGCCGTGTACCAAACATACATGCCATGTACCTCAGCTATATAAGCCTCGGTCCACCCGGCTTGAGGCCGTGTCGCACAACCGTCCCAATTTCTTCCCCTCTTCCCGTTTCTTCTCCCGAATGCCACCCGAACCCCCTTTTTCCAAATCCATCGATTTGGGACGTTTCCAGTTCTGATTCCTCTCACATTGTGAACCTTGATCCAGGTACACCATTCTACACCCTCTGTTTCAAATTTTTAGAATCGTTTAGGGTGTTTTTCAGATCGGCCGACCGTTTGGTTTCTGGCAGTACACGACAACAAAATGAAGAACACACGCCGTGTACTTCTGAACGTGGACTCACATAGAATTTTTCGAAATTTGAATATACACGGTCTGTATGTTCGGTACACACCATGTCCTTTTCATCATGCCCAAGTACACCTTTGCACGTGGCCTCACACACCATTTTCATTTAAACGACGTGTGTGTTTGGTACATGACGTTTCCGTAGTTTGTGTTGGCCCCTTCGTATGTGGCACATAACACGACCTATCACCCCATGTTCCAGAACACGACGTGTATGTTCGATGCACGCCGTGTCCTTTAGATCTGTAGCTGGCCCATGTCTCCCCTCTACATGGCCATGTTCTTCATGTGAAATACACGCTGTGGCCTGTACTTACACGATGTGTATTGTTTTCTTAGAACTGATAACAACTTGGTTGTGTCCTTTATATTACACGACCACCTGCACTTTTATGTGAACACGACGTGTATGTTCGGTACATGCCATGTCCTATTACATGGTCTATTTCCACCCTCGGTGTGTCTTTCCAGAGAACACGTGATACTCTATATTCTGAATACACACCGTGTACTCTGGAGTACACGCCGTGTACTTTTATTTTACAGTTTTCTCACATTTTATTTGTTTTATTGTCTTACTTTTTATTTTTCTTTTGTTTTGTTTGCTTTGTCATTCTATTTCAGGATATGGCAGATCATGATCCTTCCCGCGGGAAGCGTCCAGCCTCCGCCACCGAGGGCGAGAGGCCCATCTATCGTCGTATCCAACTCCGACCACCTACGCAGCCGGACCCTGACGCTCCAGTCTTTGAGCTCCCTCCGTTGGCCATTCTGTCGCCACTCACTCCCTCAGATGAGGCGGCGCCTACTTCTGCTGCACCAGCTACCACTTTTGTTGTACCATCATCCTCAGCAGCTGGTACCTCTTCGAGAACACCTTCCACCGAGCCACCTTCTTCTTCGGCGGATCCACCTCCAGAGCCAGATTTTGCTGCTGCACCGGCACCTGGGCTGGGACCTGCAGGTTCTCCCTATCCCTGCACGGTCTTCCTGGTCACCGAACTCGCATACGACAGGATCCGACGCTTCTCTCATCGGCTGATACCATTAAGCGGCCGATACCTTGATAGAAGCATTCCGCAACGGCTCGGTATTTGGAAGGAGTTGTAGGTACTTCTTGGGCACACCGCACTCTTCGAGATTTTCCAGGTCAGCACTCCGGTGGTCCGAGATTTATTTTTGGAGTTTGTGGCCTCCTTTGAGTTTGATGGATCAGAGTACCGAGAGACACCTAGTGATGCGGTTCCAGTAGTTCAATTCTGGCTAGGCGGCTGACGTTTTTTTCTCTAACGATGACAGAGTTTGGACGAGGGTGCGGCTTCTACCCCCATCCAATCACACCACCCCTCGTTTCTGACTTGACCCGGCCCGAGCACTCTGACCTTATTTCCATGTGGCGGGAGATCGCTGGGCCTGACCACCAGTACTCCCCCACTTCCTAGAAGAGCACTCTTATAGCTGACCCTATCCTTCGCTTCACCCACTGGTGATTTATCGCCATCCTCTTCCCCCGCCATGAGGATATGGGGGTCATGACTGGCCGTGACATGGAGCTTCTTACCTGTGTCATCTGGCATGCCTACCCGGACCTCCCCTTTCTTGCCGCCTCCTATTTCCACTCCATGTTTACTAGCCGTCAGGGCAACCTGAACGGCGGGTTTTACACCACCCATCTTGCCCACCACTTGGGGGTATTCGAGCCCTCATTACCTAATGACTTGATAGGTTCACCCCAGCAGATGGAATTTCTCATGCTCATTCACATGGGATTGGTCCGGAAGTAGGGGGTGCCTACATCCTTGCTCAGGCTCGAGCCCCGCCACCTGCTGACCCTGCCCCAGCTGCTAACCCCCCTCCTCCTTCCCCACCCCCTCCAGCTTCTCCACCTCACCCACCTCCTACTAACCCCACTTCATCTAACCTTCCTTCTTATATCCCATCCCCCATCCCACCTACCCCCGCACCCTCGGTCGATCCGACACTTTCCCCTTGCCTAGACACGATGGAGCAGAAGTTATCCCGTATCATCAGCCGCCAGGACACCATTGCACGCCATTTGATTCATTTGGACGGCCGCCACGACCAGATAGAGCATCTGTTGGTGCATATTGCTCAGCATCTTGGTGTTCCACTGCCTCAGCCACCAGCCTCTGCCTCCGTTCCTGGCCCTTCTGCTGCTGCCCCACCGCCGTCTCCTGCGCTGGCCAAAGATTCTGTTCTGATGACTATGGTGAGCTCTACTGCTACCACATCTTCTGGTCCAGGGCATGCTGCTGAGCTTCCGATCCCGAGTCTAGTACCTCCAGCTCCTACTACTTCAACTACCCTTCCCGATGCCGAGTCAGAGCCTCACCCTTCCACGCCTCCTATGCCGTCTCTACCGGCCGATTCTGTACAAGATGATGCCTTCCCTGAGGCGACCCCATGATAGTGACATTTTCGTTTATCTTATATATCTCTTCTGTCATTTTTTGTGCTTTGATGTTATGAATGTTTGTAGTTTTTCTTTTTCTCGACAGTCATAGGTACGAGAATTGAGCGCCTTGGGCACCACTTTCCACGAGGGGATTATTTTTCCATTTCTATTTTCTTTCTTTTTTGATTTACTTCTTCCACTGATTTCCCTCATTTTGTCCCCCACTTCTCCCCGTTGCCCACCCTTTACCTTAGTATTTCACTTGGTGGACCATGTGCAGTATTAAATGTGGGAAAGAATCTATATCTTTCACCTTAGTCTTTGCCCTTAAACTAACCTAGGAGACATCATTATTAGACTCTAATAGAAAATGTAAAGCAATTTTGCTTAATCAATCTTATAAATTCTATAGTTATCAGTAGGAACTTTTGGAAAAGTTACATGCTTATTTTAGTTTTTAAGTATTTTAAAATGATTGCTGATATAGTTTCAATTGCAACCTTTCATCCTTTATTAAATTACGTTAATTAGGCTAATCATTTATATGCATGTCATGACCTGATTGTCCCTTTATTATTTTTCCACTCATGAGAGGTATTCTAAACCCTTTTTGTATTTCTTTTATAATACCCTCTTTCTTGAGAGATTCTTAGGATATGCATCACTACCAGAATTTGCAAGTTTTTCTTTTCAAAACATGAAGAAATTTTTGAATTACTTTAACATGATTGAGGAATTAGATTGTTTTAACCCCTTTATCTTGAGACCTACCCTACATTTAATCTTCTTTAAGCCCATAGAATCCATGAACAACCTTTATAGGAAGCCACATTACAAGCCTATTTCCCTTCCTACCCTATTTCTTTTTAAACTTTGCATGATTATTAATTTAAGATTTAAAGAGGGAGTTGGTAATATATGGCATATTTTTGTGTACAGCCATGAAATAAAGTGTGGGGGAGTGCCTCTTGATTATTTGGGGCAGAATGGGTTCCAAACATCTACTCATTGTATTCATAAGGGATGCCCTTGTGTTTTGTTGTAAAAAAACAAAAAAAACAAACAAACAACAAGGGGACCTTATGCTTATTTTCCCATGAACCCAACTTGCCTAAGGAAGATGGTGACGATTACAAAAGAATTTGAATGAGCTTTTGAAGGATGTATTTTCAGTGAGCATTACTTTGAATATCATGCAATGTTTTTTAAAGGAATTAGCCATCCTTTTTCAAGCCTCCGAATTTATTTTCACATCTGATCCTACCAAACCTTAGCCACAGAAACATCTAAACCTTATTGATAAAGCCCTCATGATTTTTGTAATTCAATTTTTCTGAAGTAGAGAACAAGATATCTTGAAAACCTATGGATAGAGTGTATATAACTTAGATTGAGAATAAATTTTATTAAAAACATCTTGAGTGCGGAGTGTGATTTTAACTGGTAAGGTAAATCATCAAGTGGCATGATTATTTTTGAAAGGTTGAAAAATGTGTTGAAAGAGGATGAGAGTAGTAAATTGCATTATATATGATGTATGATTTTAATATCTTATGAATTGAATTTGTTTGTGCCTTTCAGAATTTTTCCTCAGTAAATTTATTATTTATACGTTTGATTAATTAAATGACTTCCTTTTAATGTATAGGCTCTCTTAATTAGATGTTGAGAATTTTCTTGAGGGAAATCAAAAGACTAAGTGTGGGGGAATTTGATGCACCTAATTTGTGTATACATTTCCATATATATAATTGAAGATAAAAACAAGTTTTCAGCAAATATATGTTGTTTTATGAACATATTCCTTGATTTTGGTGAATCTATTTACTTTCAGGAACTTTCTGTCTAAATACACGGATCAAGGGAAGTCTGTGAAAATTTTGAAACTACACGGCGTGTTCTTTTATACACGCCGTGTACATCTAGGCAGGGACACAGACCGAAGGAGGGAGTACCCACCCATGTCACGAGGAAGAAGATACACGCCGTGTGTGGCAGTGCTACACGCCGTGTACTACTCTCTAGAAGTGGTAGTTGCTGAAGAAAAATCCACATGCCCATGTGGCTGTTGATAAAGACACGACGTGTTTGAACTTTTACACGCCGTGTCTGCTATTCTAGAAGGGGCTGGCGACCAAACTTTTGATACTACACGCCGTGTATGGTGGTGCTACACACCGTGTACACTCAACTTGCAGGCGGCACCATGTTCAAAAGTCAAAGACGGTGTGTTATGCCACCTTCCATCAGAGAAACTGGCGCCAAAATGCATTGACGAAAAGTACACGGCGTGTACTCTCTATACACGCCGTGTACTTTATTTTTATATAAAAAGAGGCCTTGGCCTATGGATTTTGGAGTTCGTAACCATTGAGAGGAAAGATAAACTCTTCTATCAACATTCTTGAAGCTACCAAGGTGCCATCACTCCACCATTCCACCTTCTGACACTCTACCTCAACGCCTACATGATGAATCCGTCATGTATCACGTGTGTCATTTATCTCCCACTTTCTATGTGTAACTAAAACCCCTCATGTTGGGGCTATGGATGATGAGATCATAATTTGTATGTTGTTTTATATAGTTGTGTTTGAATCTTTGTAATTCATCTTACTCCTCTTAAACCACGGTCTAATATAACTGATAATTCTTAGCCGGACCAAGGGAAGGATTCTCAGCGATACAAAAGAAAAGTAACGGTGAAAACATCCATGACTATTGGAAGTTTTTCACCGATTCAAATAATGGACTGGTCGTAATAAAGTATTAAGAACACTGACTACCGGACCAAGGAGTCAGCTGCTCAAATTCCAAACAAGAGGAACCGGACCAAGGAAATCTTGTAAAAAAATGAAATCCTGAATGATTGAATTATTATGGAAAACACAACCATTTAAACAATTTGCATAAAAACTCATTTTTTGCCACATCCCCGAAACGTCTTTTCTTTCCATTTTAAAAACTCTTTCAATTTACCCATTGTTTTCTTTCAAACTGTATCCATTTCTTCAAAGTAAATCAATTTGGCTTCAATCAAAACCCAAAATCAATCCAATCACTTCTAAATTATGCATACTTCACCTAATTAAGTATTAACTCAATTGAATTCATGCACGCCACGGTTCCCTGTGGATCGACCCCGAACTTATGCTATACTAATGTTCTAAGAACGGGTAATTAATTTGGGACGCATATAACTTCAATCAACAATAAGCGAGACCAATGCAATGAACAACGACAACACTGTCTTCTTCCCCGCGACTCTGTCAACGATCAACGAACAAAGGCAGGGGTTCGAACTTTGTTTTGTTTCTCGTTCTTCGTTTTATGTTGAGGATTATTATTCAAAGCCGCATGCTATCACCCAAATGCGGAGGGTTCAGGATGAAAAAACACAGCCCGACCCCTATGCCTTTTTGTTGGATTTGATGCTAAACGTGACATGAGTCCAGGATGAGCGATTCTCGTCAATAATGGTTTTAGAATGAAGGCGACATCCCAAGGAGTGTGTAGCTACTTCTGGAAGGAGAATCGGGCCACCAGAAGTCATCCAGTGACCCGCAGAAGGTTTGCTGGTGGTTGGAACCTGTGAAAGACACCAGTAGAATGAAGGAAGGGAAACTGACACTCCGACCGACCGCGTGGACAGTGGCGGCGCAACCACGCCGCTAGAGGACTGGGCCGTGGACGACTGGCTGCGGCAGCCGGTGTAATGCCGGCCGCGAGAAGGACCGGTGGCCTGAGCCGCTGGGTTGACGGAGGATGCGCGGTGCAACCGCGCAACACGGGAGGGGGATGGCCGCTCGGCCAGCTGGGAAGGGAGGGACCTGCCCACGTAGGTCCCACGTGATGGGGATCGGTGCCATGTGGCGCCGATTTTGTTTTCCCCCGAATGACTAAGCCATTCGGGAATCCAGGGGGCGTGAACTCCCCCTGGACATCGCGAGGGCAGACCCCACGGGATGCCAGCCTCGGGCCTCGCGCGGGCCAGGATGCCCTCGCGGGCTGGGCCGCCCACGCGGACCAGGTGGGACCCGCAGAGTAGGTGGGACCCATGGACTGAGTGGGACCCGTGGGCTGGGTGGGACCCGCAGACCGGGACGGACCCACGGACCGGGTCAGACCTGCGGACTGGGTCTGACCTTAGTTCGTACCCGGGTCGGGCCGGGTCGGTCCGACTGGGCCGGACCGGACCCAGACCCGCTTGACCTATTTCCACTCTTTTGCCGTAACTTGAGCTACAGGTGTCCGATTGATGAACCATCTATGGTGACAGAAACCTTGGAAGGAGACGGTTCTTTTGGTGTACCCCACTCGAGGTTTGGACCCAAATGGGGAATGTCTGGGTTGGATCGAACATAAATCCAACGAGGCCCTCGGAACAAAAATGCCAATAACTTTCAGACCGAGCGTCCTATTGATGCACCGTCTGTCGCGTTGGCTTTATTTTGGAAATAAAGATCATTTGGATACATCAAATTGGGACTTAGTGGAAGTTTATGTGTCGACACTTGGCTTGAGGAGCGGACCCTCCTGGAATCAAGCATGGTTTTAGCGGAACCCTGTGGCTGGCTGCGCTCTGACTACTGTTCCTGGATCCTTCATGGGTTCGACAGCTCCGACTACTGTTCCAGGATCCTACGTAGGATCGAAAGCTTAGACTACTATTCCTAGATCTTTTGTGGGTTTGACAGCTCTGATTACTATTCCTGGATCATGTGTGGGTTCGACATCTCTGATTACTCTTCCTGGATCCTGTGTGGGTTCGACAGTTCTAATTTCCATTCCTGGATCTTGTGTGTGTTCATAGAATATATGGTTTAGTGGCTACATCCAATCATCTCTAACTCTCTAAAAAAGTTGTATACCTATGTGAGATGAGTAAGAAACTTTGTTTTTTCCTCATGATTGAGATGGATTACTAGATTAATTAGGTATATGTATGGGCATATACCTAAGTGGGATTATCTCTAGATTTTATACCATGTGTTTTATCCTTGTTAGATTTTGTGAGACCTTGATGGTCTCGTGGTCCATACTTTTTATCGTTATACTCACCCCTACACGAGCTATGCTCGCACCTCATTGTGTTGGATGCTGATGACGGGCAGTGCCGGCCGAGGCTGCGAGTACTAGGACTGGACGGTACCCGGAGGTGGACCTTAGAGCGTGATGGTACATGGAGGAGACGGAAGGCCGTGGAGTGATGAGGAAGCGATCTGTACCTACCCTTCAAGTAGGAACCTGAAAGGATGACTCAGTTGCTGTTTTTCCCTATTTCTTCAGTTGTACTTGTACCTTCAGTTCTTGTACTTTCCGATTGGGCTTGTATTCTGGAACCTTTTCAATTACTGTACTCACTTGTTAGTTATTCAGTTTACTCGCGATCATATATACTATGTGTGTTTACAGGTTATAAAGGAAATTCCTTCCCAGTTTTATGGAATTACACCTTTGGTGCTAGTCGCCATCCCCTGACCTATAGAAGTCAGGATTGGGGTAGTCACGACATGGGCCCCAGGGGATGGGTTGTGAAAAATTGGTATCAGAGGAGTCAGTTCTACAGCAGAATTTAGTACTCTGATATTTTATATGAAGCAATTGTGTTAAGGGTATTGAGTTTGGTTTTCAGTTCAGGGAGTCCAGTGTTGGTGCGGCGGTGGATGTATCAATACACCAGGACCCTGAAATCTGATTTCTGACTCAGTACACGAAAACACTGATTGCGAGTATGTTTCAAGAGTTTTATTAGTGATATCCTTGAGTTAGCTCACTAGGTACAACTTATTGACTGTGTCGCACCTGTTTCTTTACAGGATGGTGCCACATAGACAACCAGCAAGGGTTCCAGGTTTTATACGAGATAGCAGCCCACCGAGCGACGAGGCCTCGGTGTAGGGCCCTATCACAGTGGAGGCACCATTGGTACCACTACTCGTTGGGACACCGATGACACCAGCCCTAGAAACAGAGGTTGCACACTACCTGAGCGTGTTGCATGAGTTCCAGCACCCAAGGCCACCCAGGTTCAGGGGAGAGATGGACCCATAGGTTACTGAGGATTGGATGTAGGCTGTGGTGAGAGTTTTTCGACTATTAGGGACACAAACCGACCTTATGGTGATCCTTGAAACGAGTCTCCTTCAGGTAGTAGCAAGCAGATGGTGAAGCCTATTGCTCCAGGTTCATGATGAGGCGACACTTCTCTGGGCATACTTCAAGAGCCTATTTCGGGCGGAGTTTGTCCCAGCCACCCTACATGACGTGCAGATACAAGAGCTACTTCATCTGCATCAGTGTAGCATGAAAGTGGAATAATACTCAGCGAGGTTCACCAAACTCTCGCACTACTCCACAGATATGGTGCATGACCCATTCTTCAAGGCTCGAACCATCGAGCATGGGCTCAGGCGATAGATCAGGGCTTCGATGATCACACTCAGCTTCCCGACACAGGAGGGGGTGTTAGAGAAAGCCCTATTAGTAGAGATTTTCCTTGTTGAGCAATGACCAACAGCGAGACCCACCACCGGGCGTCAAGTAGCGGAGTCTTCGGCAGCTGGCAGTAGAAAAATTTCACAGAGATCCATGTGGTCCATACCATCCGGTGGATGACCTCAGGACACATGTTCAGTTTTTCTAGTCACATGAGACAGATCCAACCATTCAAGGAACATGCAATGTTTCACATGCGGCGGGCTGAGTCACATGGCTCCTGACTGTCCGACCCACCGTTCGAATGATCAGTAGATAGTTGAGGTACCTCCCAGGCAGAGGCAACGGTTCGATCAAGGTGATCCGCAGGGCATAAGCGGACGTGGCATAGGAGTTGGTCGTGCTGATGGCAGTGGACAATGTTACGAGGTGTTACCGCCCCCAACACCTGGAGGTCCACCCTGACCGCAGGGAGTAGGTGGACAGGCGAGAGCTCAGCTCTAGGAATCTAAGGCTTTTGATCATGACGCTCCAGAGATTATTCGAGGTATGGTCTCTGTCTACTCCACCTTAGCTTCAGTTCTTATAGACACATGTGCCAGTCACTCTTTGAATGACACCGCCCTCGTTCGGAGCTGGGAGATTCCGACGGAGGCATTGGAGCGATCCTTACGGAAAGAGACTCCTACGGGAGAAGATTCGACGATTACACACTGGTTCCCGTAGTGTGAGCCTACTCAAGTAGGCAAGAGCTTCGGCTGGGATCTCCTAGTAGTGGCGTCAAGGCCTTACGACATCATATTGGGTATGGACTAGTTATCTATAGTCCATGCATATATTGAATGCATTAGGCACAATGTGTGGTGTGTTCACACAGATGGGACCACGTTCACCTTCACTGACGAGAAAAGAGCCTTTGCAGCACAGGACATACATACTTGGAGGAGGTGGTAGTCGATCACTCATTAGTTGGAATACCTTACCCTCAGAGCAGTTGACGTGGAGAGACCGAGATACCCGGTAGTGGTGGACTAGTACGAGGATGTTTTCCCTGATGATGCACTAGGACTACCTCCTTACGGAGATGTGGAATTTTACATTAAACTATACAGCGAGACGACCCCGATATCTACACCAGCGTATCAGATGGCTCCCGTGGAGCTTTGCGAGCTATGGGTACAGCTAGAGGACTTTCAGGGGAAGGGATTCATCTGGCCCAGTGTTTCTCCTTTGCCAGCCCCAATTCTGTTCTACAAGAAGGCGGATGGGAGATTGAAACTTTGTGTCAACTACCGTCGCCTGAACTAGGTGACCATGAATAACAAGTACCCACTCTCGAGGATTGATGACCTCTTTGATCAGCTAAATGGAGAACGTAGGTTCTCGAAGATAGACCTCATATCAGGCTATCACCAGCTAAGAGTTTGAGATGAGTATGTGAAGAATATGACCTTCAGATGTTGGTACAGACGCTATGAGTTCTTGGTTATGCCTTTTAGTGTAACCAATGCTTCAACAGTGTTCATGGGACTCATGAACAGGATTTTCCAGCCATACCTCAATCGCTTTGTCATAGTCTTCATCGACGACATTCTTATCTACTCGACTACTGAGGACGAGCATGCCTACTATTTACAGGTAGTACTGGACACACTCCAAGAGCATCAGCTTTATGATGACCTATCAAAAGTTCCAATTCTGGATCCGAGGGGTTCTCTTTCTAGGAAATTCCATACCAATGACTGGAGTTGCGGTGGATCCAATGAATATTGAGGTGGTATTTTCCTAGGAGCCACCCAGGAGTGTGACGGAAGTACGGAGTTTCTTGGGATTGGACGAATACTACTGGAGATTTATACCATACTTCTTCAGAGTTGCAGCACCACTATCAATGTTGACAAAGAAGGGGAAACCATTCGTGTGTTTGGAGATATGCCATTTGATCTTTCAGAAGCTGAGGTAGAGGATGAATAGTTACCCCATATTGAGGGTTCCAGAGGAAGGCATAGGGTACGTAGTTTACTGGGACGCATTAGGGACCAGACTCAGATGTGTATTGATATAGGAGTGAGAATTGATTTCTTATGGTTCATGACAGATGAGACAGAACGATCATAACTACGCTACCCATGACCTGGAGTTAGAGGCGGCGGTCTTCGCCTTGAAAATGTGGAAAAATTATCTAATGGGCAAGAATTTTACCGTGTACTCTGATCACAAGAGTCTGAGGTATATCTTCTCTCAAAAGGACCTGAACCTGAGACAACGCCATCGTCTTGAGTTCCTCCAGGACTATGACTTTGATATAGTCTATACTCTCGGGAAGGGGAACATTGTTGCAGATGAACTCAGTAGGAGATATGGTATAGAACTGCTTGGGGAGGTGAAAAAGAAGCTGGATACTTTACAGATATATTTTGTGGATAGAGACAGAGAAGCCTTTCTATAGTCTCTTACAGTCACTCCACCACTTCTTCAGTGAGACAGGGAGGCGCAATGTGGGGACGCTGACTACGAGACACGACGTGCTCAGATATCCATAGGGCAGGCACCAGATGGATTTTCTGAAGTTTGGGATCATGTCATCCTTTTCAGAGGACGTACCTTGGTACCAGTGGAACTTCAGGAGGAAGTTTTGAGGGAGTTCAACAATCCAGGAGTGGCGAAGATGTACCAGGACATCATACGAAAACACTGGTGGCTGGGAATGAAGAAAGCAGTAGCTGGGTTTTTTTCTCGGTGCCTCACTTGTCATCATGTGAAGGCAGAGCATCAAGTACCAGCAGGGTTCAGTAGAGAGCTTGGGATGCCTCTATGTAGAGGAGATTGTGCAGCTATATGGAGTACCTTATTCTATTGTCTCTGATCACGACATATGATTTACATCCCTTCTATGGAAGGGGTTTCAGAATGATTTCAGGATGCAGCTTCATCAGAGCACCGCCATCCATCCTCAGATAGATAGACAGACTGAGCGGAACATTCAGAACCTCAAGGACATGCTCTGTGATTGTGTTCTCGACTTCGGTCGTATCTAGGAGGATCACTTTCCTTTGGTGGATTTTGTATAAAATTACAACTATCACTCCACCATATGGATGTCACCTTTTGAGGCGTTATACGAGCTACCTTGAAGATCACACTTGTGCTGGACTGACCTAGGGGAGTCAGCACTGGTGGGACCAAAGATGGTAGAAGCTACTACGTAGAAGGTGCAGATCATCCAGGAGGGGATGAAGACTTGAAAGAGCAGGCAGAAGTCGTATGCTGATAGGAGAAAGAGGCCTCTGGAGTTCGAGGATGGAGACCATGTCTTTCGACGGGTCTCACCTCGATGAGGTCTACGGAGGTTTGGACGAGGCGACAAGTTATCCCCATGATTCATCAGACCATTCTAGGTCCACAGAAGAGTCAGTGATGTGGCATACCGCTTAGCTATTCCCCCTCAGTTGCACCGGGTGCACGACGTCTTCCATGTATCTCATCTAAGAAGTTACGTGCACGACCCTTCTCACTTCATCGACCATGGAGAGCTGGATATCGATGATGGGGAAAATTTTATGGAAGTTCTAGTTGATATGGAGGATCGATATGAGATGGTCCTTCTTGGATGGTCGATACCTCTAGTGCGCATTCGCTGGCAACACAGGAACCTCCAGGAGAGCACATGGGAGCGGGAGGCTCAGATGCATGCTTAGTACCCCCACTTGTTTCCTTAGTTCATGTTGTAACTTATGGGGATGTAAAGCCCTGAGGTGGGGATAATTTAAAGACCCAGAATTTCCGTGGAATTTTTTTCATAAATACAAGGGAAATTTACTAGTCTGTGAAAATTTACGGCGCTTGATTCTGAGGCCCGGTGTGCCCAGAATAAATTTCTGAAGTTTTTTTGGGTACGTTCAGTGAACGAATGAGCAGGTTTTAATAACTTTTGACCCGGTGCTCGTAATTGAAATCCGAGGGCACCGCTGAACTTGCAGCACTGGTATTCTCTTAAGAAGACTTTCACCTCGACGACATTTGGTCAAGAATAAAAGTTATTTTTTGAGTTTTTAGTGAATGAATAAAATAAAAATAAGGCTGTGTAAACATTTTTTTATTAGTTGGTTAAAACCTCCATGTAGAGGTTGGAGGTGGGGACCACTACACCTTAACCTTCCATGAGAGGTTATGGAGGCGGGGCACACCCGAGGTCTAATCCTCTTGTTCTTGTTTATTGTGGTGGGGACCACCTGGGGTTAAACCCCCTTGAAACTCCCCTTTAATGGGGATAAACCCTCCACCTTCCATTAAGTGTAGGGGATCCTCTTCAACTCCCCTAAAACTTAATGTTCCAAATCCTTCACATTTAATTAATCTACCAATTTTTAATTTAGTTCCAAAAATTAAATAATAGATTAACATAATCCATTATTTGGGTTGGCAATTGTCTTTTGGTGGACATTTGGAGAAGGGAGAGATATTGGGGAGAAAAGCTCTCACCAAAGAAGAACGAAGAACGTGTTCTTGCAATGAAGAACACCGGTGTGGAGTGTCTTCAACCTTCTTCCTCGGAACCCCCTTCGACGTGGGATTTCATCGACCAATATTCCCTCCTCATCGTCGTCAACAAACCGACACACGATCTTTGATTGGAAGTGCGTGGTAGACGAAACGAATGACAACAAAACCATCTTCTTCCCCGCGACTCCGTTAATGAACAAAAAACAAAGGCAGGGGTTCAAACTTTGTTTTGTTTCTCATTCTTTATTTTCCGTCAAGGATTATTATTCAAAGCTGCATGCTATCATCCTAATGCGGAGGGTGTGGGCCGAACTAACACGGCTCGGCCCCTCCGCCTTCTTTGTGGAATTTGATTCCAAACGCGGCAAGAGTCCGGGATGAGAGATTCTCATCAAAAATGGTTAGGAATTAAGGCGACATCCTAAGGAGTGTGAGGCTTCTTCCGAAATGAGAATCGTGACTCCAAAAGTCGTCTGGTGCCCTGCGGATGGTTCGCCGGTGGTCGGAACCGGTGAATGACACTGGTAGAACGAAGTAAGGGAGGCCAACACTCTGGCCGACCGCATGGACAACGGTGGTAAAACTGCGCTTCTGGAGGAGTGGTCCGCGATCGAATGGCTGCAGTGATGCAGCGAAAACCTACGCATGGACGGCCGTGAGAATAACCGGCGGGCCGAGCCGCCGGGTCGCCGGAGGAGGTGCGGCGCAACCACGCCGTGCGGGAGGTGACAGGACACTCGACCAGTCGGGAGGAGCGGGGCCCGCCACATGGGCCCCACGTGACACAGACCGATGCCATGTGGTGCCAGTTTTGTTTTCCCCCAAACAGATAAGCCGTTTGGGAATCCAGGGGGCGCGACCTCCCCCCTGGACGCTCCTAGGGAAGACCCCATGGGCCGCCAGCCATGGGGCTCATGCGGGATGGACCCAGTGTAGGACGGGCTGCCCCACATACTGGGTTGGAGAGATGTCATTTTAGCTTTCAGAAGCTGAGGCAGAGTCTGACTAGTTACCCCATATTGAGGGTTCCATGGGAAGGCGTAGGGTACGTTGTTTACTGCGACGTATCAGGGACCAGACTCGGATTTGTATTGATATAGGAGTGAGCAGTGATAGATTATGGTAATGAAAGATGAAACAGAATGAGCATAACTACGCTACCCATGACCTAGAGTTTGAGGAAGTGGTCTTCTCTTTGAAGATGTGGAAAAATTATCTGATGGGAAAGAATTTTACCGTGTACTCTGATCACAAGAGTCTCAGGTATATCTTCTCTCATAAGGACCTGAACCCGAGACAACAAAATCAGCGTTAGTTCCTCCAGGACTATGACTTTGATATAGTCTATACTCCTGGGAAGGGGAACATTGTTGCAGATGAACTCTGTAGGAGATCTGGTATACATCATCTTTGCGACGTGACAAAGTAGGTGGCTAATTTACAGATATCCATTGTGGATAGAGACAGAGCAGCCTTTCTACAGTCTCTTACAGTCACTCCACCACTTCTTCAGCGAGTCAGGGAGGTGAAATGTGGGGACGCTGACTGCGAGACACGACGTTCTCAGATATCCATAGGGCATGCACCTGATGGATTTTATGAAGGTTGGGATCACGTCATCCTCTTCAGAGGACGTACCTTGGTACCAGTGGAAGTTCAGGAAGAAGTGTTGAGGGAGTTCAACACTTCCCATCTTGCAGTACATCTAGGATTGGAGAAGATGTACCAGGACCTCAGACGACAACACTGATGGCTGAGAATGAAGAAATCAGTAGCCGAGTTTTTTTCTCAGTGCCTCACTTGGCAGAGAATCAAGTACCATCAGGGTTCAGTAGAGAGCTTGGGATGCCTCTATGTATAGGATATTGTGTAGCTACATGGAGTAACTTATTCTATTGTCTCCGATCATGACACACGATTTAATTCCTTGTTATGGAAGGGGTTTCAGGAGGATTTTAGGACACAGCTTCATCTGAGCACCACCTTCCATCCTTAGACAGATGGAAAGACTGAGCAGAACATTCAGAACCTCGAGGACAAGCTCTGTGATTGTGTTCTCGACTTCGGTCTCAACTGGGAGGATCAATTTCCTTTGGTGGAGTTTGTATAAAATTAAAACTATCACTCCACCATAGGGATGTCGCCTTTTGAGGATTTATACAAGCGACCTTGCAGATCACACTTGTGCTGGACTGACCTAGGGGAGTCGGCACTGGTGGGACCAAAGATGGTACAAGCTACTACGGAGAAGGTGCAGATCATCAAGGAGTGGATGAAGACTTCAAAGAGCAGGGAGAAGTCGTATGCTGATAGGAGAAAGAGGCCTCTGGAATTTGAGGATGGCGAACATGTCTTTCGATGGGTCTCACCTCGATGAGGTCTACAGAGATTTTCATGAGGCGGTAAGTTATCCCCAAGATTCATCAGACCATTCTAGGTCCACAGAAGAGTCAGCGATGTGGCATACTGCTTATCTATTCCCCATCAGTTGCACCGGGTGAACGATGTCTTCCATGTATCTCAGCTAAGAAGGTACATGCACGACCCTTCTCACATCATCGACCATGGAGAGCTGGACGTCGACGATGGGGCATCTTTTATGGAAGTTCCAGTTGAAATTGAGGATCGATAGGAGAGGGTCCTTCTTAGATGGTCGATACCTCTAGTGCGCATTCGCTGGAAACACAGGAACCTGCAGGAGAGCACATGGGAGAGGGATGCTCAGATGCATGCTCAGCACCCCCACTTGTTTTCTTTAGTTCAAGTTCTAGCTTATGGGGACGTAAAGCCCTGAGGTGGAGATAATTTAAAGAACCATAATTTCTGTGGAATTTTTTTCATATATACAAGGGAAATTTACTAGTCTGTGAAAATTTACGGTGCATGATTCTGAGGCCCGGTGTGCTCGGAATCAATTTCTGATGTTTTGTTCAAGTACGTTCAGTGAACGAATGAGCAGGTTTTAATAAATTTTGAACCGGTGCTCGGAATTGAAATCTGACGGCACCGCTAGACTCGCAACACTTGTATTCTCTTAAGAAGACTTTCACATCGATGAAATTTGGTCAAGAATGAATGTTAGATTTTGGATTTTTAGTGACTGAATTAAATAAAAATAATGTTGTGTAAACATTTTTTCATTATTTGGTAAAAACATCCGTGTAGAGGTCAGAGGTGGGGACCTCTACAACTTAACCTCCCATGAGAGGTTATGGATGCAGGGCACACCCGAGGTCTAAACCTCCTATTCTTGTTTATTGTGGTGGGGACCACCTGGGGTTAAACCCCCATGAAACTCCCCTTTAATGGGGATAAACCCTCCACCTTCCATTCAGTGTAGGGGAGCCTCTTCAACTCCCCTAAAACTTAATGTGCCAAATCATTCACATTTAATTAATCAACCAATTTTGAATTTAGTTCCAACAATTAAATAATAGATTAACATAATCCATTATTTGGGTTGGCAATTATCTTTTGGTGGAGCTTTGGGGAAAGAAGAGAGCTTGGGGATAAAATCTCTCACCAACCCAGAACGAAGAATGCGTTCTTCCAATGAAGAACGCCGATGTGGAGTGTCTTCAACCTTCTTCCTCAGAACCCCCTTCTACGAGGGATTTCTTTGACCAATCTTCCCTCCTCATCGTCGTCAACAAACAGACGCACGAGCTTGGATTGGAAGTACGTGGTAGACACGACGAACGACGACAACACCGTCTTCTTCCCTGCGACTCCGTTAATGAACAATGAACAATGGTAGGGGTTCAAAC
The DNA here is from genome assembly GCA_963277665.1 of Viscum album. NCBI lineage: Eukaryota > Viridiplantae > Streptophyta > Magnoliopsida > Santalales > Viscaceae > Viscum > Viscum album. The sequence continues at coordinate 1,766,610,604 of OY728120.1, forward strand.
ATTGTTTTTTTCTCATTCTTCATTTTCCGTCGGGGATTATTATTCAAAGCTTCATGCTATCACCCTAATGCGGAGGGTGTGGGCCGAACAAACACAGCCCGACCCCTCCACCTTCTTTGTGGAATTTAATTCTAAACATGGAAAGAGTCCGGGGTGAGAGATTCTCATTAATAATGGTTGGGAACAAAGGTGACATCCTAATGAGTGTGCGGATTCTTCGGAAATGAGAATCATGCCAACAGAACTCGTCTGGTGCCCTACGGAAGGTTCACCGGTGGTCGGAACCGGCGAACGACACTGGTAGAACGAAGGAAGGGCGGCCGACACTCTGGCCGACCACATGGACAGCGGTGGTGCAACTGCGCTTCGGGAGGACTGGGCCGCAATCGACTGGCTGCGGCATTGTAGCGACAACCTATGCATGGCCGGCCGTGAGAAGAACCGGCGGCCCAAGCCGCCGGGTCGCCGGAGGAGGCGCGGCGCAACCACGCCATGCGGGAGGTGACAGGCCACTCAGCCAGTCAGGAGGAGCGGGACCCACCACATGGGCCCCACTTGACACAGACCAATGCCATGTGATGCCAGTTTTGTTTTCCCCCAAACAGATAAGCTGTTTGGGAATCCAGGGGGCGCGACCTCCCCCCTGGATGCGCCTAGGGCGGACCCCACGGGCCGCCAGCCGCGAGCCTCACGTGGGATGGACTCAGTGCATGACAGGCCACCCTATTTACTAAATTGTAATTGTACCTTCAGTTCTTCTACTTTCTAGTTGGGCTTGTATTCTAGCCCCTTTTCACTTACTATACTCACTTGTTAGTTTTTCAGTTTACTCATGATCGTATCTGCTGCGTGTGTTTACAAGTTATAAAGGCAATGCCTTCCCAGTTTTAGGGAATTACTCCTTTGGTGCTAGTCACTATCCCTAGCCTATGGAAGGCGGGCTTGGGGTAGTCACAGTACGAGCCCTGGGTGACGGGTCGAGACATTTGAACTAAAATCTTAAAGAACAATGAACCAGTTATCATCCAGAACTAGGATTTTAATAACAAATTGTTAATAAACAGGAGATAAGATATCATAAGAAAATCATAAATGGTTAGATAAAGATTATTATGATCATAAAATACATTTATCATAAATATATATTTATGATATAGGAGGATCTAATTATTATAATGAAATAAAATAATTATGTTAATGGTTTTTTATTTTAATCCAATTTTAATGGGATGCATTTATACTTGAATTTTTATGGAATAAAATATATACTCATTTTCTACCAAATTAGTATTATTTTCCCACACATTTGTTTTTTTCTGGATATGACATGTATTTCATTCATTTTTCCTTATTTAATAACTCAAAAATATGAATATAATGTTTTTAAGGAAAATTGACATTATTTATCTCTTCAGTCGAATATACTTTTTATTCTATATCAATGTTTTTGAAAAATGTTATCATGAATGTTGTAATATTTACACATGATAGTTTAAAATTATTTTTTACCAAAAAATTTAATAGTTATATTTTTGTTTCTTTATGAATGAGTGACTTTTAACATATTTACAAAAGTGTGAAAGTATTTTTTCTTTTAACTTATAATACATGAACAAAATTTCCTACCATCATGAAAACATAATTATATAAATATTAATCTATATGTTTCTATGTTTATTTTTATATAAATTATTTTCATTGATATTTGTAATATTTTAACATTTAAATAATTTATTTCAAAGTGATGAGGGAATTTTTCTGTAACACCCCAAGAATTCATAGTACGTTATCTTTTCAAAGTAATTCAATATCTTGCACTACACGCAACATCGAGTTCTAGCGCACCATGACTTACCAAACAAGCTGTTCAAAAGCGGTTATGAATAGTATTAACTGAATTTTGAACTTTATATAATCCTTATAATTTAGAATATATATTATGAGTTTCTTAGACATAATGTACGAACAAATACATTTTTTCAGATAAAAGAAGTATTTTTCAAAAAATGCAATTTTACCGCCTTTTAATGGAGAAACCTTTTTAAATCCAATATTTGAAACATTTATATATTCAATTTGACAAAATAAACTTCTTCTTTAGAATCGGGACATAATAATTTAGTTTCAATAATGTTTTGGTGTTTTTCTAATAACTTTCATAATTGGGTGAATAGTGAAAAGTACTATATTTTAACTAAAAACAACTTTTTAAATCAAAAGAATTTGTATTGTTAAATTATAAATTTTAATGGTTTGGAAGTAAAAATAGATTATATTTTTACCATTTAATCAAATTAGGGTAATTTTAAGTAATTTCACTTTGAAATTGGACATAAACAAGTGTCAAACTTTTGGTTGTTATTATTTCTTAAAAATACACCTTTTGGTTTTGACAACAAGAATTAATTTAAAGAAGAGATGTTTATGAAACCCATTTAATTTCCTTGAAAAATTCTTGGATGAAATTATGTAATGTTTATGAAACCTATTATCTTTGTATGCGTTAGGATATAATGATATGATTAATTTATTATGATATTGTGGTGCATATATGCATGGTTTTCATTTTGTGACGGGTGATCCTAGAATTATACATCCCTATAATGAATTGGGTAATGTTTTATATCTCGGGATATACATATGGGACCCAGGTTTATGTTCTAGATCTACTATAGGATACAAGTTGATGTGATTGATCCACTATGGGAAATAGAAGATGATACCTAATACACTATGATTTTATGGTCATGATAGTTAACCTTAACATATGAAATGGTTTCTAAACCTATGATGGTTCAACACTTATATTACATGAACTTATGGATCATTATTGATTTATGAATATTTCTCCCTCTTGTGGTTCATGTATTTTGAAATAACAATGCATTAACACATGACACTTTTTTATGATCATTGGAAGATTGTATATGAAAATTCTAATTTATGGTCATGATATCATTTCCTTATTAATATCTGATTATTTCAAATGATCATCTTTTGATATCTTACATGATTACCATTACATATAATCCAAGATCACCCATTATTATGTTTTCTTTCCCCATGACACAATGAATGGTTTTATGAAGGGTATGTTAATATGGGTTCAAATTGGGAAGAAAATTATAGGAGATAATGAGGAATATATCTAAATAATATGTTTTTGTATATAGTCTCCAATGATACTAATCCTGCATGGTTAAAGTATGGATCCTACTATTAAATATGGAATATTCATAAAAAATGATGTAATATTTAAGTATGAAAAACCTTCCCTATTATAATTAGATTAAAGAATAGATTATAAGTTCTAGAATCATGATTTGAAGTAATTGGTTGATTAATGTAAATAAAATATCCTAATAATTTTCCAAATACTCAATTTATAAAAATAAATTTTTTTTATTTATTATTATTTCTGCATTCCATATGTGATCTTGGGGAATATCACATACTAGAACTCAAGTTGGATCTTGTAAAATCAATGAATTTGAAATGTAAAATTTAAAATTATTGAGGAAATTTTATTAATTTATCCATTATCCTTGATGCCAAATTTTAAATTAATACTAGTTTATACTGTAGATACTAAGAACATCCATGTATAATATAATCCACATTACAAGATAATATTATCAATTTATACCATCCTCTTATAATTTTTCATATATATTAATGTTTTAGTGTTGGGGTGTGGAAATTAATGGTGGAAGAATTGAAATACATTGTATGATATGATTGGGAGTGTTATGTTGTGTATTGGTAAAGGTTCTTTATTCATTCATTGAAATTTTATTGTTTTCTATTCTATAAAAAAATAAAGAAAAAAAGAAAAAAAGAAAAAAAAGAGAAAACTGGGTTTCAATTTAAGAGAATACAAAATCACCATTACCAAACATATGATTTTATTATATGATGTTTGGTGGTGGATGAGAGGTTTTCTCTAAACTTAACTTTTAAAAAAATGAAATTTTTTTTTGAAAAAAATTATAAAATAACCTAAAAAATTATAAAAAATTAAGAATGTGAAAGTTATTTAATACAATTACAATTGATTGTGACCGTTACATTTAGTATGAGGAAAGGGTGTTGTCACAATCTAAAGGAGTTTTTAATTGAACATTTAGTATTGATATAATAAACCATGATATAAAGATAAATATACTATTAGATCCATTATATTTTGAACATAAATCCCCAAAAACAATAAGCATCAGAATCATTAGATACATAATTAAAAATTTCTCTTGATTTTATGTGATTTTTTTTAAAATGTGGTGAAATTATATCATTTGAAATCCTTTGTAATGGATCATGTACTAATGGTTTCATTACAACTCAACATTTTGTTTACTATTGGTGATGAGAGAAAAGGATTCAAAGTGAGGAAATATAATGACGTGGAATGTTTAATAATGGCGAATTTAGAGGAATGAATGGATGGATGGAGAGTACCCATATTATTATAATTAGATAAAATGAAAATACACGGGATGAATGTTTCTTTGAAAAATATGGATTTGAATTGATATTTCATGAGTAACATGTAAAGTTAGTTTAATATTAATAATAAATTTTATTTAATACTTTTAAATTTTTATATTGGTTGCATTATCCCCTTATTTATTTTAATTTTGGGATGTAGTACTTGGGGACCACCATAGTTCAAATATAGGGTTATTTGATGCACTAATTTTCTTGTTTTTTCTTAAATTTGGATAAATTATTTTAATTTTTCAATTAAAATTAACTTTTAATGAATTTTTTATTAAATTATGGGTAAATTAAAAATGATGAATTAATTTTGATGAATATGAATAAAAATGTTGAATTTGAAGGATTGGTTGTACTGATGAATTTACGGTGGAATCTTACTAAGTGATGGATTTAATTTTTGGTAAAAAATTTACTATCTCAATTATACCACAACCTAAGGTCTTAAATGCCACTTATAAATCTCCAAAGGGGTTTTCTAGACATGAAAGGCCAAGTGGAAGGCCTATATGGGTGGCATGAGGAAGGTCAGGCCACACATAGTGTATACACATAATTGATGGTCTAATAATCATTGGGACCATGTGTGTCAACATGGGACCATGTGGAGTGTGAGTGTGTATATGGGAGATAAGCTCTACTGCAAGCTTCTAAATCAATGTATATATAAGAACGTATTCTATGGGATACCCAGAACACAAAGAAAATCGATGTGGGATATAGGATATTTAGTCACTGTTCATCATTAATAAAAATGGCATTGTTCCTCCTCAGTTTTAAAACCCTACCTCTCAAACATTTCCCCCAATTATACATTCTTCTCATCTACTACTCTATGTCACCATACGATTGTGAAACTGATTGGTAACCTCCATGAATGTTATTGTAAAGATAAATCTCACGCGAAAGACCATTTTGGAGGCCCATAATCTACCTTGATGACCTTTGGGACCATTGGATACTATAGTGAATCCCATTTCCAAGTAAATATCTTGATAAAAGAAGCTTGACCCCACCACTTTGAAGGATGTATGGCACTGATGGAGATCCCTACACTGTTTCCACCACCGTTATGCCATAGGATCACCAAGAAGGAAGTTATGAGAGAACATAGTTAATGGAATCCCAATCCATGGGATTAGGTGTATGTGGGAAATAATTTATGTGTACGGGTAAAAAAGTAATGAGATTTATGAAACACCACTTATTCTAGGGTAACCAGTTATACCCTTTTGCAACACACTTTGAGTAGAGGTAAAGAGGATCATGCATTATAGGGAAAATGATACTTCAAAAAAATTACTAAATGAACCTATATTTTATAGAATCAGTAATGTGGGTTGAAATCTACAACATAAATCATTAGATATATCGAATTCCTACCTGGTGTGTATCTACTATGTAGATAATTTATTTTATAGAAAAATTAATACATGAATTTTATGGAATGAAAATATATATGTAAACAAGTTAAATCCATGTGGGTAGGGAATTTATCAAGAAAAATAGGATGATTCCATTTGTAAATAAGATCATTTAAATGTTGAATATACAATATTTTTGAGAATGTAATTCCCTATTCACTCACTCTTTGAATGAAGTATGCAGAAGGAGATTATTAAATTTATTTTATGTAAGGTAACAGTTCAACCAAATTAGGAGGGAGAAAGATTCAAATATTTGAATTTGGAATTTAAATTTCAAAAAGATCTGATCATGGGTTTCTAATGATTTTAAATTATGGAATGAGCTACTATAAAAAGGGATACTATAAGTGAAAAAGTTTGATACACAAATATGAACACTTTTATGGATACTAACATGGATTAATGATTTTCCCCTATTTTATTTTGAAAAATATCATACTACTAAATTATCCTCTATCTTATCTATAATAAAGGGGTATACTATCTAGGATATTGAGAAAGGGATGAGGAAACTTGTCTGATGTTGGACCCTTTGATCTTTTAGAAAATATTTAATGTATTTTTCACTTATAATTGTTTTAAATATTTAATTGAGGAATAAATTTTTAATAAGATTATTTTAAAGTTAATTCTGGCATTTAACATGTTACCTTGGTTGAGAATTAAGCTTGTCTGTCTATTTGGTCTTATATCATCTTGATTAAATGATCTGGGCCTATGTAGTGAAGTGTTTAGAAAATTCTAACATATAAAAAATTTAATTAAGTCAAACTTAGTTTCTAGGGAATAAAAATAACTTTCTGGATACTTCCTATGCGATTTGGTATGGGTCACTATATGTTTCACACTTAGGAAGGAGTGTAGTCTATGGAAAGGAAGTTATTAGAACTACACACTCTTTTATAAATCAATCAAATGTGTAAAGGAAAATTGATTTTGGAACATTTCATTAATCAATTAAAAAATGGATGAAAAAATATTTTTAAGACCATGATAACATTATATATGGGAAGATAAACCTGACTCGATCATGTGTTTCAATATATTGATTATTAAGTTTCAGTTCTTTGTTTATTGGACCTAGAAATCAAAATATACATTATTTGTTTTGTTGATGTAAAAAATAGTTTTGTAGAAATTCTATCTTTATAAAACCAATATTAACACAGAAAACACATTCCCTATAAAATAATTATCTTTTAAAATTCCAACAAAAAGTGTGCATCTTGTATATATCCATTATCCTGATACGTAATTGAGAAGGTTCTCAAGGATGAAAACATGACATCTTGAGAACCAAAAATATAATTTTGGGAAGTCTAGGGCACATGAAATATTAATTTCATATTAGAAATGTGTGAAAAAGTATTAGTATACATGTGAAAGGTTGATCTTATATAAAATAATATTATTAAATGTGTATTTTGATTTATTTCCATGAATATTTGGTGCAATGAATACTATAGAAGTGAATTAATGCATTCATAATTGTTGATCTTTTGTAGAGAGGAATGAGAAATCAAACTGCAAATTTATAGAATATTTTTTACCTATAATCTCAAAAGTTGAAGAATATTTGGTGAATTAGATAATATTTTATGAATATTAATTGGGTCATAGACATCTGAGATTTCAGTTCATTACATAATCATATTATTGTGACAATTGATTTGAGACAAACTACTAATTTTTGAAGTGGAGGAAACACTTTTGATTTCTATATTTGGAGGAAAATTATTATATTTATATTATAGTAGATAAAATTTTGTGTGCTATAAAATTGATCACTTAAGTAAGAGAAGGTCGACATCCTACATTTTTTTTATAAAATGAATAACTCACATTGTATCTAGTCAGTGACCGAACAATTAGTCAAAGGAAATTACCTTGATTTTGATTTCTTGAATAATTAGAATAAGGATGTGTGAAGATTGTATAATAACCACCATTCACTAGGGTTATAGTCATCCACATTGAAGGTGGTCCTCATTAACAAATCCTATCGTTGGTTGTGATTTATTGTTTTCTATGCATGTTTTCGAACTATTGGTGAAGAAGAAAAGATAACCATTCACTGAATAAGTGACAGAGGTATAAGCAAGGGGTAAAAGTTTTAACGTGATAAACAACCAACCCATACTGGTTTAACCCCATCTATTTTTTGAAATACCAAAGTAATCTTAACACCATCTCTCTTTCAATACACCCCAAATAGAGACACCTATGTACAATCATGTCATAATACCTTACTATTCAAGCTACATCATCAAAAATGTTCCCATTATACTGATTAGATACATGACATTGGTGCCCCATAGGTGATGAATCCTAAAATCCCAATACATGGCCCAAAATCCAAAATCAAGTATGCAGTAATACTGCTATAGTACCCAACACTGTTGCTTCTATAGCATAGCTACAGTACCTAGACAGATCCTTCCCCCACACATATTTGAACTTATGTTTCTCCTACCATATTACGAGGAAATTACCACTAAGACAGAACACAACTCCAACATGTATTCATTTTCATATTTATTTATATATGTTGATGTATGTTTATATATGTTTATTTTTAATTATGTCAATTTATGGGTGTGTGAATATAAAATTATATGTATTTATATTTACTGACATATATTAAAAGTGAATATATATTAATATATATTTATTTTTGTTTATTTAAATGTATTTATATTTATATATAAATATTAGTTATATATATTTATATGCATTTATATATTTTTTATACAATTATATTTATTCATATATTTATATATATAAATAATTTTATGTTTTTAGAACTATTTATAGATATTTATGTGTATTTATATATATTTATGCATCTATATATTTAAATAAATACATAAAACTATATATATATATATACATGTGTGTGTGTAGATAATTATATGTTTTTACAAATATTTTTGAATAATTATATATATATATAGTGATAATTATTAGTATTTAGATATAATAATATATATTTACACAAACCTACATACATATATTATATATTTATATAAAAATGTTATTTATGTAAATATATAAAAATATATACATATTCATATATAATTATATGTATTTATTTATATTTATCTATATTTATATATTTTTATATATTTGTATACTTATATGTATGTATATATTTGTATTTATCAGTTTTTAAATGATTGTGTATCTATATATAAGTATATTAACTATCAATATAATTAATATATGTTGTGATTGAATATGTGATGATGCTGCTTGAATTATAAGGAATTAGTTGGGAGTTTATGTCCTACAATGCTCAAATAAGTGTTGTAATTAATACAAATAATTTTTTGGGACCTGTGGGGGGACTGGTTCTCCAGAACGCACAAGTCCCATTTAAAAAATATATATTTTAAATTATGTATAATATATATTTTATTAAAAATTAAAAACTACCACTAAATAATTATTAATTTTAGCTTTCAATAAAAAATTAGAAAATGAAAACCGCTGCTAAACATTAAAAAATTCCACTAAAAACGTTGTGAAATGGTTCATTGCAGTTTTTCGATAGTACCAAAAAATAATCCTTCAATCATGTATTTGAATGAGTTTATCATAGCCACCAAGGATTATTTAGTTTCAGTTTAAACTGCCTCTAAATGTAAAAATCCCTCCACTAAATCATGTTTTGGACATATTTGTTGAAATAAGGATAAGGGTAAAATGGACTCAGAGATTCCCTCACTATACAAGCATATTTAGGGATTGTTGATTATTTTATTTAACATATTATTCTATTCTTCTTATTTCAATCTCCATTTTTTTACAGTTTAATTCAAAGTAAACTATCATTTAGTTTTTTATTTAATCCCCGTTTAATAAGACCTCAAAAAATATTCACAACTATCTTCATCCACTAAGAATCCACCACCCTAGGTATATATTTATTCCACCTTCCCATATTTTTAAATACATTTCACCACACAAATAAATTTTTACATTTGGTTTATATTATTATCCATAACATCCCAATATATGAACTAATTCACTATCATTAATTCTGAACTATACTCATATATTGTTCAACCCTTAATATTTTTAATTATACTCTCATTCTTTACCACTTTCTTCCCAGTTCACAGTCAACAATTTTTTTTCATATTCTATCCAAATGTCATGAAAAATATATTTTTCTTGTCCCTCCCCAATAAATGCATTTCATAATTTTTTTTCACATTTATGTCCTACTTAACTGGTATGCACACACACTCTTGCACATGTTGGAGTTATTTCCTTTAAACAAAATTTCGTTGTACATTATAAAAAATAATAATAATTAATATCATACCACAGGATGATTAGTGTTTAAAATAAAATTAATATGATAATTTTTAAAGAGTTATTGTGATATAGGATGCCTGTAACAATACCCCACTATAATAAGATCCTAGAAATTTTATCAGAATATTCATAAACATTTTTTCTCTAGTTTAGATAAAAGTCGTCTAATAGGATACATTTGATGTTATATTATTTGGTATTTGATGTTTATAATACATTTACATTTCTTCTCATGAATATAACACATGATAAAATCTACGATAGAATGTTATGAGGAAAAACCCACCAATAATAATTCCATATTTTAAATGTCTAATAGGATATTCTTTTCTATAAACATGTGTATTGTTCCTTATACATGTGATTATTCTTGTTTTATATCATTAATTTTGGTACATTTATATAAAGATGAAAATATTGATGATATATACTAGTAGTGATGTAGTATATTTTTGGACCATCATAAGTCATATGACATTAATTTAAAAAGAAATGAAAGTATTTTTCCTTTCTGATTCAAAAAAGATATCTTTGACCCTTTAATTAAAATAGAAATTTTTGATTAATTCCATGGTAATGGATGTTCACCGATGAGTTCATTTAAAGGAGTTAAATAATGATAAATGAGTCATATAAGATGATGAACATGAATGAATCCTTCTTTATTAAATATTGCGAAAATGGTATTATATTACACACTAGAAATCATAGGAAGGATTCTTCTATTTCAACATTAACATTTTCAATATGGGTTCTAGGACATGTCTATATACACTGGTCTTGGAAGTTTAGTATGAACACATAATGACATCAAGAAAGATGTATAAATGGTCACATAATAATGGAACACATAATATCATTTAATTCTATTAAATATAATATTTGAAATAAAAATTACTCTCATCTTGTGGAATAATAATTATTCAAGTCATATTGATCATAAAAATTAAATCACCTGATCTTTGATCATATAATTTGTTATATGAATTATACATCTTTATTAATTTTCACAAGGTAATAGAAAATTATTTATATATTCTCCTCTTTAGTTAATATATGAATATTAAAATTTATTTACTTATGTGAATATTAAAATGAATATTTATTCACGACTTTAGTGATTTTTTAATTATTTGTCTAATGGAAAATATTTCTATTTGAATAAATAATTTATTCTTCAAGGAGAGATAAATAATTAGTAGGATTGATAAGAAGAGATAAGGATTTAATGGAAAAAATATATTTTATTTAATATCATTTAAAAAAATATTAATTTATTTATTTGAAAATTGACATCAAAATATAGGCATGTTAAGAGATAAATAAAAATAATAATGATTATCATTATTATTGGATTTGGGGAATACCATAGATAGAATATTTGAAAATGGTTCATTGAAAAATTATGAAATATTTACCCTATGTATATATTTTAATTCATATCATTTTAGTGTATATAGTTTTTTTGCACAATAGTGAGACTCTAGATATTATTTTAAACCATAGATATAACATCCTAATTTCTCCATCCTAAGTATAAGATAGAACAAGATAATTATCTCATCACAATCAATTTTAAATAATGTGAATCACTATGTTCGTCCACATGAGCACAAAGAATCATAATTAAGTTACTTTGATATTTTCAGATCATGTGTTGTTAAAAATTGGTTAATTGTCACATTGATTTTTTTTTCTAACGTAAAATAATATTGGTAAATTTACTTGAAATGGGTGGATATTAGTATTAAAAAAACCTAATTACCCCACCAACTCTATGATTATTTATTAGTTGTAATTATCTTACAATAAACATACAAATCAAAGTATGTAAATGTAGTTGAAATTGAAGAATGGTAAAAAAAGTAGATATAATGGAAATAAATCCTGTAATAAAATAGTACAATATAATAAAATTTTGGAAAAACATGGGGTAATTCTTAAAAAACTAAGAAATAATTGAAAGGTTATTATTAAATCATAAAACCCAAAAATCATGGATTTCTTTGATTTAACCCAAAATAGAATGAGATTATATGGCCTAGTCAGACACTAGGTATTCTCTTTAAAGAATAGAATTCCTTGATTGAAATGATGCAAACAAAAATATTTAACCACCAATAACTAATCTAACACCACAGTTAGTAGTGGGTTTCTAATACTATAATCTCATCATCAACTTAAAATAAATATTCTGCTTTCTATCCCATGAAGAACCTCAAAAAGCACAATTTCAAACCCACACTTCCATGAACTGAAATCTTCTCGACCAACATGATCATAAAATCAATGATTACCAGAATAAAAAATTGATAATTTACTATATGATCCTCACACAACTATGAAAAAATTATAAACACTAAACATGAAAAATTATATAATCAAAACTATACAAAAAGAATATTAAAATCATTAAAATGATAAGATACTTATTTATAGGTATCTCATCATTTAAATTGTACTTCATATCATTGATCCAATAATAAGCGTATACTATTTATAGATGCACCTATAGTAGTCTTATTCAAATTAACTTTTGTTAAATTTCAATAAAATAGGATAAAACATCACCATATATTGATGGATTCAACAAAAGAGAACAATTATTTAATGGCACTAATCATTATCACTATGATGCATTATCATCTGATGAAAATAAATATTCAATGAAACTTTAGATCAACATATTTTTATACACTATTACTCAAAATTTAATTTATAAAATATAATTTCTGCACATTTTCATCCTCTATGAAATAACATATTAAAATAATCTTCATGTTAAAATAAAATTCAAATTTATGTGTATAGTGATTTTAAGAAAAATGGATTTAAAGGATTAATTGAATAAGAAATATCCATCAATTTAAAAATATAAAGGTATATGAAATAAAATTTAAAAATTATTGAATTTAAATAACTCATATATATATATATAATGAAAATTTATTTCAATAGATTTTGGTAGAAAAATTCAAGAAAATTCATGAAACATATTCATTAGAATATTTTTTTTACTTTATCAAGAATAATAATTACCCGTATTTTCCTTAAAAAAATAGGAAAATATATATTTTTTAAAATAATTTATTCCTTCTATGATACCCCCTAGAAAATCTCTTATAGAAATATTTAATTCATCCAATTCCTCCAAAGAAACATCTCCCCACATAAAATATTCAATCATTAGATGAAATTTAGTTTACAAAATCATATTTTAAACATGGGATTTTTAAAAAATAATCATAAAAGTTACTATTTAATTTTTTTCTAAAAAATGATGTTATGTGCTTTTAACCACTATTTTTTAGAGAAAATTAAATTTGAATTTTAAGATTGATTATTATAAAACTAGAATTACATGTGACTTTGGAAGAAGGATTACCTAAAATTGATGTTAAATGTGTATAAAATATTTTTTTCAAAATTTATTGGTAAAAGGTCACATCTAATATTAGTATTTGAAAAAAAATGTTAAAAATATAATGGAAAATTTTATACAATGTGCACAATTGTGTTTTTAATATTTTTTCACATATTGGACATATGATTTTTTCCTAGATACAAATAAATTTATCTAATATTTTTTTATTATTTTACCTTAAACCATTCATTACAATGGATATGAATATTTTAATTTAGTCCAACTTCAACTTTATTCTAGTTTAATGTGGTTATCAACCCATATATTATTTATTTTTACAATTTATTTTTCAATAATTAATTATTCTATTTATTTTGTAAAAAATAAATCATTATAAATTATTATGATTCTATATGAGGTCCCCAAGACAAAGATTAAAATACATCATGAGTTTTTAAATGAAAATAAAATTAAATTTAAAATTCATCTATTGTTTTTATGAAGAAATTTAATATCATGAACCATTCTCAAAAGTCAGGGGAAATGATTAAAATTAATTTGAATAAGGTGAAAGAATAAATATTTTTATTTGTATTTAGTTTCTACAGTTTTTATTATTATTTTATTTAATGATCTAATTTATATTGCGTGTATTTAATCCTTATTTTCATAAAAAATATGTAATGTAGAACAATTTTTTATTTTAGTAATTGAAATCAAAAAGTAATTTTAATATCATTTATAGATATATTTGAAGTTAAAAATGACTTTTTAGACATTTGTTTTTCAAATAACCAATGTGAAAAAACATTACAAATTAGGTTTTTATAACTAATGTCAATATATATGTATAATATCATTGAAAACAATTTTATTTAAAAAAGGATGTTAAAATTAAAAAAATACTAACATTAAAATTACAATTTATAATCATGAATTTTATAAAGAAAATATCTCACCTATTTTTGTTATGAAAAATAAATCCAAAACCAGTGGAAAAAATATCGACAATAATAAAGAAAATCCTTTTAATTATTTCATCCCTCTTTTTGATGAAAATAAATCAGATTTCAAAGAATGTGGAAAACAAAAAATTATATTGGAGTCAACAATTCAATATAAAGATGATAATTTTATGAATTTTTAATCTTTGAAAAGTAATTTGATGATACCTATGAGTGATCTTATTTTTAGTAATTTGATTCAAGAGAATGTTCAAAATATTGTTTCTTATCATTTAGAGAATGAAAGTAGACATTTATAGAAAATTGATGAACTACTTACCTATTTATGAGATGATAATAGTATATAAAAAATATATACTAAGTTGATAGAGTTGTGATTAAAAAAATAAATCAATTTTTTGTAAATATTATCTATATAGAATACCTAGTTATATGTATATAATTATTATGGATTTTTTTTTAAAAACTAAGATGGTTACATCATGGTTTGGGGAGACTTGGAGGGTTGGTGGTTGATGGGAGTAGAGTTTGGGATTTCATGGATACATGATGGGCTATACCACACCACAGGGTAAGTCATTGTGAAGTTTTTTATGTCATTTTTGTGCTCTAGGAATTTTATTTGGCGTAGTGGCTAGTAAGTACACACCTTGGAAAAAACTTGTGTGACCACACCACCGCATGGTCCAAGGAATAGTGTATTAAAAATAATGGAAAATTTCTCCATTTTTTATTGTGGATCATCATATTGTGTTTCCTATAAGGATTTTTTAAATGAAAAAATGACCATATATTCATTGTGAGGGAAATACTCCATGATTATGGAATCTTTTTAGATGTTATGGGGGTGGTTTTTAATTTTTTTGACTCCTTTTTAAAGAGAAAACCCATGATCTATCCTCTTTTAATTTTAGGCTCTCGATATAAGAATTTTCTAAATCTATTTTGAATAATCTATTGATGGAATCCTTTTTCATTATTTTTATTATGAAAATGAAATATATATATTTGGTTTGTCATCGACAGCACTTCGTAAAAAACATAAAGGCTTAGTTTTCTAAATAAATTATTTGTTTTTTTAATAAAAACCCTTGGTATTTATACATTCTTTACATATTATAAAATTAAGGGTGTTGAATCATCCAAAATATGTTTGATAAATTGTTCAAAAGATGTTTTTTTAATTTTAAGAAAATTTTATGGGTGTTAGAACATAGAATTGACATGGGTGTGTGAGTTCATGAATGCTTTTTAAATTATAAAACTTTTTATAGACATGCATTCCATGCTAATTTGGGGTAAATCATGATTTCATGGGATAGTGTGAGTTCCTAATGAATTGAAATGTTTGTATATTGATTTAGAAATGGATAAAATGATATATTTGGGAACCCATGATTATACCCCCAAGTGAGGTCTTGTGTCTGGAGAAATGGGAAATTCTCATGAGAAGGACCATTCAGAAGCAACCTTCAGGTAGTGGGTTCTTTGGACAATGATATGCATAGGTGTAACACTCCCTGTTTTGGGTAGCTAACCCTTTTATGATGACTTTAAAGTATATATATTATAGCGGTGATGTTTTGGAGACATTATAAAACATTTGTAGTATTTTTGGGGGAATTTATATAGGTGAAAAATTATTTCATGATTTGGGAAAACTGTGAAACACCTACAAGAAACCATAAATTGTGAGAAAGGGGAAAAAGAATGCGCAGGGTCAGTGCACGATTTTTCTAAGATGTGCGGATACCTAGTAGAAACCACGAGCTTTGAAAAATGATTTTCTCTTTTTGAGGTAGTGGCTTTATTGTGGTGGGTACATGGTATGGAGACTATGTGAGGCAACCTTGTCAGGTTCATCTTTAAAAAATTATGTGAAACATAGTTAGTGTAGGGTTTACCTATCCATGAAACTAATAAATTCAAGGAAAAATACTAGATCCTAAAAAGTTGATCAAGGTTATCCTTGTGTTTTAATGCCTCATTTTTCCAAAAAATGGCCCTAACTCGGGGAATTTCTCCCTTAATTTTCAAGAAAGGTTCTCCCATCCATTTGGAGGTGATATGAAGGGTTTCCTTGGTGATTATAAGATGATTTCTCACAGTAAGTTATCATTTTTTATCATTCTTGATAGTTTTATCATATATTCTTCTCCCATTAACTTATTTTCTTAGATCTAAGTATATTGTAGAAAAATATAGGAATTTAGATGCCATATATGATTATATTTGTCTTGTTTTATGACATTGGAAGATATATAAGGTGGGTTCATGGTGTTTTAACACATTTTTTGTGGTCCTTCTTTCTGTTATTCGTTGTTATAATCATAAAACAATAGGTAGGTCGATTCACCCGTGAATCCTATATTCAGAAAGTGAAGTATTAGTTTCTAATTTTTTTATTCGATTTAAATTTATTTTAAAATTATTTTGAATTGACTTTTGGAATCCCTCTTTGGTGATATTTTTGAAAATTGTTGAAAATTGGGTGTTTTTTGTAAAGTTCTTTGTTTTCATAATTTAAAATTATTTATTTTTTTGGAATTGTTGTAAAAAAATTAATGGAAAATGATTTCAGTAAAATTATGGTTTTATTGAAATTTATTGATTTTTTTGTTTGAAAGGTTTTCAACAAAAGAATGGTTTTATTGAAATGGTTGAAATGATTGTATTGGGATTGTTTTTGGGTATACATGGTTGTCTGTGTTCATGTGAATTTGGGACGAATAAGGATCAAGAATCTCCCCCATCATTACTAGGATGGGTAAGTGTCAGTGTTATCCCCCCAACAATGTTCATGTGCATTTGGGTCAGATAAGGGCAAGAAGTATCCCCCATGATTAATGGGATAGACAAGGGTTAGAGAATTCCCCCTCATTTATGTTTCATTCATGGTCAGTTGTGTGGATATGTGGAATGGAATGGATCCCCCCGAATAGAATGTTAAATTATTTAAAGAAATATTTATGTTCTTTCTTATGTTATTGAAATTGTTTTATATAAATTTTTATATAAATGTCTCTAACATGATCTATCTTAGCAGCGTTAGTTGGGATGCCAACATAGAAAACATAATGTGTTTTTGTACACACTTCTTCTTGGTAGATTTGGTTCTTTTGAAGATTTTATCTATTGAGATACATGAAAAGGTAAAGAAGAGAACATCTTTAGTACTTCTTCATGATGCATGAGATATTTTGTGGAGTTTGATATTGGATTATGTTGAGATTTGGAGTCATCTTATTGTCTTTGAGTTTTAATAATTTGTATTCTACTATTTACATTAATGTTTGTCTTGTCTTCTATTAATGTACTTGTTTTAGATTTATTCAGATTAATAATATATTGGTTTTTATTTTATATATATCCGGCATCAAATTTTGGTTTATTTTGTTAAGTATTGGTTGGTTTTTTATTTTATTTTCACAGTGAAAATCATCCCCCACATATATTGAATCCCTTTGAAATTTATTTCATGTTTTTAGTTTCTTAGGGATGTCACTTAAGGCTAAGTAACATCTCACCACCCTCTCAAGATAATGAGAAGGGGAAGGGAGATAAAAATGGTATCAGTTTTTTTAATCCAAAAATATGCTTCAGACTAGTGGAATCATTTTGTCCTTTCTTTGTGAATATGTAGTCATCAGTTATATCGTTCATAGATTTTAATTTAATTCCTCTATATTCCTTGATTTGGGATCATAGAAAGGAGTTCGATGATTAATAATTGAAATGTATAGAATAAAAATTCATATCTAACGTTTTTTTCTACCGAACTTTATGTTACCAGGGTGTTGGGTACATAATTGTTTTGGAGACACATATAGGATTTGGAATCTCATTATCATGGGTTTACCCAATGATATGAGAAAAGAATGCATTAGATGAATGACATCCCACTAGGAGTTCCCACATCATTTTGAGTTGTGATTTATGATTTCTTTTAAAAGTTTTCATTTTTGACAATTTTGAAATTGTTTTCAAATGAATTATTTTAAAAAAGAATATGGTTATGGTATTTTGAAGATGGTTTGATTTTCAAAATCAAGTCAAAATTTCTAAAAAATGGTTACACGTGAAAATTATTGATTTTGGTAATCATTACTATGAAAGAATGATGTGATTAAATATGAAATGTTATGCCTTCAACTAATAAGGAGTGTGAATTATGGTGTTTCATTGTATTTATAAAAATGTTACCCAGTAGATGTTATAATAATATATTATAAGAGGCCTTTGATAATTTGGTTACACCAAAATCATTGGTGAACCGATAGTTGGTTCAAAGCATCGCTCATGATTTTTGATCTGTTGAGTTAGCACTACAGTTAGATACTATTTTTACAATATCTATCACTAATGGAAACCCAATTGGAGTTAGTATAGTTGTCTTCATGAGATGAGGTGATAACTCTAATCCTAAGATAAAGTGGAAGAGGAATTCCAATTCTAAAAGTAATGGAACACTTTGGAATCAGACAACAATATCAAGTAACCTTCCTCCAAGACCCAAATGAATAGAAGGATTTTTAAAATGTGTTTCACTTGACCACATAAAGATAGATTGTACTACACCACTGATAGAATTACACAATTTAAATAAGATGTGGAATATTTAGTGCAATTTTCATAGTGCTCCACGGCCAGGTGTTCGGAAAACTCCCCCTATTTTCTAGAAGTCGTATTCTTCATTGGAATGAGGGAAGAAAAAAAAACTCATTAGTAGAACAACCATGTTGATATTAGGAATACCATGACCCCTTAGAATGGGAAATATCAACATGGTAATAGGGAACAATGTGTAGCGATGATGAAATTATATGAAGCTATGCATGTGATTTTGGATGATCAGCCTATACCTCTATAGCATGAGGTATGATTCCTTTTAATTATACCCTTATGCATTATTTTTTTGATACATGTGAATCCTATTCCATTATTTTTTCTATTGATATTTATTTTATATTTTTAAAAGTTGAGATGATTCCATTTATGACAAAACATCAAACTCATCTTGGTCAAAGATAGTGTCAATATTTTTTTGTGTAGAGTGTGATATATAAACACTTATATAGTAGAGATAATATAGTATTTCTATATGATTTATTTTTATGTTTTTGATATATTCATGAATATGGATTGTTTAACAATTTACAAGGATCACATTAACTATTATAGTAGAACATTTACTTTTACGACTGAGGATTGAATTGAACATCTCTTTAGAGCAGAAAAGAGTGTAAAGGAAGGTGCAACATGCTTGAAGGCACTAGAATATTGAAAAATCTATTACAATTTAGTGGTTTTGAATCTGTAATTGATGGATGAAAATGAAAAGAATAACATTTTAGTAGTGTTGGATCAGTTTCCATACGTGTTTCCTAAAACATTTTGAGTGTTTCCCCCCATAAGAAAAGGGAGTGTATGATTAATCTCCTCCCATAGACCATTCCTTTATCACATTCATCTTATTGAATGAGACCAACTGAATTAAGGTAATTGACTATTTAGTTTGAATATATGGAAAGGAAAGTTTCATTCGGCCAAGAAATTCATTGTGGGTAACACCGATATTTTTTATGTATAAAGATGATGGAAATCTATAGATGTGTTTGTATTATCATAAACATAACCATGTTTTGATAATTAATTGGTATCCACTTCCAAGAATTGATTATCTATTCAATCTATTTAGGGGAGATCAATGGTTCTCTAATATTGACTTGTTATCAAGATATCACCAATTGTGAGTTCAGAAGGAGGATATTACCAAGAAACCTTTCATAAGTAGATATGGACTTTATGAATATGTGGTAATGCCTTTATGTATTACTAATTCACCATATATCTTTATGCAATTAATGAATTAAATATTTTAGTGATATTTGGTTTTTTTCTATGGTGTTCTTAGGCAATATATTGTTGTATTCAAGGAAAATGGCTAAGAATGAGAAACACTGGGTGATAGAGTATGAAATAATGAGAGACCATTTTGGGTATTCCAAATTATCAAATTTTACATTTTGGATATAAGGGGTATGCATTATTGGCCATATAATTTATTAAATATGTGTTCCAGTAGATTCCAGAAAGAAAAAATCTATTATTTCTTGGAAAATTCCAAAGAAAGACTTTGAGATATGGAGTTTTTATAGTCTAGCTAGTTATTACCAATGTTTTTCATGACTTCTCACAAAAATATTATTTGATGAAAACCTTGATAAAAATAATGTTCTAATCCAATGGATTGTGGAATGTCAAATATATCTTCAAGATTTGAAGTTTTTCCTTACATCAGCGCATATCTCAATTTTTCTAGAATCAGGACATAGGTACGTGGCGTATTTTGATTATTTAGTATTTGGGTTTGGGTGTGTTCTCCTGAAAGGATACCATGTAGTTTCATATGGCTCAAATATGTTTAGGGTTCATGAGAAGAACTTCCCAACACATGAGTTGGTGTTGTCTACATTTTTCCTTGCTTTGAAGTCTTGAAGTCATTGCCTCTATGGTGATAAATTTACTATGTTTACAGATTATAAGTTCTTAAAACATATTTTCATAGAGAGAGATTTGAATCTGAGTTAATGAATATGGATGGAGTGTCTCAGACTATTAGAATTTGTCTTGATGTTTTCCCTGAGTAAGGGAAAATAATTAGAAGATGCATTAATCAATAACTCATATTCTTAGTTGAAAAAAGAGGCCGTATGTGAGTGGAAATTTATGTCAATCTTGGCCAACATGCATGTGGAATTTGATGGCCGAGGTGATGTTGTAGTTTTATTTCTAGTGTCACTTGTTCTTAATTTGGTAATGACGGGAAATGAGGCACAAACATCCAATGTATAATGTGTTCATATGAGTCCAAAACTGAATGGTGGGGAGACTATTACGTGTTGGAAACTAGGGTATTTCAGTTTTGTTCTTTCAAGATCAGATGGAAGAACCTATGTACTTCTAGGAACATCTTCTTCATGATTACCACCATTCAAGATTCGATATTCATCAGAGAATATATAAAATGTAAATGGAATTGAAAGTGAAATTTTGGTGGGTCAGCATGAAAAGGATGGTGGTTGAGTTTGTTTTAGGATTCTTAACATTTCAACCTGTTAAGGAAAAATATCAGTGAATAATACGTATCTTATAGTATTTAACTATTATAGTGTGTAAATTGGAGATAATAGAAATATATTTTTCTACAGGCCTCCAAAAAATGGGGCAGAATCACGATTCTATTTGGGTAATTGTGGATCAGCTTACCAAGTTACCCATTTCATCCCTATTCATGAAACTCATACGATGGATGATATTTCCAAAAAATATATCCGATATGTGTTAAAGAGACAGCGAATACCTGTTTCAATAATGTCAGACATATATCTGTTATTTATGTCTCATTTCTAATCATCATTATAGAATTCCCTTGGGACTCAATTGACAATGAGTATGGAATATCATCCTAAAATGGATAGGTAATTCAAAAGGATGATACAAACCTTGGAAGACATGTTGCAGGCATGTGTATTGGATTCTTAGGGCTCATGGTAAGTGCACATTCTATTAGTGGAGTTCTCATATAACAATTTATATTAGGGCTAAATACATATGGATCCGTTAGTATCATTGTATGGGAATCCTTGTAGTTCTAATCTTTACTGGGTATAAATAGATGAGACTTCACAAGTTGGGTGGATCCTTGCCCAGGAAACAATTATGAAGATTCAATTGATCATGAAACGAAGGGAGATGACTATGAGTCATCAAAAATCATATGTGGATCATTTTCGATGGATGTTTTCATTCACAGTGAGTAATCACATGTTCATGTAGATCTCCCTAAGGCTTATATATCATTTTTTGGGAAAAAGGGTAAGGTATATCCTTGATATATAAGACCTTTTTAGATACTAGAGTGGGTATGTGAGGTAACATATCGTTTGGCATTGCAACCAAGGTTCAATATAATGAATAATGTGTTCCATGTATCTTAGATAAAAAAGAATCACCCTTACCCTAACCATGTGATCAAATGGGATCACATGGATCTAGAGCCAGATATTTCATTAGTACATATCCTAGTGTGGGTTGTGGATAAGAAATATAAATTCTTACAAGGGAAAACCATTCGGCTAGTGTGGGTTTTGTGGAAACAGGGCCCGATTTTGGAAGAGACCTGGGAATAAAAGAACAAAATGAATGAGCTATGTCTAGAACACTTTAAAGGAAATGAAGGTTTTCTATTTTAATGGGATTAGATTCACAATGGTGGATGGAATTTAACACCCCATATTTCAAGTAATTAACCATTTTCTAATGATTTTTAAGTACTTAAGGTATATGGGATGAGTTTGGGAGATTTTGGAGAAATTATTGAGTATTATTGGGGATTTTCTATTGGTTCATGGTTAGTGCACAATTTTTTAGAATGGTGTAACAACTATAGGAAACCATGCATAGTTATACAATGGTAAAATAAAAGTCACACCGTTGATGAAAGGGTTTTCCAAACCATTTAGCTTCCTAGTACATACCATTTGCTTTGAAAAATGGATTTGGTCTCTTTTTGGATGTGGATTTGGCCTGGTTGGTGCATGTTTTGGAGACATTGTGAGGCAACCATGTGATGTTCATATTTAAGGTAGCGGCTGGTTCACAATTAGCACATGATTTTCCTAGCAATGTGACTAAACCAAGAGTGGAAAACAAACTAAATCATAAAAAAGTGCATTCAGGTAGGCCTTGTGTTTTAGTGCCTCATGTTTCCATAAAAGGACATAACATGGGATTTTTCTCCTTAAAAGGTCAACAAAGGTTCTCCCATTGATTTGGAGGTGATATTAAGGCTTCACATGTTGATTATAAGCAAATTCCACAAAGTAAGTAATCAATCACGATAATTCTTGATAGTTATCATAGATCTTCCTCTACCTATCTCTCATTTTCTTAGATCTAAATTTGTTGTGGGTACATATAATGTTGTGGATGAAAAAAAGATTATATCTATGTTTTTTATGATATGGGAGGATATCTATAGTGGGTTTGTGGAGTTTTTAACATGGTTTCATCGAAGTTCTCTTGTATTTATTTTTTTCTTCATAAAACATGAGGTAGGTGTATTCAACCTTAACTCGTCTATTTATAGCATGGAGGATTAGATTCAAATTTATTGATTTTATTGAAATTGATTCAATTTTTTTTAATTTCTTGTTGGAAACCCTGTTTAGTGACAGTTTAAAAAATTGTAGAAAACTTGGTTTTTTGTGGAATGTAGTTGGTTTTATTGATTTTTAAATGTTTATTTTAAAATTTTGATTTATAGGAATTTTGGTAAATGGTTTAATAAAAAATGTTTTCATTAAATTTATGGTTTTATTGAAATAAATCGAGTTGTTTTTATAGATGTTTTTCAATAAAAGAGAAATTTTATTGAAACGATTGAAATGGGTTTATTGGTATTTTTTATGGGAATACATGTTTGTGTGTGTTAATGTGTATTTTAGGAAGTTAAGGTTCAGGAGTATCCCCCATAATTACAATGATGGATAAGGGTCCGGGATATCCCCCATCAAACATTAATGTGAATTTGGGTCAGATAAGGGTAAGTTGTCTCCCCATCATTACTGGCATAGATAAGTGTCATGGATTTCCCCCACTTACAAGTTTCACGCATGGTTAGTTGTGTGGATATATGGAATGGATTGGTTATAGAAGAATAAAATGTTAAATCATTTAAAGAATTTCTTTTCTGATTTCTTTGGGAAATGGATTTAATATTAACTACATATCTTTGATATAAACTATTTTAGAAATTATTTTATAAATTGGTTTATATAAATGTTTCTAACATGTTCTATCATAGTTGTGCGAGTTGGGAAGTCACTGGGGAAAACCAATAGAGTTTTAGTACTCACACATGATTTGGAACTTTGGTTCATTTTGCAGATATCATCTATAAAGATACTAGGAAAGGTAAAGTGTCATACATTTTTAATAATTCTTCTCGATACATGGGATGTTTTGTGGATTTTGATCTTGGATCATGTGGAGCTTTGGAGTCATGTATTTTTCTTTGAGTTCTAATTGTTTATCTTCCAATGTTTAGCTTGATGTTAGTTTTTTCTTCCATTGTGGAACTTTATTTTAGTTTGATTCTAATAAATGAAATATAGAGTTTTATTTCATTTATACCATGCATTATATAGTGGTTTATTTTTTTATTTCCTAGTTGTTTAGTTGTTTTATTTTTAAGGGTAAAATAATCCCCCATGAATATTGATGCCCTTTAGCATTTTTTCCATCCTTTAAAATCATGGGGATGTCTCATAAGGCTATGTAACGTATCACCCACTCAAGAAAATGATAGGGGGTGATAAATTACAATTTGTGTGTGTGTGTGCTTCATGGGTTTGAATTCATGACAAGGGGTACATTCATGGTGTGAGTAATTTACCCCATTGATTCATCGATATCATTACAACCCTATTATCTTCTTTTAGTTTTTGATATATCTATATAATTATTAGGAGGTGACTTGTTTATTCCTTAGTGGAATTTGTGTGAAACTTCTTGAAGATTTCTTATTGAGTGGATATACTTACCCCCTTAGTATCTACTTTCGTTCACATGTAGACCTTGTTTACAATGATACAGGTAAGGGGAGACCTCATAATTTTCAAATAGGAGCATCATGATGTTGTGTTCTGGTCATTGGGAGTTGGATCTTGTGATATCAAACCATTTTGTTGCTCATTGTTCCAATTTAGTGCCTTCGAATAACTTAGTGACTTTGGGTATATTATTTTTGTAGATTTATGTTTTGTATTAGATTATTATAAAATTTTGATATTTTTTTTATTCCTTTGAGGTAGTCCTGGTTTTATATCACACATAATTCTATGAATAATATTTTTTTTCCTATTATAGGCTGTTTAATTATGGGAAAATCAACCCTTGATTTAGTAAAGAACATGTAATTTATTGTACGCTCTTGGTGTCTAGAGGATGTCACCTAAGGTTAGTGGAATCCTGATCCCTATCAAGACAATGGGTTGGTTTCAGATGTTATAATCAAAATTCAAGGAATCAGAACACGACACTTACAAATATAATGGTTATCGTTTCAAAATGAATAGAAAAATAAATATTATATCATGGTAAACATATTATTCCATAAAATTTATAAAATACTATCAAAACACTAAATAAAATATGATGTAATAAAAATATCTAGGTATGTGGATTGTTAAATAAAGATATTAAATTAGATAATATATAAAATTTCATATCATATAAATTGATATATATCATATCAGATCATACATAGGATCTCATAATATAAAAAATATGAAAATTCAAAAAACATTCAACAAATTTTATTTAAATTAATTATATATTACTTAATGGATTTTAATATATAAAACATTTAAATAAAATATGTTTTAAAGAATGAATTTATGTTTATTTATCTTTAGGAAAAATAATACTTACATGTGTAAATAATTAGAAAATAAAGTCTAAAAAATAAAGTCCCACCCTTTTCAAAGAGGTTTTCAAATCCATGAGATTTTTTGAATAGAAATCCGATGTTATGATCAATTAACATTAACAACTTGTAACATATTATTAATATATTCAAATATTATGGAATATAATTTTTTAGTGAAAAATCAACAAGTTATTATTTTGTTATGATATAATTTATAATTATATCTACTTTTTCCTGTGATCCCATCAAGAATGGAGTCTCTTTTCTATATGATTTTCTGATGAGTGATGTTTCGTGTTCATAGATAATGAAATAACACTTTTGGTGTCACAAATATTTTTAATTTTAGTGAAACAAAACCCAAAATTGATGAGTAAGTGTTACATCCAAAATACTTGAGCGCAACAAGTCTAGCTACTATATATTCATATTTATAAATAGAGAGTGTTATTGAGTGTTTCTTCTTATTATACAAATAAACTAAATATTTTGATAGAAAATGACATATTCTAGAAGTATTATTTCTATCCAACCCTCAACTTCTATAGTCTTTAGATGAGTAACTCTTAGGTATAAAATTAGTTCTAGAAAAATACAACAGGCATAGTTTTAACGTTACTGTTAGATAATAGAAAATAAATTTAACCACTTTTAAATATGATATATCATATCTTCTAAAAATCACACACATGAACATATTGAAAATATAATTTCTGGTTTACTAGCACTTAGGAATAATAAAGTTATGATCATACATTTATGAAGTTTTCGATCAATAGATTTCTTGGATTCATCAAGATCATTTTTATTAGAAAATCGTATGAGAGTAATTATACATGAATTATTTTAAAATTAAAAACCTTTTAAAAAATCATATATATATATTGATGTTGAGTTGAAATATTTACATCCCATTTCTTTGAAATTTTAGAAAAAAAACTTAAGCTCACCCATCGTGCTCATTTCTATGTCACTTTTCATATGTTCAGATAAACAATCAGAAATATAGTTTTTTAGTTGGACCATAAAAATGTCATCAATATAACTATGGAAAACAATAATTTCATGAAAAAAATTCTTAATAAAAATATTTGAACCTAAATTTTATTTAAGGAAATTATTTTAATTTAAAAAGATAGTTAATCTATCAAACCAAGATCATGGATCTTATAAAAGCCTATAGAATCCAGAATCCATTTTTTTTGTATTTTCAAATGACACTTTTAAAGGGATTGTGTGAACCCTAAAAAATTCAACCAATTAAAATCATTAAAAGAAAAACAACGTAGATAGAGACTACATTAATTTCCCCTCCCCAGTGACTAAAACATTATGTCAAGTCTCCACCTTCGCATGACCGCTCAGCTAGCTGTCTCATGCAGGGTTGCACGGGCCTGGTACCGATGGAAAAAGACATACCCTCTCGTTCTCCCAAATCTGAATAGCCAAGATCTGGTGGAAACATCCTGATCAAACTCCTCATCTGTAGTAGTTCTTTGTAGAGTGTCTAGGAGATCTCAAAAACAAGAATCAAACATGGTCGAACGTCCTCAACTTCATCAACCTCCGAGAGACAATAGATACAGAACCGTCACAAGACATCTGTAGTTTCTTTCCCAAACATCCCAAATCCCCATGAAGACCACCACTCAGGTCCGCCTCAGATAGAATGGTGGAGTCCTGAAGTAAGGGAAGAGGACTGAGTAGCCAATTCCCTTGACAAATCTTGTCTCCACAACCCCCCAATGCCGACATACGCCACCAAAGTCAAAGATCAACAAAACCCACAAACTCAACACATCCAACCAGCATAAAATAAACACCTTTCACATAAAACAACACTATGAACTATCAAAAATGAAACAGAGAACAAACATGAGAGCAATACCAAACACTCAACCATTATCAAAGCTTCCTTCGATGGTAAACTAGAATCAACTCAAGACCAACATCGCTTGGACTTCCTTGTTATAGCGGACATCAAATCAAGGAGAAAAAGAGAACCAAAAACCTTCAAAATCATCCTAGTAGACACAACCACAAAGACGGTTTAAAATCTGCCACTGCCGCATAAGCAAACAACATCCTGCACCAATCTCTAAGCCAACACCACCGAAAAGTGTAGCCAAAGGACCGAAACACTGGCGCCAGAAAAACCCTAGCCGCAGTAAAAATAGATGCTGCTTCTTGATGCCATGCCGAGATCTGAACTTGCACCACCACAAAAGTTAGCCGAAAACAGAAACTATCACCATTTCGAAGAAGCCGAAGACCAAGCATGAAGAAACCAAACCTCCATCCCTCTAGGATAACCCAAACCACCACTGCGAAGAGGCCGAAGACCGTGCTCGAAGAAATTATGCCACCGTCGCTTGAGGAGAACCCACGCCGCTGAAGCTGAAGTCAGAGGAAGAAAACCGGAGCATGCCGCCGGAAAAAAGAAAACCAACCACCGAAGGAAGACAACCCGTCGCCGTAAGGATTCATAGGAAGAGAAAGGAGCCCGTCGCCACAAGAAACCCTATAAGGGGTCCGCAGCGAGAGGAGAGCCAAAGATGATGCCGTGGCCGGGTCCCTATAGATATATTAAGAATGGTTATATACATTTTTATTAAATTTAGCATCTTCGAAAATAGGTCTCTTTCAATGTTCATATCTATTAAAAAATAAATTTTGGTATCCATTTGTAATAAAATAAATTTTTGATCTGCTTCAAAGGCTATTAGTATTTTTAATAATTTATTGGTAGATAATCATGAATAATTATATCCCTAATCCATTCCACCTTACATACAAAAAAAAGAACCATGACTTACTTTCCAACATATAATTTTTATATTTTCATCACATTTATTTATATAATCCCATTCAAATCCAATCACTAAATGTTATATAGGATGTATATAGAATTTTCAAAATCTATTCCATTTAAATATATAATTCTCTTTTTGTATGTCCCTGGTCTAGAATTCATCATCCAAGGAAAATTTCTATCATTTTAGGTTCACACTACGATAAGAATACATGATTATCAAATTTATTTCCTAATGATCTATATGTTTTTACTATTTGATATAAATCTCTAATAATATTATTTATGATATTATTCATTAGGATATTTTTGTTTGTTAGAAAAATAAATAAACACTTTCTCAACTATAGGTTGCACTTATTTTATTAGAATAACTTCTGAAATTTGAATTTCTATTATTATAACTACCATATGATTTAGTAATGGTTATTTTATTTTTTGTTTTGGTAAATTAATGGTAATTTTTTCAGACAACTATCCATAGGATTAACATTCAAGATTTTCACAAAAACAAAAATATTTGTTTCATCGTAATTTACAAGAAATACTTCCAAAACCACATTAGTGATTTTTTAAAAATCATACTCCATTCTAGTTGTAAAATAATTAATAAAAATACGTCCATCATCATTGAAATCAAAATTATGATGATTATCATTACTATTCTAAATGGAAACATCACATCCAAAGTCCTTGAAGTATGAAAGTTTATTTTTTTTCTTATGGAAAACTCATAATATTTTTTGTTAAGAAAAATGGGATGAAAAAAATGAATTATATTATCGTAATAATTATTTAAAATATATTCCAATTTTTTTTACGAATTTAAAATTTAATGAATAAATTTATTTTAATTTTGTGATGTATTATATTTCTTCATTAAATCATAAAATTTTGTTGAGATGTTTATAGTGTTGAGATGTTATGAGTAATAATTTTGTTACTAATTAATGTTTCAAAAATATAATTTTTAAACTAGCCACTGATATCAATCTAGATTGAAATAAAATCTAGTTTTTATTGTTTTTAATGAAATTTTTAAATCTTTTAAAATAAATTAATGATTTATATTTTTATTTGAGAAAATAAACCCAAGTAAATATGGTGAAATTATCAACTAGAACTAACAAAAACTATTTTGAAACAATAATAACAGTTTAGGTAGGGCCAAATATATCCATTAATATTGAATTTAAAGCATCATATATTGATACTCTACTAATTGATTCAAATTTAGTATCATGTTGTTTACCATATTGATAATGATATCCAAATCTAGATAAGTTAAACCTACAATTCATTATATTACCTTCATGAAATTTATTTCAAAAAATTTCCAATGATATAAAAATATGGAGTCCTAGTATTTTATCCCATATTCAAGATAAATCTTCTATTTCACTATGATTAGGCTAGTTTATTTGCCTAAGGTATTCTAAATCTGGTGTTCATACACTCTAAGGCCAATCAAAATATATAATAATATTAAAATCTGATCATTGAATAATACATTTTCAATTCCTGAAGTTCACATGGTATCCCTCATAAAAAACTAATTAATAATAATAATATTTATCTTAATTCCTTGAATATAAAAAATTTACAATTAAATATTTACCATGAAAAAGAACCTCACTGATTCAGATGATTTCCCCTATAATTGTATTTAAATGTAACTCATCAACCATTCAAATTTTTGATATTTGAGAAATTAGGAATGTATCTCATTATTCGTTAATAATTAAAAATCTCCATATAGAAATTAGTTTTCATATTGTTACTTGTTCCATTTTCCCAAAATTACATAAAATATGTTCTTGAAACCCAACATTTCTTTTTTCCAATTATGTTAGAATATAAAACATTAAGAACCCACATTTACCAAACTCTTCTATATTATTCACCCATAATCTCTTTAAAAATAAATATTTTATTAAATTTTAATGATTAAACTCAAATTAAAGAACATTGACTCTAAAAATGACCTCCACTTTGGAATTTATTACAAAAATTTTATTATTAGTAATAAAATATTTTAACGGAAATTGTAATTTTCTGAAATATATCCTATCCCAAAATCTAGTTTGAATTATTTAAATTTATTATAAAGAGTATAAAAATTACATTCATAGGGAATAAAATTATATAAAATATTCTTTAAAACACCAGTTTAGTATTTAATTTTTATAAAAAATTTATGATTATCAGATGTTGAAGTAAATAAAAATTAAAATTTCATTCCAATAAAAGTTTAGAAATATCAAAATTGTGTTTTGAAAATAAATTATTTTATTTAGCAATGTATGAATCAGTAGGACCAAATTAAAAAACATACAAATATTATATTATATTATATTTATATACTAGTCATTTAATTAATGTTTTGAATTTATTCCTCATATTACAATATAAAAAAAATTATCTTCTAAAGAAGTAAAATTTTCATCATCTAATTAAGATGAACAATCATAATTTTCTAAAGAGTATTGGAAAATTTGAATACCGTTTTAAATAAATAATATATTTACTAGATACCTTATCCATAATAAATTTTTAATTCTAATGAGGATTTTCATAGAATCCCAAAATATTCTGACTACCACCACTATCTCTGAAAGTAAAATTGGATATAGTGTCTCCACCATTTGCACTCTAATTTTTTTAAAGAGTTTAGGATATTATTTCAGTTAATCTTTGAATATATTTTAGATTTCCATTACGTTCCCTTAAATCATAATAAATATTATTTAACATGAAAAGGTTTCATTCATTCATAAAATATCATTTCAATGGTATTATTATTTTCATGATTTTACTTTTGTTCTTTTCTATAATAATAATGAAATATATCATGTAAATATTTATTGAAAGACTGTCTATTTCATTCCCCCTATCATTTGAATTAATATAATCAGAAATATGATTAAATTTATTCATTGATGTATCCTTTAGAATATATTACATATAGTAAACAATACCTAAATAAACATTACCATATACTGATATAAAATCTACACTATTTTTTTATTTTCCATTATTATGCATTGATTTTAAAACGAATCTTATATTGAATTAATGTACTAATGAGATTTTAAATATTCAAATTCATATGGTGCTTTGTATAATTTGATATTGTTCTCTAAAATTCCCTATAATGTTGATTTATGTTAATTAATTTATCAACTACCATATAATTTGTTAATTCTTTTTTAATAATATATTGAATCACAAAAAAAAAATTAATAACTCTTTGAAGTATTTATGGTAAAAATTATCCATTTAAAAAATCAATATCATGATATTAGGCACCCAACATTTCTCTACAAGTTTAATATACCATATAAGTTCTAAAATGAGTAATTTTAAACTAATTTTATATTTCATTATCAGTATCACATTAATAAATTATACTATAGATATCCTAATTAGTAGAACATAAAAAAGTTTTTTAAACATTATTATATTTTGGATAATACAACAATTAATCACGAGTGAAAGTAAAAATATCTTTCTCTTGAATTTTATAATTTGTAGTTATCATTTGAAAATAATCCATGATATTTTTTATTATAAAGATCTTCATCTAATCACAACATTATTTATTGTCTACTCCATAATAAATTATAGGGCAACTTAGATTAAAATTATCCAATGTTACATCATGAATTATTTCCATTAAAAAAACTACCCTCTACCATGTGATTAGAATAAGAAAACCAAGAAAACTAAATTTTAATAAATCATTTTATATTCAAAATATATGAATAGATTCAATATACAATATAGAGATCATACTTGATATAAAATGTTGGACCAGATAAATATTGTTGAAAAAACTAAAAGTGTCATAAGATCTATAGTAATAAAAAAACATAATTTTTTTATCTTACTCAAGGATTCAGTTTATCAGTAGTTATATATTTATGATAAAAACATACAATATAGAATGTAAATTTACCAAAAATTAAAAAATTTGTAAAACCAATGGAATCATAGTAAAAATAAAACAATTAATTAAAATAATAAACATGAAAAATTGAAAATAAAACCATATGTACTAGTTACCAAACCATGAACTCCATAAACAAATATTATTGAAGGATATAATTCTCTATCCATGGAAGTATTTTTTTAAACCTAAATTATTAATTGATTAATTGAAATGACTCTATATTTCAAATTCAAATCTATAAATTAATTGAAAAAACAATAAGAAACACATTGATTCATTCAATGAAATAATATATCGAACCACATTTAGTATCATATTAATACCCTTAAAATATCATTATTAACCTGAAAAAAAAATATAATAATATCTCCAAGAAACTATCTATGAGTAATCACCCACAATGAAAAAATACTATAATAAAAAATTCACATAACAACAAGACGATTCATGCTTCAAAATTTAAAGAATATCTTTATGAGGAATCTCGTATTGTAACACATAAATTATGATTCTTATACATAAAGTATACTATATTACATATGGAAACACATCCAATGACCAGATTATAAAAATCATTGGTTTAGTTACAATATCCCTTGGATTAGAAACTCTTTCCAATGGGTTCATAAAATCCATCAACTTTTAATAATATCAATCTATGAAACCACAATTACCCATCATCTAATAAAAAACTATGTAGCCTGAAACATCAGATCACATGATTTTAAAAAATTACAACACAAACATAAATTGATTCAATTAAGTCCACTAAATTTACATATTGAGTTACACAACATTCTTAAACAATCATCATTCCAAATCATATTCATTTACAGGTGTATGTTGATTTTATAAATATGGAGTGAAAAGTATTAATTTAATAAAAAAGATCCCCTACTACAATAATGAAATGAAAAGAATATAATTAGAATTAATCAAATATCAATCATCATATTAAAATTAATCATTTTTTAAAATTAATAATAAAATAAATGTGGAATATAATATCAATGATATCAAAAGGATTATTTTATCATGTTCTTCGAATATAATCTATAGAAATATATGAATAACCATGTTTGGGGACCTTCTTGTGTATTCAACTACACCCCAAAGTAACCAAGAATAATCATAATTATTATCTTATATATTTTTAAGAAATTTTAATTTTTATTCAGTATGAGAAATAAATTTAAATGACTAAAAAAATAGTGACATAATGTCCCTAAACCTAAAAAGAGAAAAAAATATCCTACCATATATCCTATGTCACGTTGAGAAAAATTAAAGGGGTTAACGAATATCAATTATGATAAGAGTCAAACCCATTGTTATTCCAGTCTAAAACATTAAGAATAAATATTAGAGAATAAAGAAACTAGTAGAAAACATGCACAACCACTTTTTTTTAAAACCAAAAATCAAAACCATCCACATAAACGAAAATAGAAAATCGGAGTGTAAAGGGAAATATAAAAGATAGAATTACCCATACCTCACCCATCATTCCTTTCTGTTATCTCATAATATTCGTCATTGTATTCAATATAGTGGGGTTACACATCCATAAAAGGATCAAATAATTGAGTTTCTTAAGATAATTATTGTAGGAGGACTTCATTGATTTGGAATCTATAAAATATACTCACCACCCTTTATAAAAATGATCTACAACCTCATCTAGGACATAATTTTACACATTGAATTCCTTTTATCCCCGAAAATAAAAAAATTATTTCCATTCATTTACATAGGAATCTTTAATGGAAGTAAGGGAGAAATAATTATCTGAATATATTCAATAAAGTGATATCAATGAGTCTGAAAAGCCACATCTTCCTAGTAAACCTCCTGTGAAATAGTTCAAGAATCCATTTCCTTCTCTATATTATTACCAGATAGAATGTATTTTTTTTCTTTATACATGTCAAAATAGTCCTTATTAATCCTCGTTCTCTTACTCATTATGAATGTAATATTTCTATATGTATATCCCTCCTGTAAAAAAGTAGTTTCATCATCCAAAGTATATTCAATTTTAAATTTATGATTATCCATATCCTTATCTCTCCCCACAAAAATAGTAACCCCTTAAGTGTTTGTGAGTTATAAACGTTTGTTTACACTATTTCATCTTCAAGCTATGTCACTCTTGGCCACACATATTTATTTATACTTGATCAATTACCTTTGGATGATCCTATGATTTATAAGATGGGAACTCAGTTTGTAGATTATTTCCTATTCTATATACAATATTATTATATACCACATTTTCCCCTAAAAAATTTAAATCAATTTTATATAACATGAATCCATAATATAAAATAATAATAAAATGGAATGGGAAGAATATTAAAACCATTTTTCATTTACTAATAACTTTATAACCCATGATTACAAACACAAAAAAATTAATGCGACTCTATATGCCAGGTAAGTGGACCATTAATACATGAACATCACCGTATAAAAGTGATCATCCTTTAAATAAATGTATTAGGGCTCCTAATATAGAGATAATATTAACCCCTATTCATGCTCATGTGATGAGACACATGAAAGAGACCCATCCACTAGAAAATATCCCTTCTTCTATTGTTTCATAAATTAAAACATCAAACTCCATTGACAATCATAAACACAATGGACAAGATGATGACTTTAGGTTTACAAATTTATATTTTCTAGGGACCACTAAAAAATTGGTAAGGAATTGTAGTAATAATTATGAGCTAGTTTTTGGATGATTAATATGTTTGAAATTCCCTAGAGTAAGTATTTGGGACTATTATATTTATTTTGGAGAAACCAAACCCGTTTGATTTTGAATATTTAATGCAACTAATAGTGGGATAAATTTCAAGGGTTGATGAACCATGAAACTAACACATGGATCTATTTTTGGAATTTTAACTATAAAATCAAAATTATTCTCTTGTACTTGTAATTTGGGTGTGATCCTATGACATTTTATTAGGAGTAAAATAATAGAATGAACCTGTTCTCCAATGTGTATAGTCACCTTTTCAAATAATGATAAAATAATAATTCCTTTTTTCCTCCTCATTTTAAATTTATTTTATCCATAATGAGTTTTACTACCCAAAAATGAGGTATGAGATGCATCAACATCAAAATATTTGTGTAAGAAGAGATTTTTTAGCGACTATAAAATTAATTTTGGTCAAGATTTTTTTGTCTCCAATTTATTAAAGATCACGTCAACAAGATTCCATCATTACAAACATTGTAAACAACAGAGATGAAAATAAATTAGTAGAAGTTGTCAAAGCTTTAGTCAAACCCATGGTGCCACAATACCCCATTAATGGAGTTGATGATACTGGTCATGCTAGTAATGATATTCCAGTAGGTTTTCTGATGACAATTTTAATAAGCCACATCAACACTTCCTCATCATTTGTTCTAGACTGTTGAAACTATGTTGGATTTATCTTGGCCAATTAAAGTTCATTTTTAGTGATACAATAGTCATTTCCATCTATTTATAATATGATGGACACATCATTTTTATTTTTTTTTCTTAGTATAGAAATGAAAAAATCGCTAGTAATATGATTATGAACATTGATGGTAATTATGAAAACCATAAAATGAAAATAGAGGATGTTTTGTATATTAATGATTTTTGGAATCTAGTAGTTGGGACCACTAAGCCCATTGTTGTGAAAGTGGACGAATCTTCGACAAGTGGTCAATCTAGTGTGATGTCATAAACAAGAACACTTCCAGTTGATGTTGAGTGGGTTGGGATTAATTGGATATACACTATCCTAATAAGATAGTGGATCGACAATAGTATCTTCTAGAATATTTCAAATAAACACAATGCTTCCATTCTATGGTAAAAATTTGAGAGGATGTATGTAAGGAAACTCATACAGAATAAATAAATCCTGATACACTTCCTAGTAATCATAATTTACATTGATAAGAACAACGTATTAGAACACTTGAGAGAGTTCGAAGGTATTGTTGATAAATTTAATTCCATGAAAATGATTCTTGGATATGAGTTGTAGGAACTATTTATGTAGAGTATTTTTACCAAAAAATTGGGAAATTGTAGTTGTTTCCATCAGCATTTCAACTACAGATGAAACCCTCCATGCAGAAATGGTGAATGATATAATTTAAAGAAAGAGTATAAAAGGAAGGATCAGGTATGTTCACATGAATTAAAGGCACTTCTCACTAAATTTTTAGGGAATCCTAAATGGATGAAAAAATTAGAGGAATATAACCACCCAGACAATTTCTTCAATGGAGGATGTGATTGAAATCCCGATCGAAGTAAAACATAATGTGCATCCAATAAGGAATGCCCAGACACTCTGTATGAGAGTATATGAGTCTTAATGAAAATAAGAGGAATTAAGAAGTCAACATAAAAAGTAACGATGTCTTAGTTGTTAATAAATATATATTTATTGTTCTGGATGATAATTAGGTTATTCTTGAATGAAAGGAATCGACACAGGCGATTGATTTAGGCACCTCCTCCCTTGTAATTACAAAAGATATTTCATATCATATTACACATCATGGAGATTCAAACATGTGAATATGGGAAATTAGGATTCATCCAAATAAATTGGTTTTGGTAATATTTCTCTATAGGAAAATATTAGATGCAAGTTACTATTGAAGGATCTTAGTTATACTCTTGATAATACTCTAAATCAGATATCCACTAGAATGATTAGTGATCATGGATATTCCAGTTCATTTTATGATGAGAAATATATTTTTACAAATTTTAATGTGGTAATTAATGAATAAAATAAAGATAATTCAATTTATCAAAAAACTATCGGACCACGTGGAGGAGAAGTCAATGCAGCCAGAAAATCAATTCATATAGAACTTTGTAACTAATGGATTAGTAATATGTTTGATAGTGGAATCAAAATTCTATATTGGAAGGATCTTTTTTCAAGACAAAAATAAATAAATTGGGACAACTATATTGATTGAATCATTGGAAAATAACACATAATTTCATTTAGTGGTTATTTACCATATATAAAAATGAATGTTTTAGATTTGATTCACACTAATGTCTTTCGGATGAGAAATCATTAAATCAGAGGGAAACAATATATTTTTACCATCATAGATGATCATTATAGAAAATAATGGGCCATTTCTTTGAAAAATAATGATCAATTGAAATATTTTTTCATGAAGTTTCTTGTAAATGTTGAAATAGAAAGTAGAAGATGGTAATGTGAGAATTATCATTCAATGGAGGATAGTACCATGGTCTTTTTTAGGATTAATGTCGAAATTTTGGCATTAGTATGGAAAAATAAGTATCAGTTATGAATCAATATAATAGTTTTACTAAGAGGATGGAAAGAAAAATTTCTATGAAATTCAGTTGTATTGTCTCGAATGCAAAGCAGCCAAATACCTTTTAATGTTGGAAATAATGATGGAAGTTTATCTTATCATTCTTTATCCATTATTTACAATAAACTAAGACATTCTATAAAGGGATTTATAAATAAATATGTTTCATAAAATCAAATGAGGTATTTTTCTATATAGAATTTGTTCACATCTTAAAATATGAGTGGGCGAAGCAGGATGGAAAATCAAAGCAATGTTTCTTTTATGGATATAATCATAAAGAGTTTGGACATCGAATTTGTGATCGTATTAGTAGGATGATGTTCAGAAGAAGGGATTTTGTGTATCTTGAGGATCAAACTGTTGAATATTTTGATAGTATAGAAAATATAGAGAAGTTACAGTCTATAGAAATTCCAATAAATCTAGAAACAATATTATCACCATCTGTTCTTGCTAGTGTGAGAGATATATGTGACAATAATGAGGCATTACTACCCGTTAATAAGTGTCCATATTCTATTATGTCACTTTAATTTGATAACACTATATATATTATCCCTGAAGAATAGTTGAGGTGATCTAGCAGATAATTAGAACTGAGTCATAGATACTCACCACAAGAGTATGTGATACTCACTGACAGGGAATATCCCTATAGTTATGATCCATTAAATCAAGAGTCATCCAAATATGGTATGGGAAAAGGCCATTCTAGAGGTGATGAAATCCTTCAACAAGTACAAAAAATTTTAATTAGTAGAGTTTCTATTATTAGAAAAGGAAATATAGATCAAGTGTGTGTAAAGAATCAAAGGACAAAACAGAAGCCCACAATAGCATAATAGATCTGTAATGGTTTTGAAGGTATTCAGTTAGAATAAAGGTACTGAATTTGATGACATTTTTTATCCTATTGTAAAAATGTCTTCTATTAGAGATTTTCCAATATTGGAGGATGGTATGAAATAGGAGGTTCAAAAACTAGTTTTAAAGACAACATTATTACATGTTGATCTTGATGATGAGATTTACATAGAGGACCCAGATGGATTTTTGGTGAAAGGTCATGAAAAAAATATGTAAACATAGAAAAAGTTTAAATGGTTTGAAACATGGCCCAAAGAAATGGTCTAAGAAATTTAACTCATTTATAGAGAAAATTGAGCCAAGAAGGATGATTTCAAATCACATAATTTTCATCAACCAATTTTATGATGTTTATTTTATTACCTTCTTTATTTTTGTAGATGCTATGTTTATTATTAGAAGATATATCACCATGATTTATAGGTTGATGAAAGAGTTGAATAATTATTTTGAAATGATTTACTTGGGAGACAGTACTCAGATTCTTGGTATGAGGATTACTCATTTCAAAAGGAATCATAATATTTTTATATTTGAGTAAAGTTACATTGAGAAGGTTCTAGAAGGATTAAATGTGATAATTGTAAAATAAGTTGGCTCCTTACATGTGATCCATTTTAGGATCATGAAATGTCATAGTACATCAAGAAAAGAGAAGGAAAAATAGATTGAAAACGATCCTTATTATTAAATAGTTGGCAGTATTATGTTTTTCTTGGGGAGAATCAGACTAGAAATTTACCATGATGTTGGATTTGCGATGATGTCTCACAGGATTTGGGAAATATTCACGTGAATTATATTCCATATAGCGATTGTGAGAGAGATTTTTTTTCTTAGTATGATCCAAACATTTCATTCCATGTACAAACATATTTACGTTTAATATCACCGGATCTGTAATTTTGTGTAAAAAATATTCCTGAAGGTTTAGAAAATCCACACCAATAATAACAACGAGGACATGATGAAAGTGGTTCCACTGAAAGGGAAGCTGGAATTTTCCAAAGATATTGTAGGTCTAGCTTCTACAGTAAATTTTTTGAGAGGTGGTTATTTTCTGGGTCTACTCACAAATTGGGGATAATTTAAAAAACTAATTACAATAGTATTTTTTTGATGATTCATTAGTTAGAAATATCTTGGAGGATGTATTATGGACGTAGCTTCTTTCATGGGTGGCAACAAAACCTGTCTACCATTTAATGTTGAATGATACTAGTGGTGGGAGAAACTTCATAGGTTGATGAACCATCTAAATGACCCAAGGATGTTCTAAGAACATTGATAAATAAAATTAGAATTATTCTATTGTAATTTTAATTTGTGTGTAATCCTCAAATGTTTCATCTATAGAGAAATAATGGAATGGACTCTTTCACTCTCGTATGGGGGAACCATTCCAAACCATATAAAATTCAGGTTCTCTACATTTTATTCTTCTACTTTGAATTTATTTCATCCCCATGGAGTTTTGATGACCAATCATATTTCACCCATAAATAATATTTTACCTTATACCTACAACATCAATATTTACAATATTTTTAAAAGATGACATATGGAAGGTGGTATCTATCTAAATAGAAAAGAGAGTGTAGAATAGAAGATTACTGGTGAGTATTATCCAATAGATGAAAAGAAAATGTCTAAAATAAATAACAACATCGATGATGTATTATAAGATTTTGGTAACATAATTAATGACCTGATATTCTTATTTATACTATATCTATAGGAAAATATGTCTATGTAAAATCCTCTAGTGACTAATACATTCACTAAAAAGAGAACAAGTGTAATGAAAAAAAATTACCAAGACCATACTAAAGTGAAGTCACTAACATCTTAACAACATATGTAAAAAAGGAAAGGACACAAGAGGCTATATAATTCCATGTTATTTAGACCACATATTGAATTTATATTTATATAATCATTATCTAATTAATTCCCCAGACACCAAATTTTTCTATTAGTTTGAGTGTGTGTACAATTATGTAATCAACAATGTTAATAAGAGTGAGTTTGATAATTGAGATTCCATTGAGTAAAATATATGAACTTGGTTGATGGGGAATATCTAGAAGAACAAGAAGTGAATCAATTCTTGAGAAATATAGAATCTACAAGGAATATTCTTCAATAATTGGATGATCCTAAACCCCCCACCCCAATGGGGAAGGTGTTATTCCCTCCACTAATAGTAGACTAGGGATGTATATGGATCATCCCCTCTTGATGTTCAGGTGAGCCTCTCTGGATTTTTTATAATATTATAATTATTTATTATTTATTAGACCAATTTATAACATTTATTTTTTTTTTATTTTCTGAATGTATTTTATTATAAATCCAAAATTTGATAAAAAGCATTTTTTGTATTTATATAACCAATAACATGTCAAAAATATCAGAATAATGGTCGGAGATACAATATTGGGGTACCAAGGTTGTTGGATACATGAAATTGATACATGATGTGTCTTAGTAAATTATACACAGTGTATCATAGTCATCCACACAAGGAATATGAT
This sequence comes from Viscum album, assembly GCA_963277665.1. NCBI lineage: Eukaryota > Viridiplantae > Streptophyta > Magnoliopsida > Santalales > Viscaceae > Viscum > Viscum album. The sequence continues at coordinate 1,766,652,221 of OY728120.1, forward strand.
TAAAAAAATGTGGCAAGCCATGTGGGATGGTATGAGAAGGTGATAAACAATGCGTATTTCCCACTATCATGAATCAAAATTTGATTATGATTTCACTGTGTGTAATTGGAGTCCACACCAAAAAAACCCCACATGTATTTGACCTAAATAAATTAGTTTTATAATATTTTGTCAATTACAAAGTGTAATTACATGTGGTATATTTATTTCTATCCTCATGTTTGAAATTGAAATTGATTACATTGCATGTATATATAAGTCCATGTTGTTTAACATGAAACAGACCAAGAAAGGTACATGCTAAGATTTTAGGCGTGTCATGTGGTTGGAACAAAATGGATTACATATCATGTAGCTAGTAGTGCAGGACATATATCTTATTCAAACACACATGAGGTACACACTGAGGATGGTGTGTAATGTGATTCATTAATTGAATAATTAAAGTAAAACATAAACTATAGAACATTTAACTTTTTATACACTCTAGGTAATTGGTTTTTTATTAACTTGGTATATCATAAGTGGTTTCAATATGATTTGTGGAAATAAATTAATAATAATAATTATTCATGTAATTTTTTAACTATATGATATAAAATTTCCATCTTATATGTTGTGTAATTCACAAGAGTTTCAACTAGAACAAATCACTGATATTTATTGCATTCCATGTAGTGACACACACTATGAAAACAACATGACTTGAACTAAGAAATAACACATCATAAATTTCATGACACATCATGTGGGAATATATTTTTTTTAAATACATAGTACAATACAAGCACAATATATAAAGCAAGTCACATGACATGTTGAGTGATAGAACACACAAGGTAAATATTAAATTCCCAAAGTATGTTTAATCTAACACACAAAGGTACTAGCCATTTATTTTAGAGAAATTACATTAGGTATAAATTATATTAAATTAATGAATTTAAACCAACCAAGAGGGTACATTCTATACGAACCTATCATCAAATTTGATGAACATAATTAAATTAATATTTAAAATTAAATTTATTTATTTTAAATAAAATATTAAAGGTTGTGAATTGTATCATATCACAAAGTATATTTGGATAGAATATAAATTCAATGAATAATGGAATTATTTCATTTAATAATTTATTAATTCAAGGAAAATTTTCTTAATAGGGACAAATTGAAATGAGTACTAGCAAGTTTAGTCTTTGTGTGTTATGATCAACCATGAAGTTGAATAACCTATATATTAGTTGTGTTTATATAATTTATTTATTTAATGAATGAGGTTTTATATAATAATTAATTATTAAATAAAATATTATTATTTACGAATCATCCCTCACACTTTTATTATGTACAAAAAAATATCTATAGGGTTTATTTTACATAACCCAAAACCTATTGTATACCTCACCTATGAGTGAGTAAACATTTTTAATGGATGGAGATCCCAATTATAGGATATGTCTTAATATCCCCTTAATGTTGAAACCGACAATGGACAAACATAGGTTAATGGTGGAATGCTCCCACTTGAGACAAGAATCATCTGAAGGAGTTTTCCCCTAGTGCTATATTTCATTTATTTTTGATCGATAAACCAAAAAGAAGCTAATGATCCTGATCACATGACATATTTGTTTTGATTTTTAGTTCATTAAAGTTAACATATATAGATGATGCATTGTTTATTTGTAATATTAAACATAATTTCATTATTTATACTAAACAATAAGTATGCTATGACAAATTTATATAAAAGTATAGAATTTTTTTAATCTCTCTTGGTTTATAAATTATTAAAAACTCATATATTATTAGGAGTCTTATAAAGAATAAAATAAATTTTTTCTACACATAATTTTATAAAAAACCCCCAATTAAATTATTGAGTTAGTAAAAAACTTTTATTACATGCCATAGAATAGAACCATGGTTCAATGGAATTGTTTAGTACTTGATAGGGTTCTTTTAATTGTCATAGTGTTCATATAAATCTATTAGGGTGACTTAATGTAGTTAAAATCATGATTTTATGGCATTAGCATTAATATTAGTAACTTAGAGGAATGAATTGAAGAAACTTGAGTATAGAACTTTCTAATTCTAGAGTGAATTCAAAATATCATTGAATTTTTTGTTAGTATTGTTTAAGAAAAAATCATACCAAATTACATTTGAATATATTTTCTGGACCCCTTATGGAATATTAATTTATAAATATTGAGCCATTCTATAAATCCTATGGTGACAGTTATTGATATTTGATAAATTTTTTGAATGAAAATAAAATTAATTTAATATATCATAACCAGTAATCAAGATAATTTTGTAATACTTACTTTTATTTTATTCAGAATGAATAAATGGGAAGTAAAACAACCAAAAAACAATGATCATTTCTTGAAAAATAATTTTTAATCTCTAGAAAAATTTTCCAAGAGTAGTGAAATCACTTATACAATGAAAAAGAATAGGAAATTTATATTATATTATAGATTCCACTAATCTTGATCAGCCACCTCAGTGAGAATGAGAAGGTTAAAAGATTTCATTATGCGAATGATAAAGTATGATTTAAATATTTATTCCACCATGTTCCAAAAAATGTTTGGAGAGTTGAATATGGAAAAAAATATTGGATTCATAATCCCTCATAAATCTTATCCTTGAACATTATAGGAGAAAGAAAGGATAAATATAAATGATATTATCAATACACTTTAGAAGTGTAATTTGGAATATGGGTACCTATATAGTGATCTTTTTTCATGATATTTCAGTATATTTATCATTTATAAAATTTGGGCCTCTTTGTGGATAACAATATATCAAAAAACCACTAATTAAAATATTTACCATTGATATTATCAATATCCATTATTAATTATAGAGTGTACAGTATGGAAAATCCACTCAAGACTCATTTGATTGTGATTCAAAAAGATAAAAAATATTTGTGGGAACATGTTTCCTCATCCCTCATAGTGAGTAAAGCAAGGGGAAATTTTGATATTCCTATAAAATGTTTAGATTCAGTAGTTATTTTAAAACATCCATCAAAGAAAAAAATATTGAAAGTTAGTGAAATGAATAAGGGGATATCTAATAAATTTGTGCCGAGAAAGGTTACTACAAAAGGAACTACAATAATTTGAATAAAAATATGTTAGAAAATTTTAATAAGGTAGATTAATAATTTCATGTGATAATTATGTTTTTTAAAATTTTATTAAATAAAATATCCATGGAACATATTTTTATTCAAATACTTGAACTGAAGAAATTCAGAAATATTATATGAATGATCGTTAAATTTCGATTTTGACAAATATGAATGATTCATAAGTTAGCTATGGTAAAAAAAACATCAAATTTCTATGTGGATTTATTCTCGTTAAACTATTTTATTATTATGTGTTTTAAAACATTTATCATAGTGTCCAATTTTAGGTACAATGAGTAATCGGTCCATGTTTGAAATGAATGTTGTTTTGTAATATTGTAATTAATTCATAGATTAATAATATTTGAATCCTAGATGTCAAATTTTTTTAATTAATGATGGATATATAATATATGACTCAAATAATACCATGTTATGGAATGAAAATTATTCTATAAGTAAAAACTAAATGTAATTTTCAATGATATACATAGAATTTGTTTTAACTCTTTAAAGCTATAACTCTTGGATAATTATAAATAATTATTATGTCTTATAAAAATATTATTTTAGATATTAATGCACATAAAAGAAAATGGAATATATAGTTTATTTAATAAGATTAATGTTATGTGTTATATGGAATAATTATAGTTAAATTCATATACATCAATAGATTCCTTTATTACATTTCATGAATCTATTAGGGAGTTAAAGAATATACTTTGTAAATGTAATAAGATCCTCTAGGAACGTTATTTAGAGAAAATATTAATAAATATTTAATTGATAATTCAAATTTAATATGCATCTCCTCTTAAACTCACATTATCTTATACAAATCATAGTGGGGTTGGTGGTAAAAAAATGACCAGTGATGAGTCATATATGTATTACCAGTATTCCATAATTCCATCACAAACAGTTTCAAAAATAGAAGTGTAACTCATAATCACATGCCAAATATATGTGGTAATAGATACCATATTATTTATTATATATTAGAAATAAATTAATTCATATCTACATGTGTTTTGATGAGAATAATTCATAAAATATAATTTTGGAAACAAACATATATAAAAAAAACTAAGTAAATATTAAATAAATTAGATAAAATCTAATTAGGTTATGAAGAACCCCCGGATTGAAATGCATTAGTATTGAGAAGTGATATATTCTATAAGAGGTAAGTGCTTATCCTTGGAAAAGTTTATAGTAATATATAATTCAATTCATTTTACGTTACAAATTCACATGAGTTGGTAGAGGAATACAAAACCTAAAATGATTTAGTTTTAAGAGTTTCCCTGAGGAAAAAATGTGTAATATATTTAAAACCAAGTGGTGGTTTTATACCATAATTTGATGTGATATATTATTTGATAAGATTAATAAATCAAACAAGGAACTAGACAAAGGAAATATTATATTATTTGAATGTTAAAACAATTATAGAAATAGATTCCATGTACTAAAATAGAGTGATGTTTTTCGATGGTATCTCCAACTGATGTAAAGTCATTACTGGGAATTCTAAATGAAATTTTACGAAGTCAAAAGAATTATTAGGATTATAGAATAATAATGTTGATGAAGTCAAAACAGATTTTAGTTTTTATAATAATGAATGTCATTCATGTTTCTATACCAGTTTAGTGAGATTGATATAGCTTTTAATGTTTCAAATATTGATAACATATGTAAAATATAAATCAAGTCATACATATTTTTGAGACTAAGAATGTACTAATTCTTCAAGAAAAAAATAAATTATAAATCTCGTTTCTATTTAACATGGACTTCCAAAATATATCTTTGGGGTTTAATATACCATATAATGGAAAATTCATTGAAAAATTATTGAAAAAAGAAAAGATGGAATAATTCAAGAGTTAATTGTTTTCTATGTTATATGGTGTAAAATCCCTATAATATGATGTGTTAAGAAACCTGAGAAGAGTATAATGAAGAATATAGTTCCATATTCTTAAGTTTTTGGAATATTTTTCATAATCCATCCCATGTAAAATCAATTAATATTTCTTATGCATTAAACCTAGAGAAAAATCATCAAACAGAACTAAGAGAACATTAAAAGGTAGTATTCAAGAACTGTCACACAACACATGATAATGAATGATAGGAGAATTCATAGTATTTAGAGAAGTGAAAATGAAAATTATCATGGTAATAAAAAACATATTTTCCAATGTTTGAATTTGATCTTATATAATTCATTGTAGATAAGTATATAATAAAAATATTCTTGTTAAATCCATTAGGTTCTATATCTACAAAGACCAAGAGTGTTTCATCTTCTGATGTAGATTAACTTTATTTTCAAAGGTCCCTTATAGAATTTATAATTTTATCAAGATAATAATGTATTATCACACTACATATACGGGTTAACTAATTAAAATCATATTAGAAAATATTTGATGATTATTATATATGACCAAATGGTAAATACTCAGAAACATCACCTCTCAAGTTATTCTCTAAAAGTGGGTGAAGTAATAATAATAATAGTATCCATAGAATAATGTGGATGGTGGAATAGTTATAACCATATGTTAGAAGAAGAATGTTTACCATTTGAGTACTGAAAATTTTTCAGTTAGTGGTTTGTTTTAGTGAAAGTGGGAGACAATTGGAGTGGGTTCCCTTGACCAATTTTTTTTTTGTAATTTTGACTATCATAATATTAATAAATATCTTATCACATAATTCCAATTATACTGAATAAAATTAATTTTATTATTCCATTTGAGTATTATTTTCATAAAAAAATATTGATGTTCCCCAATATAATGAGAACATAAAACATATAAGATAATATTCATCAAAATATGTATTATGGTATAAATAATATGTCACATAAGTGATATGAATAATTTTTGACTATTAAGTGTTTTGGATTGAGGAGAAACTGATAATTCTTCCCATGGATTTTTCATATGGTAATCTCCAAGAGAGAAGGTTATGAGGACATACTGCTAAATGGAAATCCACGTGTCATCTGTGTTAATGGATATTCCAATTTGTAGACTTGTTTATTGGTATTTAGACATGTGATAATTATTAATAATCAATTTAATACATTAATGAATGGGTAAAACTGTGATGATAATTTCTCTTGAGTAGGTAGCATACACTGGGATTTTCATTAGAGATATGAAATTAATTGGAAAAATAAAGAAATGGTTTTTTCCTTCGGAGGGAATGAATTAAAATATCTATGGAAATTATATTTAAAACAAAAAATTTGATTAAATAAATGGTAGTGGCAGTTCTAAAATGATTTCATTTAGAGTAATTAAGGAATGGATGGTCAAGAATATTGGATGATGAAAAATGTAAGCATCCTACTTAATGATTTATCTAGATAAAGGGATTGTGTTACATAGTATCATTCAAAGGAATTTTTTTTTCAGAAATGAGACATTAAATTATTTCTTTATGGTGGCCTTAACATGATTCTAGATACTGATTTTGGAATTTAGATAAGTGTAACATATTTCACTATGAATAGGAGAGTCATGTAGTAACTGTATCCATATTCTTATTAAATTCTACTAAATTTAAAATTTAGAATTAATTTAATTCTTGGTTTTTGAAAAAAATTACTCTTGTTTTGGTGGTCCCATAAATTCAATCCCGAAATATCTGCGTTTAGAATATATTGGTCAAACATTATCTCTTATATATAATTCACAAGTTAATAAATATATATTTATTTATCCACTAGTTATGTGAAAAGGTAAATATAAATATTTATTTATTTTTATGAATATCAATATAAAACATTAATCATGAGTTTAGAGAATGTAATATTTATTTATTTATTTAAGGAATAATATATTTATTGGAATAAATGTTTTATGATTAATGGTTCGATATATATTGGGGTGGATTAACAGGCCAGGTTAAGGGTCCAATGGAATGATATAATTTAATTAATATAATTTGAATAAGTACTAAATTATTTATTTAATAAATTATATTTAAATAGGATAAGGTGAAGATTTATATTGTTTTTATCGTTATTATTGGACTTGGGGAATAACATAGACATAATATTTGATAATGTTCTACTGAAAAATTATCAAATTTATACCCAAAGGATATAATATTTTTTTATCATGTTAGAGAATAGAGTTTTCCTGAACAAAGTTAAAACACTTGATATTCTTTAAATATTAATAGAATAGATCATACTCCCTCCCTCTCAAGAATAATAGAGATAAATATAATCCTATTATTATGATCATTATATAATAATGTGAAACATTTGGTCCCTCTATTATAGAATCCAAAAAACCGTGATCATTATTTAAAGATTTTTGGAGCATGTGTAGATGTATCTAAAGGTATATTTTCATTTAATACCCACCATAATCATAACACAACAACAGTGAACTCAAAATATTTCGAAGAATAATAATCACATTCGAAGTAATTATTATTCTATATATATTATTAATTAAAAGTTAAATATTTTATCTAGGATTTTTGAGGGTTTCCTTTATAAAATTTTAAGATATTATCTATTGAAACTGTTAATAACCCTCATTGGGAATAATCCCAAATCATCTGTTATTCCCCATAACCTTCAACACATACCTTACACTTTTAATGTATTTATTTTATATTTTCTATATTCACAAGTTCTGTAATATATGGGATTTTTATGGGATTTTTTTGTTTATGATTATGTTCAGGTACTTTATTATTGTCAAATATGTGTTTCCCAAATATCATGAGATGCCTCGAGGGGTGTTATGGGGTTTCAGGGCAGAGAAGAGTGGGGAAAATGAATTTCTGGGCATGTTGCATGGTTTGGGCATGGTTAATGAAAATCATGTGAAGCATCCCAGGTAGTTGTGAATCCTTGGATTGAGGCATTATCATGGTTATTTTATTATTAATATAACCACATTTAATTCCTAGGAAGCCTTGTGAAAGGGTTAATTTTGGATAGTAGCTCTCGCAGAGTTTGCGTAAAGTTTCCAAACAGTGTGGGTAAACCATGCATCCCTATAAAGATGAGAAAATTAAAAAATTTCTACTTTGGGATTTTAATTATCACATGGTAATTTCCACATTTCCTCTAACCTAAACCCTTGTGAAGAAAAAAAATCTTCCAAGAGATCTCAAGGGTGATCCTTCTTCATTCCTAGGTCATTTGGAGTGTTTTTGGTTTTAGATCAATGCTTTGTGTAAGTCTAATCTCATCCATTATTCCTCGTCTTGATTAGGGTTTTCATCTTTCTTACATCTCTTTAAAAAGATCTAAAACCCTATTTTTCTAGTGAATTCTGGGTTTAGGAATCAAGGGTTTGTTAAATCCAGATCTGAGGCCACATTTGGGAGTGTATTTGCAAACTAATTTGAGGTAGGTGGTCTACATGGTATATCCCCCAGTTTTTTGAATATTTTTTCATGTCTGACTTAGTTATTTTTCACTTCATAATTTGATTTTGAAACTTTTTAATAAATTTGATATTTTTTGTGTCTAAGTGATGAATGGAAACCCTCATAGTCTCTAAGGGATGCATCGAAAATGAGTTGATACAATTAAGGTCATCTAGGGGGTGTGTCAGTAATTTATGGACCAAGAATTTTCTAATTAAGTTCAAGGTTATTTTGAAATCATGTATAGAAAATGTTGAGTACTTTTTATTCTTAATGGAATATCAAATGGGGATTATGAGATATGTTTGATATTCCTATGTGAGTTAGTTCTTGTGAAATGGTGAATATGAAAAATTGAAAATGGTATGTGTAATGGGAAAATATGTTGAATGGAATTTCATAAGGAAATTTATGAACATGTATAATGGGTTGACAAAAGAAAATTATTGAATATTCCCAGTGATATAGCCTTGATAATGGGATTTAGTCTAAATGGACGAAGTGATGTAATTGAAAAAGTGTGTGTGGGTTATGAAACAATATGATTTTCCATGTTGATTGTTATAGATTATGATTATTTTATGTATTGCTTGTGTTTGTTGTGATATGGTCTGTGTGTGGGGAATGGATCGAGAAGCATGTGAACATGGCTTGAGATGTGGGATAAGGGACCAAGGATCCTCCTATGGGACGAGATGGATTGATGCTCTAACTCCATCCACAATTCATTAGTTATGGAAGGGGACACAAATCTATTCCCCAAGCGGTTGCATTCCACATAGACTGAGATTTTTAAGTGAGGATATTTTAATGTCGTGATATGTTATCCATAGTGAGTTAAGGAATTACTTATTAGTTAAATAAAATGATGTATTCCATGAACCTTTGTTATTTTATGATGAACTAGTAATGATAGAGATATAATGAATTGGATCATTAGTTAGTATAGCTATGTAGAGATTGTTAACTAGTGGACTCCGAATTGTTTTTCCTTTTCTTCTTATTTAATTATACTTTCATGAACTATCACTTAGAATAGATATTTTTAGACACCATTGGTGGTGGAATACTATGTTTTACTCACAATCCGCTAGAGCCATCGTTGGGTACCCAAATTGATTTCATGCTTGGAGGTCCGGACAAGGGTAAGGGCCCTATTCTAGGGAGATGAGTTGGACTTATAACATAATTAGATGAGGTTCCAAACATGGTGTCCGGACCATTATGGGGATTCTTCTGTTTGTCTTTATTTTGGGTTTTTTCCACTTGAAATTGAATCATGAAATGACATATTCATAATGGTTTGTGGATTATACCCATTTTTGGAGATGTCTCACAATGTATGTTATTGGTTGTTTCTTATTATTTCTGCTATTTATATTGTATTCAGTTGTGTATTTCTTTGTAAAAAAAGTGTATTCTCCCTACCTAACCTATTTGACCCTTGCCGCCAGTCAGTAACCTCTAGAGTACATGGATGCGTTCTTGAGGTCATGTGATGATCTGGATCGGGGAATCAATTTAGTGAAACCCAGACCGTGGATGATAAAAATTTGGATCAAAGGAGTTATTTTTAATTTTTAATTTTTGGGAATGGTATACATGAGATTAGGAAAATTTCAGGCCTTCCTAATAAACTCATTCATGGGAGTATCTAACACAAGTACAGGGGACTCCCCAAGTCACCCAGGGGGATTTATTTTTCTCATTTTTATGTTAAATTTGTAGATATTTCACCATTGGGTGATGCACATGTGCTGTGATCTGAAGTATTATTATTGCTTGCTTTTGGACATAATTTCTGAAGGATTTAAATTCATGCATCAATCTAGGAACCTATTTATATAAGTGACATGCATTATAGTAGGCACACACATAAGTGACGAGTGTGTGGGACATAGAGGGTATATTTCATTTGACATTCCTAAAAAATTAGAAAAATAGGGTCCAAAGATGCAATTATAATGGGTTAAAAGGGGAGATAAATGTTAAACAATATTTATGGATTTATACTCGATAAAAGTTTTTTTTTTGTGAAATGAAGGGTTTTAGGAATAGGTTGTGATTTGAGAATAGTTTGTGTGATTTTTAAGAAGGTAAGGATTGTAGTTGTGTGAGTTAGTTACCTCATGTAAACCATGAACTTGGTAGAGATTTTCGAGGGTATTTTCCTAGTTATGATCAGACCTATTTGGGTGGTGTATGTGAATTTTTGTTGTTGGTGACTATGGAAGATCCTTCATTTATATTTGTGAAATAATTATGGTTTGGGTTCTAAATTTTTTGTTTGTAATTGTAGAGAAATGCCTCCACGAATACGTGTTCTGGTTAGGCTGTAGGATAAAATTGGTGAGAATGCTCCCCTAGTAGAGGAGAAGTAGTATCTAGTGGTTCTAGATAATAAGTAAGATATGTTCCATTAGAATATTCCAAGTTTTATTTAGATGATGGAATGGGACCCAGGGAGGGTTGTGCTGAGTATATTTGACCAGACAAGGGAGTTTTAGCAACAACATCTTCTACCCTTTACCAGAGAGGGTGGGCCAGAGGTATAAGTGTTTGGGATTGAATATATCCATAATATTCTTTATTATATTGAGACTCATCTTGAGAATAGATTTATGGTTGTGGCCTACATGTTAAGAGGGAAGACCAAGCGTTGGTGGGATATTAGGATTTTGTTGGAGCAAGTTGAAGGAATGTCATGGAGGGTTTTCCAGAAAAAGTTTCTGGAACACTATTACCCAGAAACCTTGAGGTAGGTGAAGGAGGTAGGGTTTTTGAGTTTTACTCAGGGGGATGAATCTGTAATGGATTATGATAAACATTTCACATACTTGTGCTGATTCATCCGGACGATGGTTGGAGATGGGGTCACTATGGAAAATATCAACCAATATGGGATTAGGCATGATTTTAGGTCTTAGGTGAACATCTTCCATCTTAAGAGTCTTACGGAGGTAGTGGAACAAGACCCTATCTTAGAAGGGAACCTAAATAGTCCTTCAGAAGGTGGACCTATGGTGAAAACTAGGCAGACATGCAGTACAACCTCTGAGGGATGTATACTTCATTTTGGAAGTTATGATCATGATTAAAGTGTGCACAATAGTCATTTGAAAGGGAAAGTTTCTCAGAGGGATGATCATGTATTCTATTATCATTCTTGAAGGATGAGGCACATGTGAGGTCAGTGTCCTCAACCACTAGTCTAGTTTTAGTCCCATGGAAGGTTGTGACATATATAGAGGGTTTTCAAGTAACATTAGTTTTCGGGCATGGATGGGAGTCATAGGTTGATACCATGTGTAGGTTGGGGAGGGATCACCCCGTATCAGGTAGTTTTTTGGAGATCTTCTAGACATACATGTTGGGGTGGTGGATGTGGAACTCTAGGATGAGACAATATGAATCATAAGGGAAGTGTAGTATAGGGTCCAATGCTAGATACATGGATGGAGGGACAATAAATTCTAAAAGAAGTTCATTCTACACATGGTGGTGATGAGGCTGTATCATCTACCATTTGAGGAATTATTCTTGTAGCCTCCACACTCACTGAAGAATTATTTAACACATGTTCCACACACATTTATTACTTTTCAAACTTCATGGTTATGCAGGGCCTATCCATAGAACATGGTTATGGGGATACATCAATTGATACTCCATTGGGAGTGTGATTTGAGGATATCATACTGTGTATAGGTTGTGATTTAGAGGTTGGTGGTTATTGGTTTCTATGGATCCTATTTTTCCTTGAGATGCCAGGTTTTGGATTGATCGTGGTTATGTAATGGCTAGTGCGTTATTTGGCCCATATCTATTGTTAATGTCATTCTAATGAATACATTTATTCCCTTCGTAGAGAGTGGGATGTAGGAGCAGTTCATGCATGGAAAATTTCTTATAAGTTGGGAGAACTCATAGCCCAAGGTGCATGACTTATTCTTGATGATGGAGTGGTGGATAAACATGTATTTCTTTCTATGGTGGATCGTTTTCTAGAAGTGTTTCCCTAGGATTTCACAGGACTGCCACCCGAAAGGTATTCAGAGTTTATGATCAGGTTGCTTCCATGGGAAGATCCAATTTATATTCTGGAATATAGAATTACGTCGAGAGAACTCCAGGAGCGTAAGGATAAACTAGAAGAGGTGGAGAAAAAGATGATCATTTGACCTAGTACAACTCCATGGGGATCACTTGTTCTATTTTTTAAGAATGCTGATGGGTCTATAAGGTTATGAATCGACTATAGAAAGTTGAATCAGATGATGGTGAAGAAATGATACCTTCTTCTTAGAATTGAGGACATGTTTCACCAAATGAGGGGAACCTCAGTACTCCCTATTATTGATTTGAGATTGGGATAACATCAGTTGATTGTCAGACCATATGATGTACTGCCAATATATTTCCAGATTAGGAATGGTATGTATGAATTTTTAGTGATGTCTTCTGGGTTGACCAATGCACCAGCTGTGTTCAAGGAACCGATGAACTAGATATTTCACTCTTTTCTAGATCAGTTCATGTTTTTAATTGTTGATGACATCTTGGTGTATCACATCCAATTCCAGAGTGTTGGTAGATCTAGAAAAGGTGCAGGCTATGGTGTCTTGGGAGCATCCCCAAAATGATTCAGATATATGATGTTTTCTGGGTTTGGATGGAATTACTAAAGGTTAATTAGGTATTTATCTCATTTTACATCACCAATCTCAATGTTAACCAAGAATGGTGTAACGTTTGAGTGTAAAGAGGCATGCGATATTTCTTTTTAGGAATTGAATATCCAGTTGACTACCCTACTGATTCTGATTCTACCTTAACCTGGTAAGAAGTACACCATGTTTTTTGGTACATCTAGTGAGGGACTTGGGGAAATGTTGATAAAGGATGATGGGGTTGTAGCTTATGGGTCAATGAACTTTAGGACTCATGAAAGAAAGTACCCTACCCATGATCTTGAGTTATCTTCTTTGGTTTATGACATGATGTGTTGGAGGAACTACTTACTGAGAGAGTGTTTCATGGTGCTTACTTATCATAAAAGTCTTATGTACATTTTTTATCAGTGGGATTTCAATCATCAGTAGTCGAGGTAGTTCACGTAACTACTCTCATTCTATTTTGAGTTGGGTTACACACCGGGAAAAGGGAATAATGTTGTAGATTCTCTGAGAAGGAAGACTCAGAATCAAGTAGATTAGGAATCCAAATCTGAGTGGAGGATGATGGATTTGTTTGCTGAAATTCACCTGGAGGTGCCGGATGGGAATATAAAAATTAACCTTGCATCTATATCATTTGATTCCATGATTTTGGGCTGGGTCAAGGGGAGTAAGATAGAGGATGTAGAGTGTTTGGAAATGAAGGAAAGTATTAAAGGTGTGTATTCACCTTCTTGTTGTATTGTTTTTGTTGATGGAGTTTTCTATGTTTAGGGCATGTTGTGGTACTTGGGGGTGAAATCGAAGAGTTGACGTGAGAGTTCCTTGCCAAAAGTTGGAAGTACATCATGGATTGACTAAAATGTATCAAGATATTATTATGTAGTATCGGTGTCATGGAATGAATAAAGATGTAATGGGGTTTACGATTCAATTTATTACCTATCAATAGGTACAAGCCAAGCATCAGTGTCTGGGTGGCTAGTTACAGTCATTTCCCATTCTGGAATGGAAGTGGAATGACGTGAGGATGAACTTTATAGGAGGTCTTCCATTGATTCATCGAAATAATGATGCATTATGGGTGGTTATAGACAGGTAGACTAAAGTATCTCATTTCATTCCAATCTAGGATACATATATATTTGACCTGTTTTTTTATTTATATGTTCAGATGATATTACAATTACATAGTGTGCTAAGGACCGTAGTTTCAGATCATGATTCGCATTTCACATTAGGATTCTATTTGGGGCTATGGAAGACGCTCGATACCCATGTATTTTGGAGTATGTATTATCACTTTCTAATAGACAGGTAGTCAGAGCATACAATCTAGGAATTGGAGGACATGTAGAGTGCATGTGTTCTAGATTTTGGAGGTTTATGGGAAATGAACTTGCCTCTTGTTAATTTTTCAGAAAACAACAGTTTTCAGGCTACAATTCAGATGAATCCTTTTAAGGTACTCTATGGGAGACCATGTATATCTCCCTTGTGTTGTTTAGAAGACAGGGAGTTTGAGCTATTAGGACAGAGTCTTGTACATGGGGCGTTTGATAAGGTTCAGTTGATTCAGAAGTAGATGGAAACTAAACTAAGTAGGCATAAGTCATATGTAGAGCAGCATCATATAAATCTCTAGTTCATGGTAGGTGATAGAGTGTTTCTTTGGGTGTCACCATGGTTAGTCCATTTTTGAATTTAGAAGCAGGGAAAAGTTGGAACCCAGGTATGTGTCATCATTAGAGATTATGGAGAGGATTAGACCGAGGGATTACCGATTGGATCTTCCACAATGGTATAGTGTAATGCATGATGTTTTATGTGTTTTTCAACTCTTCCAATATCAACTGGATCCATATCATGTGATAAAGGTTGAGGATGTAGAGCTGGAGGATGATGCGTCTTTTTAAGAGCATCGGGCGAGTATTAGGGACCATTGTGGGAATGAAATATGTGGCAAGACTCTGCCTTTGGTTTGAGTATTATGGAAGCATGAAAAATTTTAGGAATAAAATTGGGTGTGAGAATCGTATTTGTGGGCCAAGTGGCGTAATCTCTTTTCTTTGAATGCTCAATGATGCTCGGGAAGAGAGGCTTGAGGACGATCCATCCTAATGTAGAGAGGTTGTAAGATCTAGGGTTTTTATTAAGGCATGTTTTTGTTTATGATTCAGTTTATGTACTTTATTTTGGTCAAATATGTGTTTCCCAAAGATCATGGGACAGATCCGGGGTGTATCGGGTGTTTGGGGCATAAAAGAGGTGGCAAAAGCAATTTCTAGGCATGTTTCATGGTTTGTGAACAATTAGTGAAAAGATTGTGGAGAATCATAGGCAACCATGCAACCTTGGATAGATTATTTCACATAGTTATCACACATTTAAGCTAACCCTAAATATCTCATAGGAAACCATGTAAAAGGGTGATTTTGGGAAAGTAGGTCTCACCTAGTTGGTGCACGGTTTTTCAAAAAATGTATTCAAGTAAACTTGAGAAATTTAAAAAATTTCCCCTCTAGAAATTTAAATCTCACTCTGGATTTTCTTGGTTTCCTCTCCCCTAAACTCTAGTCATGAACCAAACCTTCCAAGAGATCCCAAGGGTGACCCTCCTTCATTCCTAGGTTGTTTGGAGTGTCGCCGGTTGCAGATTAATGCTACATGTAAGTCTAATCTCCTCCTTTCTTCTTCTTCTCGATTATGGTTTAAATATTTCATCCATATCATTCTAAATCTAGAAAAACATCTTTTTCCGGTGAGTTATAGGTCGGGAATTCATGTGTTGGTTGAATCTGAATCTAAGACCACATTCGGGAGTACATTTTCCAACAGATTTGATGTAGGTTGTCTATAAGGTATATCCCATTTTTTCTTTGATGAATTGTGCATGTCTGAATTTTTTTGTTGTCACTTATTGGAGTGATTTTGAAACCATTGAATTGATTTAGTATTTTATGTGTCTAAATGATTAATGGAAAACCTCATGGTTACCAAGGGAAGCATTGAGGATGATTTGATTCATTTAAGGCCATCCATGGCGTGTGCCAATATTTCTAGAACCTAGAATTAGTTATTTAAGTTTTAGGTTGTTGTAAAATTATTTAGATATCTTTTCGAGTATGTGATATTCCTAATGGAACTCAAAACGAGGCTTATGTGTTATGTTCAATATTGCTATGTGAGTTAGTTCATGTGAAATAGTGAATATGTTGAATTGACAATGGTATGTGAAATGGGGAAATATTTTGAATGGAATTTCATAAGGGAAATTATGAATATGTATAATGGGTTGACATAATGGAATTATTGAATATTCTTAGTGAGATGGGATTCAAAATAGGACATGGGCTAAATGGAATAAGTGATGTAATGGAAAAAGTGCTAGTTGGTTATGGAACAATATGATTTACCATGATGATTGTTATTGATTATGATTATTGTATGTATTGGTTGTGTTGTTTGTGATATGGTTTGTGTGTGGCGAATGGATAGATATGTGTGTGAACATATCTTGAGGTTTTGGATAAAGGACTAATTATCCTCTAATGGGTCAAGTTGGGCCGATGCTCTAACTCCACCAACAATGCACTTTTTAGGGAAGGGAACATAGCACTATTCCCCTAACGGTTTTATTCCACCCAAACTAATGCTTTGAGGTAAGGATATTGTGATTTTGTGGTATGTTATCCATAGTGAGTTATGTAATTACTTATTCCCTTATGAAAATGATTCATTCCATGAACTATGTGTGATTTATGATGAACTAGTAATGATAGAGACATAATGAATTGGCACCATGGTTAGTATAGAAATGTAGAGAGTATTAAATAGTGTCCTCTAAATTGTATTTCCGTTTCTTGTTATTTAATTATATTTCATTAAATATCTGTTATAATAGATATTTGTAAACTCTGTTTCTGGTTGCCTACCGTGTTTTACTCACACCCTGCTTGAGCCGCCGTCGGGTACACAAGTAGATTTCATGCTTGTAGGTCCGGAAAAGGGAAAAGGACCTATGCTAGGGAGATGAGTTAGACTTAAGGTCATTCATGGATGAGGTTCCAAACATGGATTCAAGACCATATTTGGGATTCATCTATTTGTCTTCATTTATCTTTTTGTTCATTTGGAATTGTATCATGACATGAAATATTTAGTATTTCTTGTTAATTATACCAAGTTAGGGAGATGTTTAACAATGATTGTTATTCATTGTTTCCTATTGTTTATGCTATTTATAATGTATTATATTGTGTCTTTCTATGTAATAGAGGGTTTAGTATACCCACATAACCTATTGGACCATTGCGGCCAGTCAGCAACCTCCGGAGTATGGTGAGGTGCGCTTGTGGTCATCTGACGACCTGGATCAGGGCATCGACTTAGTGAAACCTAGGCCATGGACTTTAAAGAGTGGTATCAGAGGAGGTATTCTCTCTTTTTACTATTTGGGAATGGCAGACAAGAGATTAGGACAATGTTAGGCCTTGGTAATGAGCTCATTCTTAGGAGTAACTAACCCATGAATGGGGGGAAACCCATGTCACCAAAGGAGGGAATTGATTTTATTGTAGTGTACATTTTGATTTGATGATATTTCACCATTGGGTGATTCACTTGTGGTGTGATGTGATTGTTTTATGAAATCTTGCTTGTCGAAAGAAATGCATGAGGAAGTGAATTCATGCATCAGTCTAGGTACATATTTATATAAGTGAGATTCATAATAGTATGAACACACATAATGAACGAGTGTGTGGGAAATATAGGGTATATTGAATTTTACATTCTTAAAAGTTCTAAAAAATAATGTCTAATGATGAAATGAAAATGGATAAAAAGGGGAGATAAATGTTAACGATATTTATGGAATTATACTTGAAAAAGTTTGGTATGGGAAATGATGTGTTAAAGGAATAAGTTGTGATTCTAGAATAGTTTTTGAGATAGTTTATAAGTTAAGGATTTTAGTTGTGTGAGTTAGTTACCTCATGTTTTCCATGACCATTGAAAGGATGGTTGAGGGTAGCATCTTGAGTATGATTGGACCTATTTGGGTGGTGTATGTGAAATTTTTTGTTGGTGACTAATTAAGACTCC
The DNA here is from genome assembly GCA_963277665.1 of Viscum album. Classification (NCBI taxonomy): domain Eukaryota; kingdom Viridiplantae; phylum Streptophyta; class Magnoliopsida; order Santalales; family Viscaceae; genus Viscum; species Viscum album. The sequence continues at coordinate 1,766,670,584 of OY728120.1, forward strand.
TCAATCATATTTTTTAAATATTTATGGTTTTGTTGTAAATTTTTTGTTTTTCATTGTAGATAAATGACTCTATGAAGATATATTCTGGTTGGGCGACAAGAGGACATTAGTGATAATGCTCCCCTAGTATAGGAACAAGAGGATCTAGTGGTTCAAGATAATAGGTAAGATATGATCCATTAGAATCATTCAAGTTTTATTTAGATGATGGAATGAGACCTCGGGAGGGTTGTTCTGAGTATGATTGAGCGGACCAGGGAGGTTTTGCTACAACATCCTATGACCATTACGAGAGAGGATGTGACTGAGGTAGAAGAGTTTGGAATTGAATCTAAGCAAAATATTATTGATCATCTATAGACTCATCTTGAGAATAATGTAATGTTAGTGGCCTACATGTTAAGAGGTAAAGCCAAGAATTGGTGGGATATTAGGCTTCAGACGTAGAAAGCTGAAGGAATGGCTTGGAGGGGCTTCCGGAAAATGTTTCTTGAACACTATTACCTAGAAACCATGAGGTAGGAGAAGGATGTAGAGTTTCCGAGTATGACTTTGGGGACTTCATCGTGAATGTATTATGCTAACCATTTCATAAACTTCTTCTGATTAATCCCAATGATGGCTAGAGATGTGGTGACTATGGAAAAGCAAAACCAATGTTGGATTTTACATGAGATTAGTTCCCAGGTGAAAATCTACCATATGAAGAGGCTTGTGTAGGTAGTGGACCTAGACCTTATCTTAGAAGGGAACATAAAGGGACCATCAGAAGGTAGAACTGGGGTGAGAACATGATAGACATGTGGTACGACCTCTTTGGTAATTAAGAGTAATTTTGGATGTTAAGAACATGGTTAGAGAGTTCTTAATAGTCATAAGAGAGGGACAGTTCCTCAGGGTGGTCATCTTGTATTCAATTATCAGTCTGGAAAGATGAGGCACATGTGGGGATAGTGTACATAACCATCGGTCTAGTTTCAGTCATATGGAATGTTGGGACATATATAGAGGTTTTGAAAGAACCCTCAGTAGCTGGGCATTGATGGGAGTCACATGCTGATACTGAGTGATGGTAGGGTTTTAATCACCCCATATCAGGACAGTAGTTGGAGCTCCCCTAGATGTACTAGTAGGGGTGGTGGATATGGAACTCCAGGATGAGACCATACAAATCATAAGGGATGTTTAGTACAAGGTTCCAAGGATGGATACTAGGGTAGAGGGATGGGACATATTCTTGTAGTTCAATCTACACAAGGTGGTGGTGAGGCTGGATCATCTACCATATGAGGTATGATATTGTTGCCTCTACACTCCCAAATTCATTATTTAACACATGTTCCACACACTCTTTTATCTTTTCACACTTCATGGTTTTGTTGGTCCTATCCATGGAACACGTTTGTTGGGTAATGTCAATTGATACTTTATTGGGAGTGAGATTTGAGGATATCAGATGGTGTTGAGGATGTGATTTAGAGGTTAGTTGTTATTATTTTATGTGGAACTTGTTTTTATTCTAGATGTTAGTTTTTGGATTGATCTTGGTTTTAGACTAGCTAGTGTGGTATGAGGACCATATCGATTGTTACCATCATATGATAACTTTCAGATATCCTGATGAATAAATTTATTCTCTTCATAGTGTGGGGATGTAATAGAATTTCATGCGAGGATAATTTCTTAGAAGTTGGGAGAACTCATATCCCAAGTGGTAAGAAATATTATTGATGATGGAGAGGTGGAGAAACATGTATTTACTATTATGGTGGATCGGTTTAAGGATGTTTTTCCTATGGATTTTCTAGGATTGCAACCCAAAATTTATGTGTAGTTTATGATCGAGTTACTTCCCTGAGAAGAACCAGTTTCTGTTCTGGCATATAGAATGGATTCGGGAGTACTCAAGGAGTTTAGTGGTCAACTGGAAGAGTTAGAGAGAAAGGGTTCATTTGGCCTAGTACATATTCATGGGATCACCTGTTCTATTTGTTATGAAGGATGATGGGTCATTGAGGTTATGCATCAACTATAAAAGGTTTAATCAGATGACAGTTAAGAATAAACATTCACTTATTAGAATTGATGATCTGTTTGACCAACTAAGGGGGGCCTCAATGTTCTCTAAGATTTATTTTATATTGGGATTACATTAGTTGTGGGTCATACTTCGGATGTACCGCAAACAAATTTCAAGAGCAGGCACGAGTTGAATGAATTTTTGGTGATGACTTCCAGGATGACTAATGAACTGGTTGTGTTAATGGAACTATTGAAATGGATATTTGACCCTTGTCTAGATCAGTTTGTTTTTGAATTTGTTCATGACTTCTTGGTGTACTCATGAAATCTTGACGATCATGCCAAACATATTGACACCATCTTGAGTACGCAAACATAGAATAGCCTTTACACCAGGCTATCAAAATGTGAGTTCTAGAATGATATAATTCATTTATTAGGAAATATCTTTTCTAATTCAAGTGTGTTGGTGGACCCATAAAATGTGTAGACTATGGTGTCTTGGGAGAATCACAAGAATGTTTTTGATATCTAGTGTTTTTTTAGTTTGGTTGGATATTACTGAAGGTTCATTAGGGATTTATCTCGTTTGAAATCAATAAAATCAATCTTAACCATAAATGGTGTTAAGTTTGAGTGGACAGAGGCATGATATATTTATTTTCAGGAATTTCAGAAGTAGTTGACTATGATAACGGTTCTGATTTTACCATAACCTAGTATGAAGTACACATTGTCTTTGAGATACTTCTAGTGTGGGAATAGGGGATGGGTTGATGAAGGATGACCAGGGCCTAGATTATGTGTCAATAAAGTTGAGAAATCATGAAATATATTAACCTAATCAGGATCTCTAGCTAGATTCATTGGTTTATTGCATGAGGTGTTGGAGGAATTACATGCTGGGAGAGCGGTTCATGGTGTTTACTGATCTTAAAGGTCTTATGAAAATTTTCTCTTAGTGGGATTTGAATATTTGGCAGCATAGGTGGGTCAAGTAAATAAAATCCTTTTATTTTGAGTTGGGTTATAGACTGGGAAAATGGAATGCTGTTGTAGATGATCTGAGGCAAAAGACTCAAAATCAAGTAGTTCGGGAATCCAACTCTGTGCGGAGGATGATGGAATTGTTTACTGAGATGCACCTGGAGGTGTAGGATAGGAATAGTCCAATGAACCATTCATCTATAGAATTTTCTTCTATACTTTTGAGTTGGGTTAAGGAGTTCTAGCTAGAGGATCCAATGTTTTTTTCTATGATGTAAAGACTTAAAGTTGTGTATTTACCTTCTAGTTGTTTAGTTTGTGCTGATGGAGTTGTCTATGTTTAAGGAATGTTGTGGTACTAGTGGGTGCACGCGAATAGTTTATGTGAGAGTTTCATGCCTCAAAGTGGGGAGTACATCATGAATTGACTAAAATGTATCATGATATTCCCCTGCATTATTGGTGGACAAGAATGAAGAATGAAGTTATGGGCTTCATGGAGAAATGTCTTACCTGTCAATAGGTAAAAGCCGAGTAAAAGTGTCTCAGTGGTCTATTACAATCATTGACCTTTCTAGAATGGAAGTGGAGTGACATTATGATGTATTTTATACAAGGTCTTCCAATTATTTCTCTAAGGAATGATGCAATATTGGTGGTTTTGGATTGGTTACCAAATGTTTCTCATTCCTTGCCCATCCATGATACTTATATATTTGACCAGCTGTGTGATTTATATGATTAGAAGATAGAACGACTACATGGTGTGCTACGAACTGTAGTTTTAGATCATGATCCATGTTTCACATCAATCATCTAGCTGGGGAAATAGAAGATTCTTGGTACCCAAGTTTTTTTTGAATACGTCTTATCACCTACAGATAGACTAGTAGTCAGAGCATACAATCTAGGTATTGGAGGACATGTAGAGAGCCTTTGTTCTAGATTTTGGTGTATTATTTTAATAGAACTTTCCTCATGGGTTTTTTTCATACAATAATAGTTTTTAGTACACAATTAAGATGAATCCTTTTTAGTCACTCTTTGGGAGACAATGTATATCCTCATTGTGATGTTTATAAGAAGGGGAGTTTGAGATATTGGGATTGTGTTTTGTAAATGATATTTCTGATAAGGTTTGGTTAATTCAGAAACTGTTGGAAGCAACACTGAGTAGGCAGAATTCATATGTAGATCGACATCATATATCTCTCTAGTTCATGGTAGGTTATAGTGTGTTTATTTGGGTGTCTTTGTGGTTATGTCATCGTTGAATTCAGAAGTAGGGAATGTTGAAAATCAGGTATGTGTGGCCATTAGAGATTGTGGAGAGGATGAGATCGGGGGCATACTGATTGGGTATTCCACAATTATATAGTGTAATTCATGATGTTTTTCTTGTTTTGAAACTCCAGAATTATCAACATGTTCCATCTCATGTGATAAATGTTGAGGATGTTGAGCTGGAGGCCAATGTGTATTTTTATGAGAATCTGGTGAGTATTGTGGACCATTGTGAGAAAGTCTTGTGGGGAAATATTTTGCCTTTGGTTCAAGTATTATGGTAGCATGAAAACATTCAGGAAGAAACAAGGGAGTGATAATCATATATGTGGGCCCAGTGGCCCAATTTCTTTTCTTCGGAAGATCAGTGATGCTCGGGAAGAGCAGCATGAGGATCATCCATCTTTATATGGGGAGGTTTTAAGATCTAGGGTTTTTCATAAGGTATGTTTTTGTTTATTATTCAGTTTATGTACATAATTTTGTTCAAATATGTGTTTCCAAATGATCATAGGAAGTATCGGGGGTGTTTTGGGGGTTCATGGAACCAAAGAAGAGGCAAAAACCAATTTCTAGGCTTGATTCACAGTTTGTGTGCAATTAGTGAATACTGTGTGGAGAATCACAGGTAACCATATAGCATTGGATAGAGGGTTTCACATGGTTAGGACATGATTATGCTAACCATGTACAATTAAAAGGAAACCATACGAATGGGGAATTTTGAGACAGTATCTCTCGGACACTTGGTGCATGGTTTCTCAAATCGTGCATCCCAGTAAAGTTGAGAAATTTAAAAAATTTCCAATCTCAGATTTTAATGCTCACTCAGGATTTTACCCCTTTCCTCTCTACTAAACCATAGTGTGTTAAGTACTGACTTATTCCCTTATGAAAATGATGTATTCCATGAACCTGTGTGATTTATGATGAACTAGTAATTATAGAGAAATAATGAATTGGAACTTTTGTTAGTATAGCTTTGTAGATATTGTTAACTACTAGCCTCTAGATTGACTATCCTTTTCTTGTAATTTAATTATACTTTCATGAACTATCCGTTAGCTGAGATATTTATAGACGCTGTTGGTGGTGGCCTACTGAGTTTTACTCACAGCCTTCTTGAGTTGTCGTTGGTTACCCAAGTAGATATCATGCTTTCAAGTATAGACAAAGGAAAGGGACCTATGATCGGGAGATGAGTTTGAATTAGGACATTCATGGATGAGGTTTTGGACATGGAATCAGGTCCATTTTGCAGATTCAGCTATTTTTCTTCATTTTTGGTTTTGTTCACATGGAATTGTATCAAGAAATGAAAATTGTTTTGTTTCTTGTCGATTATACTCAGTTTGCGAGATGTTTCACAATGAATGTTATCAGTTGTTATCTATTGTTTCTACAATGTATATAATATTATATTGTGTCTTTCTCTAGAAAATATGGTATATTATCCCCACCTAACCTATTGGAAACTTGCGTCCTGTCAGCAACCTCTGGATGACGGGGAGGCGTGCTTGAGGTCATGTGACGATCCTGCCCAGGGCATCGATTTAGTGAAATCCAGGCCAGGGACATTAAAAAGTGGTATGAGATGAGTTTTTTTCACTTTTTACTATTTCGGAAGAGTTAACATGATATTAGGACAATGTCAAGCCTTGGTAATGAGCTCATTCCTGGTAGTAGCTAACCCAAGTATAGGGGAAAACCCAATTCACCCAGGGGGAATTATTTTTCTTATTGTATGTTGTTATATTTGATGATATTTCACCATAGGGTGATGCACATGTGGTGTGATGTGACTGTTTTATGATAGCTTTCTTGTGGATATAATTGCACGAGGATGTGAATTCAAGAATTAATCTTGGAACCTATGTATATAAGTGTCATTCACTATAGTAGGCACACACATAAGGGACGAGATTGTGCGATATAGTGGGTAGATTTCATTTGACATTGTCAAATTTTGTGAAAAATAGAGTCTAAAAATTCAATGAAAATGGGTTAAAAGGGGCGGGGGGATAAATGTTAAATGGTATTTAAGGAATTATAATTGATAATGGTTGGTATATAAAATAAAGTGTTATAGGAATAAGTTTGGTTTTGAGAATAGTTTTTGAGATTGTGTAGATGGTAAGGATTGTAGTGGTGTGAGCTAGTTACCTCATGTTAGCCATGAAAATAGTAGGGATGGTCATGGGCAGTGTCCCGGGTATGATTGGACCTATTTGGGTTGTGTATGTGAATATTTTTAGGGACTAATGAGGTTCCTTAATTTATATTTGTGAAAGATTTATGGTTTTGGTTCCAAATTTTATGTTTGGAATTGTAGAGAAATTCCTCCACAAATATGTGTTTCGGTTGTGCGATAGAAGGATGTTGATGAGAATACCACAGTAGTAGAGGAGAATGATTATATAGTGGTTCAAGATAATAGGTAAGAGAATTTAAATGATAATTTTACTAGTTTTATTTAGATGATGGAATGGAACCCTGTGAGGGTTGTGATGAGTATGTTTGAGAGGACTATGGTGTTTTAGCTATAGCATCCTCTGACCATTACCAGAGAGGTTGGACCAGAGGTAGAAATGTTATGGATAGAATCTATCAATAATATTATTTATCATTTGGAGAATTATCTTGAGAATAGAGTTATTTTTGTGGACTACATCTTATGAGGGAATACTAAGATTTGGTGAGATATTAGGCTTCAAACAGATCAAAATAATGGAATGGCCTGGAGGGACTTCCATGAATAGTTTATGGAACAATATTAAACCAAATCCATGGGGTAGGAGAAGGATGTAGAGTTTCTGAGTTTGACTCAAGGGGCTTCATCAGTAATGGATTATCCTAACCTTTTCATAGACTTGTGCTGATTCATCCCGATGATGACTAGATATGAAGTGACTATGGAAAAGTGCATCCAATATGGGATTAGGCAAGAGATTAGTTCCTAGGTGAACATCATCCATTTCAAGAGGATTACATAGGTTCTCAACTAAGGCATTATCTTATAAGGGAACCTAAATTGAAATTCAGAAGGTGGACCTGTGGTGCGAACTAGGAAGATTTGATTCATTTAAGGCCATCCATGGTGTGTGCCAATATTTCTAGAAACTAGAATTAGTTGTTTAAGTTTTTGGTTGTTGTAAAATTATGTAGATATCTTTTTGAGTATGTGATATTCTTAATGTAACTCCACATGAGGCTTATGTGTTATGTTAAATATTGCTATCTAAGTTAGTTCATGTGAAATAGTGAATATGTTGAATTGACAATGGTATGTGAAATGGGAAAATATTTTGAATGGAATTTCATAAGGGAAATTATGAATATGTATAATGGGTTGAAATTATGGAATTATTGAATATTCTTAGTGAAATGGGATTCAAAATAGGACATGGGCTAAATGGAATAAGTGATGTAATGGAAAAAGTGCTAGTTGGTTATGGAACAATATGATTTACCATGTTGATTGTTATTGATTATGATTATTGTATGTATTGGTTGTGTTGTTTGTGATATGGTTTGTGTGTGGTGAATGGATAGATATGTGTGTGAACATATCTTGAGGTTTTGGATAAAGGAATAATGATCCTCTCATGGGTCAAGTTGGACCGATGCTCTAACTCCACCAACAATGCACTTTTTAGGGAAGGGTACATAGCACTATTCCCCAAGCGGTTTTATTCCACCCAAACTAATGCTTTGAGGTGAGGATATTTTGATTTTGTGATATGTTATCCAAAGTGAGTTATGTAATTAATTATTCCCTTATGAAAATGATGCATTCCATGAACTATGTGTGATTTATGATGAATTAGTAATGATTGAGACATAATGAATTGGCACCATGGTTAATATACAAATGTAGAGAGTATTAAATAGTGTCCTCTAAATTGTATTTCCGTTTCTTGTTATTTAATTATACTTTCATTAAATATCTATTAGAATAGATATTTGTAAACTCCGTTTCTGGTTGCCTACCATGTTTTACTCACACCCTGCTTGAGCCGCCGTCGGGTACGCAAGTAGATTTCATGCTTGTAGGTCCGGAAAAGGGAAAAGACCTATGCTAGGGAGATGAGTTTGACTTAAGGTCATTTATGGATGAGGTTACAAACATGGAGTCAAGACCATATTTGGGATTCATCTATTTGTCTTCATTTTTCTTTTTGTTCACTTGGAATTGTATCATGACATGAAATATTTACTATTGCTTGTGAATTATACCAAGTTAGGGAGATGTTTAACAATGATTGTTATTCATTGTTTCCTATTGTTTCTGCTATTTATAATGTATTATACTGTGTATTTCTATGGAATATTGGGTTTAGTATCCCCACAAAACCTATTGGACCATTGCGGCCAGTCAGCAACCTCCGGAGTACGGTGAGGTGCGCTTGTGGTCATCTGACGACCTGGATCAGGGCATCGACTTAGTGAAACCTAGGCCATGGACTTTAAAGAGTGGTATCAGAGGAGTTATTATCTATTTTTACTATTTGGGAATGGTAGAAAAGAGATTAGGACAATGGTAGGCCTTGGTAATGAGCTCATTCTTAGGAGTAACTAACCCATGTATGGGGGGAAACCCATGTCACCAAAGGAGGGAATTGATTTTATTGTAGTGTACTTTTAGATTTGATGATATTTCACCATTGGGTGATTCACTTGTGGTGTGATGTAATTGTTTTATGAAATCTTGCTTGTCGAAAGAAATGCATGAGGATGTGAATTCATGCATCAGTCTAGGTACATATTTATATAAGTGAGATTCATTATAGTAGGAACACACATAATGAACGAGTGTGTGGTAAATATAGTGTATATTGAATTTTACATTCTTAAAAGTTCTAAAAAATAATGTCTAATGATGAAATGAAAATGGATAAAAAGGGGAGATAAATGTTAAACGATATTTATGGAATTATACTTGAAAAAGTTTGGTATGGGAAATGATGTGTTAAAGGAATAAGTTGTGATTTTTGAATAGTTTTTGAGATAGTCTATAAGTTAAGGGTTTTAGTTGTGTGAGTTAGTTACCTCATGTTTTCCATGACCATTGAAAGGATGGTTGAGGGTAGCATCTTGAGTATGATTGGACCAATTTGGGTGGTGTATGTGAAATTTTTTTTTGGTGACTAATTAAGACTCCTCAATCATATTTTTTAAATATTTATGGTTTTGTTCTAAATTTTTTGTTTTTCATTGTAGATAAATGACTCTATGAAGATATATTCTGGTTGGGCGACAAGAGGACATTAGTGATAATGCTCCCCTAGTATAGGAACAAGAGTATCTAGTGGTTCAAGATGATAGGTAAGATATAATCCATTAGAATCATACAAGTTTTATTTAGATGATGGAATGAGAACTCGGGAGGGTTGTTCTGAGTATGATTGAGCGGACCAGGGAGTTTTTGCTACAACATCTTATGAACACTACCAGAGAGGATGTGACTGAGATAGAAGAGTTTGGGATTGAATCTAACAAAAATATTCTTGATCATCTATAGACTCATCTTGAGAATAATGTAATGATAGTGGCCTAAATGTTAAGTGGTAAGTCCAAGAATTGGTGGGATATTAGGCTTTAGACGGAGAAAGCTGAAGGAATGGCTTGGAGGGGCTTCCAGAAAATGTTTCTTGAACACTATTACCTAGAAACCATGAGGTAGGAGAAGGATGTAGAGTTTCAGAGTATGACTTTGGGGGCTTCATCGTGAATGTATTATGATAACCGTTTCATAAACTTCTTCTGATTAATCCCAATGATGGATAGAGATTTGGCGACTATGGAAAAGCAAAACCAATGTTGGATTTTACATGAGATTAGTTCCCAGGTGAAAATCTACCATCTGAAGAGGCTTATGTAGGTAGTGAACCTAGACCCTATCTTAGAAGGGAACATAAAGGGACCATCAGAAGGTAAACCTGGGGTGAGAACTTGATAGACATGTGGTACGACCTATGTGGGAATTAAGAGTCATTTTGGATGTTAAGAACATGGTTAGAGAGTTCTTAATAGTCATAAGAGAGGGACAGTTCGTCAAGGTGGTCATCTTGTATTCAATTATCAGTATGGAAAGATGAGGCACATGTGGGGACAGTGTACACAACCATCGGTCTAGTTTCATTCATATGGAATGTTGGGACATATATAGAGGTTTTGAAAGAACCCTCAGTAGCTGGGCATTGATGGGAGTTAGAAGCTGATACTGAGTGATGGAAGGGTTTTAATCACCCCAGATCAGGACAGTAGTTGGATCTCCCCTAGATGTACTGGTAGGGGTGGTGGATATGGAACTCTAGGATGAGACCATACAAATCATAAGGGATGTTTAGTACAAGGTTCCAAGGATAGATACTAGGTTAGAGGAATGGGACATCTTCTTGCAGTTCAATCTACACAAGGTGGTGGTGAGGCTGGATCATCTACCATATGAGGTATGATTCTTGTTGCCTCCACACTCCCAAATTCATTATTTAACACATGTTCAACACAATATTTTATCTTTTCACACTTCATGGTTTTTAGGTCCTATCCATGGAACACGTTTGTTGGGTTATGTCAATTTAAACTTCATTGGGAGTGAGATTTGAGGATATCAGATGGTGTTTAGGATGTGTTTTAGAGGTTAGTTGTTATTGTTTTATGTGGAACTTGTTTTTCTTCTAGATGTTAGTTTTTGGATTGATCTTGGTTTTAGACTAGCTAGTGTGGAATGAGGACCATATCGATTGTTACCATCATATGATAACTTTCAGATATCCTGATGAATACATTTATTCTATTCGTAGTGTGGGGATGTAATAGAATTTCATGCGAGGATAATTTCTTAGAAGTTAAGAGAAATCATAGCCCAAGTGGTAAGAAATATTCTTGATGATGGAGAGGTGGAGAAACATGTATTTACTATTATGGTGGATCGGTTTAAGGATGTTTTTCCTAAGGATTTTCTAGGATTACAGCCCAAAATTTATGTGCAGTTTATGATCGAGTTACTGCCCTGAGAAGAACCAGTTTCTCTTCTGGCATATAGAAGGGATTCGGGAGTACTCAAGGAGTTTAGTGATCAACTGGAAGAGTTAAAGAGAAATGGTTCATTTGGCCTAGTACATCTTCATGGGATCACCTGTTCTATTTGTTATGAAGGACGATGGGTCATTGAGGTTATGCATCAACTATAAAAGGTTGAATCAGATGACAGTTAAGAATCAACATGCACTTATTATAATTGATGATCTGTCTGACCAACTAAGGGGTGCCTCAATGTTCTCTAAGATTTATTTTAGATTGGGATTACATTAGTTGTGGGTCATACTTCGGATGTACCGCAAACAAATTTCAAGAGAAGGCACGAGTTGCATGAATTTTTGGTGATGACTTCCAGGATGACCAATGAACTAGTTGTGTTAATGGAACTATTGAAATGGATATTTGACCCTTATCTAGATCAGTTTGTGTTTGTATTTGTTGAATACTTCTTGGTGTACTCGTGAACTCTTGACGATCATGCCAAACATATTGACACCATCTTTAGTACGAAAACATAGAATAGCCTTTACACCAGGCTATCAAAATGTGAGTTCTAGAATGATATAATTCATTTATTAGGAAATATATTTTCTAATTCAAGTGTGTTGGTGGACCCAAAAAAGGTGTAGACTATGGTGTCTTGGGAGAATCACAAGAATGTTTTTGATATCTAGAGTTTTTTAGTTTGGTTGGATATTACTGAAGGTTCATTAGGGATTTATCTCGTTTGAAATCAATACAATCAATATTAACCATAAATGGTGTTAAGTTTGAGTGGACATAGGCATGATATATTTATTTTCAGGAATTTCAGAAGTAGTTGACTATGATAACAGTTCTGATTTTACTATAACCTGGTATGAATTACACATAGTCTTTGAGATACTTCTGGTGTGGGAATTAGGGATGGGTTGATGAAGGATGACCGGGTCCTAGATTATTTGTCAATAAAGTTGAGAACTCATGAAATATATTAACCTAATAAGGATATCTAGCTATATTCATTGGTTTATTACATGAGGTGTTGGAGGAATTACATGCTGGGAGAGCGGTTCACGGTGTTTAATGATCTTAAAGGTCTTATGAAAATTTTCTCTTAGTGGGATTTGAATATTTGGCAGCATAGGTGGGTCAAGTAAATACAATACTTTGATTTTTAGTTGGGATACCCACTGGGAAAATAGAATACTGTTGTAGATGATCTGAGGAAAAAGACTCAAAATCAAGTAGTTCGGGAATCCAACTCTGTGTGGAGGATGAAGAAATTGTTTGCTGAGATGCACCTGGAGGTGTAGGATGGGAATAGTCCAATGAAACTTTCATCTATAGAATTGTTTTCTATACTTTTGATTCAGGTTAAGGAGTTCTAGCTAGAGGTTCCATTGTTTTTTTCTATGATGTAAAGACATAAAGTTGTGTATTTACCTTCTAGTTGTTTAGTTTGTGCTGATGGAGTTGTCTATGTTTAAGGAATGTTGTGGTACTAGTGGGTGCACGCGAATAGTTTATGTGAGAGTTTCATGCCTCAAAGTGGGGAGTACATCATGAATTGACTAAAATGTATCATGATATTTTCCTGCATTATTGGTGGACAAGAATGAAGAATGATGTTATGGGCTTCATGGAGAAATGTCTTACCTGTCAATAGGTAAAAGCCGAGTAAAAGTGTCTCGGTGGTCTGTTACAATTTTTGACCATTCTAGAATGGAAGTGGAGTGACATTATGATGTATTTTATACAATGTATTCCAATTATTCCTCTAAGGAATGATGCAATCTTGGTGGTTTTGGATTGGTTAACAAATGTTTCTCATTCCTTGCCCATCCAGGATACTTATATATTTGACCAGTTGTGTGATTTATATGATCAGAAGATAGAATGACTACATGGTGTGATAAGAACTATAGTTTTAGATCATGATCCATGTTTCACATCAAGCATATTGCTGGGGAAACAAAAGATTCTTGGTACCCACGTTTTTTTGAAACATCTTATCACCTACAAATAGACTAGTAGTCAGAGCATACAATCTAGGTATTGGAAGACATGTAGAGAGCCTTTGTTCTAGATTTTGGTGTATTATTTTAATAGAACTTTCCTCATGGTTTTTTTCATACAATAATAGTTTTTAGTACACAATTAAGATGAAGCCTTTTTATTCACTCTTTGGGAGACAATGTATATCCCCATTGTGATGTTTATAAGAAGGGAAGTTTGAGATATTGGGATTGTGTTTTGTAAATGATATTTCTGATAAGGTTTGGTTGATTAAAAAACTGTTGGAAGAAACACCGAGTAGGCAGAAGTCATATGTAGATCGACATCATATATCTCTCTAGTTCATGGTAGGTTATAGTGTGTTTATTTGGGTGTCTCCGTGGTTATGTCATCGTTGAATTCAGAAGTATGGAATGTTGAATATCAGGTATGTGTGGCCATTATAGATTGTGGAGATGATGGGATCGGGGGCATACTGATTGGGTATTCCACAATTATATAGTGTAATTCATGATGTTTTTCTTGTTTTGAAACTCCGGAATTATCAACATGTTCCATCTCATGTGATAAATGTTGAGGATGTTGAGCTGGAGGCCAATGTGTATTTTTATGAGAATCTGGTGAGTATTGTGGACCATTGTGAGAAAGTCTTGTGGGGAAATATTTTGCCTTTGGTTCATGTATTATGGTAGCATGAAAACATTCAGGAAGAAACATGGGAGTGATAATCATATATGTGGGCCCAGTGGCCCAATTTCTTTTCTTCGGAAGATCAGTGATGCTCGGGAAGAGCAGCATGAGGATCATCCATCATTATATGGGGAGGTTGTAAGATCTAGGGTTTTTCATAAGGTATGTTTTTGTTTATTATTCAGTTTATGTACATAATTTTGTTCAAATATGTGTTTCCAAATGATCATAGGAAGTATCAGGTGTGTTTTGGGGGTTCATGGAACCAAAGAAGAGGCAAAAACCAATTTCTAGGCTTGTTTCATAGTTTGTGTGCAATTAGTGAATACTGTGTGGAGAATCATAGGTAACCATATAGCATTGGATAGAGGGTTTCACATGGTTATGACATGATTATGCTAACCATGTACAATTAAAAGGAAACCATGTGAATGGGGAATTTTGAGACAGTATCTCTCGGACACTTGGTGCATGGTTTTTCAAATCGTGCATCCTAGTAAAGTTGAGAAATTTAAAAAATTTCCAATCTCGGATTTTAATGCTCACTCAGGATTTTCCCCCTTTCCTATTTGCTAAACCATAGTGTGTAAAGTACTGACTTATTCCCTTATGAAAATGATGTATACCATGAACCTGTGTGATTTATGATGAACTAGTAATGATAGAGAAATAATGAATTGGAACTTTTGTTAGTATAGCTTTGTAGATATTGTTAACTACTGGCCTCTAGATTGACTATCCTTTTCTTGTAATTTAATTATACTTTCATGAACTATTCGTTAAATGAGATATTTATAGACACTGTTGGTGGTGGCCTACTGAGTTTTACTCACAACCTTCTTGAGTTGTCGTTGGTTACCCAAGTAGATTTCATGCTTTCAAATCTAGACAAGGGAAAGGGACCTATGATAGGGAGATGAGTTTGACTGAGGACATTCATGGATGAGGTTTTGGACATGGAATCAGTTCCATTTTGCAGATTCATCTATTTGTCTTCATTTTTGGTTTTGTTCACATGGAATTGTATCATGAAATGAATTTTTTTGTTGCTTGTCGATTATACTCAGTTTGGGAGATGTTTCACAATGAATGTTATCGGTTTTTTTCTATTGTTTCTACAATTTATATTATATCATATTGTTTCTTTCTCTAGAAAATATGGTATAGTCTCCCCACCTAACCTATTGGAATTTTACGGCCTTTCAGCAACCTCTGGATGAAGGGGAGGCGTGCTTGAGGTCATGTGATGACCCTACCCAGCGCATCGATTTAGTGAAATCCAGGACAGGGACATTAAAAAGTGGTATGAGATGAGTTCTTTTCACTTTTTACTATTTCGGAAGAGTTAACATATTATTAGGACAATGTCAAGCCTTGGTAATGAGCTCATTCTTGGTAGTAGCTAATCCAAGTATAGGGGAAAACCCAATTCACCCAGGGGGAATTATTTTTCTTATTGTATGTTGTTATATTTGATGATATTTCACCATAGGGTGATGCACATGTGGTGTGATGTGACTGTTTTATGATAGCTTTCTTGTGGATATAATTGCACGAGGATGCGAATTCAAGAATTAATCTTGGAACCTATGTATATAAGTGTCATTCACTATAGTAGGCACACACATAAGGGACGAGATTGTGCGATATAGTGGGTAGATTTCATTTGACATTGTTAAATTTTGTGAAAAATAGAGTCTAAAAATTCAATGAAAATGGGTTAAAAGGGGCGAGGGGATAAATGTTAAATCGTATTTAAGGAATTATAATTGATAATGGTTAGTATATAAAATAATGTGTTATAGGAATAAGTTTGGTTTTGAGAGTAGTTTTTGAGATTGTGTAGATGGTAAGGATTGTAGTGGTGTGAGCTACTTACCCCATGTTAGCCATGAAAATAGTAGGGATGGTCATGGGCAGTGTCCCGGGTATGATTGGACCTATTTGGGTTGTGTATGTGAATATTTTCGGGGACTAATGAGGTTCCTTAATTTATATTTGTGAAATATTTATGGTTTTGGTTCCAAATTTTATGTTTGGAATTGTAGAGAAATGCCTCCACTAATATGTGTTTCGGTTGTACGATAGAAGGATGTTTCTGAGAATACCATAGTAGTAGAGGAGAATGAGTATCTGGTGGTTCAAGATAATAGGTAAGATAAGTAACATGATAATTTTACTAGTTTTATTTAGATGATGGAATGGAACCCTGTGAGGGTTGTGATGAGTATGTTTCAGAGGACTATGGTGTTTTAGCTATAGCATCCTCTGACCATTACCAGAGAGGTTGGGCCAGAGGTAGAAATGTTATGGATAGAATCTATCAAGAATATTATTTATCAGCTGGAGAATTATCTTGAGAATAGAGTTATTTTTGTGGACTACATCTTATGAGGGAAGACTAAGAGTTGGTGAGATATTAGGCTTCAAACAGATCAAAATGATGGAATGGCCTGGAGGGACTTCCATGAAATGTTTATGGAACAATATTACACCAAATCCATGAGGTAGGAGAAGGATGTAGAGTTTCTGAGTTTGACTCAAGGGGCTTCATCACTAATAGATTATCCTAACATTTTCATAGACTTGTGACGATTCTTCTCGATGATGAATAGATATGAAGTGACTATGGAAAAGTGAATCCAATATGGGATTAGGCAAGAGATTAGGTCCTAGGTGAACATCATCCATTTCAAGAGGATTACAGAGGTTCCCAACTAAGGCCTTATCTTATAATGGAACCTATATTGACATTCAGAAGGTGGACCTATGGTGAGAACTAGGAAGACATGTGGTAGAACCTCTGAGGAAAGTAAGAGTCATTTTGGATGTTACAAACATGGTTAGAGTGCGCAAAATAGTCATAAGAAAGGGACAGTTCCTCTGGGTGGTGATCATGTATTCTGTTATCAGTCAGGAAGGAAGAGGCACATGTGGGGTCAGTTTCCTCGACCACCAATATTGTTTTAGTCATATAGATGGATGGGAAATATAGAGAGGTTTTGCAAGAACCCTCGGTAGCCGGGCATGGATGGGAGTTAGAGGTTGATAATAAGTGCAGGTAGGGGAGTGATCACCCCATATCGTATAGGTAGTTGGACATCCACTATATATACTGCTAGGGGTGGTGGATGTGGAACTCCAGGATGAGACCATACGAATCACAAGGTAAGTGTAGTACAGGTTACTCAGGCTGGATAAAAGGGTCGAGGGGCAGGACATCTTCATGCAGTTCGGTCTACACATGGAGGTGGTGAGGTAGGATCGTCTACCGTTTGAGGTATGATTCTTGTAGCCTCCACACTCAGTAATGCATTATTTAACAAAGGTTCCACACACTCTTTTATCCTTTCACACTTCATGGTTGTGTTGGGCCTATCCATGGAACTATTATTATAAAGACCCGTAAAATTCAAGGGAAATTTTTTCTTAATTTTCTTTTGGATTTTACAAGAACACAGTTTCTGACGGCGCCTGATTCCGAGGCCCAGTGTGCCCGGAATCAATTTATGAAGTTTAGCTCAGGTACATTCAGTGAACGAACGAGCGGGTTTCTCTGACTTTTGAACCGGTTCTCAGAATCAAAATCTGAGGGCACCGATGAAACCGCAGTGCCGGTATTTGCTTAGGAACACCTATTCCGGAGTTGCGTTTTCTCAGGTGTTTATGGGGAATAAAAATATAATTGTTTTATATTTTTATTTCATCACTAAGCGGTTTAAGTGAAAATTAAGTTGTGTCTCAACTTAATTTCTCTCTTCTAAGTGGTTTAGCCCATGTGAGGTAGTTGGGGTGGGACCCACTGATGTTCTCACATCCCTTGAGAGGATTTAAGATGAGTTGGGGCCCACATGAGCCCACACCTTTTAATCTTCCCTTAACTCTCTTAAACCCCTTTTTCAAACCCCCCTGTTAAATTTTGATAACTCACCTCATTTATGGGACCTCTTCACTTTGTTCTCTTCCATTAATTCAAGACACCACCTTAATTAATAATTGAATCCTCAAATTTAATGTGGGTGGTGTATGAATTTTAAATAGATGAGTTAATGAAAATATTAGTCAATTCTAATAATTTTTTTAAGGGATGAGTCTTTTAATGAGAGGGGGGGGTCCATTGGAGAACTTCCTCTCCTTCCATACCTCCCTCTCCTTCCTCCATTGTTGCAACACCACCGAGGTTCCATCTTCTCCAACGAGACACCATTGAATGAGGAGGGATCGGTGGCGTGGTGCGGACACAACGATCTATGTTGACTTCAACGTCTTCCCGACGTCGGATCCAACAAACGACGCTCGAGACGGGATCAAAGGAACTTTACGGAAGCGACGAATGCCAACGACCGTCGCCACCTTCATCTCTTTCCTTATGATGACGTCAACGAGCCGGCGTTCGCCCATTCGCGACACCGTCATCCACGATGCTCAGCTATCGCAGATCTTTCTCGAGGTAGGGAAATAATTTGAGAATGATTTGATTCCCTTGATTCTTTCTTTCTAAAGAAAACAAAGAACACAGATCAACTTATTATATAGTTGATCCGTCAACGTTTTCCTTGTGGGTTGGGAATAATTTTGTTGCGGAAAGTTGTAGGGGTTTATTGCTTCTTGTTCGTGAAACATCCTTTGTCGTTCCTCATCTTATATTTTTATGGGCCACTTGTTATCATCTTAACAGAAGGAGGTCGGACCGCACGAACACGGCCGACCCTCCTCCCCCTACGTTGTTGCGTTGTTGCAGTTCGAAAGATGGAGGCATGGTGCAACGACACCGCGTGAGAACCTAGAGGGATGCGGCAAGGATGTGCGGCGCCGTCGTGCCGCGCCGTCAAGGACGAATGAAAGTGTGGTCGTAATTGGGACCACGAAGGAGAATAGAAGACTCCGCAGTTTTTTCTTTTGACGTGCGGATCGACGGGCATTGACGGAACGGGCCGTAGAGACGTTTTGATGTTTCCGCAGTGAAGATCGGGACCAGGGATGGGCATCAGCGCAGTCGGAATTGAAAATGGGACACCGGAGCAACTCTAGTTGCCCGCGGACACCACCGGCGGCACGGGTCACCGGCGTGGCGGCGCCCCGGCGCGCCGCCTGGAGAAACCGCCACGACTGAAGCCGCGATGACGAGCTGATGGATCTCGCGACCGCGCGGGATCCAAGGGGGGACGCGGAGCCTCGGCTTGCTGGTTGAGCCAGTGAGCCACCCGGCCGAGCCGGGCCGGCTTGGGCATACCGGGCCGGGCCGCACCCAGCCGGGTCGGACCCAGACCCGGGTCGGGTCGACCCGGTTCGGGCCGACCTAGGGGGGGTTGGGCCGGGTCGGTTCGGGCCCAGACCCCCCGTTTTCGGACCTCTTTGGTCTTTTTCCCATAACATGGGGTACAGACCTCCGATCGACTCAACGTTAGTTGCGTAGAGATCCTTGGATCTAGATGGTCATTTCAGTATATTACACTCAATGTTTCAGAGAACTTTTGGTTCAGCTGGGTTGGTTCGGATACGAAACCAACCGGGCCCTCGGAGCGGAAACACCTATATCTTGAGCTCCGGACGTCCGATTGATGTTCCGTCGACTTTTTTGGATTCCTCTTGATGAGACGGAACTTTTGGATTACTCCTCTTGAGGTTTGTATGCCGTCGGAGTGCGGTCGGGTTGGTTCGATCACAAAACCAACCGGGCCACTGGAACGAAAAAGCCAATAACTCACAGACCGGGCGTCTGAATGACACGCCGTCTGTCTCATTGAATTCCTCTTTAGGAGACAGAACATTTGGAATACTTCGCTTGAGTTTTGGATGCAGTTGGATAGTGGCTGGGTTGGATTGCACTCGAAATCCAACCGGGCCCCTGGAACGAAAAAGACAGTAACTCACAAACCGGGCGTCTGATTGACGCGTCGTCTGTCTTGTTAAATTTTTCTTGAGGAGACGGAAGTTTTGGAATACTTCGCTTGAGTTTTGGATTCAGTTGGATAGTGTCCAGGTTGGATTGCACCCGAAATCCAACCGGGCCCCTGGAACAGAAAAGCTGATAACTTTCAGACCGGACGTCCGTTTGACGAACCGTCAGCGGCGTTGGTGATCACGTTGAGAAACGGTCCCTATGAGTATACCGTATGTGAGTTCGGGGTACAGTTGAGTTATGGTCGGGTTGGTTCGCTCACGAAACCAATCGGGCCCCTGTAACGAAAAGGATAATAAATCACAGACCGGGCGTCTGATTGACACGCCGTCTGCTGCGTTGAGACCCCTATGACGAGGCGGTCATTTGAGATACTTATTAGTGGGAATTTTTAATACTTGGAGTATCAACCAGTAGCTCGTGGAGTGGACCCTCCTGTAGACAAGCGGGCGGAGTACGGAGACCGTGTAGCCGGATGAGACCTGACGACTGCTTGACCGATCGACTCGGTGTGTTTCGGAAAGCCCAGTGGGGAGGGCTTGGTTGTAGAGGCAGACCCACGGTGGATGAGCGCTTGGTTGTAGCGGCAGACCTTCGATACTCAACAGAAGGAGTATCTCTAGAGGCTATGAGGGGGAGTGCTTGGTTGTAGCGGCAGACCCACGGCGGAGGAGCGCTTGGTTGTAGCGGCAGACCCGCGGTACTCAACAGAAGGAGTACCTATGGAGGCTATGAGGGAGAGAACTTGGTTGTAGCGAAAAAACCATGGTGGGAAGTGCTTGGTTGTAGCAGCAGGCCCACAGTACTCGACAGGAGGAGTACCTCAGCAGTCTTAGGATGGTGAGCAGTACCTCGGAGACGTGACATGATCATTGTACTCCCAGAGACGGAGCTCTTCAGCAGTTACAATTTCGATAATAAAAATCCTGGTTTGAGCTGAGTCTATGACCTTTATGTTTAACTCATGATTGAGATGGGTCACTTGATAACTTAGGTATATGTATGGTCATATAACTGGATAGTGGTTATACGTTGATTTCAAAATCTTTGTGTTTCCTCATGATTGAGATGGGTTACTTGATAACTTGGGTATAGGTATGGGCATATACCTAGGTAGAAGTTATCTATTGAAATCTTCGTTGTGGTTATCCTTGTTGAATTTAGTGAGACCTTGAGGGTCTCGGGATCCCTACTGAGTATCGTTATACTCACCCTGCACGGGCTATGCCCGCACCTCGTTGTGTTGGTTGCAGACGATGGGCAACGCAGACAGAGGCCGAGTGTTCGAGGACTGGACGGTACCCGGAGGTGGACCTCACGACGAGACAATATCTGGTGGTGGACTTCACGACGAGACGACACTCGGAGGAGGTTGACGGGCGAGAGTGTTTTGGAGGCTATCTATACCTACCCTTCAGGTAGGATCCGTGGTGGACGATCCAGGAGCTGCGCTATCTGTACCTACCCTTCAGGTAGGATCCTTGGTGGAAGATCCAGGAGCTTCTTGTCACCTTCTGACTGTTTTGTCTTTTACCTTGTACTTTACAGTTGGGCCTGTATTTCCGACCCCTTTACTTTCATCACTACCTTTTTTTTCAGTTTTACTTAGTGTTTGCTTCCACTGGTACTATGATTGGTGTTTGTTTACTTTTATAAAGGCAATGCTTTCCCAGTTATCAGGATATACGCCTTTGGTGCTAGTCGCCAACCCCTGGCCTTTGGAAGGCGGGCTTGGGGTAGTTACGACACGGGCCCCGGGGGACGGGTCATGACAAATTGGTATCAGAGGAGTTCAGTTCTACCGCAGAACTCATGACTCTGATCTTTTTATTTCAGGGAAGAAATAGTGTTAAGGGTACTGAGTGTGGTCTTCAGTTCAGGGAGTCCAGTGTTGGTGCGACGACCGACGTATCCGTACACCAGGACCCTGACTACTGATTTCCGACTTTGTACACAAAAACACTGATTGCGTGTGTGTTTTCAAAGTTTTAAGTTAGCTCAAACAAGGTCAGATCACCAGGTATAAATCGTTGACTGTGTCGCATCTGTTCAGGATGTCTCCACGCAGACAGTCAGTTGGAGTTCTGAGAGAGTACTCGATGATGGCCCACTGAGCGGCGAGGCTCCGGTGCGGGGCCCTTTTTACTATGTTGGGCAGCCGATGCCACCAGCCTTACTAGAAAATTGTGCACGCTGGCAGAGCGCGTTGCACGAGTTCCAATAGTAGAGGCCTCTGAGGTTACGTTGTGAGACAGATTCCAAGATAGCAGAGCACTGGATAGAGGCGATTGATTGAGTTTTCCGCCTAGCTGAGACATCAGTAGGGTGGGTGGTGGACTTGGCCACAAGTGTTTTCCAGTGAATGACCATGAGGATGGTCTGCATAGTGAAGAGGCTTCGGTATGTGGACTGATTCTTGAGATAGTGCCTTCGGGTAGTGTGTCAGCAATAAATCACTACCTGTTGGTCAGCAGTTACAACCGGCGGTACCGGTAGGTGACACATGTAGGCTTACTACCTTATACATGTTCCAACATCAGATACCCTCAAGTTCTGAGGCGAGCCAGATGCACAGGCAGCTGAGAACTGGCTTGAGGAGGCGGCTGAGAGTTTTTCTAGAGCTTATACAGCTTCGGCAGGACGATGTTTCAATAGCTGAGTAATCATCCATGCATACCAATCATTTTTGGTACTTGATGACTATGATATGATCAGTTCTTAGATCTCGGACCTCAGAGCGAGGTGTGTTTAAAGGATATCTGAGTAAGCTCTCTTTTCTCTATGCATTCCTACTTATGTTAGGGTGCTAGAATGAACCTTTGTGGTTGAATGTTCTTTGGATGATCAGTTTTAGTCAGTGAATGTTAACAGTGGGAAGATGTGAACTGACATCAGTCTCAGAGACTTGGACGTGTAAAATGTTTCAAGAAGAAGAGGTGTTAAGGAAAGATGAATCTTCAGAGCAGCAGACGTGGAAGCAGAGCTAGGAGAGCAGCATGTGGTGGTGTACTTTTCAACATGTTACAACCACCCGCCTTTGTTGTCCCCTTCAGGATCAGGGAGCTGGAGGGCAGGGGAAATGATTAGCTGCATGCGGTCAAGGAGTGCGACTGAAAGGGCTCTAAGGATGATTTGATGGGTGGAATTTGTCTTCTACTAGCTGCCGTAGCCACATACATCGATACGAATCATCCCTTCCTTCCACGAATCTTGTCCCAGACCTAGAGTTTCTGGTAAGCTGTACAATTGACCCTCATGCCTATAGATACCTTTGGGAGAAGACTCGATAGTCACACTTATGAAGACGGTGTGATCTGACCATTGAGGCGAGAGTCTCGGTTGGGACCTCTTGGTGGCAGCGTCGAGGCCTTATGACGTTAGTTTGAGTATGGATTGAGAAATCACTATTCATACTCAAATTGATGGTATTAGGAAAACGTCAGGATGGGTTTTCCTTGGTCATCGAAAAGGAAACCCCAGGCAGCAAAGGTTAAACTCATGCATGGGAGGGTGTACCTGATCATTCTTGGGCCGGCCAACCTTACCCTCGTGGCAGCAGGAGTTTTGAGTTTCAGTTCTAATCAGGAAAGGGAGACCTCTAGAGTTCGAGAATGGCGACCACGTTCTTATATGGGTCTCACCTCGACGAGGTTTACGGAGATGTATCCGAGGCAGGGAGATATCTCTGAGGTTTAATGGACATTTTTAAGTCCTCAGTAGAGTAAGCAAAGTGGCTTACTGTTTGACCCATCCACATCAGTTGCACCGAGTGCACGATGACTTCCATGTATCTTAACTAGGGAGATACGTGCTTGACCCGATGCATATCATCGACCATGTGGAGCTAGACTTTGGTGAAGGGGTGACTCTGCGGGGTTCTAGTAGTGGTTGAGGCCTGACAGGAGCGGGTCCTACGAAGACGGTCGATTCTTTGGGTGCGCTTTCACTAGCAGTACGAGAACCTCCAGGTGAGCACATGAGAGCGAAAGGCTCAGATGCGTGCTCAGTACCACATTTGTATCCCTAGTTTGTGTAAAAGATTTATGAGGACATAAAGCCCTGAGGTGGGAGTAATTTAAAGACCCGTAAAATTCAAGGGTAATTTTTTCTTAATTTTTTTTGGGATTTTACAAGAATGAAGTTTCTGACGGCGCCTGATTCCGAGGCCCGGTGTGCCCGAAATCAATTTCCGAAGTTTAGCTCGGGTACGTTTAGTGAACGAATGAGCATGTTTTTATATATTTTTAACCGGTTCTCGGAATCGAAATCTGAGGGCACCGATGAAACCGCAGTGCCGGTATTTGCTTAGGAACACCTATTCCGGAGTTTCGTTTTCTCGGGTGTTGATGAGGAATAAAAATATAATTGTTTTACATTTTTATTTCTTCACTAAGCGGTTTAAGTGAAAATTAAGTTGTGTCTCATCTTAATTTATCTCTTCTAAGTGGTTTAGCCCATGTGAGGGAGTTGGAGTGGGACCCACTGATGTTCTAACTTCCCTTGAGAGGATTTAAGATGAGTTGGGGCCCATACGAGCCCCCACCTTTTCATCTTCCCTTAACTCTCTTAAACCCCTTTTTCAAAACCCCCTTGTTAAATTTTGATAACTCACCTCATTTATGGGACCTATGCACTTTCTTCTCTTCCATTAATTCATGACACCACCTTAATTAATAATTGAATCCTCAAATTTAATGATGGTGGTGTATGAATTTGAAATGGATGAGTTAATGAAAATATTAGTCAAGACTAATATTTTTTTTACGGGATGAGTCTTTTAATGAGAGAGGGGGGGGGGGGGGTCCATTGGAGAACTTACTCTCCTTCCATACCTCCCTCTCCTTCCTCATTTGTTGCACCACTACCGAGGTTCCATCTTCTCCAACGAGACACAGATGAATGAGGAGGGATCAGTGGCGTGGTGCGGACACAATGATCTATGTTGACTTCGACGTCTTCCCTGCATCGGATCCAACGAACGACGCTCGAGACGGGATCAAAGGAACTTTACGGAAGCGAAGAACGCCAACGACCGTCGCCACCTTCATCTCTTTCCTTACGATGATGTCAACGAGCCGACGTCCACCCTTTCACAACACCGTCATCCACGATGCTCAGCTACCGCAGATCTTTCTCGAGGTAGGGAATTAATTTGAGAATGATTTGATTCCCTTGATTCTTTAATTATAATGAAAATAACGAACAAGGATCAACTTATTATCTAGTTGATTCACAAAATTTTTCCTTATGGGTTGGGAAAAATTTTGTTGTGGAAAGTTGTAGGGGTTTATTGCTTCTTGTTCGTGAAACATCCTTTTTCGTTCCTCATCTTATATTTTTTTTGGGCCGCTTGTTATCATCTTAATGGAAGGAGGTCAAACCGCATGAACACGACCGACCCTCCTCCCCCCTATGTTGTTGTGTTGTTGCGGTTCGGAAGATGGAGACATGGTGCAATGATAACGCGCGAGAACCTAGAGGGATGCGACAAGGATGTGCGGCGCCGTCGCGCCGCGCCTTCAAGGCCGAATGAAAGTGTGGTCGTAATTGGGACCGCGAAGGAGAACGGAAGACTCCGCAGTTTGTTCTTTTGACGTGCGGATCGATGGACATTGATGTAACGGGCCGCAGAGACGTTTTTATGTTTCCGCAGTGAAGATCGGGACCCGGGATGGGCATCGGCACAGTCAGAATTGAAAACGGACCACCAGAGAAACTATGGTGGCCAGCGGACACCACCGGCAGCGTGGGTCGCCGGCGCGGCGGCGCCCCGGTGCGCCGCCTGGGGAAATCGCCCCAGCTGAAGCCGGGAGAGCGAGCTGATGGATCCCGCGACCGTGAGGGATCCAGGGGGGACGTGGCCCGCGCCACGTCCGCGTAGCCTCGACTCGCTGGATGAGCCAGCGAGCCACCCGGCCGAGCCAGGCTGGCTTGGGCGGATCGGGCCGGGCCGCGCCCAGCCGGGTCAGACCTGGACTCGGGTCGGGTCGACCCGGTTCGGGCCGACCCAGGGGGGTTGGGCCGGGTCGGTTCGGGCCCAGACCCCCCGTTTTCAGACCTCTTCGGTCTTTTTCCCATAACATGGGGTACATACCTCTGATCGACTCAATGTTAGTTGCGTAGAGATCCTTGGATCTAGACGGTTGTTTCTGTATATTACACTCAAGGTTTCAGAGAACTTTGGGTTCAGCAGGGTTGGTTCGGATACGAAACCAACCGGGCCCTCGGAGTGGAAATGCCTATATCTTGAGCTCCGAACGTCCGATTGACGTGTCGTCAACTTTGTTGGATTCCTCATGACAAGACAGAACTTTTGGCTTACTCCGCTCGAGGTTTGGATGCCGTCGGAGTGTGGTCGGGTTGGTTCGCTCACAAAACCAACCGGGCCCCTGGAACGAACAAGCCAATAACTCACAGACCGGGCGTCTGTTTGACGCGCCGTCTGTCTCATTGAATTCCTCTTGAGGAGAAGGAGCTTTTGGAATACTTAACTTGAGTTTTGGATGCAGTTGGATAGTGGCCGGGTTGGATTGTACCCGAAATCCAACCGAGCCCCTGGAACGAAAAAGCCAATAACTCACAGACCGGGCGTCTGATTGACGTGTCGTCTGTCTCATTGAATTTCTTTTGAGGAGACGGAACTTTTGGCATACTTCTCCCGAGTTTTTAATGCAGTTGGATAGTGGCCAAGTTGGATTGCACCCAAAATCAAACCGGGCCCCTGGAACGGAAAGCTGATAACTTTCAGACCGAACGTCCGTTTGACGAACCGTTAGCGGCATTGGTGATCAAGTTGAGAAACGGTCCCTATGAGTATACCCTATGTGAGTTCAAGGTATAGTTGAGTTATGGTCGGGTTGGTTCTCTCACGAAACCAACTGGGCCCCTATAACAAAATGGCTAAAAACTCATAGACCGGGCGTCCGATTGACGCGTCGTCTGCTGCGTTGAGACCCCTATGACGAGGCGGTCCTTTGAGATACTTCTTCGTGGGACTTTGTGATACTTGGAGTATCGACTAGTAGCTTGTGGAGAGGACCCTCTTGGAGACGAGCGTGCGGACTACGAAGACCGTGTAGCCGGCTGAGACCTGACGACTGCTTGACCGATCGACTCGGTGTGTTTCGGATAACCCAGTGGGGAGCACTTGGTTGTAGTGGCAGACCCACGGTAGATGAGCGCTTGGTTGTTTCGGCAGACCCATGGTACTCAATAGAAGGACTACCTATGGAGGCTATGAGGGGGAGTGCTTGGTTGTAGTGGAAGACCCATGACGGAGGAGCGCTTGGTTGTAGTGGCAGACCCGCGATACTCAACAGAAGGAGTACCTCTGGAGGCTATGAGGGGGAGCGCTTGGTTGTAGCGGTAGAACCATGGTGGGAAGCGCTTGGTTGTAGCAGCATGCCCACAGTACTCGACAGGAGGAGTACCTCAGCAGTCTTAGGTTGGTGAGCAGTACCTCAGAGACGTGACAGGATCATTGTACTCCCAGAGACGGAGCTCTTCAGCAGTTACAGTTTCGATAATAAAAATCCTGGTTTGAGATGAGTCTATGACCTTTATTTTTACCTTATGATTTAGATGGGTCACTTGATAACTTAGGTATATGTATGGGCATATACCTGGATAGTGGTTATCCTTTGAATTCATAATCTTTGTGTTTCCTCATGATTGAGATTGGTTACATGATAACTTGGGTATAGGTATGGGCATATACCTATGTAGAGGTTATCTGTTGAAATCTTCTTTGTGGTTATCCTTGTTGGATTTAGTGAGACCTTGAGCATCTTGGGGTCCCCACTGAGTATCGTTATACTCACCCTTCCACGGGCTATACCCGCACCTTGTTGTGTTGGTTGCAGACGATGGGCAGCGCAGACAGAGGTCGAGTGTTCGAGGACTGGACGGTACCCAGAGGTGGACCTCACAACAAGACAGTATCTGGTGGTGGACTTCACGACAAGACGACACTCAGAGGAGGTTGACGAGAGAGAGTTTTGTGGAGGCTATCTGTACCTACCCTTTATGTAGGATCCTTGGTGGACGATCCAGGAGCTGCTTGTCACCTTCCGACTGTTTTGTCTTTTACCTTGTACATTACAGTTGGGCTTGTATTTCCGGCCCCTTTACTTTCAGCACTACCTTTGTTTTCAGTTTTACTTAGTGTTTTCTTCCGCTGGTACTCTGATTGGTGTTTGTTTACTTTTATAAAGGCAATTCCTTCCCAGTTATTGAGATATACGCCTTTGGTGCTAGTCGCCATCCCCTGGACTTTGGAAGGCGGGCTTGGGGTAGTTACGACACGGGCCCCAGGGGACGGGTCTTGACAATTATTTCAGGTTATGTCAATTGATACTCCATTAGGGGTGCAATTTGAGGATAACAGATAGTTTAAAGGTTTTACTTTAGAGTTTGTTGGTTATTTTTTTATGTGGAACCTGTTTTTACTCTAGATGTTTGGTTTTGGCTTGATCTTGGGTATGGACTAGAGAGTGTGGTATCCGGAGCCTATGAATTTTTACCGTCGTAGGGTAACATTCACATCTCCCGATGAATAAATTTATTTCCTTTGTAGTGAGAGGTATGTACAAGCAGGTCATTGAGGTATAATTTTTTTGAAGTTGGGAGAACTCATAGCCCAAGTGTCTTGACATATTCTTGATGATGGGGAGCTGGAGAAACATGTAT
This sequence comes from Viscum album, assembly GCA_963277665.1. Taxonomy (NCBI): domain Eukaryota; kingdom Viridiplantae; phylum Streptophyta; class Magnoliopsida; order Santalales; family Viscaceae; genus Viscum; species Viscum album. Next base: position 1,766,699,199 of record OY728120.1, read on the forward strand.
TTACTCCAATGGTGGATCGGTTTCAGGAAGTATTTTTTGAGGATTTTACAGGACTGCCGCCCGAAAGGTATTTGGATTTTATGATCGAGTTGCTGCCACAGGATAAACCAGTTTCTATTCTAGAATATAGAATGGCTCTGAGAGAAATCAAGGAGCTTAAGGATCAACTAGAATATTTGGAGAGAAAGGGGTTCATTTGACTGAGTACATCACCATGGGGATCCCCTATTCTATTTTTTAAGAATGGTGGTGGGTGATTGAGGTTATGCGTTGACTATAGAAAGTTGAATCAGATGATGGTTAAGAACTGACACTCGCATCCTAGAATTGGGGACATGTTGACCAAATGAGGGGTGCCTCAGTGCTCTCTAATATTGACATGAGATCTGTATACCATTAGTTGATGGTCAGACCATATGATGTACTGAGGACATATTTACAGAGCAGGAATGGGTTGTATGAATTTTTTTGATGTCGTCCGGGATGACCAATGCACTAGAAGTGTTCAAGGAATTGATGAACTAGATATTTCACCCCTATCTAGACCAGTTCATGTTTTTCAGTGTTGATGGAATCTTGGTGTACTCATTATCTCTTGAAGATCATGCCAAACGCCTTTACATCGTCTTGAGTACACTAATAGAGCATATGATTTATACCAAGCTTTCAAAATGTCAGTTCTGGATTGACAAAATGCATTTATTGTAACATATCATTTCTGAGTCAGGTATGTTGGTGGATCAAGAAAAGTTGTAGGCTATGGTTTCTTGGGGGCATCCCAAAAATGATTCTGATATCCGGTGTTTTCTGGGTTTGGGTTTCAATTACTGAATGTTCATTTGGGATTTATCTCATTTGGCATCACCACTATCAATCTTAAACAAGCATGGTGTTATGTTTGATTGGACATATGCATTCAGTATTTCTTTTTATTAATTGAATAAGTAGTTAACTACCGTATCAATTCTGATTCAACTTGATCTTGTTAATAAGTAAACCTTGTTTTGTGATACATCTAGTGTGTGACTTGGGGCAGTGTTAATGAAGTATGATCATATCATAGATTATGGGTCAAGGAAGTTGAGGCCTCATGGAAGATATTACCATACCTATGATCTTAAGCTGGATTATTTGGTATTTTCCATGATGTTTTGGAGGAACTACTTGCTGGGAGAGTGGCCCATGGTATTTACTGATCATAAAAGTATTATGTACATTTTCTCTCTGTGGTATTTGAATCATTGGTAGTAGAGGTGGGTCGAGTAACTCAATCCTTTGATTTTGATTTGGGTTACACACAAAGAAAAGGGAATAGTGTTGTAGATGCTCTGAGCTGGAATACTTAGAATAAAGTAGTTTAGGAATCCATATCTGAGTGTGGGATGACGGATTTGTTTGCTGGGAAGCACCTGGAGGTGCAGGATGGGCACATAGAAATGAACGTTACATCCATAACATTTTAGTCTATGCTTTTGAGCCTAGTCAAGGAGATTCACCTAGAGGATCTAGAGTATTTTTCTATGAAGCAAAGTCTTAAAGGTGTGTATTCACCTTCAATTTGTGTTGTTTATGCTTTTGGAGTTGTCTATGTTTAGGGAATGTTTTGGTATTAGTGGGTGAACACAAAGAGTTGATGTGCGAGTTCCATGCCTCAAAGTGGGGAGTACATCATGGATTGAGTAAATTTTATCAGGATATTCAGCTCTAGTATTGGTTTCCAAGAATAATGAAAGAATTTGTGTGTTTCATGGTGCAATGCCTTACCTTTCAACAGGTAAATGTAGAGCATTAGAACCTGGGTGGTTTGATACAATCATTTACCATTCTATAATGGAAGTGGAATGACCAGATGATTGACTTTTTAGGGGGTCTTCCAAGGATTCCTCAAATGAATAATGCAATCTGGGTGGTTTTGGATTAGTTGACTAAAGTGGCTCATTTCTTACTAATCCAGGATACTTATATATTTGAAAATTTGTGTGATTTATATGTTTGGAAGATAGTAAAACTACATGGTGTGCTAAGATCCATAGTTTCATATCTTGGTTCATGTTTCACATCAAGATTCTGGCTGGGGCTATAGAATATGCTTGTTACCCAATGGTTTGTGAGTACGTCTTATCACTCATAGATAAACATGTAGTCAGATCATAAAATCTAGGTATTGAAGACATATAGAGTGACTGTGTTCTAGATTTTAGTGGTTTGTGGGAAAAGAACATGCCTCATATCGAGTTTTCATACAACAACCATTTTTAGTCTAAAATTCAGATGGATACTTTTGAGTCACTCTCTGGGAGACCATGTAGATCTCTATTGTCTGGTTTATAATAAGGGGAGTTTGAGCTATTGGGACTGAGTCTTGTAAAGGAGATGTTTGATAAGGTTTAGTTGATTCATAAGCATATAGAAACAACACATAGTAGGAAGAATTCATTTGTAGATCGGCATCGTATAATTCTGTAGTTCTTGTTAGGTGATAGCATGTTTCTTTGGGTATCACCATGGTTTGTTCATCGTTGAATTCAGAGGTAGGGAATGTTGGAAAACAGGTATGTGTTGCCATTTGAGATTGTGGAGAGGATAAGACCAGGGGATTAAAAATTGGATCTTCCACATTGGTATAGTGTAATTCATTATGTTTTTCGTGTTTCCAAACATAAACAGTATCAACCAGATCCATCTCATGTGATAAATATTGAGGATGTAGAACTAGAGGATGATGCGTCCTTTTAAGAGCAACTGTTGAGTATTATGGACCGTTGTGTGAATGTCTTGTGAGGAAATACTTTTCCATTGGTTTGAGTATTATGGTAGTATGAAAATTTTTAGGAAGATACCTGGGAGAAAGAATCATATACGTCAGCCTTGTGGCCAAATTACTTTTCTTCGAATACACAATGATGCTCAGGAAGAGCAGATTGAAGACGATCCATCCTAAGGTGGGGAGGTTGTAAGATCTAGGTTTTTTCATAAGGTAAGTTTTTTTTGATGATTTATTTTATGTGCTTTATTTTGGTGAAATATGAGTTTCACAAATATCATGGAAAGTATTGAGGGTGTTGCGGGGGTTTGGAGCACAAAAGAGGATGGAGAAAAGAAATTTCTATGCATGTTTCATTGTTTTTGCATCATTAGTGAAAACTGTGTGCACCATACTAGGTAACCGTGTAGCCTTCAATAGAGGATTTCACATGGTTATTGCACAGTTAATATAACCATGATTAATTCCTAGGAAACCATGAGAAATGGGGGTTTTGGGATAGTAGCTATCACATAGTTGACAGAAGGGTTTTCAAACCATGAATCCCAGTAATGTTGAGAAATTTTAAAAAATTCCACTGTAGGATTTTAAGGCTCACTCGGGATTTTACCCCTTTCCTCTCCCCTAAAACCTAGTGATGAACCACCCTTCCAAGATATAACAAGGGTAATCCTCCTTAATACCTAGGTCATTTGGAGTATTGTCGATTGAAGATTGAAGCTACATGTAAGTCTAATCTCCTCCATTCTTCCCCTTCTCGATAATGATTTTAATGTTTCATCCATATCATTAAAAATGTCTAAAACCTATTTTTTCAATGAGCTATAGGTTGAGGCTTAAAGTGTTGGTTGAATCCAGATCAAAGGCCACATTTGGGAGTGCATTTTTATAAAAGATTTTAGGTAGGTGGTCTATAAGTTATATAACATAGTTTATTTGAAGAATTGTACTGGTCTAACTTTTTTCTTTGTTATTTCAGGATTTTTTTTGAAACCATTTAATAAATTTGGAATTTTTGTGTGTCTAAATGATTAATGGAAACCCTCATGGTCACCAATGGAAGCACTAAAGATGATTTTATCTATTTAAGGCCATCCATGGGGTATACAGATACTTTCTGAATATAGAATTGGTAAATTATTTTCTAGGTTATTGTGAAATATTGTAGAGAACATTTTGAGTATGTTATATTATTAATGTATTTCCAAATGGGGCTTATAACTTATGTTAAATATTCTTAAGCAAGTTAGTTAATGTGAAATAGTGAATATGTTAAATTGACAATGGTATTGGAAATGGGAAAATATGTTGAAGGGAATTTCTGAAGGGAATATATAAATATATATAATGGTTTGACATAAGGTAATTATTGAATATTCTAGGTGAGTTAGGATTGAGAATGTGATTTGGGAGAAATGATATAAGTAATGTAAACAAAAAAGTATTAGTGGGTTGTGGCACAATATGATTTAACCTATTGATTGTTATGGATTATGATTGTTGTATGTATTTATTTTTTTTGTATGTGATATGGTTTGTGTGTGGTTACGGAATGTATAAGATTATCCACATTGATTGAGGTTTGGGATAAAGGAATGATGCTCCTCCCATAGGTCACGTTGGATTGATCCTCTAACTCCAACCACAATGAATGGTCTAGGGAAGGGGACATAGCTCAATTCCCCTAATAGTTTTATTCCACTCGTACCGAGGCTTCATGGTGAGGATATTTTGATATTGTGATATGTTATTCCTAGTGAGTTATGTACATAATTATTCCCTTATGAAAATGATGTATTCCATGAACATTTTGTGATTGATGATGAACTAGAAATGATAGATACATGATGAATTGACACCATGGTTAGTATAGGTCTATAGATATTTTTAACTTGTGGCCTCTGGATTGACTACCCTTTGCTTGTTATTTAATTATACTTGAATTCACTTTACATTATACTAGATATTTATAGACATTGTTGGTGGTTCCCCACTGAGTTTAACTCACCCCTTTTTAGGCCATTGTTGGGTATCCGACCAGATTTCAGGCTTGCAAGCTATGACAAGGGAAATAGCCCTATTCTAGGGAGTTGAGATAGACTTGGGACATGGATGGATGTGGTTCCAAACATGGAGTCTAAGATGTTTTGGGGATTCTGCAATTTTTCTTCATTTGGGGTTTAGTTCACTTGGCATTTTAGCATGAGATGACTTATTTACGGTTTCTTGTGGATTATATTGAGTTGGGAAGATGTTTGACTATGCATGTTATTGGATTTTTTCTATTATTTCCATTATTTGTATTGTATTCTACTATGTATTACTCTATTAAAGATGGTATATTCTACCCACTTGACCTATTAGACCCTCACTACTAGTCAAATACTTCTGGAATATGGGGAGGTTCGCTTATCGTCTTGTGACGACTCGGTTGAGGGCACCGATTTAGTGGCACCCGATTTAGGGTCATTACATGTTCTCCATAAAACATGTTCCACTATGTTTTGAAACATTATGTTTGTGAATCTAATATACATTATTTTATTACTAATGAGAACGCATAGTTGACTATATTTTTTTAATATTTCCCCTTTACCCATGATCATTTATACACAATCATCTACAAATTTCCCTTATTTTATATCTTTATATATATATATATATATTATTTTTATTTACAAAAAAAAATTTAATATTCCATACCACTAGATTTTACGCCTCTTTAATTACTATACATATTCATGTATCATTTTATTTACATGATTTCATACCTGTGAATTTAAAACACATTTATAATTACTTTTTCTTTTTAATGACTTTTTTTAAATCAATTTATATTATTACCCTTTTTGTGAATTTCAGAATAAGTATTATTTTATAAAAACAAATAATAATAAAAAAATATTATAGAAAAGTTAAAAATTTTAATCCTCCCACACCATTAAAGGATTTGTTATTAATCATAAAATATAACTAAAACAAAATTAAATAATTTAAAAAAACTAGAATATAATTTTAAAAATCACATTCAATAAAAAAATAGAAAAATATATAAAAATTGAAAAAAATGAAATTTTAAAAAATAAAATCACAAATTATGTTATATTTGGATATTAATAAAAATTTTCTCCTAATTACATGAAATTTAACATAATAACATGATAACACATATCATGTAACATTTCAACCCAAATATACAATGTCTTGATTCTTGAGCCGGTCCACTGTATGCTGTAGAGAATATTCCCCATCACCTTGGATGGAAATAAAAACATGTCCAAAAAATTATATATTATGGGAATTATTTATTGGAAGTACTCATAAAACAAAATATTTTCTTCACCAAAATGTATGGTATGAACATTAAATTGGTTGAATACTTAACGCATAAAGAATAAATAATTTTTATAAATAATGAAACCAAACAAAAGATAATCCCATTATCATTTGCTCAAAAATCCATAAAGACATGAATTAATTTAAATAAACATAACCAATAAAAAGACATACATCAAACTTTATTCAGATAAAATGTATGAACAAAAGTGAAGATGTACTAGAACAGAAGTCCAATTGGGATGATTACAAGAAGTATCAAAAAATACATGACTGACATTTTTATCTAGAACTACTTAATTGTTTATGATAAGATATCCCCTATACTTTTTACCATCTCTTATCCCAAAAAAAATAAAGAACCTATACTAACATAGGGTAGTGCCATGATTGATCCTAAAATATGTGAAATTGATTCTACATACATAGTAAGTGTGTATATACTTTGTGGGAGACAAGACATAGTAGAATTATACCGCCTGATCTATGAATAAACTTTAATAAATAAACCATTTCATTCTATGGTGAAATACAAGAATGAATGTACCATGTCAGTTTCCATTAGAATAAAATCATATAGAACACAAATATTTCTTCTATTTTTAAAAAACTTCAGTTTTTGATAAGATTCTATATTTTCATTAATATAAAAATAAATGGATACAATTTGAAACATAAAGTGAACTAATTTTGAATTAGATGAATATAAACCATAAAGACGAATCTACACGTAGAAGAACATATTATCATTTATAGAAACTAATGTACTCTATTTCATTACTATAACATATATCATACTTTATGAAAATATGAATCAAATGATACAAAAATAACATGTACACATAAATCAATAATAAATTATAATCAAGAAATATGTATCATGAGAGACATTACAACTTTTCTAGGAGAAAATATTTAATATAACTAAATAAAAATCCATTCAATGGATATAATATGGGATCCTAACATTACATAAACTATGATTCAATCCTCCTTCAACTCCTTGGGACTAATACACTCCTGTTTGATCATAATTATCTATTATTTTTACAACAAATAGTGCATAATTTGAACAAATATAGTACATATCCATAGAATTCATTCTTATTTTCCAAATTTTTCCCATAATGTGCTAAGTGGATCTTAATAATAACATCTAACACAATAATTAAAACATTTAATATCACACAAAAAAAATTTCACATCTCACCTACAAATGTCCTTCATGGAAACAAACCCTTCTATAATAATATCAATCCATTATACATTTATATCATATATAAAATTTTCTCACCATATTGATGTAAACAACATCAATAGGATTATATTAATGGGAAAAATAAATATCAATAAACTCTTAAAATCATTCTAAATAATGAAAAATCATTTAATAAAATTATAAAATAATAATTCATTATGTATATAACTAAATGAAAATATTTTATATTAATGAAAGATAATAATAGTAAATACAATTAACTTATGAAACAAACTTCAAAATATCCAAAGATGTGTTTTTTATAAAAAATATCCTAAAAAACATTAGAGTTTCCCCATGTTAACATAGATCTAAATATGAAATGAAAATACCTTCATTTATTTTATGAAAAGTAAAACGTGTCATTCATATAAACTATTTTCTAACCCAATTTATAAAAACATGTAATTTTTATCTTTTATGAAATTATTACTCAATTTCCAATGAAATCCTGGAGTGAAATTTAACAAAAAATAACTTATAATTATTACAAAAAAGAAAAATAATAAATATAAAACTAAAATAATTAATTTAATGAATAAATAAATATTGGGTTTCTTAACAAATAAAGGTACATAGAGCCTAAAAATAATTGATAAAATCAGTGTCAAGATAAATATTTCAATCAAGTGAGGAGAAGGTGAAACCTTGTAAGAATATTAAAATAACTTAATTTAACAAATATAAATTGAAATTATATTCAAAATGGAAAACCATAGGCGAACAAGACCATGATAATGAAAAAACATGGATTAAAGAGGAGTGAAATTGAAAATAGGGGATTATTTGTTTTGGTGGACCCTGAATAATCTATTCAAAATGTTGAGAAATAATTTACAAGATGGTATGAAACTGAGAAGATAAAAGGGTGGGGTTTAATTCCTCATGTGTATCCAAAAAAAGTATAAATAAATTGGTATAAGTCTCTATTATTTAAAAAAAATGAAATTATAGTGTTTCAAACGAATGTATGATATGGTTACATTGTTTTACATAGCATACATGATCCATGCATGGGATACTAGTCATTTTACCATTGTAGTTTTATTTATATTTTTAAGTTTTTCATTGTTTTATTTTTAAATATAAAATTTCAAGTAGTATTGAACATTTTTTCATGATATTCATGAATGATTTAACTTATTTATGAACAATAATTCCATAAGAGTTTCATTTTGTTTCATGAATCTAGTTTGTATCCTTTGAAAATATGAAAAAAATACTACACTACATAATGCACATGGCTCGAGTATTATAATATTTACATATAAGATAGGGTACTAAAAATGATATTAGAGATTAATTTTAGGTTTATTCATCGTAAATATTTGGTAGAAATTAAGAATTGGTGTTTATAAAAGCCTTGAACCCATATTCTCAGATCCGGTGTAACAAACATGAACATTATATTTCATGCTTTAATACCATTTACGGTGAGAAAATATTCTCCATTCAAAACATACAAAATAATAATGACAAATTTGACCACATACAATATAAAGGGACTTTTAGGTTAATCATTTTATTGAATTAGTAAAAAATATTATATAAATAATACCCTTGACATTAAATGGGAATTTATACCACTTAACCCATATTTAATAATTTAAAAGTAAGTCATCATCAGCATAATCCATATAAAATCCTTTGAAAAAATCATACAATATAATTCGTGTTAATATGTGGAAAAAGAAAACATAATAAGGGTGATATAAAATTCTCGTTAGGGGTAAAAATAAGTATTACCAATTTAAAGTCTTCAACTATGATAACAAGTGAATAAGGGCATCACAAAATAACCAGAGTGAGAATTACAAAATTTAAAATATCCATAGATACCTGAATCATCAATCATGAAACAAGGTACAAATATTTTAAAAATTAAATATTTATAATAATAAATAATCATGTGCCATGTGATATCAATCTTGATCAAAGGAATCCTAATTACCAATATAAACAATAGATAAAATGTGGTGGTAAATTGGAACATCATCACCATTTACCACATAAATAACCTTTATAATTAGAAAATCCATATGGCCGACAACCAATATTATTATTTAGAGAGCATAATCATTACACAATTCATTAGAGTGCTATTTCTATGGCCCCATAATATAAATTATATTGGGATCAACATGCGCTATTTAGGTGAACCAATCATAAAATTTATAACAAGAACAATTGAAACTATCTTGGAGCACCCATTGTATTTAATTTAAAATAACCAAAAATAAAGTACATAGATATTATAGTTCATTTTAAAAATCATACAAACAATATTTATTCTTTTCACTATATTATTAACCTAGGAAAATGAAATGGGTTCCATAAAAATTTCTTTAATACATGATTAACCCATGAAAAATAAACGGGTTCCATAAAAATACCTTTGAAACATGATTAGACTGTGGAAAATAATTGGGTTCCACACTAATCTATTTGAAATATTATTAACCCAAGGGAGAGAAATAGTTTCCCTAAAAATCAGCTTGAAACACGATTAACCCAAGTAAAAGAAATGGGTTTCATAAAAATATTTTTGAAACATTCATAATCCATCGAGAGAGAGAATGAGGCTGGTATCACTATAAAATATCCCAGTTGAATAATAAGAAGAAATATGGTTTTTTGAAGTTTATTAATCAAAATAAAATTAAAATATCATTAAAAACATTTTTTAGAAAAATAATCTTTTCCTTTGGAAAATAAATTTTAAAAAATAAAAATTCAATAATTATTTTGAAAATCCATTTCTTTGAAAATATAAAATAATAATTTTAAAATAATATTCAATGTAATTAATTTTCTTGTTGGAGGGAAAATTATTTCTTTCCATACATATTTAATCAAATATTCCTTAAAAAATTTTCATAAAAACCAAATAGGGTTTTTTTGGAAAATGACATGAATATTCCTTTATGTTTTCTTAAAAAGCGAAATTTTGGGTGAAATTTACTTTAAAAAATAAACAAATTTTTTTTTTGATTTTTTATGAAAATATATATGTTAAATGAAATTTTATTTTAAAATTAAGAGATAAATTAAATCATAAAATTTTAAAATATTTTCTTTTAAAAGAGACTATTTTAAATATAAAAACCATACACATAGAAAATAAACCATTTTATTAGAATATAAGCATATAATATATAAAGGAAACATCTAATAGTCTAGGAATATTGGAGGTGGTTAATTCTTTTCATGATTTATCTGTTAAAAAAAATAAATTCCACTTGAAAAGAGTTTAAATGGAAACTTTTTTAAAAGAATGTATTTTACCACATTGGAAATATTTGAATCATAATACCAATGAATGATTAATAATTTAAAAGACAAAATATCAAGGGAATAGATAAATTAATTAAATTCATTTCAATGGTGGTGTATATACACATCTAAAATGAATATTTGTGAATAACATCAAAATATGCCTCCATAAAATGATAAAGAGATAATGTCCCTCACAATGATCTTGACAGTGAAGTGAGAATTAATAAATGGTTAAATATTATATATAAAATTTAATCCACATATAATAAGGGTAAATAAAAAATATTATATTAAAAATTCATTTCACTAAAAATATTATAATATAAAAGTAAAATAATAATTAGTATAACCCAATAAATGAATTTGATTTATGAAATTATTTACCATATGCTAACTTTCATGTCAGAACCCCTTCAATGTGATAATTCAAATTAAACCTAAAATACCATGATTTATGATGGATTAAAGATATAGAATTTAAAATTGATAATTTATACACCATAAAATAAAAAAAATTGTTGAATATGAAATATGTCTCATAATAGTTAGAGTGAGAAAAGAAAACCGCATACCTCGAGCTCAGACATTCTTTGTATGTACATTAACTCCAATATAATAATATTAAATCAATTATTTGATTTCTTATAAACATTTTTTGGGTAAAATACCTTATAGATAAATCATTTAATTTATTTACTTTTTAAATTACACATTCAAATACTTAATCAGTTAAGTCCATAAGGGGTGTTTTGAGGATGTTGAATTCCTTGTTTCAAAACAGATTAGATGTGTTGAACATGGTAAAAGAGGCCATTATTTCAACATATCCAGAAAAATAATAATAATACTTATTAATAAATTATAATTTTAAACCCAATCATGAAAAATGGATTTAAAAAATGAACTACAGTATGGTCATTGAGAGAGTAGGGAATATGTATGTATGAGTAATGTTTCCATTTTCCAGTTTTCCTCATGTAAATAATAAATTTATTATTTAATCTTTATAAAATGATAATAATATGATACAGACAATATTATTTCTTTAAATTTACTTATATATATCATCTTTGTGGCATGTTTATGAAAATATAATCACATTGCTTCATGGAGGTTGTAGTCCACACATACAAGAATGACGTTATAATTTTTTAGTGTAAGAAATAAAAAATACATTGTTTTTAGAACGATAAATATTTCATTAATATCAATATTATGACCTTTTTATCAAATATATTCATTAAGTTTATCCTTATTAAATTCCATTTAAATTGTTAGTGAAAAAAATCTAATCACTTCACAAGGAGGTAGTTCATAGAATACATGAGTGACATTATTGTATCCCCCATTGAATAAAAAGTTAGAATATATATGTGATATAATTCAGAAATTAGTATAAATTTTTATAAATTTCACTCATATATTTTAAATCAGTCATTAAAACAAGCCATAAGAGGTGATGAGTGATAACGAATTATATTAGACCATGAGGCGATAATCTATTGTGCACATGAATAATGATTTCATATCCCATTTAATTGAAAAAAAATATTTTAACTTATTATTTTAATATAAAAACATCCAATTATATATGCGATAATATTTATTATCATATGAATGTAGTTTTAAAATATTTTAAGGTGGTGGAAGAAGAAAAAACACATAATTAGTGATATTACCTCTGCATAGACCACCACTTTACGATTCGACATAAAAAAATTCTAGAATATAATTCTGAAAATGAAAATAATTCTCCGATAAGATAATAGTTTTTTTGAAGTTATTTTTTTATTTCTATGATGAAACAAAATGGTTTAAGGTGAGAATAATAGAGGATATTGGGTGACCGTTTATGAGTGAGGTGAGTGATATGAGGTGGTTTTGAATAGAAAAATTTGTACCAAAATATATCACATGAAAACATTCCCCAAAATGAAGAATTACAAATAATTAGACCTTATAATTTCGAAAAAAATACATAAAATAGTTTTTTAAAAATGTTTTTATTTTACCTTGACATTTTTCTTTTAGTTTAACCCTCAGTAGACCCATTATCTCTTTAACTATGGTAATTTGTGTATATTATTTTCAATATTAAGTATGGTAACAAATAGAAATGTCATTTTCTGATAATATAAATTATTATTAATATAAATATTGAACCCATTTTAGAAAATTAAATTCTAAAAATTGGAAAAATTTAGTGTAAAAGTAAACTAACAGATGTGACAAAATACTAGTTTTTAATTAGTATAGTTTTCAAGTAAAATATTATTTTATATTCGATATATGACCAGTAATAAGGATTTTATATCAATAAATTAATATTTATTAATATATAATCTATTAATTTCATTTAAATCATTATTTATGTGGGGTTTAATTAATTAAAAAGGGGATACATTACACACTTTTAAAATGTTTTCATAAAAAAATCTTTTTTAATCCAAAAGAACAACTTATAATAAAATCAAATATAAATATAATAAAAATTAAATTAAGTTTATTAAATATAACAAAATAATAATTTCATTTCGTGAAATAATATTCAAAAAATATTAAAGATTTTATATTTCTCAATTTTTAGAGAAGAATGAAATTTTTACAAAAAAATATTTATTTTTACTATTCACTAAAAAATACGAATTTTTATAAACATACCAAAAATTTCACTCAATGTAAAATTTGATATTCTAATTTAAAAATATAATTTCATTTAATAAAATATATTTTCTAAAATTTCTTAAAATTAAATATAATATTTGTTTATGCAAGTAAATCAATTTTTTTTTGTAGAAAACCTATTTTTGAAGAATTAAATTACTTTACATAAAATTGATTGATTATTTAGTAAGAATTTTAAAAAAATTTATATTTAGTAGGAAATATATATATTATAAATTAGTTAATACTATTAATACCCACAAATTTAATGGATAGGATATGACTGTTATATATTTCTTATGTCGTTTTAGCCCATTGTTGTGTGATGAATATGACGTCGAATGAAATAATCTTTAAAATATAAATGTGTTTCATCATCTCTAAATTTAATAAAATTTCTCCTCAAAATTTTAATGTGATATTTTTAATCAAATACTAGACATTTAAAAATATCATTGTTTGAAACCTAAATAATAAAAATGGTTAACAAAACATCCTATTGATAAGAGACAAAAGGATGTGTGTAGGTCATACAGAATAACACATACTAGGATTGAAAATAGGAGAACATTGGTGGGAAGTGGACATTTGGACATGGGTGAAAATAATAATTCATAGATAATGATACAGAATGAAAAATATTATTGACCACAACAAGGTAAACGATCAAGATAAATTTAAAAACCATAAAACCATAAACTAAAGAGGTGTAAAAATGGTCATTAATATCATTAGAAATGATCATAATAGGAATTTTTTCAATATCATTTTCCTATTGTTTAAGAATTACATCCGATATATAATAAGAGAATAAGGAAATATAATTATTCTATGAGTATAATTTCATCATTTAGTGAGTTTCAATAATAATATTATCTTTTTCTCCAAATGATGAGTATTCAAGGTGAATTTTCATGCTTTAAAAACAACAAATGAATTTTAATGGCTTCATATAACCATATATGGTGTAAAAATATATTACACCTATCTTTATAGAACAACAAAAACAGATATTTTTACCAAAAGGTTAGACAATTACTAATATCAGAAAACATTAATATGATGAAATATAAAGCAAAAAAATTAAACAAGAATACCCTAATATAAAACTAAATACTTCAATAAATAAATAAACCTTCATAAAAAACATTCCAAATAACATCAACATTAATGATATGTTTATACACTATGGTTTACCATAAATTTTATATTTTAATCACAAAAATATGGAAATCATATTTTGAAATAACAATAATCACTTAGGAATCGAAATTTTTTTCAATCTCATGGTTACCTATATGATAAACCATGTGTTCCTATAATTACCTCAATATCCAATATCATTTAAACCTTAATGACTATTAATACCTTAAAACTAATGTCTACAAAATATATGTTATTGTATTACCTTATAAACTAGAATTACATATACCTCATTATAATAAAGAATCTATAAATGTTTCATTAATCACTTTAAGATTTCATCACCTAAAACATAAAAGGGGTGTCTATACCATAAAAGTTTGATAATAATTAACCTTATAGACCTGATATAGTATCCATAAGTCTTATTAAGACTTCTCATGAAAACATCCTAGTATCAAATTTTTTATAAACATTTCCTCTGATAGAAACAATAACATCCCAAACTCATTCTCCCAGATCTGATGCATAAAACATGAACATTATATTTTTAGATTTATTACAGATGAAGGTAAAAAAATAACCATCCAATACATATAATATAAAAAAGAAATTTTTTATCTATTATAATCTCAGTAACTTTTAGGTTTTGAGTTTCATAGAATTTGGAAAAAATATTACATAAACAATACCCATGTCTTAAAATGATCAATTATCACACTTAACATGACATTACTTATTTCAAATTAAGTCATCATCATAATCCATATGACATAAATATAAAGATAATTATTTAAACCAAATTATTCATAAGTAGGGTAAATGTAAACATAAGAATGGTGAGATGAAATGGTTAGTAAATGTAAACATAATCAATAAAAATTTAAATTCGTCAATGAGCATAATAATAACATAAAGCACTACTACAAAAATGGGCCTTAATAGTGCTAAAAACGGGCTTTAACAGCGCTAAAAAAGCGTTGTAAAGCTCGACGCTGATAAAGGGGGTACCCCTTTATCAGTACTAAACAATCCCTTCTTTAGCGCTGATAAAGGTGTAGTTTCTCAGTGCCATTTTAGCACTGATAAAAGCACGATTTATCAGCGCTAAAAGACCGCTGATAAACTTATCTTTTATCAGTGCTTCTTTAGCACTGATAAAGGTGTAGTTTATCAGTGCTGTTTTAGCGCTGATAAAAGCATGATTTATCAGCGCTAAAAGAGCATTGATAAATTCCCTCTCTACTACTACGATAAATCTACAGCAGCACACCCAAACACCTTAAAAGAAACAGCATCTCAATAAGCCAATTATAGCAAGTATACCCATACAAAATTAACTCATAAATCATAAGAAAATTAGACCAAGTATACCCATACAACAATTATACCCATACACCATTAACACATAATTTATAAGTTAATCAAGTACTTAATGAAATCAATTCAGAATTCCGGGGGTTTGGGGGCTGTTCAAGGGTTTGGGGTGGCTGTTCAAGGGTTTGGGGTGGCTGACCAAGGGGGGTAGGGGGTGTCTGGGGGGATTTCCAGTTCAATCCTAAGGCTCCACATGGGTGTGTTTTATCAATACATAAATCTTTGGACTTTTCTCTATCCACTATGCATCATTTTCTAATCCTCAAAGAAGTTATAAGGTGTGTACACACACTGAGGTGCACATACTTGGGGGGGGGGATGAATCTCATTAATAAACCCTGAATATTAAACCTGCAATTGGCTATTATAAGTGCATGATCAGCTAATATGCACAACCTAGTTGAGAAAGAACTGGATCAAAACTAATAAAAAAATCATCATTGATCCTCAAATCCATGACCATGATTAAACCCAAATTAATTTTCCAAGTGCTGAACTTTTACCAAGCTTTTCACAAGGATCGTGTCGACATTATAAAAATATAGTTTGACCAAGTCCTACCCCATCTACATCAAGAAACATTGATTCTCAAGTATTAAATCTTGATCAACCATACCTACTTCATCCAATGTTAGGGTTTCTCTGAGTACACCAAAGGAACCACACAAAACATATAACATACCATGGTCTCCCCACTATATACGTAATTATCAATGACCTCCAATATGTGAGTTTTATTTATACTCTATCATGGAAATCCACTTATGGGAGTTTTCTCATCCAGGGAATACCCTCAACAGTATCTCAGACCACCCATATGTGTTCTTCCAATTCCGAGGCATAAGACCTACAAGGATCTCATCACTATACTATGGGAGTACCCTTATTTAGGGAATAACACTAAGAAGCATATATTCTTTACCATATGGGAGTATTATCATCCAAATAATAATCCCTAGAAGCATATCAACCATCCAATATGGGTGTATTCTCATTTGAGGCATAATCTATATAATCATCTCAGCCCTCCCCTATGGGATTATTTTCATTTAGTGAATATTCCCGATAAGAATCTCATCCCACTCCTATGGTTGTTTTACCATTTGGGAAATAATACCTACATACATCTCATCCCTCCCCTATGAGAGTATTCTCATTTAAGGAATAAGACCCATAAGCATATCCACCCTCCCAAATGGGAGTATTTTCATCCAGATATAAGACCATTTGTATCACAGACACAAACACATGATCAACCTAGTACACCAGGCCAACCATGACATGATATATATGAGGCCCCTGATATATCACATTCCATGACCCCCCATTTAAAAGATCAATGATATCTGAATGCGTTTGGTCGGATTTCCGTAGGTCAGTTGTTGTTTTCACTTAAAATCTTGTCCAGTTTAAACAAAATAGATACATTTTGAGTGCTAGCAGCCACACCGTGCCTCGGATTGAGGCGGAGTTGAATCTTACACATCACCAGGGACCCTTGTATCGTTATTATAAAAGATCAATGCAATCCGAATGCGTTTGGTTGGATTTCCGTAGGTCAGTTGTTGTTTTCACTTAAAATCTTGTCCATTTTAATCAAAATAGAGAACCTTTGAGTGATAGCGGCCACATTGTTCCTCAGATTAAGGCAGAGTTGATGCGTACACATCACCAAGGACCCTTGGATCATTCTTAAAAACGATCAATGCAGTCCGAATGCATTTGGTCAGATTTTCGTAGGTCAGTTGTTGTTTTCACTTAAAATCTTGTCCACTTTAAACAAAATAGAGGCCCTTTGAGTGTTAGCAGCCACACCATGCCTCGGATTGAGGTGGGTTTGACTCGTACATGTCACCAAGGACCCTTGTATCGTTCTTATAAAAGATCAATGAAATCGGAATGCGTTTGGTCGGATTTCCATAGTCCAGTTGTTGTTTTCCCTTAAAATCTTGTCCATTTTTAACAAAATAGAGACACTTTGAGTGCTAGTGGCCACACCGTGCCTCGGATTAAGTCAAGGTTGACTCGTACATGTCACCAAGGATCCTTGGATTGTTCTTATAAAAGATCAATGCAATCGGAATTTGTTTGGTCAGATTTCCGTAGGTCAGTTGTTGTTTTCACTTAAAATGTTGTCCATTTTAAATAAAATAGAGACCCTTTGAGTGCTAGTGGACACATCGTTCCTTGGATTGAGACGGGGTTGACTTGTACACGTCACCAATGACTATTGTATCTTTATTAAAAATATAAATGCAATCCGAATTTGTTTGGTCAGATTTCCGTAGGTCATTTGTTGTTTTCCATTAAAATCTTCTCCATTTTAAACAAAATAGAGACCCTTTGAGTGCTAGCAGCCACACCGTGCCTCATATTGAGGCGAGGCTGACTTGTACATGTCACCAAGGACCCTTGGATCGTTCTTATAAAATATAAATGCAATCCAAATGCATTTGGTCAGATTTATGTAGGTTAGTTGTTGTTTTCACTTAAAATCTTGTCCATTTTAAACAAAATAAGGACCATTTGAGTTCTAACAGCCACACCGTGCCTCGGATTGAGGTGGGGTTGACTCGTACATGTCTCAAAATATCATTGGATCATTATTATAAAATATAATTGTAATCTGAATGCGTTTGGACAGATTTCCGTAGGACAGTTGTTGTTTTCACTTAAAATCTTGTCCATTTTAAACAAAATAGAGACCCTTTGAGTGATAGCGGCCACACAGTACCTCGGATTGAGGCGAGGTTCACTCTTACACATCACCAAGGACCCTTGGATCGTTCTTATAAAATATCAATGCATTCAGAATGTGTTTGGATGGATTTCCGTAGGTCAGTTGTTGTTTTCACTTAAAATCTTGTCCATTTTAAACAAAATAGAGACCCTTTGAGTGCTAGCGGCCACACTGTGCCTCGGATTGAGGCGTCATTGACTCTGACACGTCACCAAGGACCCTTGGATCGTTCTTATAAATGATCAATGCAATCTGAATGCGTTTGGTCTGATTTTCATAGGTCAGTTGTTGTTTTCACTTAAAATCTTGTCCATTTTAAACAAAATAGAGACCCTTTGAGTGCTAGCGGCCACACCGTGCCTAGGATTGAGGTGGGGTTGACTCATACACGTCACTAAGGACCCTTGGATCTCTATTATAAAATATAAATGCAATAAGAATGCATTTGGTCAGATTTTCGTAGGTCAGTTGTTGTTTTTACTTAAAATCTTTTCCATTTTAAACAAAATAGAGACTCTTTGAGTGCTAGCGGCAACACCATGCCTCGGATTGAGGTGTGGTTGACTCTTACACATCACCAATGATACATGGATCGTTCTTATAAAATATAAATGAAATCCGAATGTGTTTTGTCATATTTCCGTAGGTCAGTTGTTGTTTTCACTTAAAATCCTACCCATTTTAAACAAAATAGAGACCCTTTGAGTGATAGCGGCCATACCGTGCCTCAGATTGAGGTGAGGTTGACTCGTACACATCACCAAGGAATCTTGGATCGTTATTATAAAATATCAATGCAATCGGAATGCGTTTGGTCAGATTTCCCTAGGTCAGTTGTTGTTTTCACTTAAAATCTTGTCCATTTTAAACATAATAGAGACCCTTTGAGTGCTAGTGGCCACATTGTGCCTCAGATTGAGGCAGATTTGAATCGTACATGTCACCAAGGACCCTTGGATAATTCTTATAAAATATCAATGCAATCCGAATGTGATCTAATAATTATTCATTATGCAAAACATAAAGGTACCATTAAATACCTACATTGCCCCAAACACCCATAACACAACCCAATCACAACCTTCATCTCAATGTACTCAACCGATATAAACACCAAGATGGATTTTACCCAAGACTATCTAATTCAAAACTCTGATCATGTCATCAACTGACCACTTAATTTCAATGGTGCTCCCCACTATACGCTTTTGCTTGCAAACACCACCATCTGATGTTTAACACCTCCATCATCGGGAAAGAACCACTAGAACCCCAACTAAAACTCCACAACATACCCAACATGTTTTCTAACTTAACATGCTTAGACATCCATGAGAACACCAACCAATGTTATCAACCATCCTTTCCATCAAAACCACTTGGAATGGATGTGGATCCATCATCCATACATGAATCAAGGACAGTTCAATTTTACCTCAAAGATTGAACCCATTTTCAAAACATAATTAACATTTCAAAACATCAAATAGACGTGGCTTACAAATCAGCACATTTGTTCATTTTTCCTTGAGGAATTTGAAACATGCCCCACATAAGTTGTAAAAGCATTAGAGGATTGATCTCTTTGATCATACAAAGCCATGAACCCAAGTTTATCCTTGAGGAAACTGATGAGTGATGTTTGTGAATGCATTTTGGAACAAGGAACTGACTCACATGATGAAACACAGGAAATATCTTTAAATGTAGCCGCACTTGCCGAATCATTGGAACAATTTCCTATATTGGATGCTCTTAATGTCAGATTTAGCATCCCATCTTGTTCATCAAATGGATTCGTCCACATCTAATCTATCATGGAGGCTGTCACACCACCTTTACACACAACTAATTATCAAAGGCAACTTGATTAGAAAAAAAACCCTAAGGGAACTGAACATGAAAGATCATGCGGTTCCATAGTTGATCATCAACCTAAATTTACCCCACATGATATAAGGTAATTGCATGATGTCCAAGACATAGCGAGAGGAGAAGAGAAGGTGAAAGTCTCATATATGAACAACAACAACAATGAACATCCACCACCCTTTCACTATATAAATCAAAATCATATCTTTAAAAACATCGATGTGAATTTCTATCATACTTCTATCGAGGATGATGCATGTTGGTCAACTTTTTTTAGAAATTGTTTATCTTCATCTGTGCCTTGTACTTGCACCCATGAATTTGAAGGTGAGTATGAATACATGATAGTTGACCTTCTTAGAGAAGAGTTTCTTGAAGAGTATAAGAGACATGAATCAATGAAGATCATTAGAGTGTTGTAGAAAATGTGGTTGCTACAAAAAATGTGGAAATCGTCTTGTGCAACGTGTCCTAAGTTACAACTTGCAGGTATTGTACATTATTTTTTTCTGGAGGGTTTCAGTGTAAATGAATTTTGGAATGATCATTTCTATTCATTGTCTTTTAGTTTTTTTTGAAATCCAAGGGGAAAGGGTGGGGTCTGCAGACATTGGAGGATATGTCGAAGGGCGACTTTATGGGAAATCACATCCTATATATTTGCAACATTTCCATAGTATCTAACATCTAACCAAATGGCCTCTTTTCCCTTCAAGCTCCTTGAACCCCGATCACCATCGGGGTTCACGGAGCTTGAAGGGAAAAGAGGCCATTTCTCCAACATATTCACACACAAAATCAACCTTCGATATATCCTCCAATGTCTGCAGACCCCACCCTTTCCACTCATCTGTCAAAAAAACCTAAAAGACAATGAATAGAAATGATCATTCGAAAATGCATGTCACGACCCGTCCTCGGGGCCCGTGCCGTGACTACCCCAAGCCCGACTTCCATAGGCCTGGGGCTGGCGACTAGCACCAAAGGCATAAATCCCGATAACTGGGAAGGCATTGCCTTTATAAAAGTAAACAAAACACCACAGAGTACAAGAAGAAGTAAACACCACGTACAAAAGAAGTGATGAAAAGGAAAAAATGGCCATAATACAAACCCAAAAGAAAGTACAACTACAACTGAACAAAGTACAACAGAAAAAAAAACAACAGCTGGAAGGATGGAAGGGGCTCCTGGGTCGTCCTCCTCGGATCCTACCTGAAGGGTAGGTACATATGGCGCAGCTCCTGGATCGTCCACCATGGATCCAACTTGAAGGGTAGGTACAGATAACCTCCACAACGCTCTCGCCCGTCAACCTCCTCCAAGTTTTGTCTCGCCGTGAAGTCCACCTCCGGATACTGACTCACCATGTAGTCCACCTCCGGGTACTGTCCAGTCCTCGAACACTCGGCCTCCATCAGCACTACCCGTCGTCTGCAACCAACACAACGATGTGCAGGCATATCCCATGCAGGGGTGAGTATAATGATACTCATTAGGGACCCCGAGACCCTCAAGGTATCACTAAAACCAACAAGGATAACCACCAAGAAGATCTCAACAGATAACCTCTACTTAGGTGTATGCCCATACATATACCTAAGTTATCAAGTAACTCATCTTAATCATGAGGAAACACAAGGGTTATGAAATCAACGGATAACCACTACCCAGGTATATTCCCATACATATACCTAAGTTATCAAGTAACCCATATCAATCATGAGGAAACACAAAGGTCATAGACTCAACTCAAACCAGGATTTTCATTATCGAAACCGTAACTGCTGAAGGGCTCCGTCTCTGGAGTGTACAATGGTCCCGTCACGACTCCAAGGTACTGCTCACTAACCTAAGACTGCTGAGGTACTCCTCTTGTCAAGTACTGTGGGCCTGCTTCTACAGCCAAGCACTTCCCACCATGGGTCTGCCGCTATAACCAAGCGCTCATCCACTATGGATCTGCCGCTACAACCAAGAGCTCCCCACTGGGCTATCCGAAACACACCGAGTCGATCGGTCAAGCAGTCGTCAGGTCTCATCCGGCTACACGGTCTCTGTACTCCGCACGCTCGTCTCCAGGAGGGTCCGCTCCACGAGCTACTGGTCGATACTACAAGTATCACAAAGTTCCACGAAGAAGTATCTCAAAAGACCGCCTCGTCATAGGGGTCTCAACGCAACAGACGGCGCGTTAATGAGACGCCCGGTCTGTGAGTTATTGGCCTTTTCGTCCCAGGGGCCCAGTTGGTTTCGTGAGCGAACCAACCTGGCCGTAACTCAACTGTACCCTGAACTAGCATAGGGTATACTCATAGGGACCGTTTCTCAATGAGATCACCAACGCCGCTGACGGTTCGTCAAACAGACGTCTGGTCTGAAAGATAACAACTTTCCTGTTCCAAGGGCTCGGTTGGATTTCGGGTACAATCCAACCCGGCCACTATCCAACAGTTACCAACACTCGGGCGAAGTATTCCAAAAGTTCTACCTCTTCAAGAGGAATTCAACGAGTCAGACGGCGCGTCAATCGGACGCCCGGTCTGTGAGTTATTGGCTTTTTCGTTCCAGGGCCCGATTGGTTTCGTGAGCGAACCAACCCGACCGCACTCCGACGAAATCCAAACCTCGAGAGGAGTAAGCCAAAAGATCCTTCTCACTTAGAGGAATCCATCAAGGCCGACGACACGTCAAATGGACGTCCGGAGCTCAAGATATAAGCGTTTCCGCTCCGAGGGCTCGGTTGGTTTCATATCTGAACCAACCCGGCCGAACCCATGGTATTCCGAAACCTTGAGTGCGATATAACTAAATGACCGTCTCGATCCAGGGATCGCTACGCAACTGACGGTACGTCGATCGGAGGTCCGTAGCCCATGATATGGGCAAAAGACCAAAGAGGGTCCGAAAACGGGGGGTCTGGGCCCAGACCGACCCGGCCCGGCCGGGGTGGCCCGGCCTGGGCGCGACCCGGCCTGGCGGGTCGGCTCGGCTCGGCTCGGCCCGGCCGAGCGGCCGAGCGAAGGAACCAAGACCCCCGCACGGGGGCCGCTCCGCAGCACTCGGACGCGGCATGCCGACCGCATCCCGCCCCCCAGTTCCGTGCGGCCGTGGAACTGCTTCGCCTCCGCGGCTTTAGCTGCGGCGGCTTTTGCGGGCAGCGCGCCAGGCAGCGCCGCCCGCGTGGGATTCCGCAGACCACCGGACGCGCTCCGGTGGTCTGTTTTACGTGCGGTCTTCGCCAGTGGTCCTCCCGGGACCAACCTTCACTACAAGGCCCTCAAATCGTCCTTGTGGCCCCGTTTGTCGTCGTTCGGCATTCCGAACACTAAGAACGAGAAAGAATGCGGTGGTTCGGACTTGTTCATTGGTCCGCACCCACCGCGTTAGCGGTTTGAAACAACACCATAATATTTCCCATCAATTAGATAAACCCCGTACCGCAATAATAATCCATGGACCAACTTGTTAATTAGTTGGTCCGCGTTCATGCCTTGAAGGGAAAAAACATGGAGTATTATCATTTTCAAAACAACCCCTACCTCAAAGTCGTCGTCGGACGCGAGTTCGTCGCGGAATTGACCGTCGCAGAAGAAAAGGATCGTTGCAGAAGAAAGCGTCGCGGGAAGGGGATTGTCGATGTTACGTCATCGATCTCCGAGGATTCGGCGTTTTTGTCGGCCTTCGTCAGAGGGCAGCGTTTTTCGTTGGCGGTGATGCGTTCTTCGCATTCTTCATCGAAGAATGAAGAACTTCAAGCCTTGGATCTTTCTCCCAAAATCCTCTCGACAAGCTAACCCCCCAAATAAAATAAGTGTATCTCTTATTTTATTAACCAAGTCATAAGTTTGCATTTAATAAGATCAAAACTGTTAATTCAAATGAATTAAATGCAATGCATTAATCCCCCAAATTTAATAGGGACGTTTAATAACTTATTAAATGTAAGGGTTGACTTGACATTAAGAGGGGGTGCGAGTGTGTTACTTGGAGGAAAAGAAACGGTGGGGCTCGTGCGGGCCCCACCTCACAAATATCCTACCAAGAGGGTTGGATATTATGGATTTCACCCTATCCGCTTCAACCTAGCTTAAGTGCTTTAAGTGTATTTAAGTGGTTTTAAGTGAAATAAAATAAAGTTGTCACACCACTTTATTTTATTTTCTTCACTTAACCCCCAAAAATTAAAAACCACACCCCATCAAACGCAACTCAAGAAAAGGTGTTTCTAAGAAAATACCGATGTTTCGATTCATCGGTGCCCTCAGAATTCGATTCTGAGCACCTGTTCGGAAGTTAGAAAAACCCGCTCGTTCGTTCACTGAACGTACACGAGCTAAACTTCAAAAAATGATTCCAGGCACACCAGGTCTCGGAATCAGGCGCGGTCAGAAACTGCGTTCTTGTAAAATCCCAAAGAAAATTTAGAAAAAAGTTCCCTTGAAGATTCAAGGTCTTTACAATGAATTTACACTGAAACCCTCAAGAAAAAATTAAAGTACAATACTTGCAAGATGTAAATTAGGTGGCGTTGCACAAGTCGATTGCCACATTATTTGTAGCAACCACATTTCCTCCAACACTCTAATGATCTTCATTGATTCATGTCTCTTATACTCTTCCAGAAACTCTTCTCTAAGAAGGTAAACTATCATGTATTCATACTCACCTTCAAATTCATGGGTGCAAGTACAAGGCACTGATGAAGATAAACAATTTCTAAAACAAGTTGACCAACAGGCATCATCCTCGATGGAAGTAAGATAGAAAATCACATCGACGTTCTTAAAGATATGATTTTGATGTATATAGTGAAAGGGTGGTTGATGTTCATTGTTGATGTTGTTCATCTACAAGACTTTCACATTCTTTTATCCTCTCGCTATGTCTTGGACATCATGCAATAGCCTTATATCATGTGGGATAAATTGAGGTTGATGAGAAACTATGGCACCACATGATCTTTCATGTCCAGTGCCCTCAGGATTGTTTTTCTAATCAAGCTGCATCTGATCATTTTTTGCGTGTAAAGGTGGTGTGAAAACCTCCATGATAGATTGGAAGTTGACTAATCCATTTGATGAACAAGATGGGATGCTAATCAAGCTGCCTCTGATCATTATTTTCCGTAGGTCAGTTGTTGTTTTCACTTAAAATCTTGTCCATTTTAAACAAAATATATACCCTTTGAGTGAAAGCGGCCACACCGTGCCTCAGTTTGATGTGGGTTTGACTCTTAAACGTTACCAAGGACCCTTGGATCATTCTTATAAAAGATCAATGCAATCAAAATACGTTTGGTCAGATTTCCGTAGGTCAGTTGTTGTTTTCACTTAAAATCTTGTCCATTTTAAACAAAATAGAGACCCTTTGAGTGGTTCAGCATTCTGGCATGTTGCTGGTGCATACCATCTGTTAAAATGGGAAAATGAATCATTGAATAAAGGCTGTTTTATTTAATAACAATTACAATTTTCCTACAAACATTTACATACAACAATGTTTCATCTTTTGATCTCCTTAACCCCTCTAAAAAATGACCACAAATTGTACATGTCCCCAAGTCATATCTTAATTGTATTTGTGTACAATGTTCCATCAGGTATGTGACCCACTCGTTTCTGAACACACATATATTGTCTTATGAGTATGAGGATTTTCGGTAGTCATAGTAGTACTGCAAAATAAAAAAATAAAGAATTAATAAATAACTTAAATGAACTAGTAGTTGTTTTTAAAAATACCTCTTTAGGGATGCTAGTTTGCTGATGAAGAATGATCTCTTTCATAAATTTACAAACATAATAACTGCAATCATTATCGTTTTTTTTGGACATTGGAAAAAAATTGATCACTAGGAGAATAAGTAACTTGTGTTGAGATGTGTTTGGATAGTGAAATTTTATTATATATACCCTGATATTTGTCTAGACGTAGTACTTGCTCGCCTCCTTATGCTTATCCCCTGGCCGCATTCCTTTTTTTAGATGATAATGATACACCTCCCTATCAGTAAAAGATAATATAAATTATATTACTTGGTGTTTAGACCTAAAACGTAAGATTTAGTGTCCTATAGATTCAAAAACTCCATCATGTGTGGTCGGTTTGATGGATATCCCTACTTTGAATCCAGAAAATAAATTTTCAGAGTATCCAAGTTGACCACAATTAACAACCAATGTTTTCAAAAAACACAAAAAGGAATAAGTAATAAATGAAGTGAAAATATAATTTATATGCTTTAATCGTAGAGTATTACCCCTGCATGGTTGGTATTAGGAAAAGTCTGTCATCTGTAATCTTGCATTCAAATGTTTTCAGCAAGCCGTTCACTATTTCAATCCTTTTTGATGGCTCTATTTTTGTTAGGTTTGTTGATGTGATATGAGGAATAACCAGTCCAAATTTTGGCTCACGGGAAAATTCCTTCAATTTTTTTTCATAATTATGTCTGTCAACAATATAAAATGCATTTAGTCATAATTTTCATGCTAGATCAGCTTTTGGAAAATCAATTAATGGAAAAAAATCTCATATATACATTTACAACTTTGATGCCTAGACAACCGTTTTCAAGGATTTCATTTACATTTTCAGCAGAAATGAAATCTTGACTTTACTCTCCGTATATATTCTCTTTGAAAACCACTATATGACTATTACCATCTTTTAGCTTCGTATCCACATGAGTCTTCAATGCTAGTAAATGTGGAAAGAGAGCAGGTGGTGTTATTGTGATTTCAGTAGCTCCATGGGATTAGTTGGTCGATCTTTTAGATGGTTTTGAGCTGACGTTTGTCACCCCCTTCCCTTTATCCATCTATAACAACAATCATTGGTTCAGACCCTTTTTTCATTAATTTTTAAGGGTTTATCTTGAATAGAAAAGGAAATAAATACCTCTTTGTCCGCATGTACTCTTACAGGTTGTGAAGGCCATGCAATGAATTTCCCAATATCCTTTTCGACCGTATGAATATCATCGTCATCATGTGGAATAGGTAGCTCTGCCTTCGGCTCATGAGATACAGTAATCGTTACTTTCAGATGATCTTTCGGAAGTGGTCTATTATGCAGTGTGACATATGGGATATTGAACAGTATAGCCCTCGCTACAAGGTGATAGGTGGGTGTTGACAGATATAAATCACAATCATTATCACCCTGTAGAAGATGAGTACAGAAATCTTATCAGTGTTTGTCTTATTCATATTTCATGGGGACAATTATTAGAATATTGATTATCATGGCTAATATAGTTCTTTGAGGCAAATGGCTCGCCTCAAAGATGGTGGGGAATGTGGCGGGATGTTCATGCGGCGGTTGTTCATGAGTTGTGGCTTCCCTTTGCTTCCCACACATAAAAGTTTCTAGCAACTATCCCTGCCATTGCAATTGTTCTTCAAGGGTTGATATTTTATCGCTCATTTGTTCCAATTTTTCATCTGTATCATCCATTTTTTTCTTCTTCTCAAAATATTCTCAGGGTGTCACCCCAAACCCTACACCTCGGACACGACCATATTTTTCTGGCTGCATCAAAGCCGTCGATAATAGGTCTTTATCATCTACAGGAGTAGATGATTCCTATGACTGTCGGATATAGGAAAATAACTAATTATTTTTATGTAATGGAAATTTTAAACAAATTATTTTATCGTCGTTTCATACTTACACATATTTCCCGCACTTTCTGTGTGTTCTCATCTACTAAATTCCCATCTTTTTTCACACGTGCCTCCTTCCATAGCACATGACGTGGGATTGAAGTGAATTTGGTTTTAGACACATCAATCTACATATAAACATAGAAAAATAATTATGATGTTGTTTATCAGGACCTAACAATATTATTGTAAATTTAAAATACGTACCATTTTATTTTCTAATGAAGTGTACCCCATCCTTGCTTTACGATAGGGGTATGTTGGTTTTGAAGCACATTCCTTATTTTCAGTACAGAGTTTCTGTTTCATAAATGAAATATTTACAATCAAAGTGATGAATACAGGTATCCTCAAACAACGTATTATCACTCAAAATGTACCTGAAACTTCTCATCCCCACGACGGCTAATAAATGCATCCCATGCTTCTTGGGATATTAGGTGAGCGTAGAAAATGGGTGGGTGCAGGTTTATTTTACCTTTAGAATCTTTGAGGTGACATCTTGTTAAAATAGTGCGAGAACCTCCATTAATCTTTTATGAAAGCCTTAGTACATAATCCTTATGTGAATCATCTACTATAAATGTAATCTGCAAGAGATTGATAAGAGTAAGACATTGTTTCATTATTTTATTTTCTAGTAAATTAAACAAATAAATTCATAATTTTACCATAATTTCTTCCCAGATCACAGCCTTCATCCCGGACACAACATGATGCCATGAATATATGTTAATCGGCATATGTTGCCGAGTGAAAACTCCAATGTAGCTGCTAAACATAGCCTTGTTGGGATTCACATGTTGGCCCTGTGCATTCCATACGACTTCAAATTTGATGCCTTTGCTTTTCGCCTTAAGAATTTTGGGTAACAGCGTCAAACTACAACACACCTGCGATTTATACGACGCTGGTCCTTCATTCCTGACCATTTCATCGATATCAACGTCATCTATATGTTCATCTAGAATGGTATCAATGACATGTGTTGATGGTTGTTGGACCTCAACACTAAAAGCATCAGGAGCCGTAGCAGGAGGAGCAGCAGGAGGAGCAGCAGTAGAAGGATCCGCAGCAGCAGGAGCATTAGGAGCAACCGGAGACGCTGCAGGAGCAACATCAGTAGCAGCACGAGCAGCAGGAGTAGCAGGAGCAACAGCAGCAGCAACATGAGCTGCAGGAGCAGCAGCAACCGCAACAGCAGCTGCTTGAGAGACTTGTTCGGCCTCAAGGTTCGGAGCATCAGAATGTGCAGAAGTCATTATTTGCAAAAGTGGATGAACATTTAATTCAGATTACATAAATTCAGTAATGATAAGATAATAACATGATATAACAAGATCTATATTACAAACAAAATATAACCTGTTTACTGAACTCTATTTATTTTTTCCAATGGTTGAAGGGATTTGACACCTCTATCGACTATCCAAATCCCTTCATTGTGGTCTCCTCTAACATAAAAAACATCATCTGTGTTGGGACCACTCCAAAATGATTGTGACGTACCACTAAAAGGATCATCCTCAACTGAATTTTCATCAGAACCTTCAGTAGTTTTGGATGATAACAGAACAATCAAACACTTTCGGTTTGCAGGATCTAGAACATAAAAAACATGTACCACTTGTGATGCCATTATAAACTATTTATCTTTGTACCCTTCTTTACTAAAATCAACTTTCACAAATCCCCATTCATCTATTTTAACACCACTATTGTTATCAACCCATTTTCATTGAAAATCGGCAATTGGAATGTCATATAATCCACCTCCCATATTGGTTTAATAATGCCAAAGTATGACATATTTGCATAAATTGGATTTCTGTCTTTACTACTAGAAACATGCATCGCTTCATCCACTAGTGTAACTCCACTATTTTTCATGGTACTATCTTCATCATGTTCATCTGTATAGAATGTATAAACATTAATTACATAACCACTATAAGATAATACATACACACTTGGTCCATCGTCTAGCCATCAAAGACGTTCTGAAATTGAATTCGGATTTTCATCCAACTGCTTAAAAATATGGTCCTGAAACCATCCTATAAACTGGTGATTATGTGTATCTGATAACCATTTTTCATCCCTCAAGGGATTCAACTGCCTAAGAATTTATTTGTGAGTTTTAATATATGGGGATACCTCCCAAATTTTATGCAAAACATAAAGATGAGCCTGCTCCTGATCTATAATATTGATTGTCACAACTTCTCTTCCATAAATTCCCTCACCCTCAATGTGTCTAGTGTTACTAGATTTCGGGAGACCAATGCTTTCCACATCAGATAGGTATTCAGTACAAAATTCAATGGCTTCCTCACCAATATATCGCTCCACTATACAACCCTCTGGCCGACTTCGATTTTTGACATACCCTTTCAAAATCATCACATACCGTTCAACAGGATACATCCATCTATAGTGCATAGGACCACAAAGTCAAATCTCTCTCACCAAGTGAATCATCAAATGAACCATCATATCAAAGAATGTTGGGGGGAAGAACATTTCTAATTCACATAATATGATGAAATTTTTTTTTCCATAGCTGGCAATTTCCCCGGGTCTAAAACTTTGCTACATATAGCTTTGAAAAAGAAACATAGTTAGGTTAACGTATGACGAACATTCTTGGGAAAAATTCAACGTAAAGATATAGGAATTAGATCTTGCATCAAAACATGGAAATCATGTGATTTCAAACCTTTTAACTTGAAATCATTCATTGAAAAAATGTTCTTGATATTTGATGAGTACCCCTCTGGAACCTTTAAATCATTTAATAAGGTGCAAAACTGATATCTCTCTGCCCTATAAAGAGTATAAGCAGCTGGAGGAAGAAACATTCAATTTTCACCCTTCGTGGGAGCCAGCTCTTCTCGTATTCCCATGTCAACCATGTCCAACCTTGACTTAATTCCATATTTTGTTTTTCCAGGTGCATTTAGAAATGTTTCGATAACACTGTCACATACATTTTTTTCCATATGCATCACATCAAGAAAATGTCTGACGTACAAACAATTCTAGTAGGGTAATTCAAAAAAAACTGATCTCTTTTTCCAACTGATTTTCGTAAGGGTTTTCAAAAATGGTTTACCAAAAATAGTGTTCAGATATTTTAATTTCTCAAAAATCTGATCACCTGTTAGTGGAGACGGGTTTTCACATTTTTCTAAACATCCATTGAATGATTTCTACCAAGATCGGTACTTATGCCGACGAGGCAGAAATCTACGATGTCCTAGAAACACATATTTCAATGAATGTTTCAACATAATTTATTCTGTATCTTCTTCGCACATGGGACACCCTTGAGTTCCTTTAATGCTATATCCTGAAAAATTTCCATAAGAAGGGAAATCATTTATTGTCCCATACAACATCTCTCTCAACATGATGTATTCACTTTTATAAGCATTATACAACATTACACCTAATTCCCACAATAACTTAAAATCCTCGATCAAAGGAACCAGATAAACATCAATATCATTACCTTGTTGTTTTGGTCCAGATATAATCATAGATAACATGATGAATTTCTGCTTCATGCATAACCAGGGTGGAAAGTTATAATTTACCAACATAACAGGCCATGTACTATGAGTTCTGGTTTGAAAACCAAAATGATTCACTCCATCTGTAGATAACGCGAGATGAAGGTTTCTCGGCTCTTTTCCAAATTAAGGATACTCATGATCAATTTTCTTCCATTGAGGAGAGTCGGTCGGATGACGTAATAACCCATCTTTATTTCTTTTATCTGCATGCCACGACAGTTGTCTTGTAGTTTATTCACTTCCATATAGACGCCTAAACCTTGGAATTATTGGAAAGTACCATACAACTTTCGTAGGATTGGATTTATCTTTCTTGTATCGAGAAGCACCACACATTGGGCATTCTGTAAGTGATTTGTTCTCTTTGAAAAACAATATACAATCATTCAGGCAGACATGAATTCTTTCATAAATCATTCCCATCGAGCGTAGCATTCTTCTAGCTTCATATGTCCGTCTTGGGATCTCATTATCTTCCAGGAGAATATCATTCAAGAGAGAAAGTAGTTCCATAAAACTGACATCACTGCATCCATTTCCTAATTTCAATTTATAAAACTTCAGTACAGCTGACAATGTTGTATACCTAGTGCAAACAACATACAATGGCGTCTTTTCACAACTCTTTAACTTCTCAAACAATTTTGGGCAATCATGGAGTTCATCTTGAATTGTCTTTATCATTTCCTCAATACGATCTTCATCATCATTGACATCTGTAATCACATGCTCCATACGATCTTCTTCATTATCCATATTTGTATTCATATCTGACGATCCATAAAACGCAGTTTTATCCCATCCAGTAGCTACATTCTCTTTTTCACCGTGTTTATTCTAACATTTATAACTCCGATATATTCTGTGACATATCAAATGTTTTTCCAACTCCTCTAGAGTAATTATTCTAGAATAACAACAACGTAAACACGAACAAAGGATTTGAGAAGGATCCTTTGCATGATCCTTTGCAAACTTGATGAACTCTTTCACTATGTTCTCGTACTCTATTGTTAAACGATTAGCATCCTTCCAATCTTTATTCTTCTCCAACCTATTAGAATATCAACTATTAGTATTTATGGTTCAAGTACAAAAAACAAGAATTCCAAATACAGTAGAAGAGAACCACTTCCTTATAAAAATGGATATTAATAGAACCTAACCATTAGTATTTATTCATCATGCCTAAATACTCACTGCTGGTGGAAGTGAAACCGTTACTGATGATCATGCCAAGAAAAATGGAAACCAAAAGGGGGGAGTGAATCAAAATACCCCAAACAAGATGAAAAAACATGGTATTTGAGAATAGGTTACTGTCTTTCATGTTGGCTAGAAGTAAACCTAATTTATTTGAATGAAAAAGGTTAATTCACAACAAGATACCATCCATTCCATATATTATTTTCATTAATAGGGTTATTTTGTGGTTCAAAATGATCAAAACATGTCTAACCAACTTCAAATGTATAAAATATGAATTCATGAAACACATGAATCCCAAAAAAAGATATAGTATAGAAACACCCACTTGGAATCTGAATGACTCTGCTCAAATGAAGAAGATCATACATCTCCAACTACATCGATGCTTTCTCATATACAACGACACCACTAGCTAGATAGTGGCCCTCACCAAGAACATCATACATCTCTAAATAAGAGACTACAACCACTAACCATGAAGAACATCATAATATGTAAATATACTAAGAACACATCCCTTCACCCAAATAAGATACTACAACCACTAACCATGAAGAACCACTAAGAGCATAATTTGAAACCTAAGGAAAGGTACACCCAAAACATACCAATGAATTCAAATTAAATATATTCTAAACCAAACCATTGAAATCCTCAAATGTTCCTAACATCAAACCCCATCATATCTCCTAATAAAATTCTTTGATAACACTATTTCATGTCCTATACCCATTTAGACCCCTCTATTGGTTAGTAGATTATAGTCTATTGACCCCCTAAAACCATCCTCCAACATGTCATGGGTTAGTGAATGCACCGAGGGTATTTATCAAAACCATGTGCAATGTACTTCTAATAATAAATAATTGATATAGTTTAACATCAAGTTGTATAGATGATTTTTTGAATGATACCAAGTGAAAGTTAGTATGGTAAATATGTGTAATAAGACATTTTTGGTCTAACTAAAAGGGGATATAGCTTAATGAGTATATTTTGGATTCACAAAAAATATGACTCTATGTGGTATAGGGTTTTTTCAACTAGTAGGAGTATGGAACACTAAGTGAATATGGTCCTCTATGTGTGGGAATGTTTTTATTTAGAGTATGGCCTAATATGTATGGTTCCCATAGAATAAGTCCCATTTGAATTGGATATTTGGGCTCATTACACAAGGTGGATCACATTTTTCATGTGAGGAATCTACACCAATTTGGAACATAAAATTTATTCATAGCACATAAGGATTTCTATATTCATCAACTAATGAATTGTGTTCTTATCACACCAGGTAAGAACATAAGTTCATCTAATAAGGGAAGTGTTTAGATATCGTATGCTCATCACATAGGGGATTCTTTGGCACATCGCCTCCGGAATCTCATGCTCCTCGTGTGAGGTATAATCATAGGATCATTACCTAGGAGATGAATAAGAGATCTTATGATCATCACTTAGGGGATTCTTAGGCATATCCCCTAATGAATCTATTTATAATCTCATGAGGTATAATCAAGGGAACATTATTTGGGAGATAAAGAAGATCTCATATTCCCATAACATAGGGACTCCATATTATTGTCACCTAAGGCAACCTAATATTATCACCTAGACTTGGATGTTTCCTGAATTAAGAGTGGTCATAGGTTTATATCTCGGTAAAGGAACTCACATATTTGAATTTTAGAAGAGGGAACCACCCAATACACTCATCGCGTAGGGGGTGATCATAGTTTTATAGACACCATTTCATTTTTATCCATGAAGTTATTCAATTACCACCAAACCCTTTTAAATTTCATCATTAACAACTATATTCTATGTCACTGGGAAACTAAAAGGAAAACCCATATCAACTAATGATGTCATCTCCCACAATAACCCACTCATTAAATCTTTTTAACAATGGAAAGGTTGATGCTTCCCCACTGCATGATTTACCACCTCAACCATCTCACATTTTTCCCCAATGGAATCTATCACAACCAAACTAATAAAAAACTTCTCAAACAACCCCACCAAAAAACAATGATGATTTTCAATAATAAAAGTAAACAAGCACCATGTTCTTGAGAAATATAATGAAAATTAGTAAACACATGTGAATCATCCACTTTACATCATTTTCCATCAAGTATAGTCCATTTTCTTAAATCAGTCAATCCATAATACTCACCCATAGAATAAACAAGAATGTTAAAAAATGATATAAAAATGGTAGAGGAGAATAATATTGAATAAATATTTGGAAAACATTCCTTAAAGAAGGTCCTGTAAACTGAAGCCTGAAAGCGTTGCGGGCAGCAGAGGTCCGACAAACTCAAGATCGAGGGCGGCGGAGGTCCGGAAATGCGAACTCAGCGGGTGGCGGAGGTCCGACAACGAGTAGCGAGGGCGACGAAGGTCCGACAACGTGATATCAATGGGAGGCAGAGGGGAGTCACAGAGTTCCAGTACCGGGAGAGCTTTAGGTCGTGATAAAATGTGGGAATTGTGCGACCGACTTTATAAAAAAATGCACTATGGTTTTATCAACGCTAAAAAAGCGCTGATAAAGACTACCTTTATCAACGCTAACATTTTCGCACTGATAAAGGTGTCCGTTATCAGCGATTTTTTAGCG
Organism: Viscum album; assembly: GCA_963277665.1. Classification (NCBI taxonomy): domain Eukaryota; kingdom Viridiplantae; phylum Streptophyta; class Magnoliopsida; order Santalales; family Viscaceae; genus Viscum; species Viscum album. The sequence continues at coordinate 1,766,734,712 of OY728120.1, forward strand.
CTATTAATAATACCCTTTATCAGCGCTAAAAAAGCACTGATAAATCCTTACTGTATCAGTGCTAAAATTTTAGTGCTGATACATGGAGTCTTTATCAGCGCTATTTTAGTGGTGATAATGGTTACCCTGTATCAGCACTAAAATTTTAGCGCTGATAAAGGAGTTCTTTATCAGCGCTTTTCTAGTGCTGATATATGGCCTCTTTATCAGCGCTAGAAAAGAGCTGATAACGACTCCCTGTATCAGTGCTAAAATTTTTGCGCTGATATAGGGACTCTTTATCAGCGCTTTTCTAGCGCTGATAAAGAGACCGTATATCAGCGCTAATACAGGGTAACCTTTATCAGCAGTTTTTCTTAGCGATGATATAAGGGGGCGCTTCCCTTGCCCGTTTTTGTAGTAGTGAAGGTTTCGTGACATAATTAGAGTGAATGAGTAAATCATAAAATAACTCACTACCATAAATACGTGAATCATAAATAATGAAAAATGGAATAACATTTTAAAAAATCAAATATTAATATGATAGAATATTCATGATCCATATTATATCAATACTCATCAAATAAATCATTATAAACACATTGAAATCATATATAACATTTGTTGGTATATTGGTACATAATCATCATGGAACCTCTAAAAAGAACATACAATTTGAATAAGCATATGTTTGACTTCCAATATAATTTTCCCAGAACATAGTCATTAACCTATTAATAGGTGCACTATCTGGTCGCACCCATATTTTGCCTGTACTAGGCTCACCAATACCTATCAGAGGAAACCCATCATATAAGCTATAAGAGTCCCAATCAGTGATATATAGGAGTTTCCATCATATATAATTGTCAAAAACTGAAATAAAGTAAATATAGACTACACTTCATTAGGAATCTCATTGAAACAACCTGAATTCTATTTATAAATTGATTAACTCATGGAAAAGAAATGGTTTCTATAAAAACCATTTTGAAATAGTCATAATCCATCTATAAAAACAATGTGGAAGTTATATTTATTAAAAATACCCATTTTAGCATAAGTATCAATTGATATTTTTTTTCATGAATTCAAATACCATTAAATTATTATTATTTTCTTTGATAAAAATAACCTTTTCATTTAAAAAAAATTAAAAACAACAAATTCCTAAAATATTTTGAAAAACCAATTTCCAGAAAATAAAATTGGATAATTTTAATATAATATTAAAAAATAATGGTTTTAATGGAGGGGAATACCATATATTACATAAAAAATCATTCCTTCCACATTTTTAGTAAAATTAAAATTGGAATTTTTTGGAAAATGATTGGAAGTTCCTTCTAAAACATTTAAAAAAAATACTATTTTGGGTAAAAATGACTTAAATTAGTAATAGTAACCTATTATATTTTTTTTAAAACATGAGTTTTTTCAATAAATAGGATATTTATATGAAGTGTGAAATGAAGTCATATTTTTTTAAAACAATTTCCTTATAAAAGTAACTTTTTAAAATCATAAGACGGTGAAAATTAAAATGAAGAAATTTTATTTGAAAAAACATTCAAACATATATTCGAAAAAAGATATCGAGGCATCATGAAATTAGGGATTTTAATTAATAGTGTATTTAGGGAAAAATTATATTCCTTTTGAAATGTTTTAAAAATGGAATTTTAAAATATGGGATTTAAAATCAAGTATTTTTCCACTTAGGACTAATTTTTATCATAATCCTCAAGAAATATGAACAATAAAAAACATTAATAATAATTTTAATAGAGAAATTCCTGATATAACATGTCAATGGTACTGTATATACATTTCATAAATCAATATAGGTTAATAACATCAAATTATGACACAACCAAAGGAAAATAAGATGAAGTCCCTTACTATAACAATAACATTGAAGTGAAAATTAATCAATGAGTCGATTGTGTATATGAAATGTAAATCCAACTATTAAAATTTGAAAAAAATATAAAAAATTAATTTTACACATAATATTATAATATCAATGGTAATAAATAAGTAATACAACACAATGAAAAGAAATTGAGTAATGAAATTATTCACCACTTGGCAAATTACAAGCAAAATACACTTAGAATAATAATTAAATTTGAAAATTAAAATACCCATATGTATGATGGATTCAATATATTACATTTTTAATGTATTGTATATATACCACACAATAAAAACAAGTGGTGAATATTTCATATATCTCACAAAAGTAAAAGAGAGATGAGAAAAACCCATACATAGAGCCCTAAATTTCGTAAACACCCATTAAATCCTTTCTAGTATGGTTAAATAAATTATTTTATTTATTAAAAACCTTCTATATGTTTAATACAAAATATTTATATCATTATTTAGTTATTTGTAATGACATATTCAAATACATAATTAGTTAAGTCCACATCGAGAGCATTGAGGACGTTTGGTTCATTATTTCAAAACGGATTTGGCATGTTGGTTGTGGTCAAAGAGATCATTGATTAAATATATTAATATTAATAATAATTAAATAATTATACAATTTATTAATTAAATATTCTTTAGAAACAATAATGAAAAATGGTTATGAAAAATTAACTATGTTACGACGATTGAGATGGTATGCCGTACATATACAAGGGCAATGATTCAATTTTTAGATGATCGTAATGTAATAAAGAAATGTATTATTCTATATTTAAATATTTATCATAATATCATAAATACCATAATATTTATTTATATATTATTATATATATCATCCTTATGATGTAGTGACGAAAAAATAATAACATCGCTTCATTGAGGCTGTAGTCTACACATACATGGACAAGTTTATCTTTTTTTCGTACGAGAAATAAAATAATATAGAAAAATTTAATAATGATAAATATTTCATTATTATAATAATTATTTCATTTATATAACATATATTCATTATCTTTATCTTTATTACCATCAATTTAAAAAATTTGTGTAAAACGAATCACATTATTTAATGAGGCGATAGTTCATCGGACACACGAGTGACATTATCATATCCGACACAGAATGGAATGTAAGAAGGTATTTATGATATAATATCTCAATAAGTAATAATATGTTACATATATCACATTTATACATTAATACTATCAATAAAACAAGTCATTAGGGGAGACGATGGAAACACTTGACAATGGATCACGAGGTGATCGTACGCCGTACACATGGATAATGACTTTGAATCCCACTAGACAGAAGAGTAGATATATTTATTATATAACATTAATATTAGAACATATAATTATATATTATTTAATAGTTTTATCATATGATAATATTTTAATATTATTTTAAGGTGCTGGAAGAAGAAATAAAACAAAAATGCATAGTTATGAATTTTTCCTCTTCCCACACATCCTATAAAGTATTATACATAAATTTTTACAAGAATATATATATTAACACACCATGATTTCTAGGATAAGTATATGAATTTTTTATTTAATTTTGGTAGGTATTTGACAATCCAACGGGGTTTTATGGCTTGAAAAAACAGAGGGGAGTGAGTAGCCTTTTAAATGTGAGGTGAGTGGTACACTTTTAATATTTCAAAAGAAAAATGTGTACCCACGTTACATACATACCCAATGGATAAAAAATTGATAATTATAGATAATTATATATTATAAGTTTAAGAAATGTTAATTAAAACGTTTTTATACTTGTATTTATGTAACTTAGACCCATATATTTTAGTTTAACCCCTTGGTAAAACTGTTATAACCTTAACCACACCAATTTATTTTTACCATTTTAACTATTAATTAAGGCAAAAAATTAATATTAAATTTTTATATTACATAAATTTTTATTAATCCAAATATTTAATTCATTTCAAAATATTGGATTAAAATGTGTTTTAAATTTTAATTTAAAATTAAACCCACATATGTGATGAAATATCCGGTTTTCAAGAAGATTATTTATCAAGGAATATATGATTTTATATTTACACTATAACTAATAATAATTATTATATGAATATAAATTAATATTTATTAATATATATTATATAAAATGTATTTATATAATGCCATGTTATATGTTTTTTTTAATTAATAAAAATGGACAAACATTATGCACTTTATTTTTTTTATAAAAATCATTTTTTAACCCAAAGGCTGAGTACGACTAAAATCCGACATAAAGATGACTAAAATGAAATCAAGTAGTTTAAATATAACAAAGTAATTATTTTTTCCCAGATATAATATTCAATACATTGTTTCAATTTTAATTTCTTAATTTCTTAAATGAAATGACATTTTTAGGTAAATCAATATTTTTACTATTCTTTGAGAAATCAATATTTCATAAAAAATCACAAAATTACACCTTAAGAAAATTTTGATATTCCAATTTCAAAAAATCAATTTAGTTTTATTTGATAATTTTTCTATTATTTAAAAATACTGATAAATATTTTTTCATGTCAATCAATAAAAATCATTTTTTGAAGAAAATATATTTTTGAAGAATATAATTTCATTATAAAATAAAAGATTTATTATTTACTGTGAATTCATCATTAATTTATGTCATGTAAGGAATTTATTTATATATATATATATATTTATATCAATCATAATATAGTAAATACTATTCATATAAGCTAATTTAATGACTTGGATATACTTGTTATATATTTATTGTTTCATTTATTATCGGTGTTGTGTGTCGAATATGGTATCAAACATAGTTCTCTACCTTTAAATTATTATGGTGATATAGTGGATGAGCCTTAAAATGTATATTTCAAAAGTATATAAGTATCTGAATTATTTTAAACTTTATGTTATAAGAAAATCCAATTATAATTTTTTTAATGAAAACCTCATAAGATATTTATGGATATCAAAATAAATTTTATTTACCTGTAAAATTTTGAGATAGATACGATTTCATGAAATATTTTTTCTAGGATATAGGATATAATTAACTGAAATTAATTTTAAAAAATTTGGTTCATGAGGGTGAAACTATTTTGGAATTTATTTTTTTGAATGAGAATATATACACAATGAATCAATTGATTGATGAAATTCACAGAATGTTTAATTTTTTTTTAAAAATAACTTACACGAAAGGCTATTGACTTTCATAATTTAATTTTTTTTTAATTTAAAAATATTAGGATATAAAATCATATATAGTGAAAAATTATAAATTATAAAGATTTATGTTATAGTTTTTTTAATTTTAAATTCAACATGTGGTTTAACAAGAATCATTTTAGTTTTAAATAATTAATATTCCGTTTACAAGTGTAGATTATATGAGGTGAATTGGAGAGATAGAGAATACTCATGTGGATCCATGGCTTTTAAATATGTTCACACATGTAGTTTATATTATTTTTATATAATCTAATCAAGGGAGACCTATAGATATATATTTTTCCTCAAACTTTAAGAGGCCTAATTTTATGACAGTTTTTGTTTATTTATAAGACCAATAATAAACAAAATGAATTTTGAAAAAGAATAATATCTTTTAATTTTTTAGACACTATAGACTCATATGATCTGGTCTATGAATTATGTGTTGGAGTACCCATTGGGGAAGTTGTGGGTTATTTACACTAAAGTTTTTTTATATAAAAATATTGAACGTGAATGTTTTTAAAAAATATTTAATGATAAATATTACCTTTGGAGTTAAATATAGATAAATTGAATGAGTTCTTGAACATAGCTTTGGGAAATCATAACTATCATGTGGTTTGTGGTGATATTTTCTTATCACATATGCTTTATTATAAAAATAATAAATTAAGGCATAATGATTTTAAATGAGATTTTAACCTATGTTCTACCTGTGGATAAAATGTTTGAGAATATATACTTATATATAATTGTTTTTCAAGGAAATAGTGAGAGTAGTAGACATAGAGGTTACTCAAATGGGGAGTTCCATCCTTAGTTTGATATAGATCTTAATTCAATATCAATGAGAAAAATTTGTATATATATATATTTATAAATTGATAATAATATCTTATACCTTTTAATAGAGTAATATTCCACTATATTGATTTTAGTGTGTCAAGATTATATATGTAATTTCTTGTTTCCCAAATACACCAAGACCATGGTTTAGGTACAAATGAATGAGTTATTTATAGAATCTTTGTTAGAGGGATTTATTGAATTTTAGAGTATGTTATTTTAATCATGTTTATAGATAAAAATGGTTTTGAATAGAAAATGTAAAATTAGAACATGGACCTTGAGAAGATTAGAAAGACAGTGATTATAGGAGATACCTACACCTTATAAGTAGTAGGGTCAACAATTTTCATCTATGAAACTTGTTAATGAGTTTGATCTTGATGAGTCAACTTCCCTTATATGATACAATATTTTTATTTCTACTTCACTTATCTATAAATTATTTATTATTGGTGTTTTAAATTATATTATTTTATTACTATTAGATCATGTGGGGCTTTGAGTGGAGTTAATTCCTTAATCTATATAGATTGATAAAACATTAGGTTAGATGTTTATGAAATGGTTTAAGTTATTTTCATACACTATAATGATTAGTGCCATTGAAATATCACTTGTTTTAATAGTCCTTAAGTTGAAAAAACATGATCTGAGTATTGAATTAGATATTTTTTATGTATAAGACTAAAATTTACTATTAGAATCAAATGTTAAATTTTATTTTGCTAGATAATTTTATCCATAAATTTTACACAGAATAGTTTGTTAACAATACAACAGGGGTCACCCCATCATTGATTATGAACTAAAAACATTTTATGTAGTGAGATAATTTCTTGACTTCATAGTGGGTGATTATAATTTTAATTTTTTTTGTATTAATTTGGTATCATGATGTATTTGAGAACAATAATATATAATTTTCTCTAGATAGGGACATGAAATTTTCAATTTATATTTTTCCTAGAAAAAATAGAAGAATATATTTTCCCAATACGATATTTATGTAAAGACCCAGAAATTTCAAGGAAAATATTTTCTTAAATACTTTGGAATTTTATGAGTCTACGGTTTCTGAAGGCACCTGATTCGGAGGCCCGTAATCATTTTCTGAAGTTTTGTTAGGGTACACTCAGTAAACGTATGTGTGAGGTTTTCTATCTTTTGAACCGGTGCACGAAATTGAAATCTGAGGGCACTGATGAACTCACAACACCGGTATTCGCTTAAGGGGAACTTTACCACAGTTGTGTTTGCTCAGGAGGAGAAGTTAATTTTTGGGTAATTATAATAAATTAAATAAAATTGTTTTAAACAATTTTATTTATTCTTGGTGTTTATTTCCTACAAGGGGAAGTTAGAGGTGGGGCCCACACCCATATAACCTCCCATGAGAGGATAATGTGAGGTGGGCCCATACGAGAGCCTAACCCCTCAACTTCCCATTAAACTCCCATGAAAACCCTTATTAATTCTTATAACTCTCCACCTCTCCCTTAATTATTTGACACCTACCATCATTATGGTGGAGCCTCTCCACCTCCCACCCATTGATTATGCCACCACATATAATTAACAACTTCATTAATTAATTGGAACATTTCATTTGAAACAATTTGAAATGCATAGAAATTCCATTAAAATTGAGCGTCCTAATATAATATTTGCCTTGGAAATTATTTTTGGTGGGGGAACGTTTGGAGGATTAGAGGAGATCCTCATTCCTCCGCATCAACGGAGCGGACTGCAACTTCGACGACTACCGTACTGGGATCCTCTGTGGGTTTGACGATAATGACTACTGTACTTGGATCCTTCGTGGGTTCAGCAACGATGACAACTGTACCTGGATCCTCCGTGGGTTCGGTAGCGATGACTATTATACTTGGATCCTACATGGGTTCTACATTGATGATTACTGTAGTTGGATCCTCCGTGGGTTCGGAAGCAACGACTTCTATACTAGGATCCTACATGGGTTCGGCAGAGGCGATGATTAAGAGGCTGCATCTAATCATTTCCACCCCTTTTTGTGAGTTGTATACCTCTGTGAGTTGAGTATTGACTTTCAATCATTATCATGATTTGATTGACTTCTTTTCTGTGTGGATTGGGTTGTGCTTGGGCTCGAGAGTTGGAGCCAAACTGGGATTGATGACTTAGGTATATGTATGGTCATATACCTATGTAGAGTTTGTTGATTCTTCGTGATTGTATCTTTCTTCTGTGGTTTATCCATCATGGATTCTGGGAGACCTTCAAGGGTCTAGGGGTCCCTACTGAGTATCGTATACTCATCCCTGCACGAGCTATGCCCGCACTACGTTGTGTTGGATGCAGACGACAGACATCACTGATCGAGGAGGAGACTTGTGGAACTGGACAGTACCCAGAGGTAGACCACAAGGAGATACGTACACGGAGTGGACGGATGGACCAGGGGTGATGAGGATTCCATATTTACCCACCCTTCAGGTGGGATTCCTAGAGAATGACTCAGTGGTTGCTGTTTTACTTTACTGTAGTTGTACTAGCTTTTCAGTTGTACTGTACTTACTACTAGGCTTGTATTTACGACCCCTTTTCCTTTCAGCATTTAATTTTTTATACAATGTTTCTTAGTGCTTACTTCACTTGCATACTCTATTGTGTTTGTTACTTTTCTAAAGGAAATGCCTTCCCAGTATAGGGATTTACAACTTTGGTGCTAGTCGCCATCCCCTAGCCTAATGAAGGAGGGATTGGGGTAGTCACGGCACGGGCCCCGAGGACTGGTCATGAAAAATTGGTATTTGAGGAGTCGGTTCTACTAAATAACACAGGACTCTGATCTATCATACTGTGTAGAAATAGTGTTAAGATTATTGAGTGTGGTTTTCAGCCCAGGGAGTCCAGTGTTGGTGCAAAAACCGATGTATCCATACACCTGGACCCTGACCTCTGATTTCCAACTCAGTGCATGAAAACACTGATTGCGTGTGTGTTTTCTTTGAAAAGTTTTCTTTTTTTATTACATTGTGTCATCTCCCCAGGTATACTATTTTGACCGTGGCACACTTGTTTCTTTTCAGTATGGCCCCACAAAGGCAGCCATCTCGGGTTCCAAGTTACTTACGGGATGGTAGCCCACTGAGCGATGAGGCCTCGGTGCAGGGCCCCATCATAGCGGAGGCACCAGCGGTACCACTACCCGCTGTGCCACCGATAACACCATCCCCAGTAGTTGAGAGTGCACGTCAGCTGAGTGAATTGCATGAGTTCCAGCGACAGAGGACGCCCATGTTCTGCAGAGAGACGGACCCACATGCAGTTGAGGATTGGCTGGAGGTTGTAGTCAGAGTTTTCAGATTGGTAGGGACACCAACCGACCTTATGGTGATCCTTTCCGTGAGTTTCCTACACGAAACAGTAGGTAGATGGTGGAGAATTATGCTCCAGGTGCATGATGAGTCATCTTTGCATTGGACGGACCTCTAGAGTCTCTTCCACTTGGAGTTTGTTCCATCCACCCTTCATGCGGTACGGATACAAGAGTTACTTTATCTGCAACAGGGCAGCCTGACCATAGCTCAGTACTCAGCGAGGTTCATCGACCTCTCATGCTACTCCATGGACATGGTATGAGACCCGTTCTTCAAGGCCCAAACCTTCGAGCAGGGACGAAGGCATGAGATCAGGACATCTATGATTCCCCTCAGTATCCCGACATAGGAAAGGATGCTAGAGCGATCCCTTCTAGTGGAGAGTTTTCTCGTTGAGTAGTCACCAGCGGCGAGACACACCACAGGACGACACATAGCGGAGTCTTCTGCAGCCGGTAGTAGAAAGATGTCGCAGAGGTCCAAGCGGACTAGGCCATCAGGAGGGCGACCTCAGGATACTGGTTCGGATGTGCATGGCACATGAAACAGATCCATCCATAGGAGGGGCAGTCAGTGTTATTCATGCGGCGGGCAGGTTCTCATGGCTCGAGACAACCCGAACCACCATGCAGATGAGCATCAAACATTAGAGGGACCTCCTAGGAAGAGGCATATGTTCGACCGTGGGGGTCCGTCGAGAGTAGGCGGACGAGGCAGAGGATCTATCCAATCAGCGGGTGGTGGACGACATTTTGAGGCTCTACCACCACCACCACCACCACCAGGAGGTCCACCATGACCATAAAAAGATGGAAAACAGAGGCGGGCTTAGCTCCAGGCAGTTGAGGCCTATGACCACGGCGCACGTGAGATGATTCGAGGTAATATCTATGTCTACTCCACCCTTTCTGCAGTACTTATGGACACAGGTGCGAGTCATTATTTTATTACCGCTTCCCTTGTTCAGATCTCGGAGATTCAGACGGAGCCGTCGGCTCGATCCTTACGGCTAGAGACTTCTACGGGAGTAGAATCTATGAATACGCACTAGTGCTGGCAGTGTGAGATTACTCTAGGATGTGAGAGTTTCGGCTGAGATCTTCTTGTAGTGGTGTCGGGGCCTTACAACGTCATCTTGGATATGGACTAGTTATTTATAGTTCATTATCAGATAGACTATATTAGGGGCAATGTGCGGTGTGTCCGCATGGATGGAACTAGGTTCACCTTCACCGGCGAGAAGGGAGCCTTTGCAGTGCAGGATGGACTTACGCAGAGGAGAGGGTAGCCGATCACACATCAGTTGGCTAGCTTCATCCTCAGAGCAGTTGATGTGCGGAGTCTGAGTTTTCCTTTTGTGGTGCATCAGTATGCAGATGTTTTTCCTAATGACGTTCCAGGACTACCTCCTCATAGAGAGGTAGACTTCGATATTTACATGTACCCTGGGAAAACCCTGATATCTACTCTAGCATATCATATGGCTCCCACTGAGCTTTGTGAGATGTGGGTACAGTTGGAGGACTTGCAGGGAAATGGATTCATCCGACCCAGTGTTTCACCCTGGGCTTCTCCAATATTTTTCGCCAAGAAGGAAGATGGGAATTTGTGACTGTCTGTTGACTACCGTCGCCTGAGTCAGTGGAATTTGAAGAATAGGTACCCACTCCCAAGTGTTGACGAACTTTTTTATTAGCTCAAGGGAGCAAGTTGGTTCTCGAAGATAGATCTCAGGTCAGGTTATCACCAGCTCAGAGTTCGAGATGAGGATGTGCATAAGACGGATTTCATGTATCGGTATGGCCACTATGAGTTCTTGGTTATGTCATTCAGCGTAACCAACACTACAATGGTGTTCATGAGTCTCATGAACATGATCTTTCAGCCTTACCTTGATCGTTTTGTCGTAGTCTTCTTCGACGACATACTGATTTACTCGACTACTGAGGAGGAGCACGCCTACCACTTGTGGGTTGTACTGGATACACTCCGAGTGCACCCGATTTATGGTAAGCTCTCGAAGTGCCAGTTCTGGATCAGAGAGGTTAACTTCTTGGGAAATGTCATCTCGGAGGCTGGAGTTGCAGTGGATCCGGCGAAGATCGAGGAAGTACTTGCTTGGGAGCCACCGAGGAGCATGAAGGAGGTTCAGAGTTTCCTGGGTCTGGATGGATACTATCAGAGACTTGTGCCATAATTCTTGAGAGTTTCAGCACCGCTTTCAGCATTGACGAAGAAGGGGAAACCCTTTGTGTGGTCTGATAGATGTCAGCAGAGATTTTAGGAGCTGAGACAGAGATTGACCAGTGCACCCATCTTGAGACTACCAGAGGAGGGCATTGGGTACGTAGTATACTGCGACGCATTAGGGACCAGACTCGAGTGTGTCCTGACACAGGACCGAGCAGTGATCGCATATGGTTCACGGTAGTTGAGGCAGCACGAGAATAACTACGCTATCCATGACCAGGAGTTAGCAGAAGTTGTCTTCGCCTAGAAGATGTGGCGACACTATCTGTTGGGTGACTTCTTTACAGTCTATTCTGACCACCAGAGTGTCTGGTACATCTTCTCGCAGAATTACCTGAAACTAATACAAGGACGTTGGCTCGAGTTCCTCCAAGACTATGAATTTGAGATAGTCTATACTTCTCGGATGGGGAACGTTATAGCTGATTCTCTCAGTAGGAGATCGGGCATTCACCTGCTAGGAGAGGCGATAGAGCAGCTATCTCCATTGAAGATATCCTTTTCGGATATAGATAGAGCAACCTTTTTTCAGTCTCTCACAGTCACTCCTCCACTACTTCAGCGAGTCAGGGAGGCAAAGCGTGGGGACGTTGACTGTGAGACGTGACGTACTCAAATATCCACAGGGCAGGTGCCTGATGGATTTTCTAAAGTAGGGGAGCACATAATCCTCCTCAGGGGACGTACCATGGTACCAGTTTCACTATAGGAGGAGGTGATGAGGGATTTCCACACTTACCCTCTAGAGGTACATCCAGGAGTGGAGAATATGTATCAGGACCTCAGACGACAACACTTGTGGCCGGGTTTGAAGAAGGCAGTAGTAGAGTTCATTTCATGATGCCTTTCTTTTCAGGAAGTGAAGGCAGAGCACCAGGTACTAGTAGGCTTGGTACATCCCTTAGAGGTCCCAGAGTGGAAGTGGGACGGGATATCTAGGGATTTTGTGGTGGGGCTTCCACGTACATCCAAGGGACACAACTCTATCTGGGTGATTGTGGATCGACTCACCACGTCGTCCCACTTCCTACTGATCATAGAGCAGGGCTTAGTGGATACCTTGGGATGCCTCCACATACGTGAGATCATACGGCTTCATGGTGTGCCATTGACTATCATCTCTGATCGATATGATCGTTTCACTTCTCAGCTTTGGATGGTGTTACAGGAGGCATTTGGGACACAGCTTCGCTTGAGCATTGCCTTCCATCCTCAAATGGATGGCCATACTAAGAGGACCATTCAGACACTCGAGGACATGCTCTGTGCATGTGTCCTTGACTTTGGTTGTATCTTGGAGGATCACCTACCCTTGGTGGAGTTTGCGTACAAAAACAGTTACCACTCCACCATCGGGATGGCCCCTTACGAGGAACTGTACTACCGACCTTGTAGATCACCTATGTGCTGGATTGTCCCAGGGGAGTCTGCACTTGTAGGACCAGAGATGGTTCAGGCTTTGACAGAGAGGGTGCAGATCATCCAGGAGAGGATGAAGACTAAACAGAGCAGAAAAAAGTTCTATGCTAATATGAGACAAAGACCACTGGAGTTCGAGGATGGTGACCACATTTTCCTATGGGTCTCACCTCGATGAGGTCTACAAGGATTTTGCTGGGGTGACAAGTTATCTCTGGGATTCATCGGACCATTCCAAGTCCTTAGCAGAGTAGGTGAGGTGGCTTACCGCCTGGCCCTTCCACCTCAGTTGCACTGGGTGCATGACTTCTTCCACGTATCTCAGTTGAGGAGATACATGCCTGACCCGTCCCACATCATCGACCACGGGGAGCTGGACATCGATGATGGGGCGACATTCACGGAGGTTCCGGTGGAGATCAAGGATCGACATGAGCGGGTCCAACATGGATGGTCGATTCCTCTGGTGCGCATTCTCTGGCAGCACAGGAACCTCTAGGAGAGAAAATGGGAGCGGGAGGCTCAGATACGTGCTCAGTACCCCCTTTTGTTTCCCTAGTGTGTGTTGTAGCTTTATGGGGATGTAAATCCCTAAGGTGGGGGTAATTTAAAGACCTGGAAATTTCAAGGAAATTTTTTTTAAATACTTTTTAATTTTACGAGTTTGCAGTTTCTGACGGAACCTGATTCCGAGGCCCGGTGTACCTGGAATCATTTTATGAAGTTTTGTTCAGGTATGTTCAGTAAACGTATGTGCCAGTTTTTCTATCTTTTGAACTAGTGCTCAGAATTGAAATCTAAGGGCACCAATGAACTCGCATCATTGGTATTCTCTTAAGGGGACCTTTACCGTAGTTGGGTTTGCTCAGGAGGAGAAGTTAATTTTTTGGGACTTATAATAAATTAAATATAATTTTTGTAAATTTTTTTTATTTATTCTTGGTGGTTATTTCCTACAAGTGGAAGTTAGAGGTGGGTCCCCCACCCACATAACCTCCCATGAGAGGATAATGTGATGTGGGGCTTACACGAGAAAATAACCCCTCAACTTCCCCTTAAACTCCCATGAAACCCCTTATTAATTCTTATAACTCTCCACCTTCTCCCTTAATTATTTAACACCTCCCTCATTATGGTGGACCCTCTCCACCTCCCACCCATTGATTATGCCACCACATCCAATTAATAACTTCATAAATTAATTGGAACCTCTCATTTGAAACAATTTGAATTACATAGAAATTCCATTAAAATTGAGAGGCCTAATATAATATTTTCCTTGGAAAATATTTTTGGTGGGGGAACCTTTGGAGAATTAGAGGAGAGCTTCATTATTCCATGAAGAATGTTATACTCTCTCGGAAAAGAACACACCACGACTTCTCCTACCTTCATCTTCCTCTACATCAAGGTAGAAGACACCGATCGCGAGAAGCGGCGCCTATGAAAATGACTATTCCTCCAATGTTGACGGGATGACACCTTTCTTTCGCACCATGCAGGGCTGGGCCGTGCCATGCCGGGTTGGGCCGTGCCCCGCTGGGCCGGGCCGCGCCCTGCCTGGCCGGGCTACGCCACACCGGGATGGGATGGGCCACGCTAGGCCGCGTCGTGCCCCACCGGGCCGGGCCGACCTCCCTTCCAGTTCGGACCCGCCAAATCAGTTCGGGCCGAACCGCCAGCCCACTGGGCTTGACGGGCCGAGCCCGATTCACTTAAATGGGAATAACTTTAAGACCGTGCGTCCGATTGATGCCCCATCTGCGCCATCTACGGAACTGGGACCCTCACTCAGAAGTGTTTATTTTGATATAATTTAAGTTATTTTTGTACATCATTGGATAACGGCCAGGTTTGGAATTAGTTTATTTCCAAACGGGCCCCTGGAATGAAAATGCTAATTACTCTCAGACCGAGCGTCAGATGAACGCGTCGTCTATCGCGTTTGGTTTCTTTTGACCAGACAAAACATTGAGATACATAAAATATGGACTTCTTGATAGTTTATGTATTGAAACCTTGGATCGAGGAGCGGACCCTCCCGAAATCGAGCGTTCTGTGTGCCGAAACCCAAGAGTTGGTTGTGACTACGATGACTACCATACTGAGATCCTCCACGGGTTCGACGACGATGACTACTGTACTTGGATACTCCGTGGGTTCATCAGCGATGACTACTGTACTTGGACCCTCCATGGGTTCGGTAGTGATGACTACTACACAAGGATCCTCCGTGAGTTTGGTAGCGATGATTACTGTACTTGGATCCACCGTGGGTACGACAACGACGACTTTTGTACTTGGATCCTACATGGGTTTGACCTAGGTGATGACTCAGAGGCTACATCTTATCATTTCCACCCATCTTCATTAGTTGTATACCAATGTGTGGAGGGTCATTAATTTCAATCATTATCATCGATGTGATTGAACTCTTTCCTGTGTGGACTGGGTTGTGCTTAGGCTCGAGAGTTGGAGCCGAACTGGGATTATTGACTTAGGTATATTTCTGGGCATATACCTAAGTAGAGTTGGTTGATACTTCTTGATTGTATATTTATTATATGGTTTATCCTTCATGGATTTTGGGATACCTTCAGGGGTCTCAGTTTCCCTACTGAGTATCATATACTCACCCCTGCACAGGCTATGCCCGCACTACGTTGTGTTGGAAGCAGGCGACAGACCGCACTGATCGAGGAGGAGACATGTGGAGCTAGACGGTACCCAGAGGTGGTCCACTTCGTGAGACGTATATGGAGTAGACTAACAAGCTTGGGGTGTTGAGGAGTCCATCTGTACCCAACCTTCAGGTGGGATTCCTAGAGGACGACTCAGTGGTTGCTGTTTTACATTACTGCAGTTGTACTAGCTTTTCAGTTGTACTGTACTTACTGTTGGGCTTCTATTTCCGACCCCTTTTCCTTTCAGCATTAAATTTTGTATACAGTGTTTCTTAGATCTTACTTCAGTTGCGTACCCTACTGTGTTTTCTTACTTTTTGAAAGGAAATGCCTTCCCAGTATAGGGATTTACGCCTTTGGTGCTAGTCTCCAGCCCCTGGCGTATGGATGGCGGGCTTGGGGTAGTCACTACATGGGCCACAAGGATGGGTCATGACAATTTATTTGAGTTATTGGAGGTTTTTTGAGTTATTTTCGTGATGAATTATTGAAGAGTAGGTGGATTTTAACTAAAATTTCTACTGTAAGGGATGTCAGATAAAAACAACATAGAATTACACAATGATTAGTTGTCAATAAGAGATAGAGAAAAATATTTATCTCAATTTGTTATAGAAAAGTAATTAAAACAGAGTTTCTGTGGTTGGGGAATGATGTATTATTTTATACCATAATCTCTTGATGATAGTATATTGTATTACTTAATATAGTTATGGTTATTAAGGGATGTGTATCATTGCAGTAAAAGTTTTATTTTGGAGGTTATTGGTCTAGATAATGTAAAGTATGGTTTATGACTAAAAGAAAGAGGCATTAGTAATTGGGGCTTGAATAAACCTTTTATTCCATAATGGTTCTCATATTTATATAACTTAAATAGTTGTTGAACTAAGATATTAGGGATTATTTCACTAATATTTTAAAAGGTTTGGATGAAAGGCATCATTACACTATAATTAGGGTCATCATGAAATGTTTCTTGAGGTATCATTTTCCATTATATATTTATGTGGATTTATATATTCCATTATATTCCCACATTTTTTTAAATCTTATGCATCATTTAGCTCAGTTTCTATGATATTACAATCCTTGGTGATCATTTATGCATCTTTATTTTTTTAATTGATCACCCATGATACAATGTTCTCTTCTAGAATTTTATTCTATTCCTTTTTTTTACTAATTTTCAAGGTGGTTTTGGTAGTTTTTAGGGATTATTTTTGATTGATATTTTCTTTTTTAATGATGAGATTACCAAAATTAGGGTTTTTATGTTATTATTATGAATTTGGTGGTTCATGATGATTGATTCCTTCTCATAGTGGTGCTACATTTGTTGAATATTCAGTTAAAATTAAGGGATTTAGATTCACATTATTATATTTATCCGTTAATATGGATTAATAATTTCTCTAGTTTTAGTTTGGTAAGTAGATGACATCTACTGAATAGAGATAATAATTTTATGAATAATTAAAATTGGGATGCCTCAAGAAATTTTTACTTCCTCTTATTTTGATTGTATTGTTGAATGATTTCTTTATAAGGACAAAAGGATTATTTTTTTGATCAGATTGACATAATGACAATTTTGATAAATAATTAAATTATTCAAATATGGTAATAAACAATTTTAGCAGAAAAATAGATTTTTTATAAAGTATGGATTTTTAATATAATAATAATATTAAAGGAAATGATTTATATAATTTTATGGGTTTTTAATTATTGTGATAGTTGTGATAATAGTGGGAATGGTTTCTTATTTTGGTAAAAAAGAGTTGTTTTTTATTTTTGTTATATTGATTAGTGTGTTTCATTGTTATGTAATATGTATAGGTGACATTATGGGATGTTTTTATGGGGTTTAGATGCATTGGTGATGTGAGCTTATTGTAGTTGGTTTGATATAATTTACAAGTGATATGGAAAATTAATATAACTAAATTAGTAGAATTTAATATGTGATATGAGAGTGGGATTGAGATGAATTAATGAGGTTTTGACTTATCTAAAATGAGGATGTGTAAATAAAATACAATTGTTAATTATGAAATGTAAAATACATGGGAAATAAAGTTTCCAGAATAAATCTATACAATAAATTAATTTGGTTTATTAGTTGATAATTAATTTAATAAGAATGGGAAATTAGGAATTCTTAATTAATGATGAAATTGGATAAATATTCTTTATAGTGTAGTTGTTATGTTTGATGTGGTTATATTTGGAAAAAGTTGAAATGGTTATGTATCGATGGTGATGTGGATTTGGTTTGTGGTTCTAAAGTTTCTATGTGAATTATTGGACCATATGATGGGATTTTTTGATAATTATATATATATTGTAATCCTTTTTATATACCACCACCTGATTGGAGTAAAAAGACTAATGAACATATGAGGTTTTGGGTTGTGGGTCTACCCATAACATCTAGTATGTCGGTGATACAAGTCACTTAGTAATCTCCCTAACCAACACTCTCTCCCAAACATAGTGTGGCCACTAATACATATGGAACCTATATCTATAGTTATAAATTAATGGTTAATACCCCAAACTATCACTATAAAATATAGATATTGTTTAGTTAATCATGGAAATATTTGTTTCCAAGAAATATCAATAGTTATAGTTGAAAAACCGACACTAGCTATATACAACCGATAAATATAGATCTATAGAAACAGAACTGCATGTATCCGAAAAACATATATAGTAATAGTCAATGGAACCATTCCTATAGAAAAGGTAAAATTAAGAATTCTTAAAAAACTACAACTATATATACACCATATGAATGATTATTTAAATTGAAACTATTGAATAATTATTTAATGATAAATAAAACAAAATCAATACCTTAACCATATGAAATAATAAACCATCAACCAATATCAATTAAACCAGAAATAACCTATAGAAATTAATAAATTATTGAATGATTATATGAAATTTGATACTAATTTGTCTTTTAAAATTATGAAAACTAACATAATCAATATAAAAATTATAGTAATAAAAAAATTAAAAATCAAAAACAGAAAAATCCAAAATCATAATTAACAACCATAATCCATAAAAACATTTCCAAATATACTTATTTTATCATATTTTATATTCTTAAAGACTGAATAAATAGCTTTCAATTCCAATAAATACAAATTAACCTATCCACGCAATTTTAATTAAAAAACATCAAAATAAAAACATTCTAATATTACTCCTCAATGGAAACATATTCAAACATCAATTCATAATTATAAATTATGGGAAACAAAATTATAATTCAATAAATTTTTATGGATTTAAATTCTCACCAAAACATTTTCCATAAAAAAAATACAAATGAAAATACATGTTAAAATTCTAATATAAAAAAAACACCAATCCATGAAAACATATCATTGGAAATAACCACTCACACAAAAAATTACTTTCACATTATTATAATTGTAATTAGATTATATAATAACATAGAAGTTTTCATACCAATCATCGATGAAATGGTATTGGATATTTGATTTCCATTTTAAATCATCTTTTGTTTAGCTGCAAAAAAATAATAACATAATAAAAATACATTAATCATATAATTTATTTTAATAATAACATGGATATTGAAGATCTCCATATGGGGAAATCATAATTATCCACCAAAAACTTCCAAACCACAACCCAATATTTCTAATATTTCATATTACATAGGGTTCCATACTAAATAATATGTTTTTAGTCCATTTCAAATTAAATTAATCCAATCCTCACATATGTCATTGAATCAATTCAAAATAAACACATCTCTGTCATACTCTTTAATCCAAAAACATTCCAAATTCAATGAATCATCATAAACCATTGAATCCAATATCACAATTTAAACAATTTTCTATGTACTAAATGAACAACCAAACCATTTTCCATAGAGTCAAAAAATTTAAATATTAAAATACATGTTCCAAAAAACAATATATGAAAACCACTAAACCATGTAGAAAAATTCATTGAAATATTAACTCATGAAATCAGGGAGTTTTCACCTCATAAATACTATACATTTGTTAAAATAGAACTTACAAACTATTTTACCAATGTGTGAGGATTTATTATATATGGGAATAGATAGAAATTTTAAATCATCATTAGTTTGATAGAATGAAAAATAACATTAAAATAACAAGAGAATCATACACCTAATATTAATAACAACATGGATATTAAAAAAACTAGAAATGATGAAAATCATAATTCAAAAACAAAACCATCAAAACCACAACCCAATGTGAATGTTTAGTCATATAATACATGATTAAATATTAAATTTAAATTTTATAAATTTATATAAAACTCAGAAAAATATATCCCATAAAATTTCATAAAAATAATTAAAAAATTATATTTAATATTTAATCATCAGTCCAAAAAAACTTCAAATTCAATTCATCATTATATACATTCCATTATCAAAACTCGTGAAAATAAATACTAAAGGATGAATCAATTTAGAATCATCATAATTTTTTTTATAATGAATTGTAATCAATATAAAGGAAATATAATTCCAAAAAAAATCTTATAAAATATCACGACCTAGACCAACAGGGCTTGAGCTGCATCTACCCCAAGCCCAACACTATAAAATAGGGTTTGGTGACAAATTTCCAAAGGCATATATAGCATGGGGAGGCCTTTACCTATTGTACCTACACACACACACACAGACACACACACCATAATATCATAATGAATAATTGAAAATAATAATAATAAAAAGATTCAACAGGTTGAATATAAACCAAGAATGAAAATCCTATATTGTGTATAAGAGTCTGATGGTGTAAAATGAAAAGTAAAGGAAAAAAATACATACCCGTATAGAAGATGTCCCAACCCAAATAAATGAGAAATTAAAAGTTTCAATAGATACAAGATCATTATCTTTAAACTCCAAACATAGTACAATGTCCAATGTACCAAGAATCCCAAAGCTCTTCTGAAGTCACCATCGACCTTTCCTTCTTCTTAATAAGACATGAAACATGTGTGAAAATCCCTTGCATGGGTGATTATATACATAACCATTTGGAATCCTTGAAAAACTAATGGGAATCCATAACAGAAACCATAGGAATAAAAAGAAAATATATATTAAACAATTTAACCCAAAGAAATGAAATAACCTTATCAAACCATAGGGAGACCAAAACATTATGTCGATGGAATACATATCTTGTCTCTACAAATCATAGAAATAGAGTATCAAAATACATTATCCTTGATATATATATATATATATATATACTTGATCAAACCAGAGATACCCAAATGAGAGGTATGGCGATCTATATCTCTTATCCTATCCCAAGAAATATAGTACCAACAATTCTTGAAGCCCATCAATGATGCACAATAACACATATGTTTTCCCAATAGAAATTAACAAATTCAAGCCTCACATCACCACTATACTGAAAAGTCAAGGGAACAATCTCTAGGTAGATGAACCATGACATGATAAAATAGGAGGAATCTACGTAGAATTTGGTAGAAGACCCATTTCCCGCCCAGCTAGAGAGCTCCACTCTAATAGTAGACATTCCATTTCCAACCTAGCTGGAGGGTTCCACTCTAGTTTTTGAGGTCCCATACCATAATACTGCCTGAGGGTACCACTTGGATAGTTGATATATTTACCATTACCTTACCAAAAAGAGGGTTCCCCTCTGATCATCAATCATATATACCTAGCCCAGCTATAGGTTGTCACTCAATTCGTCAAGTTCCCTTACCACGATAATGTAGGAGGGTCCCACTCATTGGATAGGTAGAGGTCCCATTCCATACCCATCATATGGGTTCAACTGTCATTTTTAAGGACCCATGCCCATCCCTATTGGAAGTATCCGCTGTTAGAAAATATGTAGGACCCATTCCATAACCTGTAAGAGTTTTCCACATTATAGATAGCTAGAGGATCCATGACTAGCCATGATGGAAGTGCTACTCTCGAACCTCTGGTGATCTTGTTGGATCACTATCATTGTCGACAATTTCCTTGATAATCATCACACCTGGAACATCTTGTATCATATCAGAAAAATCCAATATGAAGAAACCATCATGTTCTTTGGGAAAACCACTCTAGATAGGTTACCGATGGACGAAAATTTGATTCCAAACCAAAGAGATACGAGAGGATAATGTTTCATCAAAAGGAGTCATTTTGTACATGATGTTTCAGGGGAGACAGACAATGTGTGGTCCAACTCTATCAACTGGTCATGTTCCTACAGGTTCATGAATATATACCCATGTAACTATAGAAGACATTTAGAGGGTATATATGATGTTTCTGATCAACCTGATGTCATGTCCGTTCTCTTTAGTCATGTTTCTGTACATTTCCAATGTCCATGTACTTCAGAACATAGCATGTGACTAAGTTTTCCTTTACGATGTACTCCTGAATTAAATTCTGAGTTTCCACCACATATATCACATGGTGCGGGGGGGGGGGGGGGCATGTTTTGAGATGCTTATATCACATAAAAACTTAGATGTTTCTACCAAGGCCCTACACATAATATGTTTATCCGACTACACAACAGGTAGTCTAATTTTTCATAGATTCTCATTTTCTAACTTCACATCTCCAATCCAACCATTAATCCTTCAAATTAGGACTTCCTTCTTCCTAAAAATGTTGATTCTATACTCTGTAGATAGTTTCATGCCCACCGGTGTTGATAAATTGATTTTGGATTCTTCTTTTGTGACCCCATATGCACTTTAGCACCTCCGCTCATCACCTGACACCTCCAAGTCCTAGTTTATTTCTCAAATAAACTGATCCATCACCCAAAAATCACAATAATCCATTATCAATTATTAATAATCCATTCCAATTTTCGTATGAAGTTATTCCACAAATCTGGGTGTCAGATCGGGCTATCTTCCACTCGGTAACGTCTACCCATGGACCTGTTTCCCAATAGAGAAGAAAAAAATGAATCGGAGGGATATAATCAAAAGAAACTATGGTGTAATAATTTTTTAAAATGAATTATTATCCAACAGACACAAAATTGGGTTACTGAGGTGAGATATTGAATAAGGAATTTAAATTAGAACATATGTGCATTCCAAGGTTTCATTAGCACAAATCAAAGAAGAATAATCAATAATTCACAATCAATTTAATCAATAAATGATTAATAAATGAGTTGATGTGTCATACATATAGAATGGATCATTAATCATTGAATAACATGATCAAAAATATTTTTTGGGGCCATTGTGTTTGATGAGTCTTGATCTTTTTGGATCTAGATTCTTTTCCTCATCGGTTCTTGATTTTACATTAGATGGTGGAAGAGGATGCTCTCAATTTTCCTTGGCGGATGTGGATAAACCAGGATAACGTGGAATAATGGGTATTTTGTAGATATATTTCAGTTATCTTAATTTATTAATTTATTGATCAATCCACATAATGTGTCACCAAAGTTACTTTTATCTGAACGCCCCATAACGACTTATTTTTGTTCATTCCTAGCATAAAAATCATGTTACAAACTCAAACAAGGTCTCATATTTTATCCAAGATCCCATTTAATAGTTATACCATTTTTAAGAAACTATTCATGAGTAATATAAAATATATTTAATATTTTTATAAATTTAATTCAAGGAAAAACAGGCCTTGAAATAGAATTTTGTTTCAGTTAATGGCTCTGAAAAATATTTCGAAATATTAAAAAGTATTACAAGGGTAAAATGGGACTCTAAATCATTCCCTCCTTTACTGATCTCATCCCTAAAATTCAAAACATCAAAAACATCTTGGGATACTGAGCCCGCATCTGGCTCTCCCACTCTATTGAGCTCTCCAGCAAGATCACATAATGCCACAACACACGAACTAAGGGATTTGTCCATCCATATAGGATTCCCTCCCACTGATCCTCAATCAACATTGGGTGCTCTACCTATTTATCTCCTTCACCGATTTATATATCACCCATGTAATTAATGTTTGTTGGATCATGCACGTATCTCCTTATATAGTACATATGGAAGACATCATGCATATATCGTAACTACGGGGCATTGGGAGAGGTAGTAATCACCCCCTACAACCCTATAAAACATATAGAATGACCTGATGATCCTGATTGAAAGATTTTTCCTCATGTGAAGATTCACAATCCTCATCATAGGGAAACTCTATGGAAAAAATGGCATCTCTACTTAAACTCCAAGGTCCTATGAAGGTGATCCACGTGGGATTGATTTCTACAATGGGATGTCCTCAACCAATCATAGATGACCTAGACCTTTTTCATTGTCATTTACACTATCTATGGAACCATAATTATATGTCCTGCTGATCTATGTCCAGCTCAAGGGTTACTAGCTGGGTCTCTTGTATAGGGCCTCAAAAGGTTCCCTACTAATAGTAGAGTGGCGGCTATTATTGTTGGAAACTCTTAAAAGGGAAAGAAAAACTTATATCTCTGGAAAAATTATAACTTGAAATAACTCAATATATCCACTAAAACATATATATTACACACAATCTTTCCATATTTATGGGGGTGAAAGGCTTTACTCAATCTCATCTAGGTCCAGAATTCCTCTTATATGAATTTCCACAATAGTGACGTGAACCACACATCATGACTAAATATAATAGTCGAGGGAACCCCTTGAAGATGACCAATCTGTCTCACATACATCGGCCTCAAACTCTCCACCAAAATTTACTCCCTGATAAAAGGAAGTATTTTGACTTCATGAGGTAGTCAACTATCACCCATATAGAATCATGTACCTTCATTGTGCATGGAGGACCTATCACAAATTCCATGGATACAATATCCCATTTCCACTCTGATATCTCATGGGGATACAAAAAACCTATCGGAACATGGTTCTTATAATTCACTTGTTGATAGGTTAGGATGTGAGAGATGTACTCGAAAATGCTCCATCTCATGTCAGACCACCAAAAACTCAACTATAATATTGCATACATATTTCATTCTATGGTATGCAAAACCAATCAAGATGTGTTGAACTCTTTTATCACCCCATTTATCATCATAATTGGGACTACTTTCCATCCCAAAAAAAGCTAATGTGATTCCCTACATAACAATATCAATATGGTATCCCCACTGGGACTCTCTCACTTGCTCTAGAAGTGAAAAATTCAACAACATCCACTGAAGAAATTATACACCCTCCTACTTAACCAGACCCAGATATAAGGAATCCAAATTCTTTGAATCCTCATTCACAAATAGATCCTTAGACATTCGACTGATGTAATATTCTACAAAAATCCAATTCCCAAGTGTATGGACTATCTCATATTCATAATCTTGCATGGACTCCAACCATAATAACTATATCATGTTTAGATAACTCTATATGAAGAAATACCTAATACTTTTATGGTCTATATAAACAAAAAAACAATATTCTAGAAGATAGTTCTTTAATATCCTTAGAGCGAAGTCTACCACTACTATATCTAGGTTGTGAGTCTTATAGTGTTTCCCATGGGGTCTTAACTGGGTTGATCTTTATGTGATAACATCCTGTTGCTTCATCAACATGCATCCGATCCCACCTCCCCTGGAATCACAACCCACTAGGTACTATGCACCCTCCACTTGTAGTCTCAACATAGGATCAGTCCTCACTCTCAGCAATAACACCCAAAAGGATCTCTGGCACAACATAGTCTTGGTAAAAGGCTTCACTTTCATTTAAGGGTAGTAAATATAGAAAAAATCATATTTAAGTATTCTCAAAACCCCATTTAGTACACTTCTATTCCAAGAAAACTACCCATCTCTATCATTCTCTTGTGAGGATCCCATTAAAGCACTGCATCGATCTTTACCCGCTCCACATCTAAAACATGCTCAGAAATGAGAAGCCCCATAATAGGATCCTTATGAATCTTGGACTAGGACATATATAGATTTCCATAAATCTAGTGTTCCTAATGTAAATCTAGGACTATCATAAATTTCTTTGTTTGTACTCCTCCAATTTAGAGTATATGAGTTTTTTATTGATGAGGAAAACCGAAAATTGGTCCATGTAAATCTTGAAAATCCTGTTCATCAAGGCCATAAACATGGTAGGGTAATTTGTCACACCAATGGGAATCACAAGGAACTTATATTGTCCATAGAGACATTGGAAGACAAGCTTCTCAATATCTGTATTGAAAATATTCCACTTTTAGTATCTAGATCTGAGGTTGGTCTTTTAGAACTATCTCACACCTCACAACTGGTCAAATAGGTCATCAAACATCAGTAAGGGGTACTTGTTCTCTATCATGGCCTTGTTCAGTCAATGATAATCCATTAAATGTTTCAAGTGTTAATCAATAATTTTTAGGAATAATATTAGAGTTTCATAGAGGAAAAAATGGTCCTAATGAAACCATTTATATGAAAGTCCTCCAATGGTAACCACTACTCCTAGATTAGGTAGGGATCATAAGATATGTCGTAGAAGAAATCAGAGTGGTACTATGATGTAAGATGATGAAAAAATCCATCTCCCACTGCATAGAAATTCCTAGAACTTACATAAGGAATAATTATATTAAAAACATCCCAACTAAAGGAATTTATAGTACTAAATAGTTTTCTACACCAAAGGGTACAATCTCTAATGGATGAGTGATGGGTTGTAGCCTGCTGCTCATTGCACCCACTCATCCATCCATGAAATCTCTCTCACCTGAAAAAGATAATCTTGTCCCATCATTATGTACACATATGAATCATATATAGTGATATTTTATATGGACTTGGACCATTTAAAATGAAACCATACTAAATATTAATTCCAATGTATCCATCGTGATAACCCAAATGTCTCATGGGAAACACCCTCCACTAAGTGAAAGCTTTAGGGCCAAGAGATAAAATATATAGAAGAGGCATTATGTGTACCAAACTAAATACAAAGATATTGGGATAAATACTCATTTGGGATATATAGATCTCACAAATTTTTTTAGATATTATGGAATGAATCACACCTATGTATAATAATACGTATGAAATAGTTGAATAAATGAAGATCATACCATTGATCATCTCATGTGTGTCAGGTCGTATGGCTCCATCACAGGAAGCTATTCAAGGACCATACCATTATATATCTAAACCTGGAATGGGCCTCCTAGTGGTTGTGGAGTAAGGATCTCATAGAGTCAAAAACCATCCATTGTTCCTCCTCCTCGAGCTACACATACTGCTCTTCTAGCTCCACCTCCCTAGGGGCCATCCTGTCCACTATTGGGAGATCCTTGATCACAGTGTTTCCTCTACCATGGAGGTCTATCAATAATAATCCTATGATCCTCAATATTTATAGTTTAGAACACACATTCCATGAATCCTCTCCCATAAAATGTATAGCACCCCCCTCTTTATTATATCACGGTTCTCTGTTCTTCCCTTGATGACATGCCCGTGCCTAATCCTATGAAGGACTCCGGCACCGAGATCATGTCGACTAGTAACTTTAAGCTACTACAGACGATTCTTCCCTATGAAAACAATTTACAACTATAGGTACCTATATTTACACTAATAGGAAACAATATATCACTAGTCCACACTCCAAGACACCAAAATATGTTGAAATTCCCAAGGGCACCACACTGTCACAGATCGATCTACGGAGTCCTCGATTAAAATTTTGTTCACAGAAGTAGCCATCATAGATAATGTGATGGGAGTACAGCATAAGGTCTATGAACCATCAAACATACTAATCCACTATTAATACTCCCAAATTAATCTATATAAAATTTGATATCAAAACCGAGTGAAAATAATAGGGTTGTACTTTTCACGAAGAAACTACTAGAATTTGATCCCCAAGAGTGTGGACTCATCATGCATCTTTGTAAATAGACTCCACCAGTTACAAGATACTCCATGGAAATGGATACCATCAAAAGCATCCACCTAACCTTTTAGTTTTTGGATGATCTTGAGGACACAAACCAATGAATATAACCAATCCTATATTGCATGGGGATATGGCTCGCCGGAGAACCTCAGTGGCCTCTAGCATTGACACAATAGGAGTGCGCTGAGACTACACTCATTCTCAACCTAACATGATGGTATGATCTACATCTCCAAATTTTGGCGGTGATTTTACCTTTCCACCATGAGGAAGGATATCATGCGATAGGCCATGAACCGAGGCCCCATTACCTATTATATTTTCGTCATAATTCCAAATTGGTATCCTAGTAGTCTGTCATCGGGGAGTCATCCTAAAAATTTAATCATGACATACCACGATAATATTGTCATATATATATATATTTTGGAGCTAAATCATGATGTAAAATCAAATAATCATTCATATATGATGCATGTACCATTTATCCCTGCAACCAATGTATTGTTATGTCGAGTCGATAAAGAGGTATTCAAGGTCCTTGTGAATGGATATTTCATTTTCCCATACCATTACTAGGATCCCTAGACTAAGAACCAAACTTGAGTCACTTTTACACTGTTTCACTATATCCCAACCAAATTTACATTAGGTTACTATATGTCAAAACCATCCAAATGAATGACCTTATCTGATATCAATATGTAATGACCCGACCCAGTGGGGCTCGAGCCATAAATACCATATGTTTACCCCCTAGGCCATGGGATAGTTATAAGTGATGAATTGAATATCTAACATTGGGAGGCCATTACCTAATGTACCTATAAAAACACACCTATCCATCTCAATATAGATTAAAGTTATAAAATAATTAAAAATTAAGAAGATGGAATATAATCCTCTCTTGGAAAACCTCAATGGTGTATAAGAGTATGATAATACAAACTAAAAATGGAAGGGGGAAATGTACAAGTCCAACCAAAAGATGTCCCAAATTAAGAAAAACTAGAAAGTAAATTTTTTGGGAGATCCAATCAACTAATCTCTTCGCTTAGACCATCTTATATGGTCTAATGCACCAATCAACCCTAAGTTACTCTAAATTCATCACCGAATCAACCATTGTTTCCATAATACATGACACATACATGAAAATACCATACAAGGGTGAGTATATACATACCCAATAGGAAACCCCTACAACTATAAAACTAGGTTTTATCAACACTAGTAATTTTCCTTTAGAAATCCTTATAAGGCACTGTCTATACAAGAGTAGTTAAATGGTAGGCTTTAATAGTTCTCGAAAAAAGTACAGTTAATGGTTGGAATTAATAGTTCTTTTTTATGTGCTGATAAAGTAAAATATATTATTGTGAGAAATATTATATTTTTCTGGACATCTATGTGTTGAAACCCTTTATCAGTGCTTCCACGATACCTTTAATAGTGCTCCCCAACCCTTTTTTCAGGGATCTGCATTTTTCTAGCTTCATGCGCCCTGCTGGATTCAGACCTTTCACCTCTCTCTTGAAGATGGAATGATTTTACCACTAAATCATGTTTTTTATCTATTTAATGATATTTATGTTTAATAATATATATATATATATATATATATTTTTAAATATATATATATATATTCATATATTTATTATTAATTTTTGAATACATTTTTAATATATATGTTTGGCTGTGATATATAAACTTATATTTATTTAAATACATTATATATTATATTCATTTACATATATGAGAATATAATATAAATATATATATGTTTATTAATACACACATATGTGTATATATAAACATTATAAATATTTTTTTAATATAAAAATTGGTTATATATTGTTTAAATTACATTTTTAGAATATTTATTTTTTAAAATATATTAGAATATACATATTCATGTATTTTTTAATTATTGAGACAAACTAGTTTATATATAAACAATAATTGTATTAATCTATATGTACATATTATTGAAATATTATATAGAAAATAAAATAGATTTTTTTACATTAAATAAAATTAATAATAAATATCTATTTAATATATTTAAAAACACATTATTTTTTAAATATGTTGAAATATGTATTTTTACAAGTGAATAAATATAAGTAAATACAGGAAAATAAGTGTACATTTAATTAAATATAAGAATAATTTTTAAAAATGTAATTTTTTAAAAACTATAATATAAATATGAATGTAAAACCTAAGAATAAATATATTCCCCACTAAAAATTGGAAAAACACTCCCTTTAATGAGGATAAAATTTCATTGAATAATAAAAATTTGGTGAACCCCATTTAAAATATTAGTTTTCTGGGCCTTCTGGGGGTATTTTGACCTTAAAAAATGTGACATATGTTCCAGTCAATCAATAGGGAGTTGAGACCATCATAGAATTCTATTTGATATGTTGTAGAGCTGAGACTGACACCCAAGTCAAAAGTTATGGTTATCTGAAGTCTGAGTTTCGTTTTTAACTTATTTTAGATATTTTATTAATTTTTTATTTTTTGTCTTTGAATTGATATTAAATTACTATTATTTTATAATAATTAGATGATTATAAATTAAAAATATTTTAATTTACTTGTTAATTGATATTCACTAATGAACCTATATATTTTAATTAAATGCTTCTTTAATCATTTCAAAAACATATTTAAATTTATATCGATATAAATATTTTAATATATTAAATATTATTTTAAATAAAATTTATTTTTTTAAGATATACACAGTATCAGGGCTAGTAAAAAAGCACTATAAAAAATGGGTCTTCATAAATGCTCCAAAAAAGCACTAATAAAGACCCCCTTTATCAACACTTTTAATGAGCACCGTTAAAGGGACCCCTTTAACAATTATTTTTAGTGCTATTAACAACCCCATTAAAAATTCTAAAAATTTCACTTTTAATGACCCCCTTGGACAGTGATTTTTCAATTGTCATTAAAGGTGGTCCACAATAGTACTTTTTTTTCTATAGTTGTTAATTCCCTGGCATTGGATAAAACAATTTTTATAGTAGTGACTGAATGACTAAGGGGGAGAAATAAGTGTCATAATTGGAATATTAAGATATTAGACTGTATAAAGTTAACCCAAATAAAGGAAGTAACATCATCGAACCATAGTTATCTCAACACACGGTGTAGTTGGACTACACAAAACATATCTACCACCCATAGTAGGAGAGTAAGAATATCAATCATCATGGATATATATATATATATATATATATATACTCAAACCAAAGATACTCAAATGAGAGATATGGGGATCTCCATCTCATAGCCCAACCCATGAAAGGAGTTTCGACATTTCATGAAGCCCATCAATGATGCCCAAAAACCTACACCTCTTCCCTATAGAAAGTATCCAAGACATTCCCCT
This sequence comes from Viscum album, assembly GCA_963277665.1. Classification (NCBI taxonomy): domain Eukaryota; kingdom Viridiplantae; phylum Streptophyta; class Magnoliopsida; order Santalales; family Viscaceae; genus Viscum; species Viscum album. The sequence goes on from OY728120.1 coordinate 1,766,765,790, forward strand.
CCTCACCCCATTTCCACATAGTCGATCGAACAACCTATAGGTAGAAGAACCATGTACTACTACATTAGAAGGATTCCTCTCTAAATTTTTTAGAGGACCCATACCCAACCCAGTAGGAGGGTGCTACTGCAATAGTTGAGGCCCATATTCAGTCTAGCTGAGGGGTGGCACTCTAATCATTGAGGATCCATAACCTGATACCACATGAGGGTTCCACTCAGATAGTTGATTGAGTACCCATTCCCTACCCACCAAGAGGGTCTCAATCTCATTATTGAGAACCTAGACCAATCCAAGTTGGAGGGTGACACTATGGTCACTGAGGACCCATACTCTAATACCATAAGAGTGATCCACTTTGTGGATAGGTAAAGGAACCATGCCTTACCATGAAGGAGGGTTCCACTGTAATCATCAAGGAACCATTCCCATACCTGTGGGAGGGTTTCACTCTAATAAAATATAGAGGAACCATGGCATGTCTCGTAGAAGGGTTCCACTCTATAGAAAACTTGTGAACTCATGCCCAACCCACCTGAAGGGTTACACTCTATAACCCATATTGATATTTCCAGATCACTGCCATCATTGGGAATCACCTAGATAAGAGTCATTCCTAAATAATCTTGCATCATATCTCAAAATTAACTATGTATGAGACCATCACATTCTATGTGAAAAAATAAGGATATTCTACTCATGGGCCAAAATCTGAGTCCAAAAATAGAGATACGAGAGGTTGAAGTTTTCTAAAAAAGTTTCAAGGGGTACACAATGAGTGAGGGGAAACACAAGTAATGTGGTCTCGATCCATCCCCTAGTTTTGTCCATATCCATACAAAACATGTTGAGGGTCTACAGAGCATGACCAGTCAACTCAAGGTCCTACCCGTGCACTCTGGTCATGTCCGTGAACTTTTACAATGTTTGTGTACATCAGCACAATGCATATACTTGACCATGACCATGCCTATATACTCTTAATGTTTACACTATGTTCCAAACCCATGTGTCATACGACATGTGTGGGTGCCACACAGTGTGTGATACTTATCTCTCCTGAAACCGTAGTCACTACATCCAGATCCCAACACACCTTGAGTTTATCTAACTACAGGGCATATAGTCACATTTTTCATATATTCTTCAATACGAACTCCACACTTCCAATATGACCATTCCTCTTTTATGTCAGGCCTCATTTATTAATGGGAAATGTATATCTATACTACAAATGGTGATTTTATACCACTAATGGCAGGAAATTGAACTCAAATTATTATCATGAAAACCCAAACACAATGCCACACCTCCACTCATATCCTGATTCATCCATGTCTGGGTTTAGATACTGATTCATGTGATCCATAAAATGTAACTCACAATCATCCTATATCTTTTTATGATTATTCATTCCATTTGTTGTTTGAGATTCCACTGTGAATACGAGATCCAATAAAGCCCTATACCACCTAACAACATTGACACAAGGACCCAAGGAACACTGATAAAGAACAGAAATAATCATAGGGATAAAAGCACAATAAAAAAGGTGCATTCATTATTTAACCAAATTTCTTTTAAAAAACATAGAATTGGGGCGTCGTGGTGAGAAATTGAATAAAAAAATTATATAGGTAAGTATGTGTATGCCAAGGTAATATTGGGGAACATAAAAGGAGAATAATTAATAATTCAAAATTAAATCAACCAATTAGGGTGTAATCCATGAATTGACGATTCCTAAGTTGATATTGGATCATTAGTCTTTGATAGGGGTTATTTCATTTACCGCGTCTCAATATGATTTGATATATGTTATCATCATCATTGGATCAGGAATCTCTAGAAATAGAGGAATAAGATAGTCTTAATTATCCTAGGTGCAAGTGGCTAACCCGTGAGAATTTTTAATAATTGGTAATTTCTAGATCTATTTTAGTTAGGATATTTAATTAATTAATTTATAAAATTAATTAATCCACTAAACGTACATCCAATGACCATTTTCTATGAATTCCTCTTAGAAACCAAATTCCGGCCACTCTTTGGGTAAAGATTAGGTTATTGAATCAACAGTAGTATTGAATTTTGGAACCAATATCCTATTAAAGAATCAAAAAAAATTACTTCAGAAATTGTGTACATGAAATAATAAAAATATAAAATATTTTTATAAAATTAATACTAGGCACACTAGGCCTTATAATCACACGTAGTCATAGTGCCTGGATACAAAAATAAATGTTAAAATATATAAATGTAAAACATGAAAAAATGTGACACTACATAATATTCAAATCATGAAATGGAATTTTTTAACCATCATAAATAATTATTTTTCTTCAACAATCCTTGTAATAAATTCATCTATTGCACAAAATTACATATCAATAATTTTTTATTAGGTAGTCATAATATTCTCCTTCACATATTCCTTTACTAAACAAATAAACTCAATGATACTGGTAATTAAACATAGAAAAAAATAATTCCGGAAATGAATATTTATTATTAATAACTTACCAACCTATTATATTTTACCAATATTAGATGATGCATACCAAGTTAATTATCTGTCACATTCTTCCCCTATAATCATTAATAAACTAATTATGTTAATTTATAACTGTAGTTATAAATGTTTTCCCTAAAACCTATTCTTGAAGTTTAATATTATTCTAAATTCATTTAACATACAACATAACTACTCGAGATCATATTTTTTCCATTATTATTCTCAAAAATTCATTGGATGTCCAACTATCCTTTTCACACTAATGGATTATCTTTATTAAAAGGATAATCCTAATAAGAGCATATGATAATGAAATATTTGGGGGAGGTGGGTTTAAAATATTGAATACCCATTGCAATAGAAGAAACCATGTGCTCAGATTCAGGGTGAGGGAATCCCGGATTGAGGAAATCTTATGCCCCTCTAAGCGATTTCGTCATGATTCTAATCTACACATCTTAATTTACCTTTTTTTATCATGTGTACTATTTTACGGTTTTCTACTTAAACTTTTTGAAATATTTTCTCAGTATATAAGTAAATGGCATGTGTGATGTAGTGGGGTAGCCAGAAAGTTGACATGAAATGAAGAATATATTTATCAATTCTTTATTTTTTTTATGAAAATAGAAAAATAAAGTAAATAAAAATAAATCAGTGTGTAAATTTCGTTTTAAAAATATAATATATTAATTTTTAATGGATATGATATACACATTTTGATTAATAAATACACTTCACGATAATTTTTGTACACATTGATCAGTACCTTCATCTTGATTATCAAAAAAACATTGTTTTCATTTTTTTCCAAAATATAGCTATCATAAAATAAAACATGAAACCAAAATATATGATATAGAACCAGTAGTATTACATTATAGTTATAACTATAACTCATAAATAGTTATTATAAGCCAAATATAGAATGTGACCCCACTATAAAAAAAATTGATCCTTGAAAATTTATACTCTATAAATAAACAATTAATGAATACATTAAAAGAAAAATTTATAGTTAAATCATTATGTATAATTTTTAATTTATATTTAACCACAAATGTAATAATATTAAAAAAATTATTACTTACCAACATGTAATAGCACATGCTATGAGATTTCCTATTGGGTCATCTCCTCAACCTCCACCAGCACCACATCCATAATCATTATGAAGCTATTTGGTTTTTTGAATCTTCAACATCCACATATTTTTCATTATGATGATAAAAATAAATATAACCACCACTAAAATCACCATTAAGAGGAAATGAGTTAGTGGTAACATCAGAACCATTGGGAGAAAATGTTGCTTTCTCCTAGGCTATCCAAGAATAAATCTATGATGAAAAAACTCCTAGAATCATGGATCATATAATTTTGAATCCATTGGTTATATACAAATGTATATGATCCATTCATTTATCTATTTCAACAAAGTGTGTCTCTATAGAATACGGATTAGAAGAATAATTTTTTTCCCAATGATACTAATAATAATTGTTTAAATATTATTTCCAGAACAATATCAAAACCCTCCCTGGGTTCCCAAGACTTTAAAATAAACATGAATGATCATTAAGAATTAATTAGCATTTACATCTAAAATATGAGTCTTTAATAAGACATATGAAATTAGTTAGAAAATAAAAATTAAATTTTTTCTCTTATTGTTATGATAATTGAAATTATACATATTCTTATAATTTTTTTCACTCAAGGAATGACAGAATGGATAGAAATTTCTCCTTTTATAGTTTGACAAAAATAACGGGGCATGTAGTACCTGACACTTGACATTCAATAATTTTATTTAACTTAATTTTTTGATAGGACATAAATGTTAATATTGTGAGTGTGTTGTTGGAGATGATTCCCAAGAACAACCATTTATATAAATTACGATTACATGAGTTCATATTTTTGAATATTAATATAGTTATTATCACATCTTGATTGTTCTTATTTTTTGACACATATTGTGACAATGTGCTAAGAGTAACCTCACAGAGAAAGGTCATAGTTGTTCCCCACAATAATGAGAACCCAAAAGTGACAGGAAAATCTTATAAAAATTATATTTAATAGCTTGATGATATTATTTTATAAGAAACAAATGATATAGTAAATCTGGAGTGGATACACCTATGCATTGAGGCACTTTGTTATGGTGTACACCCTCAGTAATATCTAGTACTAGAGATTACAAGAACATGAATTTCTAGTAGGAAATCAACTATTTATGTGTTATTGGGTGTTACTCTCTATAAAAATATGTATTTATCCTTATACTTTATTATTATTATTAATTGATATATTTTTTTTACTTTATGTATTGATTAAACTATGGTGGAATATCTTTGTGATGATGTAAGATACATTGAGTGTGTCACGAGTAAAATTGAATTGATGAATAATGTGATAAAGGATTTGTACCTTCTATTTTTATCAAATGTAAAAATCTATAACCATTTTATGGAAATGAAAAATTTTAAATAAATCTATTTACATTATGTTATCTGGGAATGTTCATTTCAATAAGTTAAAGATAAATACATCAATAACATATGTTTATGAAACAAATATACAAAATTCTTAATTATAGATACCATGATAAAGGTATTACATTTAGGATAAGAATTCATATGAGGTTTTATGTCATTGAAACATTAAATTATTTCAATATGGGTTCCTTTGTGTGTTGTTAGATTCAATCCGTGGACATTGGGATTGTCATCCTAATTTTATAGAGAAAGGGTCATAGGGGTCACAAACTAGGTGTATATATAATTTCAGGTGACCACAGAATATACTTTATTATTTAACAAGATTAAAAAAATTTATTCAAATACATGGATTCGTATTTTTTTTCTTGATCACATATATTAAATCAATATAAATTTAAGATAATATTTTTGAGTAAAATATTGAATTAATATTTATTTTCAATTCAGTGAATATAATATCAATTTATTAATTTATTGGGGAATATTGTAGTGATATTAATTTATTAAATAAGTAGTAATTATTCATGGACTGATAATTATTTTGGAGGAATGACTCATTGAGTTTAAAGGTATGGTGAGCTATAATATGTATTAATTAATATTTGAATAAAAATATAATTCTTTTTTAAGAAATAATATTTAATTAATCTATTGGTTTTTCACATGTACAGAAAAATATTATTTTTATTATAAAAATGGCATTCCATGAGGATCTTGTAAATAATATGGTTTTATGTGAAATTATTATTTTCTATCCCAATAATTTTTAAAACTTGTTATATTATTTCCAACACCAATGATGGACATTTGTTTTTGTTGTTCACAACTACTCCGAAGAACCATCTTTGGAAAAATAGATTTTCTCTCCATGAACGCTACTAGAAATGGAGTGTCACCGTCTTCCTCCACCACTCCTGATTCTATAGAGATCCTAGAGATTCCATCATCAACTCTATTGTCATAGAGATTATAGAAAAATTGGATAAGAATTAGGTTCCTCTGTGCTATTACATGGAGATTTGTACAGTTTCATTCAAAGGGTCATGGTGTACATGTGGATCACCACAGGAGGAAATGTACACTTGATTCATGTGAAGAAATGAAGAATGATATAGATATGTTAGATTAATCAACAATTTTTTTTAATTAAAAGTATATTCTTTTAACACCGAAAATAATAATATGTCATTTTGTGATTACATTATATTTGGTACCAACATTCTCATTTCAATTAATATTTTATTCAATTCCATTAGTCATAGTGTTCTTTATCTAGTGTACCAAGGATTAACCATTTATAATGAAAAAAACTATTTTGGGATTCCACTAACAATGCTTCCATTGTATTTGAATCCATCAAGTGGTATCATAATAGCTTCATAATAATTTATTATTACATAAAGATAAATGGTTTATTTATAAATTTATTGTTATTTTCATATTTTAGTGTAAGCATTCTTTAAATTTGAATAATGAGACCTCATAGTCCTCATATTATTATCTCATATATGTATATATATATAAATATTAATTGGTTAATTATTAATGATGACAATTTGAGGAATTCTTCTAGATTTTTAAAGGATTCTGGATAGATAACATAAGAATGAACCGTTTGTAGCCCACAGGTACATTCCATGTACATGTCCTTAATGTACAAGGATTAAACACAAAAAATTTAGAGGATCTTGATTTTATTTTACATGGTATATAAGTAATAGATATTTCATATTGACCGGTCCACCCAGAGACATAGTTATCCCGACTAGAAAACATGTTACTTGTGTACATGATGTGTATTACATTAGTCTTGGATGATCCATGTGTTTATTACCCTGCACATGTGATTGGTAACCATGAAACTCTAACACCACATTTTGAGTTAACCTGGAAAAAATTTTCTAATCCACCAATGTCTATGGTAGGATGAAATTCCTAGTTCCTAGGCATGTTCTGTGGATATACATTTATAAAATGTACACAATGGGTATCTGGATAGTACACATCCCGTATATTACCTTATTTTTATATAATTTATAATTAATTTATTATAATTTATAAACCTTATCAACATGTATTCCATGTGTCATTTATTTCACTCTTACACACTATGTTATGGGTGATATATATATATATATGTATATTAAATATCTAATTAATTTCAACATAATATTCTAAAAAATATTTTATGTATTAGTTTTAATACACAAAATACTCAATACTCCTTAAAACATATACAAATACATAAATAACATGTTCCCATGTGTCATTTATTATAAAATAAATTCCGTGAAATTATATCATAAGACATGTATGATACATGAATCATAAGGGAAAAATACAAAAATATAATATATGTTTGGTAGTTTAGAGGGGTACTCACTGTGTTTCCTCTATGGTACATGTTTTGTACTTAGTCAATTTTAGATAAATTATTTAATTTATTTAAAATTATTTTGGATTATATTCTTAGTAACATTTGGATGAGAATTAAGATAATAGAATTTATTTGTTAATGAAGATAATAAATTGATTTTAATTATTTATATTAAATAAGAATTATTGGGAATGAATGATAGTTTATTAAATGTCAAATTTGTTGTATATATTCTCATTATCATGAGAATATACCCTACCACTATATGTGCCTGTTTTACATTTATTTCATTTTAAAATTCAATCGATAGACTATGATTAAAACCACTTCTCATTATGTGGGGGCCTTAATTACCATGATTTTCTTTTATCTAAACCCTATAAAAAATATTTTAGTTCCCCTAACCCTCGTGTGAGTGAAAGATTATGTAATGTAAGTAGTTAACAATAGAGTAGATGAATTTCATGTTTGGATTTGAGGTGAAGCCAATCCAAGAGATTCAAAGGAGGATAGGTTGAACATTGTAAAACAAATGAAGGCATGGTTCAAGGTGTTTTCTCCAAGGTCAATGGTTATTTTAACATCATCTATATAAACCATCCATTGGAAAAATTATAATGATCAGCCCAATATTATTTTTCTATTTCTATTATGTTTCATTTTTAATTCCATTACTATTTATTTTTCAGGATAACATGATTTACGGAAATAACAAACATACAAGACAGAACTAAAATAAAATTGGATAATGCATAAAAGTTATCTAGTACATTATTAATCACTTATGTAAATCCACTCAATATTAAAAATAATGAAATAAATATAAAATAATAAATTTACTAATAAAGATAAAAATACCTCAATTATATACATAAAGATGGTATATGTAACAACCCAGATCTTATTTTTCAGGTATGTTTTCCTTTTCTGGTCGTTTTTCAGAAAAAGAGGAATTTTTAGAAATTTTTAAAGCACACGTTGTGTACTTTCTGAGTACACGCCATGTACATGGACACCATAGGAGGCCGTGTGCTGACCATGGGATAGCCACACACAAGGCCATGTGGGGGTGACTTGGAGGCCGCATAAAGAGGAGTATAGAAAAGGTAAGTAATCGCAGTGTACTTCAAAAGTACACACCCAATATTTTATTTTTTATTAAATGAACCAGGGCCGCGTCTAATCACCAAAATGATTTTCTTCTATGTTTCGTTCGGATGAGAGCTCCCAAATGGCCGTGATCATCCCCTGAGTCCCAGAACGAGCATCCGAACTCCAATCCAACTGCCGTCAATTTCATTGGGATTGCCTCCATAAGATCTCTCTTATGCTAGATCTTCGTTTCCCAATTCCTCCATCTCAAGTTGTCCTATGTTGAACGTTTTAGACTTTTTTGTAGATCTTCGGCATTATAAGGTGATTTAATCCTTGAGACTCATGTATATCGATCTCCTAATGCTGATGTAGGTGGTTTTTTCCTTTCTGTAAAAAGTCTTTGAGTTTTATGTGGAAAATCGCCAATACCCATGAATGGGGTATTGCGTGTTTACCATTTTATCCCTATTGTTTACATGTTATGATTGTATGCTTGATTTGATGATAATTGATTGTTAATAGGGTTATTTTATATGATTTGTAATTTTTTCCCCATGAATGTTGCCTGTTTTGATCGTAGGGTCTAGTTTACCGGTTAAGAAGCTGTTTACTTTCCCATTCCTAGTTGTAGGATAGTGTGTTTGTTTTGATATGCTGTTATGCAGTGGAATGCTATCCATGTAGTTCTTGAGGTTTAATTTAGAAAATATTCCCTGATATACTTGATTGACATACACAGGGCTGTGAGAACTTAGTGTATAGACCATAATGAGAATGGATGTAATGGATTCTATGGAGTGTCTTTATAACATAAGATGTGAGATCAAATGGGGAATTGACGTTGAGTGCTTCCTAAGAGTGACTGTAGATCCTCGACGTGGGCCACAGGGGGAATAGACATTGAGTGCTTCCCTAGAGTGCCTTTAGTTTCCAATACGAGAATATTGGAGGAAATAACGGTGAGTGCGTCCTCAGAGAGTCTATGCTTAAGCTAAACCAGAGGGGTTAGACTGAGTGTTCTTCCCAGAGGGTTTCTTTGTTTTTAGGTAGGACCAGAGGGGATAGGCTGTGAGTACTTCCCAGAGGGTTACCTACTGTGTTAATTTCTTGGGTTTCTAGGTATCACCAGAGGTGATATGATTTGAGTACTTCCTAGAGGGATACATAATTGTGATTGTCTGCCTTGTTAGATTTTGGTTGGCATAAGATACTGAATTCATTGAAATGTGAATTGTTTACTTTGGGTACTTCCTTGTTTACATCATTTATATTCTTACATTCTGCCATATATTCACTAACTGTTAGGCACATATCTCGTGGTGGTTTCCTACTAGGATTTATTCTCACATCCTATTTGGGCCATGTTTTGGGGCCCAAACAGATTATATTGTTGTTGGTATAGATACGAGAATGAACCGTTCCACTTCAGGTGCTTGATTGCTGAGGAGCTAGAGATAATGGGACCATGCTGAGGCTTGTGATGCTGAAGAGTTTACTAGTTTTATTTTATACATTGGGTTAGTACTGTATTCCAGCATTGTGATGTGTTTGGATGCTTTCTTAGTCATATATATCATGCATCATTCATATATATTTGTGTGCTCCAGTTTATTATTTTCCAGTCTTCTATTGTTTCATTTTTTATGGATTATTCCTGATTTCACTTCTAATGTTGCTTTCATCCACTGTGTTACTCTGCCAATGAGGGCATAGTTTCCCCACAATCACACCAAGGCCCTTGCTTCTAGTTGGCAGCCTCTGGCATTAGGGGAAATGTGCTTGAGGCCATGTGACCAACTAGGTACGTGGTTCCTCTGGGTGGCTTCTAGAACCAGGACATTACAAATTGGTATCAGGAGAATTTCATTTAATTGAATTACTATTTGGATCCTATAGTCAGTGATAGGATGGAATATGAACTTGTTAATAAGTTGTGCATGGGAGTAACTAACCCTTGTATAGGGAAAACCTAATTTAACTCGTGTTTCAATTTTTCTGGTTTTGCAATTATTACAGTTGATTTGATTTCACCTAGAGTGATTCACATGTTTTGTATGGTTATTGTTGATGTTATTGAGGTTCAATTTCTATTGCAACCTGATTAGATTAGGGTATGCCATATCATGCATCATATAGGCACTTTCTAAAAATCACATGTCATGCATTCTTGCCATGCCATATAGGGTTCATTTTCAATTGCATGTTGTTGTTATAGGTGATGCGCTAGATATGCATGCTGTTGTGATAGATGTCATGATAAAAATACCTATTGTTTTATAAGGTGTTATTGTGTATCGTATTGTTTTAATGAACGCCAAACCTTGGTAATTGAGGTGTTATGGGCCCTCATGGACCAAAATTTGTTGGATCATTGCCCTATTATCCTTGTTTATAACCAGTATAAGATTCCATGCATTGATTTTCAGGGATTATGGGCCCTCAAGGATCAGAATTTGTCACATTGTGGTTAATTTCAGTGTTTATCTAGGCTCCATAGTAGTTTCTAAGGCTTTTTATCTAGAAAATCCCTGAATATACGCTGTGTAGTTTTGACTACAAGCCATGTGTTATTCTGTTTAGGAAGAAAATGATTTTCTTAAGTACACTCCATGTACCTTATGTACATTCCATTTAGTCTCTAACCGTGTCATATGCCATGTGGGCAGAGACACAGGATAAGGAAACACTTGTGGGAACATGCCATGTACTAGTTGCACATGCCGTGTCATGTTGACCATGTGTCTGCCCATGTGACTAACATTACGAATAGAGAAATCATAGTTGATAAAAACTATGTCAGTTCTAAACACACCGTGTAGTGTAATCTCTAAATCTGACCGTGTAACTAACAACACAATTCCGTGTTACCTTTAAGAGTACATGCCGTGTCCATATGGAACAGGTCGTGTAGTGTTAGCTGAGTATCCGGTCATGTAATGAGAAACACAGGTCAGTTAAATATTTTTGTACACGTCGTGTCTATCACCAGCAAGCCATGTATAGTTAGACATGTAATCGGCCATGTGACGAACAACACTGGTCGGTGAAGCTCGTTTAGTACACGCAGTGTCTGGAACAAACACGACGTGTAATCTCGTTCTAAAGAGAAATGTGTGGTTTAGCAGTGTAGAAGGACTCAGGAAGGGGAAGCGAATTCAAGTACATGCTAGGGGTAAAGACAAAACGTTGTGTGTTTGGGGTGTTACACGACCAGTTCTGGAAGAAGTACATGCCCATGTGAAAGGCTTAAGGGAACACACCATGTAGTAGTTATACACAACGTGTAGTCTTGTTTGGAAAAAATAGAATGTTTTATTTCTCCGGTTCTCTTCATAAGCTTCCAATTTTTAGTTCTTGTTCATCTTGATCTATGGTGTGCATTTAACCTTGAAGATTCATGCTGCCGTGACATCCTCCGGTTGCACACAAATTTCAGGGTAGTGATTGGACACCAGATATATCTGATCAAGGACTACCAGTAGATTCTCCTGTTGGGCTAGACTTGGAACCAGCCATTATACTGGGCGTAGGTGCCGATGCACAGTTCAAGGACGGATTTATGAGGATTATTTAGACCATTTAGGGAGCACCACCTCCTGCCCCATCAATGGAAGAATTGACGTGGGTCGTTTAGCAGCAACATCCTCCCACTTCCTCAGCGGATGGAGGAACCCAGGCTATAGAGTCATGGATAGAAGCCATGTTGATGTTCTTTGTGCATATGGAGATGCCTCAGGAGAGGTGTCTCATGTTCACTACATATATGCTTTGGGATTCTGCCAAGATATGGTGGGATGTGATCTCAAAGGTGGGACAACAGCAGGTTATGACTTGGGAATATTTCCAGCATATCTTCTATGAATAATTATATCCAGAGACCTTGTGGGCCGATCGAGACCGAGAGTTTATGTTTCTGGAGCGGGGTACTCTTTTGGTTATGGATTATTCTCTCATTTTACCAATCTATAGCGTTTCACGCCTATTTCTGGAGGCGATCAGTTATTCATGGAAAAGGAAGTTCGAGGATGGTCTGAGGCACAACATCCGATCATATGTGAACATCTTCTGGTTGACCTCTATCACTTCTATCATCAACCATGCACTGATCACTGAGTTCAATATGAGGTATTCTAGAGTTGTGAGCTAGGGCGGCTTGGAATCTGGTGTTATTAACCCTCCCACTGATTGTAGGAAGCGCTATAGGGAGTATTCGCGTGGTGATCTGATGAGGCGAGACACTTCTTCTGGTATCTAGGTGGTATGATACCAGTGCAAGAGGAGCGGTCATAGAGGCCACATAGCCTGAGTGACCTAGTGGAGTGAAGATCATGCGGTAAGATGGGTCATCTTCAGCGCTTCTATCATGTCTTCTCACCAGCAGCTGGTGACAAGGGGTTATTCTATGACTCCTCCTTCAAGAGAAGCACCACCAGTTCCTCATCAGTCTTGGAAGTGGTGTTCTTTTGTCCATTCAAGCTGAGGTGGGGGTCGTGGCCGTGGTATCCAGTCGCCCAGTTTCCAGCGACATCAGGGCGGATTAGCTCAGGTAGGGTCATAGAGCTGCGGAGCAGACCTGACTTTTGTAGTGGAGCAGACCCAGAAGGAGCAGGATCCCAGACCATCTATAGTTCAAGGTATGATCTTAGTTGCCTCACTTTTAGCTTCTACTCTTTTGGATATAGGGGCTTCCCAAATATTTATATATGTTGTGGTTGTGGGGAGCCTTGGGCTCTGGTTGTTGATATCTTGACACTAGTCACTTTGTTGGGGACTAGAATGGCGAGTGTACGTCAGTGAAAGGAGTTCCCTCTAATTGTTGGTGGGTGTCACTTTTTATGGGACCTCTATGTCCTAGAGATGACGGTCTATGATTTCATTCTCAGAATGGACTGGTAAGTTCCCTTCTAGGAAAACGTCGATTGTTATCACCGTAGGGTGAGTTTCACATCACCAGAGGGTAGATATTTTCTTCATAAGGGCGAGTGGGATGTACAGGTGAGCAAAGCCAGTCCCATGCTTCTTGGGATAGGAGGAGTTACAACCCATATTGCTAGTCTTTATCTGGATGACCAGGGGAATTCATAGTTATACTTTACTCCTGTGGTGGATCGTTTCAAAGATGTCTTTTCAGAAGACTTTTCAAGTTTTCCTCTGGAGCGTGAGGTAGAATTTCCTATTGAACTCATTCCAGGAGTAGAACCGATGTCCATTCCACCTTATAGGATGCCTAAACTAGAGTTATAGGAGCTCAAGAAGCAATTGGAGGATTTTTAGACAAAAGGTTTTATCTGACCCACTACTTCTCCTTAGGGTTCGCCTGTCCGATTTGCGAAGAAGGAAGACGGTACCCTCAGACATTTTGTGTATTATCGGATGCTGAACCAGTTGACGGTCAAGAAGCGATATCCATTACCCAGGATTTATGACTCTTGGATCTTATTGGAAGAGCCCGGGTGTTCTCAAATATTGAATTGAGATTCGATAACCATCAGTTGTACATTATACCATCATATTTACCTTTCATAGCCTTCCGGAGTAGGTATGGTCTTTACGAGTGTATGGTTATGCCATTCAATATCATGAATGCACCTGCACCTTTCATGGAACTGATAAACCAAGTGTTCCATCAATATTTGGATTCCTTTGTGGTGATTTTCATTGACGATATCTTGGTTTACTCTCACACTCAACAAGGCCATGCTACCCATCTTGAGATCATTTTGAGTACATTGAGAGAGCATTAGTTAAATGCTAAGCTATCAAAATTCCACTTTTGGATGGCCCAGATTCACTTATTGGGTCATGTTATCTCAGAGACATGAGTATCAATAGACACAGAGAAAATGAGATCAGTAGTTTCTTGGGACCAACTGAAGAACATCTTTGAGGTACGGTGTTTTCTAGGGCTGGCTAGATACTATAGAGATTTCATCCAGGACTTTTCATGATTATAAGCACCACTGAGGGGCCTAAATAAGAAAGCTGTGAAGTTCCTATGGTCAGATTCTTGTGAGTCATCCATTCAGGTGTAAAAAGGGTGGATGAATTTAGCACGAATACTAGTTTTTCTAGATCCAAGAAAGAGCTATAATGTGTACTATGTTGCTTCAGGTATCGGGCTGGGAGGTTTTCTTATGTAGGGGGAAGGAGTCGTTGTGTATGGGTCTCGGTAGTTAAGGCCACATGAGAGAAATTACCCAACACATGATCTAAAGTTGGCTATAGTTGTTCATACCTTACGTTGTTGGAGACATTATCCTCTTGGAGAGCATTTTGTGGTTTTCGACAACTACAAGAGTCTCAATTAAATCTTCACTCAATGTGATCTGAATTTGAGACAGTGAAGGAGGGTTGAGTACCTTCAGTCTTTTGACATTGAGATTGCCTATATGCCTAGGAAGGGCAACACAATGGCTGATTCGTTGAGCAGGAGGACTAAGATATAGTCAGTTAAAGAGGCTAGCAGTGAGTGGAAGCTTATGGACTTGTTCTCAGAGATGCATTTGGAGGTTCATAACTGGAAGAAAAATAATTTTCATTCTTTTTTGGCTGTTACATCTACATTTCTTGATCGAGTGAGAATGAGGCAGCTTTCAGATTCTAAAGGCCTTGTCGTATGGGAAAGCGTGTCAGGAGAGGACCCTATTCATGGATGGACCATAGGTGAGGATGAGATCTTTCATTTCCAGGGGTGTGTCTGGGTGCCAGCAGACATACGCATGGAGCTGATGGGGGAATTTCATTCCTCATTTTGGGTAGTTCATCATGGTGTCACCAAGATGTATAATGATCTACACCGTCAGTATTGGTGGCCCGATATGATGAGAGATATTGCTGGTTTTGTAATGATGTTTTCCACCTATCAGCAGGTGAATCCATAACATCAGTAACCTACAAGGCTTTTGTATTACTTACCCATTTCCTAGTACAAGTGGAATGATGTCACGATGGATTTTGTGATATTTTTACCGAGGTCACCTTGAGGGAATGATGCTGTTTGGGTTGTCATTGATAGACTCACGAATGATTCTCACTTCTTTCCGATCAAGGAAACCTTCAGTGTTGATGAGTTGGAACGGTTATATATCCGAGAGATTATGAACATACAAGGAGTTCCACACTCCATTATTTTAGATATATATTCACATTTTACATCTCGGGTCTGGAAGGGGCTTCATAAGGCATTGTTTACACACGTACTTTTGAGTACAACATAGCTTCCCTAGATAGATTGCTTATCTGACCGTGTAATTCAGGTGCTTGAGGACATGATTCATGCATGCATCCTGGATTTTGGAGGTCCTTGGTAGAAGCATATACATGTTTGGGATATCGCCTATAATAATAGTTTTCAAATGAAAATTCAAATGGCACTTTATGAGGCTTGGTATGGTAAGCCATGACGATCAACCTTATGTTGGATAGTGGTAGGAGAGGAAGCTATGTAGGGACCTCGTCTTGTCCAAGAGACCTCAGAATGGGTATGGGGAGCCTTTGGGTGGCTTCCAGAACTGAGATGTTACAATATAGGCATCCAATTATTGACTTAAAATATAACAATAATTCATAGTTATTGAATGGATAATGTTTTGGTGATTTTAATTTTCAGGGAAATATAAATTGATTTTTGGTTTATTTTAACATTATTCACATCAAGGGTTAACTCCTAAAGAAGCACTTGGTGTAACCAAGATGAAAGGGTTTATTAATTCCAAATCAATGAAAAAAATATTTGGGAGTACACTCAAAAAATCATGGGACAATGAGTAAATGTAGTTGGAAAAAATATTCCTTCCTAAAACCCATGAAATATCATTTTAGTCCAAAGGATAAATTATTATATGGAGAATATGGGTCATTTCCAATAGAATATCCATGAAAATGGATATTTTTAACCAATGTTGAGTGATATTATGTTTCAATAACATAATTTGATAATAATAAATTCAATATTTATCATCTAATTTTATAAATTTGTTAAATTACCAAAATTGTAATATTCATACTTAATGACATGAAAATACACATTTCTTAATCCATATCTTGGTGATCCATATTTGAAAAAGATATCATTATCACTGTTACAAATTTTTTATATATTGTAAAGACCCGTAAATTTCAAGGAATTTTTTTTCTTAATTTCATTTGTAATTTTACAAGAACGAAGTTTCTGACAGCACGTGATTCCGAGGCCCGGTGTGCCCAGAATCATTTTCCAAAATTTGGCTCGGGTACTTTCAGTGAACGAACGAGTGGGGTTTTCAAACTTTTGAACCGGTGCTCGGAATCGAATTCCAAGGGCACCGATGGAATTGCAGCACCGATATTTGCTTAGAAACGCCTCTTCCGGAGTTGCGTTTTCTCGGGTGTGGTTTTTAATTTTTGGGGTTAAGTGAAGAAAATAAAATAAAGTGGTGCGAAAAATTTATTTTATTTCACTTAAAGCCACTTAAAGCCACTTAATGCTGCTTAAGCTGAGTTGAAACAGATAGGGTGGAACCCAAAATATCCTACCCTCTTGGTAGGATATTTGTGAGGTGGGGCCCGCACGAGCCCCACCGTTTCTTTTCCTCTAAGTAACGCACCCGCGAAAACTCCTCTTTCATTAAAGTCAACTAGTGTGTTTTCTAAAACTCTTAATGCCCCTATTAAATGGACAATTAAGTCATTACCATTAATTCCCCAAATTAATGGTTCATTTCTTAACTTGTTTTTTTTTTCAAATTGTTGGCATGTAATAAAATAAGACCAGCATAAATTCTTCTTGGGTGCGAATTGTTGAGAGGATTTGGAGAAACTGTATCTTCATCCTCCTTCGCGAAGAACGCGAAGAACACGAAGAACACGAAGAACGCTGAACCCTCAGAGATCGACGACGCGACACCGTGTTCCACGACGCCAACGATTCTTCTTCCACGATGCTTCTTCCCCGATGTTCTTCCCCGCAACAATATCCAACCATCAACTGCTTGAGGTAGGAGATTACGGATCTTTTAAATTTTCCTTTGTGGATTTTATCCTTAACAGGGATTTAATTCATGGAATTAAATATGTGTGTTTTCTTTAACCCTCGGAGATCATCGACATGACGCCGTATACCGCAACGATGCGACGCCCTTCCGCGACGCGACGATCCTCTTCTTCCGCGACGATCAATTCCGCGAAGATCTCTCGTCTGACGAGAACTACGAGGTAGGGGTTTTATTTGAGAATAATATTTATTCCCATGGTTGTTTCCTTCTAAAACAAAGAACCCGGATCAAAGTTCAATTTTAATTTTTTAAAATTGTTCCTTGTTATGTTTTCATGTGTTGATTATTATTCCCAATTGTTATCACCTAACGCAGAGGGTGCAGGCCAACCAAACATGGCCCGACAACCCTCCGTAGTTTTTCGTTGATGCGTGGGTTAACGACGTTTACGAAATGTGATCAGAATGGAGATTGGAGGCCTTTTCATGAAATTTTGGATCCCAGGAGAGCCATAGGCGCAAACCACAGGCAAAACGGACCACCGGAGCACGTCCGGTTGTCCCTGGAAGTTCCCACCGGCGGCGCCGGCGGCCGGAGGCGGCGGCCGGCCGCCAGGAAGCGGCAGCGCCCAGCGCGCCGCTGGGAAGACCCGCCACGACTGAAGCCGCAGCGGTGAGGGCCGGTCCCGCGGACGCGCGGGACCGCGGGGAAGGGACGCAGCCTTGCGCCGCATCCTGTGACATAGAGCGGCCCCCACGCGGGGCCGCGACTCTCTTTCACGCGGGGGTAGCGCACCCTCGCGCCGCTCGTCCATAACCAATAGTGCCGACCCCTGGCGGCCGAGCCGCGACGACTGGGTCGGACCCAGAACCGGGTCAGTTCGACCCGACCGAGGGGGGTTGGGCCGGGTCGGTCCGGGCCCAGACCCCCTGTTTTCAGACCTTTTTGATCTTTTGCCCGTATCTTGAGCTACGTGCCTCCGATCGACGTGCCTTCAGCGGCGATGTGATACTTGGATAGGTACGGTCATTTCGGTAATATCACACTCATGGTTTCAGAAGACTTGGGGTTTGGCAGGGTTGGTTCGTACACGAAACCAACCGGGCCCTCGGAGCGGAAATGCTCATTTCTTGAGCTGCGGACGTCTGATTGACGTACCGTCGACTTTGTTGGATTACTCTAAGTGAGACAGATCTTTTGGAATACTCTGCCCGAGATTTGGACGCAGGTGGAGTACGGTTGGATTGGTTTTTCCTAAAAACCAACCGGGCCCCTGGGACGAAAAAGCCAATAACTCTCAGAGCGGGCGTCCGATTGACGCGCCCTCTGTGACGTTGAGTTCCTGTTGACGATACAGAACTTTTGGATACATCAACTCTGGACTATGAGACAGTTGATGTATCAGCCTCTCGGCTTGTGGAGCGGACCCTCCCGAACGAGCTTTCTGTGTGCGGGAACCCTAGTGCTGGCTACGACTGTGACGACGACGGTGACTGTACAGAGATCCTCAGTGGGTTCGACGATGACTGTGCAGAGATCCTCAGTGGATTTGACGATGACTAAAACACTCAGCGATCCTTTGTGGGTCAGTACTACCGATCATGTGTGGGTCCGATCCTGTGTGGGTCAGCGCTCAGCGGTCCTGAGTGGGCCAGCGCCTACAGATCCTGTGTGGGTCCGATCCTGTGTGGGTCTTTGCGGGGGTTAGTTACCTATCGATCCTTTGTGGGTCAGATCCATTTTGGGTCATTGTGGGGGTTAGTTACCAATCGATCCTTTGTGGGTCAAATCCCTTGTGGGTCATTGCGGGGGTTAGTACCGATCCTTTGTGGGTCCGACGGCTTAGATGAATTGGTGGAAATATCTGATCATCTTTATCGTCATATGAAGAAGTATACCTGTGTGAGATGTATCCTGTTTTTCGTTCCTTTGTGGATTGTGTTGTACTATCCTGTGTGGATTTAAGTTTTGCTTTCCTGTGTGGACTGGGTTGTACTTGGGCTCGGATGTTGGATCCGAGCGATAATTGATGACTTAGGTATATGTATGGGCATATACCTAAGCAGTGTCGGATGTTTCTTCGTGATTGTATCTTTCCTTTGTGGATTATCCTTTATGGATTCTGGGAGACCTTAGGGGGTCTCGGGGTCCCTACTGAGTAGCTTATACTCACCCCTACACGGGCTATGCCCGCACTATATTGTGTTGGTTGCAGACGACGGACAACACTGATCGTGGCTGAGGCTTGCGGAGAAGGACGGTACCTTGAGGTGGACCACTGGGCGGGACGTACTCGGAGTGGTCGGCTGGACCTGAGGAGCAGTGGAGCCTATCTATACCCACCCTTCAGGTGGGATTTCCAGTGGACAGCTCGGCGTTGCGGATTTACTTTTCAGTTGCTGTTTTCCCTTCCAGTTGTACTTTACATTCAGTTTGGGCTTGTATACTGGCCCACTTACTTTCCGCACTTACTGTTGTACCGGTTTTTACTTAGTGTTTACTTCTACCTGCTTGCTCTGTGGTGTTTGTGGTTTACTTTACAAAGGAAATGCCTTCCCTTTTTCCGGGATTTACGCCTTGGTGCTAGTCGCCAGCCCCTGGACTATGGAAGGCGGGCTTGGGGTAGTCACGGCACGGGCCCTAAGGACGGGTCGTGACAAATTGGTATCAGAGGAGTTCGGTTCTACCACAGAACTTGGGAATCTGATCTTTTTCTATGTGAAGCAATAGTGTTTAGTGTATTGGGTGTGGTTATCAGTCCAGGGATTCCAGTTTTGGTGTGGCGGCCGATGTATCCGTACACCATGACCCTGACTTCTGATTTTCGACTTAATGCACAAAAACATTGATTGCGTGTGTGTTTAAAGTTTTCTTTGTGATTAATTTGTGTCAGGTCACCAGGTATAATGTTCTGACCATGGCACATATGTTTCCTTTTTCAAGATGTCCCCATGACGGTAGCCAGCTAGGGTTCCGAGAGTTGAGCGTGTCGAAAGCCCACCGAGCGACGAGGCCTCGGTGTAGGGCCCTTTGACAGGAGAGGCACCAGCGGTAACTCTTCCTTCCGAGCCACCGATGCTTCCAACCCCAGCCACTGACGATGCACGTCGCCTTAGTGCACTGCATGAGTTCCAGCACCAAAGACCGCCCAGGTTCCACGGGGAGACGGACCCCCAGGCAGCCGAGGACTAGCTGGAGGCAGTTGTACGAGTTTTCTGGTTAGTGAGGACACCAGCAGACCTCATGGTGATACTCGCAGCGATCCTACTGCACGCAGCAGTGGGCCGATGGTGGAGCTTGATGCTCCAGGTGCATGATGAGGCATCTCTTCTCTGGAAAGACATTGAGAGCCTCTTCCGCTCAGAGTTCGTCCCGGCCACCCTCCGTGCAGTGCACATCCAGGAGATTCTTCAACTGCGGCAGGGCAGCTTGACGGTCGCCCAGTACTCGGAGAGATTTACTGATCTCTCGCACTACCCGACGGACGTGGTACGAGACCCATTCTTCTAGGCCCGGACCTTTTAGCAGGGATTGAGACACGAGATCAGGGCATCACTGATCTCCCTCAGCATTCTGACTCAGGCAAGAGTACTGGAGCGAGCCCTTTTGATTGATAGCTTTCTTATTGAGCCTTCGTCAGTGGCGAGACCTACCGTGGGGCGGCACGTAGCAGAGTCTTCTGCGGCAGGAAGTCGACGAATGACTCAAGGGTCCAGGTAGACGAGACCCTCATGCAGACGACCTCAGGACACTGTCTCAGCAGTGTGGGGCACACAGCGCGGAGCCAGTCTTTCAAGAGGCAGGCAGTACAACACATGTGGCGGGCATGGCCACATGGCTCGTGACTGCCCGACCCACCGTCCCGAGGAGTAACAGACAGTTGAGGGGCCACCCAGGCAGAGGAAGAGGGTCGACCGTGGCGGTCAGCAGGGAGCAAGCAGACGAGGCAGAGGAGCTGGCCGAGCAGCAGGTGGTGGGTGGCACTTTGAGGATCTACCACCACCACCACCAGGAGGTCCACCCCGACCACAGGGAGCTCGCGGGCAGACACATGCACAACTCCAGGCATCGGAGGCCTACGACCACGGCGCGCCCGAGTTGATTCGAGGTACTATCTGTGTCTATTCCACCCTTGCTGCAGTTCTTATAGACACAGCAGTGAGTCACTCGTTCATAGCCACTGCCCTTGTTCGGAGCTCGGAGATTCCGACAGAGCCGTTGGCTCGATCCTTACGTCTAGAGACTCCTACGGGAGCAGACTCGATGATTACGCACTGGTTCCAGCAGTGTGAGCTTAATCTAGGAGTTGAGAGCTTCAGCTAGGATCTTCTTCTAGCAGCGTCGAGGCCTTATGACGTGATCTTGGGAATGGATTGGTTATCTACAGTCCATGCACAAATTGACTATTTTAGGCGCAAGGTGTGATGTGTACACACCGACGGGAGCAGGTTCACCTTCACCTGCAAGAAGGGAGCCTTCGTAGCAGAAGATGGACTTCTGCAGAGGAGAGGACAACCCATTACTCATCAGTTGGCTAGCCTCATCCTAGGAGCAGTTGACGTGTAGAGTCCTAGTTTTCCTGCAGTGGTGGATCAGTATGTGGACGTCTTTCCCGACGATGTTCCAGGACTACCTCCTCGTAGAGAGGTAGACTTTTATATTGACCTGTACCCCGGGACAGCTCGGATATCGACTCCAGCTTATCGGATGGCCCCCACTGAGCTTTGAGAGCTACGAGTATAGTTGGAGGACTTACAGGGAAAGGGATTCATCTGACCCAGTGTTTCACCCTGGGCTTCCCTGATATTGTTCTCCAAGAAGGAAGACGAGAGCTTGCGACTTTGTGTCGACTATCGTCACCTGAACCAGGTGATAGTGAGGAACAAGTATCCACTACCGAGGCTTTATGACCTCTTCGATCAGCTCAAGGGAGCATGGTGGTTCTCGAAGATAGACCTCGGGTCAGGCTATCATCAGCTCAGATTTCGGGACGAGATCATGCAGAAGACGACCTTCAGATGTCGGTATGGCCACTATGAGTTCATGGTTATGCCTTTCGGCGTAACCAATGCTCTAGCGGTGTTCATGGGACTCATGAACAGGATCTTTCAGCCATACCTCGATCGATTTGTCGTAGTCTTCATCGATGACATTTTGATATACTTGACAACTGAGGAGGAGCACGCCTACCACTTGCGAGTTGTACTGGACACACTCCGAGAGCACCAGCTTTATGGAAATCTCTCGAAGTGTCAGTTTTAGATACGTGAGGTCCACTTCTTGGGACACATCATCTCTGAGGTGGGAGTTGCGGTGGATCCTGCGAAGATTGAGGCAGTGCTAGCTTGGGAGCCACCCATGAGCGTGACAGAGGTGCGGAGTTTCTTGGGACTAGCTGGATACTACCGGAGATTTGTGCCAGACTTTCCAGAGTTGTGGCACCAATCTCAGCTTTAACGAAGAAGGGGAAACCATTTGTGTGGTCAGATAGATGTCAGCAGAGCTTTCAGGAGCTGAGACAGAGATTGACAAGCACCCCTATCTTGAGGTTTCCTGGGGAGGGAGTAGGGTACGTAGTCTACTACGATGAATCAGGGATCGGACTCGGATGTTTCCTGATGCAGGAGTGGGCCGTGATCGCCTATGGATCACATTAGTTGAGGACGCATGAGCAAAACTACGCTACCCATGACCTGGAGTTAGCAGCAGTAATCTTCGCTCTGAAGACACGACGACAGTACCTAATGGGTGAGAGCTTTACAGTCTTTTCTAACCATCAGAGTCTCATGTACATCTTTCCTTAGAAGGACCTGAACCTGAGACAACAGTGATGGCTCGAGTTCCTCTAGGACTATGAGTTTGATATAGTCTATACTCCTGGGAAGGGGAACGTGGTAGCTGATGCTCTCAGCAGGGGGGACGGGCATTCAGCTAATTGAGGAGGCGACATAGCAGCTAGCCGCTTTGCAAATATCCTTCGTGGATAGAGATGGAGCAGCCTTCCTTCAGTCTCTCACAGTCACCCCTCCACTACTCCAGCGGGTCAGAGAGGCACATCGTGGGGACGCTGACTGTGAGATGCGGCGTGGCCAGATATCCTCAGGATAGGCACCTGATGGTTTCACCTTTGGAGAAGAGCACGACATCCTTTTCAGACGACATACCTTAGTACCATTCGCTTTACGAGAGGATGTGTTGAGAGAGTTTCACATTTCTCCTTTGGAGGTACATCCTGGAGTGGCGAAGATGTACCAGGACCTCAGACGACAACACTGGTGGTCGGGCATGAAGAAGGTTGTGGCAGGGTTCTTTTCACAATGCCTCACCTACCAGCAGGTGAAGGCAGAGCATTAGGTACCAGCAGGCTTGGTACAACCCTTGGAGGTCCCGGAGTGGAAGTGGGATGGGATATCTATGGACTTCGTGACAGGACTTCCACACAGTTCCAGAGGTCACGACTCCATTTGGGTGATTCTCGATCGACTCACGAAGTCGGCTCACTTCTTACCCATCAGAGAGCAGGGCTTAGTAGAGAGCTTGGGGCGTCTCTATGTTCAGGAGATTGTATAGATTCACGGTGTGCCCTCATCTATTGTCTCCGATCGAGATGCTCGCTTTACTTCCCGGATTTGGAAGGGGTTTCAGGAGGCGTTCGGGACACAACTACGTCTGAGAACCGCCTTTCACCCTCAGACGGATGGTCAGACGGAGAGGACCATTCAGACTCTCGAGGACATGCTCCGCGCCTGTGTCCTTGACATTGGTCGCAGCTGGGAGGAACACCTACCCTTGGTGGAGTTTGCGTACAACAACAGCTACCACTCCACCATTAGGATGACACCATACGAGGCGTTGTACGGCAGACCATGCAGATCTCCATTGTACTGGAAAGACCCTAGGGAGTCAGCACTTGT
Organism: Viscum album; assembly: GCA_963277665.1. Lineage (NCBI taxonomy): Eukaryota > Viridiplantae > Streptophyta > Magnoliopsida > Santalales > Viscaceae > Viscum > Viscum album. The sequence goes on from OY728120.1 coordinate 1,766,790,173, forward strand.
GGGACCAGAGATGGTCCGGGCCATGACAGAGAAGGTCCAGGTCATCCAGGAGTGAATGAGGACAACTCAGAGTTGGCTGAAGTATTATGATGACAGGAGGCGGAGGCCACTAGAGTTCGAGGATGGCGACCACGTCTTCTTGCGTGTCTCACCTCGACGTGGATTATATAGATTTGGCCGAGGCGGCAAGTTGTCTCCATGCTTCATCGGACCATCCCAGGTCCTCAGCAGGATCAGCGAGGTGGCTTATCTCCTGGCTCTACCACCTCAGTTGCACCGGGTGCACGACCTCTTCCATGTATCTCAGATGAGGAGATACGTGCACGACCCGACGCATATCATTGACCATGGGGAGCTGGACTTTGATGATGGGGAAACTTTTACGGACGTCCCGGTGGAGATCGAGGATCGAAAGAAGCGGGTCCTATGTGGACGATCGATTCCTCTAGTGTGCATCAGATGGCAGCACGGGAACCTCCAGGAGAGCACTTGGGAGCGGGAGGCTCAGATGTGTGCTCATTACCCAATTTTGTTTCCCTAGATTATGATGTATCTTGACGGGGATGTAAAGCTCTGAGGTAGGAGTGATGTAAAGACCCATAAATTTCAAGGAATTTTTTTTTTCTTAATTTTCTATGGAATTTTACCAGAACGCAGTTTCTGACGGCACGTGATTCTGGGGCCCGGTGTGCCCGAAATCATTTTTCGAAGTTTGGCTCGGGTACGTTCAGTGAACAAAGGAGCGAGTTTTTCTAACATTTGAACCGGTGCTCGGAATCAAATTCCAAGGGCACCGATGGAATCGTATCGCCGGTATTTGCTTAGAAACGCCTCTTCTGGAGTTGCATTTTCTCGGGTGTGGTTTTTAATTTTTGGGGTTAAGTGAAGAAAATAAAATAAAGTGGTGTGACAACTTTATTTTATTTCACTTAAAGCCACTTAAATCCACTTAAAGCTGCTTAAGCTGAGTTGAAGCGGATAGGGTGGAACCCAAAATATCCTATCCTCTTGGTAGGATATTTGTGATGCGGGGCCTGCACGAGCCCCACCGTTTATTTTCCTCAAAGTAACGCACCCGCGAAAACTGCTCTTTAATGAAAGTCAACTGGTTCATTTTCTAAAACTCTTAACGCCTCTATTAAATGGACAGTTAAGTCGTTACCATTAATTCACCAAATTAATTGTTCGTTTCATAACTTGTTTTTTTCAAATTGTTGGTATGTAATAAAATAAGACCAACATACTTTCCTCTTGGGTGAGAATTGTTGAGAGGATTTGAAGAAACTATATCTTCATCCTCCTTCGCGAAGAATGCGAAGAACGCGAAGAACGCCGAACCCTCGGAGATCGACGACGCGACGCCGTGTTCCGCGACACCAATGATACTCCTTCCACGACACTTTATCCGCGACGTTCTTCCCCGCAACAATCTCCGATCATCAACTTCTTGAGGTAGGAGATTACATATCTTTTAAATTTTCCATTGTGGATTTTATCCTTAACATTGATTTAATTCGTGGAATTAAATCTGTGTGTTTTATTTAACCCTCGGAGATCGTCGACGCGACGATGCGATGCCCTTCCGCGACGCGACGATCCTCTTCTTCCACGACGGTCAATTCCGCGAAGAACTCTCGTCCGACGACAACTACGAGGTAGGGGTTTTATTTGAGAATAATATTTATTCCTATGGTTGTTTCCTTCTAAAACAAAGAACCCGGATCAAAGTTCAATTTTAATTTATTAAAATTGTGCGTTTTTATGTTTTCATGTGTTCATTATTATTCCCAATTGTTATCACCTAACGCGGAGGGTGCGGGCCAAGCAAACACGGCCCGACAACCCTCCGCTGTTTTTCGTTGATGCATGGGTTAACAGAATTTATGAAATGGTATCGGAATGGCGATTGTAGTCCTACGCAGGAAAGTTCAGATCCCGGGAGAGCCATAGGGGCAAACCACAGGCAAAACGGACCACCGAAGCGCGTCCGGTGGTCCACGGAAGTTCCCGCCACGGCTGAAGCCGCGGCGGTGAGGGCCGGTCCCGCGGTGGCGCAGGACCATGGGGAAGGGACGCGGCCATGCGCCGCGACCAATGACATAGAGAGGACCAAACGCGGGGCCGCGACTCTCCTTCACGCGGGGGCAACGCACCCCCGCGCCGCTCGGCCATAACCAGCCGAGCCGACCCCAGGCGGTCGGGACGGGTCGCGCCTAGGCCGGACCGGGCCGCGATGGCCGGGTCGGACCCAGACCCGGGTCGGGTGGACCCGGTTCGGGCCAACCCAGGGGGGTTGGGCAGAGTCGGTCCAGGCCTAGACCCCCCGTTTTCAGACCTTTTCGGTCTTTTGCCCGTATCTTGAGCTACGAGCCTCCGATCGGCCCACCATCAGCGACGATGCGATCCATGGATCGAGATGGTCGTTTCTGTATATCTCACTCATGGTTTCGGAGGACTTGGTGTTTGGTCAGGTTGGTTCGTACACGAAACCAACCGGGCCCTCGGAGCAGAAACGCTCATATCTTGAGATGCGGACGTCCGATTGACGTACCATCGACTTTGTTGGATTCCTCTAAGTGAGACAAGTCTTTTTGCATACTCCGCCCGAGGTTTGGTCGCAGGTGGAGTACGGTCGGATTGGTTTTTCCTAAAAACCAACCCGGCCCCTAGGAGGAAAAAGCCAATAACTCTCAGACCCGGCGTCCGATTGACGCGCCGTCTGCAACGTTGAGTTCCTGTTAACAATACGGAACTTTTGGATACATCAAATCTGGACTATGAGATAGTTTATGTATCAGCCTCTCGGATCATGGAGCGGACCCTCCCGAACGATCTTGCTGTGTGCGAGAACCCTATACGACTGCGACGACGACGATGACTATACAGAGATCCTCAGTGGGTTCGACGACGACTGTACAGAGATCCTCAGTGGATACAGTGACGACTACAACACTAATTGATCCTTTGTGGGTCAGTGCTACCGATATTGTGTGGGTCCGATCCTGTGTGGATCAGCACTCAGCAGTCCTGTGTGGGCTAGTGCCTACAGATCCTCTGTGGGTCCGATCTTATGTGGGTCTTTGCGGGGGTTAGTTACCTATCGATCCTTTGTGGGTCAGATCCTTTGTGGGTCATTGCGGGGGTTAGTTACCTATCGATCCTTTATGGGTCAGATCCCTTTTGGGTTATTGAAGGGGTTAGTACCTATCGATCCTTTGTGGGTCCGACGGCTTAGATTAATCAGTGGCAATATCTGGTCATCTTTATCGTCATATGAAGAAGTATACCTGTGTGAGTTGAATCCTGTTTTTCTTTTCCTTTGTGGATTGTGTTGTACTATCCTGTGTGGATTTAAGTTTTGCTTTCCTGTGTGGACTGGGTTGTACTTGGGCTCGGATGTTGGATCCGAGCGATAATTGATGACTTAGGTATATGTATGGGCATATACCTATGCAGTGTCGGATGTTACTTCGTGATTGTATCTTTCCTTTGTGGATTATCCTTTGTGGATTCTGGGAGACCTTCGGGGGTCTCGGGGTCCCTACTGAGTAGCTTATACTCACCCCTGCACAGGCTATGCCCGCACTACGTTGTGTTTGTTGCAGATGGCGGACAACGTTGATCGTGGTTGAGGCTTGCGGAGCAGGACAGTACCTGGAGGTGGACCACTGGGTGGGACGTACTCGGAGCGGTCGGCTGGACCCGAGGAGGAGTGGAGGCTATCTGTACCCACCCTTCAGGTGGGATTTCCAGTGGACAACTCGACATTGTAGATTTACTTTTCAGTTGCTGTTTTCCCTTCGAGTTGTAATTTACTTTCAGTTTGGGCTTGTATACTGGCCCACTTACTTTCCACACTTACTGTTGTACCAGATTTTACTTAGTGTTTTATTTTTCCTGCTTGCTCTGTGGTGTTTGTGGTTTACTTTACAAAGGAAATTCCTTCCCTTTTACTAGGATTTACGCCTTGGTGCTAGTTGCCAGCCCCTGGCCTTTGGAAGGCGGGCTTGGGGTAGTCACGGCACGGGCCCCGAGGACAGGTCGTGACATATATTCAATCATGCTTACAAATTATTTTATACCATTACTGTAAATTCAATATGTTGGGAAACAATTTTATTGAAGCTCCTAGCCATGAGACTTGTGTGGAAGAATTATCTCTATATAAGATAATTTTGGATGATGCCCAAAAATTTACAATGAATCATGCAATAATCCATGACAAATGAGTTTGTAACGAAACAAGACGGCATAGATGCTTATAAAATGATGTCTCAAATTTTTCATATCTACCAAAATATGATATACAAGTGAGATATGACATCTCCAATGCACTATTCATGGGAAATCAAAGATATTTCTCTCATGTTATGCCACATGTATTTAAGATGATTAGCTACATAGAGATCATTGAAATACTATGAATTAAATTCTTAGATAAGTAAAATAAATATATCAACCTTTCCTCACTACCTAAATTATTATGTATTTTCCTTGTGAATTATAATTTTAGAAACACCAAGGATAAAAATTTTGAACATCTTAATCACATTGTTCAATTCGAGAGGGACATGAGGTGTGAAATACCCACAATCCATTAAGTAAAAAATGGTATAATATGGAAAAGGGGACAAAGATTCATACTATCTTAATGTATCCTAGGAAACATCCTTAAAATAGAAATATGAACCAATGTCATGCAAAGGAAAAATGATCAAATTTGTTTAACATGTGAATATCTATACCACTTGAAGAATAACTACACCTAGAATCAAGGGGAAGATAAAGGCGTGTTTGTTATCATGTGAAATATTTCTATATCTATGCATTGGGTATTAGATACATTTTTTTGTTCATACATATGAATCCAAATAAAGGGACTAAGTATATTTCATAATATTTCTAGAGGAGAGGAAGTTCATTATGTAGCCAACAGAATATGAATCATTTATTTAGATATGGGTGACTATGATCTTCTATTGCCAACTGAAATATTTTTTGTCTTATTGAACTATTATTTTATACCAAGTGATACGAATAACATCATATCTCTTTAATTCTTTAACATGGATTGATTTATTTTAAAATATGCAACTAAATGATGACTTTTTTACTAATTCACATTTGTTATGGCATGGAAAAACTAATTAATCGTCTTTATATATCAAATTATAAAAAAAGAACATGAAATAGATAAAGAATCAAATCTTCATGACAGACATTTAACCCAACTATGGTATCACCATATTATCCATTTAAAATATAATAAAATGATAATTATATATCAAGAAGGTAATTTATAATATTTTTTGTTAATAAAACATGATATAGAGAATTATATTATGTTGGAAGATATAAAAAACCACCATTTGGTGGATTGGGTGAAAGATCCATATAGAACCTTTGATTAGTAGACACTGTAGTGTTTGGACATTTTACTATAGAATGTGTAGGTGTTATTCTTACATCATAACTTTTACTGATGAATTGATTTGATATAGTAATTTTTACATGATACGGTAAAAGCCTAGGACCATTGATAATTCAAAGAGTTGAAGAATGAATTAGAGAGTTATCATGGTAATAAAATAAAGAATATTCGATCTGACCGGGGTAGTAAACAACATGTTGAAGAGTTTACCATCATTTTATAGTAGTTTAAGACTCTATATCAAACAAATTAACCTTATAAAACATAGTGGAATTATTTCAATGAAGGTAGGAACCTTTAAATTTATAGACATTGTAACGTTAATGATGGGTAATGAAAATATTCTATTATCCTTTTGGGGATATTTATTACAAACTGTAGCATAAACACAAAATCAAGTACCATGTAATGCATAAAATGAAATTTTGTTCCTAGTTATGGAGTTTAAGGAAACTTGTTTTGTAACATATATGTGTTTGGGGTGTGGGGAATTTATTAAGGCCATCAATGGGAAGAAACTATCTCTTTGAGGAATGAAGTGTATATTTATAAGATATACTAAGGAAACATTGTGATATTATCCATATTACCACTAAAAAAAGTGAAATTAAGAATAAAATATTTGTTTGTTGGGAAAGAGGAATTCCTTAATAAGGATAGATGGAGAATGATTGAAATTGATAAAGTTGATGTTTGGGATACACAAGAATAGGTAAACAAATAAATTCTATAGGTCTCCATACACTACAAAATATTTAACTTTTTCCGACATGGACATATCTATTGGTAAATATACATTTTTTGTTGATAAATTTTTTTACCAATATATATTCCCCTATCACTAAACTGTTTGTAAATAATTAGTCACTAAATGTGTTTGTGACTGATAAAATCATTCTATTACAATTATAATAATACCAACAAGTAATATATATGTTGTTGGAAATGTCTAACAACGATTTCTAATGTCAACTTTTTTCTGTTGGTAACAATATTACCAATATATTATATCTATTAAATGATAAATATTTACTTTTAGTAAAATTTCATATTAGATTTATTAATTTATCATATATCATATATATGTTTTAATTATTAAAGAGATGAATATTTTCAGACATGATCAAAATTAGGGGAAAATTTAATTATATTAATAATGAAATTGAATCAATAAAAAATACATCACACATGCCACCAACCCACAAACCCCCCATGCTATGGACTTGCCCATCCTTGCCACCTTAGGGACCAGCAAGAACCTACAACCTTGGACTAATGGGATAACAACAGTTCATCCATTCCAATGAGTTAGTAGGAGCCCATCCATGCCACACCAGTACCAGTAGTAGCCCAACCCTGAAAGGGATCCAGTAGCAGTTCATCCATTCCTGTAGTAGCCCATGTTAGTGAACCAACAACAGCCCATCCATGCCACACCATGGTCTAACAGTAGTCCATCCATGTCAGTGAGCCAGCAGCGACTCATCCATGCTAGCAACACCCCATCCATGCCACACCAGGGACCATCGAGCACCAACAACCTAGGACCAATGAGCAAGCATCACCTCATCAATTTCAACTTCAGCTCAAACAAATGAAAAATATCTGTCTGAATTGAAACCAAAATATTAATAAATAGATGTATAAAAAAATTATTTTCATAATGAGAATTTATAACCATCCCTATTGAAATCTCAATAATCTGGAAACGTGGATGAAATCAAAAATCCTTGAATATGGTTTGAATGGTTCACAGGTAACTTCATCCGTTTTACAAAAAAATTATTTACAGGCTGATTGACAAAAACAAAATCAATTAAACATGAATTGAAAAAAAACTAAACCAGTAACTTAAAATAATTTTTTTCACAAACTGCTTATCCATAAAATTAGTGTGAAATATTATCGGTCATAGTTGACATCAATAAGGCCACAATCAAAAATTCTACCCAGTTACCACAACAATATAATTATCTAACCTTTGGAAACAACAACAATAAGATAAATAAAAATCATCAAACTTGTGATGCATCCATTAGTACATTGAGTGAAATAAATAGTTAATGATAAAAATATAAGTATATAAAACAAATATATGTATAAAAATGAAAATATTTAAACAATAGTACATTGTGTGAATGTAGGAGATGACAAAGAAGCCGAAACTATGCTGTCTAGAGATCCATAGACACCAAGAATTATATTCTGCACTCTAATCCACGCTCACTAACCCAGATGAGAAGGTAAATACAATGGTAAGGTTGATAGAAGAAGATGAAAATTAGTTCACAAAACATGCTGAGATGTTCTACAAGAAGTAGTCACAACTAATCTACATTGTGTAGGACTTTTATCGGGCCCATTAATTGATGGCCGAGCAATATCACCGGGTCAAATCTGACCAGGGAAGCTGATTTGGGGGATTATGGTCTCTTTCTATGCTGAATAAATCCATGGAACATTGGGATTTTGCACTGTGCTATTATATATATACCATAACCCTTGCATGATCTCTATATGAGGTTGATGTTGAATCTGTAAAGTGATATAAATTGTCCTAATAATATCCTAATTGAGAATAGTAGGAAACAATACATGTTTCTTCTGCTAGTCAGTAATGTGCTGATCCAGAAAAATAGTGGTGGGTGTTGTGCTTGTCAATGGTAATTGATTAGAGGTAATTATTAGATCTGTATACTGGGTAGTGGGAAACTATCTTATTGAGAGATATTATATTTATATGGAACCTAGATCAATAAAAGGAACCCCATTTCTATCAGCATTTTTGGGCCCATTATATTCTTATGAGCATCAAATACATATTCAAAGTGGGCCAGTAGATTATAAAGGATTTGTGGGACCTCAATGAGTTTATGGTTTGCTAGTTGTGTAATATCTCTTGTAGTGGAAGTTGAGGGCTTCTGCTTTATAGATAGATTCTAGTCTGGTGGCGGATATGGTTGATGAGAAAAGGGGTACAATGGTGGTTGTAGAAAAGGAAATCCCTTATTTTAAAAAATTACCATTTGGTTCTAAATGAGGAATAGAAGGAAACACCAATATGATTAAACCATTTCTCTAAGTGGGGGAGGGTGGTGATAGCTGGTTAAGGCCTGTGGATTATCTCTACCTAGAATATGTAGGGGATGTCCTGGTCTCATAGGTATCATGAGACTAGGACTCCAGTGCATCAAAATCTTACTCAACACATGTATACTCATAAGACCATTCTAACTGTTTCCCAACATTTTTTATAGTTCTCTTATGGAAAAGTTCATGGAAGTCAATAAACTATAGGACACCTAAGGATAAGGGTCAGGAAAGAATAAAAAACCATCCCTTAAAGGAGATCTACTTTTTAAAGAATTTTTGCTGAATATTATATTATGATTAATTTGGAAACTATTAGTCTGTTAATAATTAGAGGGGACCATTCTGGAATTCCAGGAGTTCAAGAAATGGATTCCATCATAACATATAGTCTCTCTTGGAAAAATTGGAATTTTTATTCTTCATTCATTTGGTACAAATACACCTACGTTAATCTGAACGTAAACAACCACTATCTATGTCTCATTTTGTGTCACCAATACATAAATAAATCCACAATGCTTGGTTATGTGTGGTTCTACCAATCTTTAAAATAAATATTTCCAAAAATTATGTAAATAAAAAACTAAATCCAGGTTATACTAAAACTAGAATAAAAAATATATATTTATGCATGAAATTTTACTTTGTCATTCTAATTAATTTATTGGTTATAGGTTATTTAGTGGGTATATAATTCCATTAAATATTTTAAGTAAATGTTTTTCACTAGCTATCATTGATGAAGAGGGAGTGTTTTCATGAAAATAATTTATGAAATACAAATTATGAGGATGAGGAATGCCTCTGGAATGTGCCAGATAACATTGGGGATTCTATTTAAATAATATATTAAGAAAAAATTGAATGAACTTTGGAAAATAAACAAAAAAGTTAAACCTATAAATTCAAATTTGTGTCATTTTCTGAACCTAATAATAGGAAAACAATAAAAAAAGGAAATTAGAGAAATTATAAATGACTACTTCAAAGTTAGTAAATAGTTTCAAATACTAAAATATTGAATGATAATAATAAATTGATAGATAAAACAAAAAATAAACATGCATAACAATACAAATATTAGGACTTGAATAGTGAAAATAAAGCAAATAATTCAAGCATATTAGAAAGTACATGGAATATATGAAGAACCCAGGTCTGATAATCCATACCCTATGATAGCGCCACCAATCCCACACCATATTAACAATAATTACAATCCATTATTTCTATTATTTATCCCAAACTTGTGTTATTATAATGTAGATAGGAATTGATTGGTCAATGTCAAGATGTCATTCCATTCAATAATGAAAATGGGTAATGATTTAAAAACAATGATTTATTCATTATCCTTTAAAAGTGTCAAATTAAAAAGATAATTGTTAAAATTGGTATTGCAAAAATAAAAGTAATGAAGTGTTTATAATTCCCTGAGCATAGAATGTATAAATAATGATTATTATCCCAAGACACAAATGGAAGACCAGTGAGTTGTTTCATGAACATTTAGTTATAGACAACAGCGAGTCTTATAGTCAAATGGAAGGCCGGTGAGTTACCCACATAAGCATGGAGTTCATATTGGGCCATTTGTGTAAACATATATAACATGTTTATGTCCAAAAATCATAAGAAAAACCAAATAAAATTGACACCAAGCATAAATTTTAAATTTAAGATCTCATTAAGATATGTATTTGAATTTGTAACAACGTAGAAAGGAAACTGTAATGCAACTGTATGACATCATCTGAGCGAATAAATAAATAAATAAATTCACTCATAGATACTTAATTAATTTATTCTCTTCCATGTTCATAAAAACCTCAAACATATACTATCTTCATCTATCTTACCATCCTTCATTGTCTATAAACATCCAAAAAATTGTAAAAAATAAAATTCCCATCCATGAGGATTTCACCATAGAATTGACAGACGAAGAAGTATCCTTCTGCAATTCAACCATTTTTCCTATCAGGTAATTATTAGAATTTACCATTGGATAGATGTGGGGATCCCTTTAAAAAAAGATCTTCTTACCCTTTTAGAAAACTAGATCTTCCCACAATCATAATGTCTAAATTAATTATTAGCAGTTAAAAGATAAATTTAATAAGAGTCATTTCAAAACATTATACTGAAATTCTATTTAGTAATATGATTCATTCATGAAAAATTAATGTATTCATTTTCATAGTGATTCGCAGCTCCATGATTCTCTTGCCACTATTTTCTCTTTCCACTGATATGGAAATCACTTGGAAAAAAGATCCTCAAAAAATATAACATGTCACTCTATATATTAACTAGTATGAGAATAATAAGGGTAAATACTATAATGGCCACAATCATTTTCAATATTCTTAAGCTAAAAAATTTTAATACATGAATGTTTTAGTTTGGTTACATATTTCTCCATATAGTGACATTTTAAGTTGTTGAAACAAATTGAGCATAGACCAAAAATTCTTACCGAATACCATATTAATACATTAAAAAATCAAACTACATTTTTCTTGTGGAAAATAGTGAAACTTAAATTACTCCTTTACATAGTTCTTTCCATGAAACATTTTTATTTTTTCAAAAGTTATAAAAAGAACACTCTCTATGGATGAAACATCAAAAGCTTAACTAAATCACATGAAAGATAGTCCTTTAATTGCTTCTTTATCCTACGGATGAAAGAATTATACCAACCAATCTATATTTTAGTTATATAAATATTAATTAAAAGGGTGTAAAATGTATAACAATAAGTCATCTATCAAATTATCAGTCCATTTAGCCACGTTTTTATCTCCAGCTAGAAAATATAAGTGAAAAATGGCCTCAACAATAAAGAAAATGTGTAAGAAATCTTGATGTGAAATTAGGATGATAATAAAAATTATATTTACAAAGGAATAAAATAGGTTTTATCCTTTATCCATCCATGAACAAATTCTGTTAAAAGAAAACAAACTAAATATGGATAGGTGATGTTGGAATAGTGGATGGGCTTATTAGCCCTTATCACATCTCAAACGGCAATGTAAGGGGGGGGGACTATTTACTAGGAAACTAGATATTAATCCTAGTGAGGATCTCATACATATGTGGTTTTGGTTGGGGGATTCCTTCTAGAATTATATTTTCTCAAAACCAATTTTAGTGACGAAACTGAAGTAGATTTTTCTAAAGCAGAGATCCCCCATATGTTTTTATTTGCGTAAACATTATTAATTTACCATATAAATTGCCTTACATGAGGGTTTCTTGTTGTGCATTGTAAAAGAGGAGAATATTGTCGAACATAAACATTCAAAAATGTACGCATGTGTCTGTGGTGTAAAGAATCCTTTTTCACATCATAGCTGATAAGTGCATTGAATATACTTGACTTATTGACAAGGTGTATTGCTTTATGATTATTTAATGGTCTTATATCTAGCTAATATATCGAAATAAATCATGAAAAATCATCATGTTCTAAGATTTTATGATTCTTTTATAACTGTAATCGTAATCTAAACCATATAATAATTTTTATATGAAAAAACATTCTAACATATAAACATGTAAAAAATGTATGTACCAAAGTACTTTAGTCAGTGGTCGACAGAAATATAGGGAAACAGACGGAGGTGAAATGGGGCTGAAATCAATAGTGAAATAGGGAAAAACATCTTAAGGATGGTGGATGTGATGCAATGACTATGTATTTCTTGATAGGGGATGTGGAGTCAGTGATTGTGGGGTGGTAGATATCAAGATGTGGGATGTGTATATGGTAAAAAATAACCATAGGGGAGTATGATGCAACAAAATAAGGGGCGATTGGATGTAAGGCGGGATGATGGGAAGTGAGGAAGGAGCAGTAAAGTGGTGCGAGGCAGGGCAGTGTGCTATGTGACATGAGGTGGGGAAATGGGAGGAGAGGCCAGATGTAGGAGGACGACGACGACGGTGATGGGGTGGAGGTTCAACTTAGCATTATTTGAGTATTTTTTTCTTTATAAAAAATGTTTTAAATGTTTATGAAATAAATAATATTAAAAAATATGAATACTATTGATGTTTAGATAAATTTAAAATTTAAAATCAATTAACCAAAAGTTTTTAATAAAACCCTAGGAAATTGATATTTACTTCGATTGTAAAAATGAATATATATATATATATATATTTATAGACAAACATATACACACTTGATTTTTACTAATTTTTTATTGATAAAATAATTTTTGTTATTGAATGGTTTATTGTATCTTTTTTTATTCACTGTAAAATATTTGTTGGTAATAGTTGTTATTAATAATATATTCATGTGTTAATAAAAAATGATGATATCAGTATGATAAAGAAACATATTTAACTACTAGATAAATATTTCTTGTTGTTAAGAGATCTATACCAATAGATATATCTATTGGTAATAATAAGTGTTGGTATTTGAAATCAATAGCAATAAAACATAATATCTATTGAAATTACTCATTTTTACCAATATATATATTATTTGTTAATAAATTTCTATTGGTGTAAGTCATTTTTTTTCTAGTGATATAAGAAGTTATTCAAGAAACATAAGTACTATGTTGAAGTACCAAATAGGTAATATAACTTAAAATATATGGTTTTGTAGTCAATGATGATGGTGACTCATTATTGATTGAAAATAATGAACAAATATACTAAAACGTGAATGTAGAGAGATCAATATATGTAGGATTGAATGAATTCATGAATTATGAGATGGATTCCATGTATCATAACCATGTGTCAATTTTTAGTTATCCTCCATTTGATGTAATACATGTTGGGTGTAAATGGGAATTCAATATAAAAATAGACATAGAAATTAATGTAAATACATAAAAATCACGACTTATGTCAAAAGGGGTTTTCTAACATTATGGAATTGTATATGATGAATAACTTTTTCCAATTTCAATGTTCAAATCCATTTAAATTATACTCTCTACAACTATTTACCATTACTAAAAAATTTTGAAGATGGATATCAAAATATATTTCCTTATTAGGAACCTTTTTTATTATATCTATATAAAAAACCAAGAAGGGTATATGACTCCATGTAATTCCAAAAAGGATTACAAGACTAATAGATCCATTTATGTATTGAAGAAAGATTCTAGATTTGAAAACATTGGGTTTAATAATTCTATAAATGAATCAGTTATAACTAAGAAACTTTTTGAACAATTTTTCTAAAATAGGATTAGTGAGGGTGTTGTCTTTATAATAGTAGTATATAATGAAGACATATAACTTAACATATATTATATAACAGTATTATGGTTTCCTAATAACTGGTTAAATAAGTGCTTCTCTATAAAGTAATTTGGTGATGAAAACTATATTCGATGGATCAGATTCATTCATGTTATATCCACAATGATTATTGAAATAAGACACCATTTATACATTAACCCAATATTAGTGATATTTTGTGTGGAATAATACAAGAGAGAAATAGTTATATTGTCACATCATGTACACATTTTCATGAAATTGTTTCCTAAAAAAGGATAAAAATAGTTTGAGTTTGATCCCATACACATCCAAATTTAGAACATCCATGTATTATAAGTTACACAGTAGGATTGATTTTTTATATTCCTTGAGAATGGTAGGATGTTATCAAGATCCATGTAAAAAAATCATTTACTATTAATGTTATCATGAATTATATATGAAGAACTAAGGTTATATTATTTGTGTATAAATGAGACGGGGATATTTTCATAAAATGTTTTTTTAAGGTGGTTATTTTTTATTTTTTACGTTGGATTTTGGACGATGTTATTACAGGAGATGTTATAAACATTGTTTTTACGTCGGTTATTTAAAACAGACTTAAACAGTAAAAATCCGAAGCATTTTAACCGATGGTTCCTCAAAAACCGACGTGGAAAATGCTTCAGAGTCATGATTTATAACATCAATGTTTAAATAAATTACGTGGTATATACTTTTTCATGTCTTTTATATAATAACTGATGTAATAAAATGTGCATCTGAAGAGTTTATCACATCGGTTATTTTCATAAATGAGGTTCTAAACTAGTCTACCATGCATTTTTTCACGTCGGTTAAATAATAACCAACATGAAAACATATATACTACATAACTTATAAAATAACCGACATAAAAAACTATTCCATTCCATTTATTATTTAAGTCATGAAATAACCGACATAAAACCCCATTTCCATGCATTTGATACATTGGTTTTCAAATAACCGACGTTAAAACCCATTCACATGCATTTTTTACATTGGTTATAAAATAACCCACATAAAAATAATTTTTTTAATAAAACCATTCAACCACAACTATGCCCTGCCAAAAGTGGACCTGAAACAGACCAAAGAAAATCCAAAACTAGACCAAAACTAGACCAAAACCCCCATCCCACTAGAAATCCCTCCCACACCCCTTGAAACCCCCACCTAACTGGGCACCCCCACACCCCTAGACAGACCCCACACTCTTCTGGAAAGCCCCCACCCCTGGACAACCCTCCCACCCTCCTAGGCACCATCCCACCCCCATGGACACCCTGGACACCCCCACCCCACTTGATATCCCTCCCACTCCCCTGGGAACCCCCACCCCTGGACATCCCCATACCCCTGGACACCACCTGGACACCCCTGCCCTCATGAATAGCCCCCACTCCCCCGAAAAAACCCTCCCTCCATCTTGGAAACATTCCCACCCTCATGGAAACCTTGGACACCCCCACCCATTGGACAACCCTCCCACACCCTTGGAACCACCACCCACTAGACACCCCACACACCCCCGAACATCCCCCCTCCCGGACAACCCCCACCCCCGGATAGCCCGCCAACCCACTTAGACACCCCACCCTCCTGGACACCCTAGACACCCCCACCCCACTGGACAGCCCTCCCACACCCCTAGAAACCCCCTGGACACCCCACACCACTAGACACCCTTGGACAACCCCCTACCCTCCTGGACATCCCCCACTACCCTAGATGGCCCTCCTACCCTCCTAGACACCCTGGACACCCCCACCCCACTAGAAATCCCTCCCACTCCCTTGAAGCCCCCCACACCCCTGGACACCCTCTGGATAGCCCCCAACCTCCTGGATAGCCCCTACCCCTAGAAGGCCCTCCCACCCCCATTGACACCCTGGACACCCCCACCCCACTAGATAGCCCTCCCACACCCCTGGAACCCCCACCCTGGACCCCCCCACTACCCTAGACACCCCCTTGGACACCCCCACCCTCATGGAAATCCCCCACTCCAATCGAAATCCCTCCCCCGTCCTGGAAACCCAACCCCCCCATGGACACCCTGTACACCCCCACCCCACTGGACAACCCTCCCACACCCCTGGACACCCCCACCACAGTAGACACCCCCACACCCCTGGACACCCCCTGGACTGCCCCACCCTCCTAGACATCCCCCAACCCCCAGGACAACCCTCCCACCCTCTTGGACACCCTCCCAAACCAATGGACACCCTGGAAACCCCCACCCCACTAGAAAACCCTCCCACACCCTTGGAACCCCCAACCCCACTGGACACACCCACATCCCTAGTAACCCCATGGAGAACACCAACCCTCTTAGAGAAACCCCCAACTCCCCTAGACAACCCTACCACCCTCCTGGACACCCTCCCACCCCATGGACACCTTGGACACCTCCACCACACTGGACAACCCTCCCACACTCTTGGAACCCCCTACCCCACTAGACACCCCCTGGACAACACCCCACCCTCCTGGACAACCCCACCCCCTAGACAGCCCTCCCAACCTCCTAGACACCCTCCGACCCCCACAGACACCCTGGACACCCCCACCCCACTTGGAATCCCCCACACCCCTGGAAACGCCCCACCCCACTGGAGACCCCCCACACCCATAGATACCACTGGACATCTCCCACCCTCCTAGATAGGCCCCACTCCCCTAGACATCACTTCCTCCCTTCTGGACACCCTCCCACCCCCATGGCCACCCTGAATAACCCGCACCCCACTAGATAACCCTCCCACATCCCTAGAAACCCCCATCCCACTGGACATCCCCCCACACCAACAGACACCCCCTGGACCCCCCTTACCCTCCTGGATAGACCTCACCACTGGAAAGCCCTCCCACCCACCTTAACACCCTCCCACCCCCATGGACACCCGGGACACCCCACCCCATGGGACAACCCACCAACACACCTAACCCCCCAATAGACACCCCCACACCCCTAGATACCCCCTGGACTACCCCCACCCTCCTGGACAACCCCCACTCCCCTTGACATCCCTGTCACCCTTCTGGACACCCTCCCACCCCCATGGACACCATGGACACCCCACCCCACTAGACAACCCTCCCACATCCCGGGAAACCCCCACTCATGGACACCCATACACCCCTGTACACCCCCTCGATAGCCCATCATATCCCCATTGTCACCCTGGACACCCCCACCCCACTGGACATCCCTCTCACACCCTTGGAAACCCCCACACCACTAGACTCCCACCTCTAGACACCCACTGGAAAGCCCCCACCACCCTAGATAGCCCTCCGACCATCTTGGACACCCTACCACCCCCATGGACACCCCCACTGTACATCCCTCTCACACCCCTAGAACCCCAACCCCACTGGACACCCCCACACCCTTGGATAACCTCAGAACCCCCCCACCCTCCTGGACAACCCCCACTTATTGATATTGCCCTACAACCATCCTAGACACCCTCCCAACCCCATGGACTCACTGGACACCCCAATCCACTGTACATCCCTCCCACAACCCTAGAAACCCCCCACCCCACTGAACACCCCCACCCATAGACACCCCCTGGGCAACCCCTCACCCTCCGGGACATCCCCCACCCCCTGGACAACCCTCCCACCCTCCTGAACACCCTCCCACCCCCATGGACACCCTGGAAACCCCAACTCACTGGATATCCATCCCACACCCATATAACCCCCATCCCACTAGAAACCCCCAACACCCCTGGATACCCTCTGGACATCCCCCCCCCCCCACTCTCCTGAACAACCCCCACTCCCCAAGACAACCCTCCCACTCTCCTAGACACCCTCCCACCCCTATGGACACCCTGGACACCCCCACCCCACTAGAAAACCTACCACACCCCTAGAAACCTCCCCACCCCACTGGACACCCCCACACCCATAGAAACCCTACCTCTTAGACCAGAATCCATACCAGAAAAAACATCAGATCTAGACCAAAACAAGAATTAGAGAAAAATTAATCATTCACATATATAACATTAAAAACATGCAATGTCAACAAAAAATCTAAATCCATCCTAAATTTATTCTAAATTCACAATAATAATGACAATATTCAAAATTAAATTTTACACTAAAAAAACTTAAATCCAGTCAAAACTGTAAAATAATTGGTCCATACCACTAGTAAGTGTTTGACCTCTTGAGCTCTAAAGGGTTGAGGGTCATCAAATAGCTACAAATTAAAATTATAGTAGTTAACATGTATAATGAAAATATATAATGAAATATTATGGAAATTTTTAATAGAATGTTTTACCAGGTCAAAGTTCACAAGTGTTCCAGTTGAAATTATTTCATACATAAATCATAAAATATAATATCCGCATTTGACGATGCCTTGTTGTTCATGAAAATTCTATTTAAGTGAGTGTAAATTCAAAATATTTTTTTTATTTAATACATCAAAAATTAAAAATTATAAATGGATATTTACATTTACATTTATACATTTGATTTTAGCTCTCTATTTCGTTGTGTTTTCTCAAATGTAGACCCATACCCTGTTAGAAAATAATATTAATGGGAACAATTTAAAATTATTTATAATATATAAATATATTAAGAAATTAAAACATACTTTTCCAACATATTGTTCATATTTTCCTACACATCACCGTGGATAGAGCATATCCAATAATATGTTTTCTCCCTTGGAAAAAAACACCTAACATCCAATGATCACTGATAAAAGAAAATATAAGGTTAGTAGTTTTTTATGTTAAAAGATAATGAACACTTTTCTGGAGATACATTTCATACCTATCACAAAAAGGCATCATCTAACATTGTGTGATTATATTCGGGTCAAATCTTTCATCTATACAAAGGATTATTTGTTCCTCATCCAATGCATGTGCTTCAAGGGATATCAAATATGGTCCATGAATCTATATACATCTATCCAATTATTCTTCTCACACATGTTATAAATATACCTAATACAAAATAGACATAAGTATATATTTTTAACAAATATAACATTGGGAAATTGTGTTATGACATACATGGGAAAATTTTTTCCCATGATGATTCCCATATTATCTCTAGTAACAAGCTCCATGATATCATTTTTCCGAATCCCCAAACTTATTTCACATCCACAAACTCAATGAGTATCCTCTGGTCCAGCACACGGGCAAGTGAAAATTTTGGAAAATGTGCGCACCAACATTTTCCAACTCTTGAATTCTTATTTTTATTTATGGGAACACATGAGGAAGAATGGGGAACATCAAGAGGAGCATGTGAATGTTCCCCCCCAATGTTATGATCATTATGCTCACCTCTATAATCATGTTTTTGATCAACTGATTGATATGTCATTATCCATAAAATCAAAAAAACAAACATTTGTTCTCAAATATTTAAATTCAAATACTACAATACAATTGTAAACATAAAATGGAAAGTTGAACTAAGTTAAGTAATAGTAAACATGGTTAATATGGTAAGAATGTTAAATAGTGGTAAAAATGGTAAGCATGGTAAACATAGTAAAAATGGTAGTGTAATTTTCATTCAAAAAAATTAATAAATATATAAGTTACGTAAAGGCAAAATATGATAAAATATGGTAAACATGGTAACCATGGTAATCATGGTAAACATAGTTAACATGGAAAACATGGTAAAGATGATAGACATGGTAAATAAGGTAAACAAGGTAATCATGGTAAACATGGTAAACATGGTAAACATGGTACACATGGTAAACAAGGTAAACATGGTAAACATGGTAAACTTGGTAAAGTAATTTTCACACAAACAAATAATAGATATATAATTTACATAATTGTAATCATGATAAAGTAAACTAAAAAAAATTAAAATAAAATAAAAACTTATAATTATTTGTTTTAATACACAATTTAATAAAGAAAAAAATTAAAATATCAAACATTTTATAAAAATAATAAATGTAAACAAGAAATAAATATATGTTACCTGTAAAATTAGGAATGTACAAATGGATTGTTTTCCCAAATTCTTTCATCATTATCGTTCCTTATTGCAGAAACCAGGTCTTCAACTTTCTAATCATTATATTCTACTAATATTTCCATGGAAGTAGGGATCTCACCTAAATCAACATCTTCATCAAATCTATCCATACCAACATATTGTTTTCCCCGTGTTAAAAAACATACCATTTCATATCTTATTGATCAACTACATAGAAAATATATTTTTCATGTGTTTCCATTATAAAAGAATCCATTCTCTCTTCCAATATATTAAAATTAACAATTTTCATTCCAAATTCATTATGTCTGAAACTGTTGTTACCAATAAATCATTTTTAGTTAAAAACAAGAACTTTAATTTTAATGCAATCAACCTCCCATACTTCTTCATTGAATCCATAATATGCAGTTGTTCCACTCATTCGGTATTTGTATTTAGAACTTAAAAAATTAAATGATTCTGCAAACACCAATACACGACTATTATGAATCACACTTCTATTTTTCGGAGCTTTTGTATGAAATGTATAGCCATTAAGGTCATTACCAGACCGTGTTATCACAATTAAACATGGACCACCCACTAACCATCTTAATGACACTGATACATCAGATCTAGCAAGCAAGGTCTTTTTAAACCAAAACAAAAATGATTTGTTGTGGTAATTCAAAATCCACATTTCTTTCTTCTTTGGATGACATTATTTCAACTCATTAATATGGAATAAGATGTACAGTTAAGAATCATCTATGTCATTCAAGATGTATAATTATAACTTCATCATTATTTTAACTGAGAATGATTTGAATTTAAAACCATGAATCCACATTCCCTCATTATTAACTCATTCATGGTGAGATGGAGACAAACCTATGTGCTCCGCCGCATCCAAGTAGCTCTTACAAAACTCTGTAACCTCCTCACAAATATACTTTTCAATAATGGAGGCTTCAGGTCGATATGGATTCTTAACATTCCCCTTAAAAATTTTCATTTACCTTTCAAAAGGATATATTCAACCAATATATACAGGTCCACAACACTTTATTTCTCGAACTAGATGAATCATTAAATTCACCATTATATCAAAAACATGTAGAGAAAAATACATTTCCAATTGAAACAAAATTATAGAAATTTCATCCTTTTCCAAAATGGTCAAAGCATTCACATCAATAACCTTATTACAAATTGAATGGAAAAAATAACACAACATTATTATAGTCTTTCTCACACTGATGGGCAATATTCCATGCAATTAAACTAGTAGAAGTTGTTGCATCATGGAATGACAATCATGAGATTTAATACCTATCAACTTCAAATCCTTCAATGATAATTTTTTTACATATTATGAATAACCTAGAGGCAATTTGATATCATGAAGACACTTGAAAATGATAATTTTCTCCCTCTTTGATAACATATGACATTCCAGGAGAATAAATGTTCGTCTTCCATTAGGAGTGGGAGCTGACTCCAAATGTATTCCCATTAATAGTAAGTCTAATCTTACATTCAACCCATCATTTATCTTTCCATTAGTATCTAACAATTTTCCAATCAAAATTTCACATATATTATTCTCCACGTGCATCACATCAATATTATGTTTCACTTCATGATATCTCCAATATGGTAGCTCAAATAATATTGAAATTTTCTTCCAAATATATCTATCATTACTAAATTTATGTTTCCTTCCCAATGTCACATAAAGGATTACCACCCTCTCAAAATACACATCAAGGGATAAATGTTTTGGACCAATATAAAATTTTTGTGATCCATTGATTTCCTTTTTTCAAATTCTATATGAGTGATCTATAGGCAAAAAAATTCAATGACCCATGTACACTGTTTTCCTCCCATGATGAAATTGACAATGTGATGTCTGTTCTTTACAAATTAGACACGATTTATGCCCATTAACACTGTATCCAAAGAAATTTCCATATGATGGGAAGTCATTTACAGTGAACATAAGCATTGCATTCTATTAAAAGTATTCCATTTTATAACAATCATACACCCTGATACCATCCTCCCATAACAGATTAAAATTATCAATCAATAGTGTCCAAAAAACATCAATATCATTTATGGGTTGCTTCGGACTAGAGATCATTATACTCAACATGACATATTTGCGCTTCATACAAAAATTAGAAGAGAGGTATTAAATTACCAATAAAATTTTCTAAGAACTATGTATGATATTGAGGGTTAAATATGGATTCATTCCATCTATGAAAAAACCTAGTCTGAGATTTCTAATTTCTTTTCCAAATGTTGGAAACTTCTCAACAGTTTTCTTCAATTGTGGACAATCAGCTCGATAAAGTATTTTTCAATCACATATCCGCTCATCATCTTTCCATCTTAACCTTTTTTCATCATGTGAATTAGAAAATAAATGTTTCAAATAGTTAAGTATAGTAAGATACCAAAATACCTTCGATGAGATCTTTGTAATCCCTACATCAGCCTGTGATTTTTCTTTCAACTTATACCGTGATGTCCCACATTTAGGACACAATGAAAGAAATTTATATTCCTTTATATATATCATACAGTCATTTGGACATGCATGTATTTTCTTCTATCTGAATCCCATTGAGCATAATATTTTCTAGGCCATATAATGTGAATTTTGAAGATCATTTTTGCTAGAAAAATTCCTTTCAACAATTGTAGCTACTCTTTAAAAATTCTGCCACTCCATCCATGTTTCTCCTTCAGGTTATTCAATATTAACACCACCAAAAAATAGTAAAATCCATACAACTCAGATACAATGTTTTATCAGCATCACAATATAGACACACAACTATCATTTATATCTCAATTTGTTCTGCTATAATATCAGGGATCATTTCTTTAATCCCATCAGAGTAACCATCTTGCAAATCATCATCATCAGTAGATCTGAAATTCTGTCTAGTTTCACCAATCCAAATATAAGGGCTATAACTCGAATTAATACCATAAAAAATAAGATGATCTTTGATCACTATACTTTTCAACTTCTTCATATTCAAACAAATTAGGCATGGACATAAAATAATGTCCCTGCATGGAACATTTCATTTAGTAAAATCAAAAAATGCATCCAAAACTTCCTCATATTCATTATTAATTCGTTGTTATGCAATCCAACTTCGACTCATTATTACCTATAACAAATATCAAAACAATACACCTTGTTAATATAAGACCAATATATATTTATATGAAAAATATCATAATTTGAATGTAAATTTTTTTTAAATAAAAAAAATATATGGGTATTTGAAAAAAAATAGAAATGAAAATTATTTTAAAAAGAAAATATAGTTAGATATAATAGTTTTAAATTCAGCTTGGATACTTTCTTCTTAAGGTGCACAAAAAATACATCATGGTGTAACTAGATACCAAATTCACCCTTCCGTAAAAAAGAAATATAAAGTTTAAATATTAAAATATATATACATTCAGTAAGGAAAATTACACATGTCCCAACTATTTCAAACCATTGGAATATCCTATAAAACCATTGGGATTGAATACCCCAATAGTTTCACACACTGTTGGCATGATGGTCGTTGTGATAACCATATACCAACGATTCTATATGAACCGTTAGTATAGACTGCCTGAAGTTAAAATATTCCAATGGTTTCAATGAAATCATTGGGATATATATATATACCCAGGGGGTTTCCAAGGGGGTAGGGGGATGTCCAGGGGGTGGTGGGGGCAATCCAAGGGGGTAGGGGCTATCCACGGAGGTATGGGGAAATCTAGGGTGTCCATGGGGGTAGGGGTATCCCGAGAGTGGGGGCCTATCCAGGGGGTGTCCATGGGGGTGCATATTTTAAAAAAAATATTCATAAAAATGATTTTAATTAAAATATAGTTAGATATAATAGTTTTAAATTCATCTTGGATCCTTTCTGCTTAATGTACACAAAGAATACATCCTGGTGTAACTAGATACCAAATTCACCCTTCCGTAAAAAATAAATAGGATGTCTAAATTTTAAAATATGTAAAGATTCAGTACTGAAAATTACACATATCCCAATGATTTGAAACCATTAGGAGAGAACCTAAAACTGTTGGGATAGAATACCCTAATGGTTTCACACACTGTTGGCATGATGGTCGTTTAAATAGCCCTATACCAACGATTCTACAGGAACCATTGCTATAGACTACCTGAAGATAAAATATTCCAACGGTTTCAATGAAACTATTTGGATATATATGTATACCAATGGGGTGTCCAAGGGGGTAGGGGGTTGTCCAGGGAGGGGAGGGGGCTGTCCAAAGGGGTAAGGGCTATCCACAGGGGTAGGGGCTGTTCAGGGTGACCAAGCGGGTAGGGGGTTTACAGTGGTTAAGGGTCTGTCCAGGGGGTGAGGGGTTTCCTTGGGGTTGGGGTGTCTAGGGGGTGGGGAATGGTGTCCAAGGGTGAGGGGGTTGTCCAACCCCCTACCGTATTGGAAACCACCCCACCCCCATGGAAAACCCATAAACACCACTACCCATGGACATCCCCAACCCCCTAAACAGCACCCCACCCCCTCTGGACACCCCCACCACCCCAGGAAACCCCCACCCCCGAAATACCCCTACCCCCTAGACATCCCACTTAAACCCTTGACACCATCCTCACCCCCTTGACACTATTAAAATCTAGACACCACCACTACCCCTACCCCCCATGGACACCCCCTGGACACCACCACCCCCTGGATAACCCCTTCACCCCCTAGACACCACCCCACTCCTTGGACACCCCTACCCTTGGAATGCCCCTCACCTCCTAGACACTACCCCGCACGCAATACCCAATTGGACAACCCCCTAGACACTCCACACCCCCTGGACACGCCACCCCTTGGAAACCCCCATCACCCCCTAGACACCACCCCCACCCATGGACACCCCCAAACTCATGGAAATACCCCTCACCCCCTGGACACCTCCCCCCCCTTGGACACCCCCTGGACACCACTATCCCCTTGTACAACCCCCACCCCCTAGACATCCCCAACCCCTCTGGATAACCCCCACCCCCGGACACCCCACCCCCTAGACATACCCTCACCCCTAGACACCACCCCACCCCCTAGACACCACCACCACCTTGGACAACCCCACCTCTTTGACATCCCCAAACCCCTCTGGACATCCCCCCACCCCCTGGACACCCCACCCACTGGACACCCCATACCCCCCCTGTACAACCCACTCACCACCTGGACACCACCCCCACCCCCTGGACAACCCTCGGACACCACACCAACCCCCACCCCCCTTGGACACCCCCTGGACACCCCCACCACCCTGGACATCCCCTAACCCCCTAGACACCACCCCCCATCCCTGAACACCACTCCCACACCCTTGGACACCCCATGGACCCCACCACCCCCATGGACAAGCCCACCACCCCTCTAGACAGCCCCCAACCCTTACACAACCCCAACCCTCTAGACATCCCCCACCCCTGTACAGCCCCCCACCGCTCTGGACAACCCCCCACCCCTGGATAGCCCCCACCCCTTTAGACAACCCCCACCCCCATTTGACACCCCCTCCTCCTGGACACCCCTACCCCCTTGGATAGCCCACTCACCCCCTGGACACCACCCCACACCCCAGGAAACCCCTACCACCTTGGACATCCCCTCACCCTCTGGACACCCCCACCCCCTTGGACACCCCCAACCCCCATGGATAGCCCCCGCACACCCTGGACACCACCCCCACCCCCTTTGAAACCCTGTGGACACCCCCACCCCCTGGACAGCCCCCACCACTGGACACCACACCCACATGGACAATCCCCACACCATTGGACACCCCTGCACTAACACACACACAAGATAGATCACAAAAAATTGTAAAATTGCATGTTAACACATACATGGTTTATTTTACCAGAAAAAAATTTAGCATGGTATAAATGAACACTATGAAACTTACCATGATATCACAAAAAATGATAGAAAAATAACATCTCAATAAATTTGTTTAGGTCATCACGAAAAATAGAAACTGAAACCGAGTCATGGGAGTCATACATGAGTGTTGCGAGTTGACCTGCTAGGTTTGATGATAATAAAGATGATGAATGATATTGGAAAAACATGGATGGAGGGCATGACTTTGAAGAGTATTTTCTAGGATTTTTGCACGAGAGAGAGGATTCGCAGGTCGCCCGATCGAAGAAAACTGAATGACTACATACGGGGCGTGATAAATCATTTAAAAGCTTTATCACTTCAGTCATTTAATAACTGGTTTCATAAACTATTTTTTTATTTTTATAACATCAGTTATTTAATAACTTATGTAGAAAACAATTTATCACGTTGGTTATTTTATAGCCGACGTCATAAATGGTGCTTTATCATGTAAGTTCTTTTGATAACAGACGTGATAAATTTCATAGATAGGGTTTATCAGGTAGGTTATTTTATAACCAACATGATAAAGTTCCCATATTCGATATTTCATGTCGGTTATAAAATAATCTTCGTGATAAAGATAATCTCAGTATTTTTTACATCGGTAATTGTATAATCGACATAAAAAATTTATTCTCATCTATTTATCACATCGGTTATACAATAACCGATGTGATAAATCCATTTTTACAGCTTTTCACGTCGGTTATATAGAACCGATGTGAAAATTGCTGATCTGTTAAACGTTTTTTCCCCTAGTGAAAGATTATAGATTAAAAATATATATAAATTATATAATGTTACAATCAAGATACATGTTAAGCCTCAACGGAGGAGCAGTGAGATAGATAAGTTAGAAGAATCTAGTTGTGGAGGAATATACTATGGAGTCAAACAGTATAATAAATTCTTATGAAATAAAACATGATGTAAGGATATGAAACTTTGTCAAAGTTCTTCATGTTTTTCCTATTAGTAAAGATCCTATCACTTTATATTTGATAATACTATAATGGTGGATCTCTCAATGAGTCAAGGTAACTCTGATGGAAGAATCCCATACTGTGAATGTAAACCATTTTGAGGGATTTTTCTTAGAGGGTTAATGTTGTGGTGAGAATAGTTTTTATAAATGAAAACACAGTGAACACCTTTTCTAAACACTTATCTAAAAAAACTCAAATATCATGTGAGAGATAGCAGTTCGAAGGTTGTTAACATGTTGATCTAAAGCAAGTGGGATTTTATTATTTTTGGAACCCTAGAAAAAAATTATATATAAAAAATTATTACATATATTCTTTGTTTTGAATATTGATAATATATTCATCATATCCTTATTGTTATTCTACCTAAAATAGTATGTGATAATTTCTTAAGAGTAACCATCGTACTAAAAAGTCATAGAAGTTCCCCTCTATGACGATAACCATAATTTTCCATGAAACTATTATTAAATATATATTATACAGTCATATGATGTCATTAGATGTGGTAAAAATGAAATTCTATTAGTGGTGGATAGTCATAGGAATTTGAGGCATATTCTTAGGGTGTATTCCCTTGGAAATTTACAGTGAAGATGACTATAAAAACATGACATGCCATAAGGAAATTAATATTTATTTGATTCATTGTATGCCCATATATGTGTATTCGTGTATTGATCAGTAGAAATTAATATTATTATTAAGGGATATTTCTAGTCACATAATATTCTGAATTCATGATAATAGTTATATTATATGTTCACAAAGAAGTAGGATACATTTGGTGTGTCATGGGAAATATTTCATCAACGAATAATGTGAGAAATGATTTGTCCCTTATGTTCTTTAATAGATGTTAATATATCAAAACATTTGATGGGAATGAAACAAACTAAATAAAAATTTGTACATGGTGTTCTATGGGTATCTTCATCTTTATAAATTCAATGAAAGGGTCATAGAGTATCAAGGTATATGATAATATAATGATACCTGCATAATTATAGATTTCATGATAATGATATTATATTACTCAGTTTGAATTAGTGCGAGGTTATATATTTCTAGGGTATTAACTTCATTCTTTATGGTTGGCTTGGTATATTTCTAGATGTTGTCATTGGAATATGGGAGGATATTAATAATTCCACTAAGAATGTGGCATAGAGGGTCACACAGTAAGAGTATCTATAACATCAATTAAATATTAAATATTATTTATTATTTAACAAGTTAAAAAATGGTATTCTTGTATGTGGTTTAATATTTATATATATTTTCTTTATCAAATATTTTCAATCACTCATTATTAAAGAGAATATTTGATGTTAGAATGTTTAATAAATATTTATTTTTTATTTAGTGAATATAATTATTATTTATTTATTTAAGGTTGAATAATTCAATGATACTTATTTATTAAATAAATTATCATTATTAAAGGCCTAATAAATATTGTAGGGGAATGTATGACCATGATTAATGGTTTTTGAAAAATAATATATATTAAATATTATTTGAATACATTTTATTGAATTTATAGAAGAAATTAAATTTCAATAATTCACTAATTTTACGTAATTCAAGAAATATAAATATTATTTATATAGACATGGGGTTTAGTGCCAATTACAGAAATAATAAGGGTTCATGTGAAATTACTATTTTTTAACCCTAGTACTATTCCAAACAAATTTTATTATTTCCAACCCCAATCCTAGAAAATTGTATTGATAATAGAGAAATGACTACAAAGAACCCACCCAAACCCTTGAAAGATCCTCCCATAGAATTCCCTCAACAATGAAGTGTGATTCTCCTCCACCACCCCTCTGTAATCAATAGAGGTCTATAAGAGACCTAATTTGACTCAATTATCATGAAGATCCTATATAAATTGAACAAGCATTAGTATCTTGTATTCTAAGAGAAGGATTTTCCTACAATGTCAATAATATGTTCTTAGTGCATGTGTGAATAATTGCTGGAGGAAATATACACTTGATTGTTAGACACCACAATGGGATGATGTAGATACATTGTCACATTTATCATTGCAGTAATAATTCATTATAAGAAAATTATTAATTTAATAATTTAATTATAATATCATAATGTGATAATCAATCATTTGGTTAAGAAATTCTCACGTTAAGTAATCGCTGATTCAATTCCTTTAGTCACATTTTTTTCATCATGTACATATCAAATTAGTCATTGATTACCAAAAAAAATAGTTTGGCATGGAACTGCCACCGCTTCTGTTTCTCCTAAAAAAATTATATCTGTGTATATATATTTGAAATAAAATAAATAAATACATACAAATTCTGATCATGGCCATGTTTCTGAGTGCCACCAAAGATTTCGAAAATATTTCCTCGATTACCAATTTTTTATTGTTCAATGATGATTCCTGTTTCAAAATATAAAATAAATTAATATTTTTCAATATAAAAATTTAATTAGTTTTTATAGTAATTAGGAAAAATTATACATCTATACATAAAATACAATATTGGATGAGTACTCAATAATTGAAAAATACTAATTGATAGGACAATCATAACAGTTAGATTCACACTCTTGGGTTTGGGGGGTCCCACTCTCCCTATCCATCCTTGATGAATTTCTAATGTATATGATCTATATAGAATATATACCTCAATAAAGAGATCAACCCCCTTATTTTAATCAACTATAAAATTTTATCACCGCAGCCTTAAATATAAAATTCATTTTATATAAAAATATATAATAATTCTCTAGAAAAAATAAATATATATTTATTAAAATATATTTAAATTTTATATATTTGACTATATCATTATCATTATTCTGTGGAAATGGTTTTATGTGTAGGATATCATTGTATATGTTATGGGTTCCATGAAACATTAATATTCATTCCCACGCTTCCCAAATATTGGATGATATTTACTATTCTCTTCCATTATATAAGAATATCAATTCTAAAAAAAATTCATCCATGAAAAACCATAGTGTATGGTACTTGAATATGTATCTAAAGAACATAAAAATAAAAATAAATAAATAATAAAGAAAATTAAATAATAAAATACAATGTTAATAAAATAAATAACCATTTTTCTAAAGCATGAAAGAGAGATGTATAGGTATGAACAAGAAGATTAGTATTTCCTATTACTTATACACTGGAGAGAGATATGGTGTAACATCCTCAATCGGTTTGACCACCACCATGACTGAACCAGGTAGCTATTTAATTTAAGCATTCCTCATCAAACACCTGAGGCTTCCAACCATTAGAGAGGGTCAATATAATTATGTGGGGAGAGTATACCCTCATGATAATATAACCTCCATGTTAAAAAAATAATGTCATAAACCATCCATCTCAAAAAAGTAATAGTACAAAACAAGAATCATTGTTTCAATAAATATAAAAGTAAAAAATTGAATCATTCATTACCAAAATGGTCTGATGTAAATTTTATATATCTTACACAAGAATTATAAGAATCACATGTGTTTAGAGAATAAACAAGTGGTTTGAAAAGTTATAGAAAATAGAGAATACAACAAAACTAGTAACCAATCCTTGATTGGTCCCATCTCCCAACTGTGTCAATGCTCACCCAACTCATCCATCTATTAGAGAAGGGTTATTTCCCTTCCCAAGGCTAGAAAACAGGAAATATACCTCAAGTAGGGCATGAGTAATACGTATTTATCCATCAGAAATGGATTCCATAAAAAGTTAATTAAATATTGTTTCAT
Source organism: Viscum album (assembly GCA_963277665.1). Classification (NCBI taxonomy): domain Eukaryota; kingdom Viridiplantae; phylum Streptophyta; class Magnoliopsida; order Santalales; family Viscaceae; genus Viscum; species Viscum album. The sequence continues at coordinate 1,766,820,718 of OY728120.1, forward strand.
TATCTATATGAAGTTATTGTAGAGTAATAAATAAATATGTCAATATCATATGTATTTCTCCCAAAAAACCACGTGTGACCATATTTTCTTCATCAGGTAGTAAAATTGAATGATATATCTAATGTCTGAACACATGTAAATGATTTAAAGTATATCACTACTCAAATACTATTCATGGTGAATAATGTATCACCATACCTACCGCCAAAGGGAATGATTCATCACCAATCGAACATAAATGGAGAAGTAAAAATCACCTAGTGAATGAGAAATAATTAATATCATGGGGATAGAACACCACCACTATCCTTTATTTAGTGGATAATATATAAAAAATCTATAGTTTGAGTAAATGAGACACTCCCATGAAATTAAAAAAAGTTCACAATTACACCAATGATATTACTACTAAGGTGGGATACATACTGTGATTTCCTAGATCCACATTCCCATATCTAGTGTGATAAATTATTATTTATAAACTAGCATAAATACCAATAGAATTGACCTAAAATAAAAAATTAATACTTAATATATCCATATTAAATATTAAATAACTTACATTTGAATGAAATTTTATGTTTATAATTTTTGATAATTAGGAAAAAGAAAATAACACATGTTTCTTAGAGAATGAATATTATTCCACAAAATCCAAGGATTCATTATGTTACTATAAGTCTTTCACATCTCCCAAAAAATTCTTCACTCATGCTATACATCTAGAAAATTATAATTTAATATTATTGTTCATAACCAGGAAATATGGATACAGAATATGGGTGAGATAAATTACTTATTAAGGGTAAATATAAGTGGTTACCATCGAATATCATAACTAAGAAGAAGATAAACAGATGGGTATGATACTATAATCAAGTTACAAGAACACACCACTCAAAAATCATACATGATAAAACTTGGATCATATTTAATGAATAATAATATAAGACTTTTCTTAATAATGAATTTGGTAGAATAGAATCAAGGAATAATATGAATGTTCTAATAACAGGACATCATTATCATAATTTAAGGCTCACTAACAAGAAAACATAAAATAATAGGAAGTTTCCCATAGTTGAATATTATTACAGATAGTCTGGTATATATAATATTTTTAGGTATTAAAAATTACACAAGTAATTATAGGGATATTTATGTCACGACCCGTCCTCGAGGCCCGTGCCGTGACTACACCAAATCTGCCTTCCATAGGCCAGGGGCGGGCGACTGGAACCAAAGGAATAAATCCCGATAACTATAAGGCATTGCCTTTATAAAACATAAACACATCCAACCAGAGTACAAGCGGAAGTAATACACTATGTACAAAAGAAAGTTCTGAAAAGTAAATGGGCCAGAATACAAACCCAATAGAAAAGTATAGCTACAACTGAATGAAAGTACAACAGAAAAGACAAGAAGCTGGACGATAGAAGCAGCTCCTGGTTCGTCCACCTCGGCTCCCACCAGAAGGGTAGGAACAGATTTCCTCCTCAATGCTCCCTCCCACCAACCTCCTCCGAGTACTGTCTCGTTATGAAGTCCACCGATGGGTACTGAATCGTCGTGAGGTCCACCTCTGGGTACCGTCCTGTCCTCATACTCTCGCTCTCTGTTAGCGATGTCCGTTGTATGCATCCAACACAACGATGTGCGGGCATAGCCCGTGCAGGGGTGAGTATAACAATACTCAGTAGGGACCCCGAGACCCTCAGGGTCCCACTAAATCTAACAAGGATAACCATAAAGAATGATATCAACATATAACCCTTACATAGGTATAAGCCCATACTTACACCTATGTTATCAAGCAAACCATCTCAATCACGAGGAAACACAAAGGTTATGAAATCAACAGATAACCACTACCTAGGTTTATTCCCATACATTTACCTAAGTTATCAAGAGACCCATCTCAATCATGGGGTAAACACAAATGTCATTGACTCAGCTTAAACCAGGATTTTCATTATCGAAACCAGAACTACTAGAGAACTCCTCCTCTGTTGAGTACAGTGGCCCTATCACGACTCTGAGGCGCTACTCACTAAGCTTAGACTGATGAGGTACTCATCCTATCGAGTACAACAGGTCTGCTCCCAAATACCGGGTGCTCCGTCCGCTGAGGGTCTGCCGCCAAATACCGGGCACTCTCCCTAATAGCCTAATGAGGTACTCCTCCTATCAAGTACTGTGGGTCTGCTACCAACTACCAGGAACTCTGTTCGCCGTGGGTATGCCACCAAATACTGGGCGCTCCGTCCAATGGGATAACTGAATCACTACGAGTCGAATCGGTCAAGCAGTCATCATGTATATAGCTACTCTGTCTCTGCACTCTATACGCTCGTCTCCGGGAGGGTCCACTCCAGGATCTACCGGTCATTGCTTCCAAGTGTCATGAAGTCTCACGTAAAAGTATCACAAAGGACTTCCTCGTCATAGGGGTCCCAATTTAACAGACGACACATCAATCGGACGACCGGTCTGTGAGTTATTAGCTTTTCTGTTGGAGGGGCCCGGTTGGGTTTTTTAGCTAAAACCAACCCGACCATAATCCAATATCATATGTAACACATGTGGAGTATTCCAAAAGAACCATATAATCATGAGGAATCCAACAAAGTTGACAGAATGTCAATTAGACGTCCGAAGCTCATGTTATAAGCGTTTCCGCTCCGAGGGCCCGGATGGTTTTGAGTTCGAACCAACCTGGAAATATAAAGAATTTGGCTAATCCTTTTGTGAAATATACAGAAACGACCATCTTGATCCGAGGAAACCAGTGCAACTGACAGTGCATCGATCTGAATTCCACAACTCAAGTTATGGGCATTTAACATAAGAAGGTCCGAAAATAGGGGGTCCGGGACCGGTCGACCCAGCCCAACACCCCCGCGTCAGCCTGGTAGGGCGCGACCCGGCCTGGCGCTGGCGGCCCGGCCCGACCCGTGTGGACCACGTGGTTGGCTGCGTTGCTGGCCGACCAGGCGGAGTGGCGGCGCCCAGTGGGGCCCGCCCTAGCTACTGATGGGGAGGGGGTTACACCCCCTGTTCTTCGAAACGGCCAGACATGTTGGCCGGCCCTTGGGTAACTGCGGGACTCCTCGGGTCCCGCCTCTTGATGGCACCGGCGGCCGACACAGCGGGCCGCCCTTCTAGATCGACCGCCGCCTTAGGCCGCGGCTCTGTTCAACTGGCACGACATGACGGTGCCGCGCCCCACCACCGTGGCCCACCCCGGCCGTGGCCCCTATAACTCCGGCGTGGCGGGACCGCGCCGCACCCCTCCACCGCGTCCCGCTCCATCCGTGGCTCATGTAGCTCCGGCGTGGCGCACCAGTACCGCGCCCCTTCGCCGCGGCCTGCCCCGGCCGCGGATCCTGTAGCTCCAGGGCAGCGTGACGGTGCCACGCCCCTCCGCCGCGGCCCATCCCGACCGCGGTCCGGCTCTACTCTGCATGGAATGACGGTTCCATGCCTTTGCAACGACCCAAAAATCATGCGCTGACGATCCGCTCGTTGTTGGCCCGACGCCGGCCGGTTCTTCGCAGTCCGCCTCCATCATCCACAAACAACAAACGAGAGGGGAAGGGTCGGATCGTGTTCATGCGGTCCGAACCCTTCCTCGTCAAGATGGTATCATGCGGCCCAATGACTCTCAAGAAAATGAAGAACTATGATGAACAATTTTAGGACTTGAATGTAACAACCCCTACCTCGATAAGACGTCGCATGTCGTCGAACAGTGGAAGATAAACATCGTGGTGATCAGACGTCATGGTAGATCAGGGTCGATTCTGTTGACATCGGAGGAAGAGACGTCATCATTGGCGACATTCCCCACGGCGGTGTCTCCTCCCTTGACACGGAGAAAGAATATGAGAATGCATGTCGTCAGTGACTTCATGTTCTTCATCAAAATCGTTCTTCATCGAGAGTGGACAATGTTCTTCATTGAGAGAAGAACACCAATCATTATTTATCTCGAGTTTTCCCTAACAAAATATTTGATAACACCATAATAAAAATAATCTCTCCCAATTTATAGAAGTTCCATGCCATTTCAAAATAAATAAAACTCGTTAAATAATTAAAGTGGTCGATCTCCTTAATTAAAATGTGTTGGCATACCTTTAAGAGGGGAAGATGGAGGTGAAGAGTTCTCTTTAATAGGGGAGTTGAGGAGTTAACTAGTTAATTAAAAAGGGGTTTAAGGGAGATATTTGGGGAGTTTAAAGAGGGGTTTGAAAAGTGTTATGGAAGGTGGATGGTTGGGGCTTGTGTGGGCCCCACCTCCCAAATATCCACACAAGGGTAGTTAGGTGGTTGTGGGTCCCACCCTTAACTCCCCTTTGTAGGATTTAACCACCGTAGATATAAATAAAATTTTCCACACCAATTTTTTTTATTTTTTAACTAATTCCCCAAAAATTAATTCTCAACCCGCTTAAAACACAACTACGCTAAAGGTCCCCTTATGCAATTACCAACGATGCGAGTTCATCGGTGCCCTCAGATTTCAATTCCACGCACCAGTTCAAAAGATAGAAAATCCCATTCATTCGTTTACTGAACATACCCAAGATAAACTTCTGAAATTGATTTTGGGAACAACATACCTTGGAATCAGGTGTCATCAGAAGCCACATACTCATAAAATTACAAAGAAATTAATAAAAAAAATTCTTTGAAAATTGCAGGTATTTACATTACTCCCACCTCAGGGATTTACGTCATCATAATGCTACACCACAAACTGGGGAAACTAAAGGAGGTACCGAGCATGCATCTGAGCCTCCTGCTCCCATGTGCTCTCCTGGTGGTTCCAATGCTGCCAATGAAATCGCATATGAGGAATCGACCGTCCATGTAGGACTCGCTCATGTCCATCCTCGATCTCCACAGGATCCTCCATGAAAGTAACCCCTGTCATCGATATCTATCTCTCTGTGGTCAATGATGACAGATAGGTCATGAAAAAATCTCCTCAACTGAGATACATGGATGACGTCGTGCACCTGGTGAAAATGTGGTGGAAAGGTCAAATGGTAAGCCACCTCACCTACACTGCTGAGGACCTGGAACGGTCCGATGAACCTTGGAGATAACTTTCCGCCTCAGCCAAATCTCTGTAGACCTCATCGAGGTGAGACCCGTAAGAAAAATTTATCTCCATCCTCAAACTCCAGTGGTCTCTATCTCCTATCAGCATAGGATTTATGCCTGTTCTGTGCAGTCTTCATCTGATCCTAGATGATCTGCACCTTCTCTGGTAGCCTCAAGGTGAGCACACTGGTCAACCTCTGCCTCATCTCCTAAAAAGCTCTTCTGGAATCTATCTAGCCACACGAAGGGTTTCCCATTCCTTGTCAATGCTAAAAGTGTTGCAACAACTCTGAAGAATTCTTGCACACATATGTCCGACAGGCTCATGAGTGATCGACAGTACCCCCATAAGCATGATTCCATCCTGTGCTACATGGGTTTTCCTTTTTCACCAACCAAGGAAAACCCTATCCCAACATTATAGATAAACCACAACCTTTTTGTCTAATATAGTCAATCTATGTATGAACTATAGTTTCCCAATCCATACCCAAACTAACGTCGCAAGGCCTCGAAGCTGCAACCAAGAGGTTCCAACCAAAACTCTCACCTCAAGGTTCTGATCACTCCATCAGAGTAAGCATGATTATCGAGTCTCCTCCCAAAGGTGTCTCCCGACGTGAGGGTCAAGTCAACGGCTTAACTGGAAACTCGAGGTCTGGGAAAAGATTCGTGGAAGGAAGGAATTATTCGTATAAATGTATGTTTTTACGGAAGCTAGTAGTAGACACAGATCGTTCCTTGAATCATCCCCAGAGCCTTTCGGTCACAATCCTTGACTGCATGAAGCTACCCTCTTCCCCTGCCCTCCGGCTCCCTGTGACTAGTGGGGACTATAAAGGATGGTGGTTGTAACATGTCAAAATGTTCACCACCTCTTGCTGCTCTCCTAGGTCTGCTTCCACATCTCCTGCTCTACAGATTCATCTGTCCTTAACACTTCTTCTTCATGAAACATTTTACACGCCCAAGTCTCTGAGAATGGTGCTTGTTTCCATTTTCATACTACTTACATTCAGTAGCTATATTTGTTCAGCCAAAGAACATTCAACCACAAAGGTTCCCTCTAGCACCCTAGCATAAGTAGGAATGCATAGGGGAAAAAGTGTTGGATCAGATGTCCTTTAAACACACCTCGCTCAGAAGTTCAAGCCTTGTAGCACTGATCACATCGTATTCATCGAGTATCAAGAATGGTCAGTATGCCCCGATGAATACTCAGCTACCGACATGTCACCCTGCTGAATCTGTATAAGAACTAGAAAAATCTCAGCCACCTCCTCAAAAAAAGTCCACAACTACCTGTGAGTCGGGATCTCCTCGAAACCTGAGGGGTATCTGATGCTGAAACACGTGTAAGGAACTAATCCTACATGTGTCATCTACCGGTACCACTGGTTGTAACTGCTGACCAACAGGTAGTGATATAGCTGACACACTACCCGAAGGTACAATCTCAGGCATCAGTCCACATACTGAAGCCTAATCACTATGTGGACCAACCTCATGGTCACTCACTGGGAAAACGCCGGTAGCTAAGATCACCATATGCTCTACTAGTGTCTAAACTTGTTGTAGAACTCTAGCAATCGCATCCGTCCAATCCACTGCTGCCTGGGAGTCTTCCACGCCTCTTAACATTGGAGGCCTCTGCTGCTCGAACTCATAAAACATGCTCTATCAGCGTGCACCGTCCACTAGTACGGCTGGTGGAATCTACGGCCTAATGGGTGGTGCTGATGCTGGTACACCACCTAAAGGTACCAACATAGAAAGAGGTCCCTGCACCAGAGTCTCATCGCTCGGTGGGCCGTCATTGAGTACTCTCTCGGAACTCCAACTGACTATCTGCGTGGAGACATCCTGAACAGATGAGACACAGTCAAACGATTTAAACCTTGTGAGATGGCTTTAAGAAAACTTTTGAATACACACACACAATCAGTGTTTTCGGGCACAAAGTCGGAAATCAGAAGTTAGGGTCCTGGTGTATGGATACGTCGGCCGCCGCACCAACACTGAACTCACTTAACTGAAAACTACACTAGGTACCTTAACACTATCTCATCACAGAAAAGAAATATCATAGTTATAATTTCTGCGGTAGAACCGACTCCTATGATACCAATTTTTCAAGACCCATCCTCAGGGCCCGGGCCGTGACTACCCCAAGCCCTCCTTCCATTGGCCAGGGGCTGGCGAATATCACCAAAGGTGTAAATCCCGATAACTGGAAGGCATTACCTTTATAAAACATAAAAATATCCAACTAGAGTACAAACAGAAGTAATATACTAAGTACAAAAGAAAGTGCCGAAAAGTAAATGGGTTAGAATACAAACCCAACTGAAAAGTACAGCTACAGCTGAACAAAAGTACAACAGAAAAGACAAACAACTGGAAGATAGAACCAGTTCCGGGGTCTTCCACCTCATATCCTACTTGAAGGGTAGGAACAGATAGCCTCTTCAACGCTCTCACCTGCCAACCTCCTCTGAGTACCGTCTTGTCATGAAGACCACCTCCAGGTACTGACTCGTCGTGAGGTCCACCTCTGGGTACCGTCCAGTCCACATATAGTCGGTCTCTATCAGCGTTGTCCGTCGTCTGTATCCAACACAACGAGGTGCGGGCATAACCCGTGCAGGGTGAGTATAATGATACTCAGTAGGGACCCTGAGACCCTCAAGGTCTTACTAAATCCAACAAAGATAACCACAAAAAGGATCTCAACAGATAACCCTTAATTAGGTATAAGCCCATACTTATACCTAAGTTATCAAGTAACCCATCTCAATCATGAGTAAACACAAAGGTTATGAAATAAATGGATAACCAATACTTAGGTATATTCCCATACATATACCGAAGTTATCAAGAGACCCATATCAATCATGAGGTAAACACAAAGGTCATTGACTTAGCTCGAACCAGGATTTTCATTATCGAAACCACAACTATTAGAGAACTCCTCCTCTATCGAGTACAATGGCCCTATCACAACTCCGAGGCACTAGTCACAAACCTTAGACTACTGAGGTACTCCTCCTGTCAATTACTGTGGGTCTGCTCGCAAATACCGGGTGATCCGTCTGCTGAGGGTCTACCGCAAAATAGCGGGCGCTCTCCTGAATAGCCTACAGAGGTACTCCTCCTGTCGAGTACCGTGGGTCTGCTGCAAACTACCAGGTGCTCCATCTGCCATGGGTCTGCTTCTAAATACCGGGCGCTCCGTCCACTATGCTAACCGAATCAGTACGAGTCGAATCGGTCAAGCACTCATCAGGTCTACAGGTACTCGGTCTCCGCACTCCGTACGCTCATCTCTGGGAGGGTCTACACCATGAGCTGCTGGTAATTACATCCAAGTGTCACGAAGTCTCACGTAGAAGTTTCACAATGTACCACCTCGTCATAGAGGTCTCAACTCAATAGATGGCGTGTCAATCAGACGCGCGGTCTATGAGTTATTAGCTTTTCCGTTCAAGGGGCCCGGTTGGGTTTTAAGCTAAAGCCAACCTGACCATAATCCAATATCATCTGAAACCCACGTGGAGTATTCCAAAACAACCGTCTCATCCATAGGAATCTAACAAAGTCGACGACATGTCAATCAGACGTCCGGAGCTCAGGTTATAAGCGTTTCTTCTTAGAGGGCCCGATTGGTTTCGGGTTCGAACCAACTCGGTCATACCGAAACATAGCCGAAACCGTGACTTTAATATATCTAAACGACCGTCTCGATCCAAGGAATCCTACGCAACTGATGGTACATCGATCGGAGGTCCACAACTCATGTTATGGGCATTCAGCTGAAGAAGGTCTGAAAATAGGGGGTCTGGGCCCGGTCCGACCCGACCCACCACCCCCTGGGTCGGCCCGGTAGGGCGCGGCCCGGCCCGGCTAGCGCGGCGCGGCCCGACGCTGGCGGCGTGGCCCGGTGCTGGCTGCCCGGCCCAACCGCCACGGCCCGGCCCGCGTGGCCCACACGGTTGGTCGTGCGGCTGGCCGATCAGGAGGGGTGGCAGCGCCTAGTGGGGCCCGCCCTAGCCGCTGATTGGGGGGGGGGGGGGTTATACCGCCCGGTTCTTCAAAATGGCCGACCTTGTTTTCCGTCCATGGGGTAACCGCGAGACCCCTCAGGTCCAGCCTCTTGATGTCACCGGCGGCCGGCACAGTCGACCGCCCTTCCAGATCTGCCGCGGCCATAAGTCGCGGCTCTGTTTAACCGGCACGACGCGATGGCACTGCGCCCCTCCGTCGCAGCCCACCCCGGCCGCCGCTCCTATGGATTCGGTGTGGCGTGACGCCGTCGCGCCCCTCCACCATGGCCCGCCCTGCCAGCGGCTCCTATCGCTCGGGCACAGCGCGGCGGCGCCGCGCCGCTCCGTCATGGCCCATTGTGACCACTGTCCCGCTCTACTCCACACGGCACGATGGTGTCACACCTTTGTGGCGACCCGACAATCATGCGTTGACGATCCGCTCGTGGTCGGCCAGTCGTCGGCCGGTTTTTCGCAGTCCGCCTCCATCGTCCACCAACAATAAATGAGAGGGGAAGGGTCAGACCGTGTTAATGCGGTTCGAGCCCTTCCTTGTCAAGATGGTATCATGTGGCCCAACAAAACTCATGAACATGAAGAACGATGATGAACAGTTTTAAGACATGAACGTAACAACCCCTACCTTCATAAGACGCCTCACATCGTCGAACCACGGAAGACGAACATCATGGTGATCAGACGTCGTGGAAAATCTGTGTCGATTCTGTTGACGTCGGAGGAAGAGCCGTCGGTGTGGGATATGTTCACCGCAGTGATGTCTCCTCCCTTGACGTGGAGGAAGAAGATGAGAAGGCACTTCGTCTATGAGTTCGCATTATTCATCGAATTCTTTCTTTGTTGAGAGTGGACAATGTTCTTCGTTGAGAGAACAATATCCATCTTTATTTCTCCAGAGTTTACCCCCACAAAATATATGCTAACCCCATAATAAAAATAAGCTCTCCCAATTTATAGATGTGTCATGCCATTTCAAAATAAATCAAACTCTTTAATTAATTAAAGTGGTTGATCTTTTTTAAATAAAATGTGTTGGCATGCCTTTAAGAGGGGAAGTGGTAGGTGAAGAGTTCTTTTTAATAGGGGAGTTGAGGAGTTAACAAGTTAAATAAAAAGGGGTTTAAGGGAGATATTTGGGGAGTTTAAAGAGGGGTTTGAAAAGTGTTATGGATGGTGGAAGTTTGGGGCTCATGGGGGCCCCACTTCCCAAATATCCACACAAGGGTAGTTAGGTGGTTGTGGGTCCCCCCATAACTCCCATTTGTAGGATTTAACCACCATAGATATAAATAAAATTGTACACATCGATTTTATTTATTTTTAAACTAATTCCACAATAATTAATTCTCACCCCGCTTAAAAAGCAACTACGCTAAAGGTCCCCCTAAGCAATTACCAGTGCTACGAGTTCATCGGTGCCCTCGGATTTCAATTCCAAGAACCGGTTCTAAAGATAGAAAACCCCACTCATTCGTTTACTGAACATACCCGAGATAAAATTCGAAAATTGATTCTGGGCACACGAGGCCCCCGAATCAGATGCTGTCAGAAGCCAATGACTCGAAAAATTCCAAAGAAATTAAGAAAAAATTTTCCTTGAAATTCCCGAGTCTTTACATTACTCCCACCTCTGGGCTTTACGTCCTCGTAAAGATACAACAAAAACTAGGGACACTAAAGGAGGTACTGATAACGCATCTGAGCCTCCCACTCCGATGTGCTCTCATGGTTGTTCCCATGATTCCAATGAATGCGCACCTGAGGAATCTACCATCCACATAGGACCCTCTCCTGTCGATCCTCTATCTCCACTGGAACCTCCGTGAAAGTCGCCCCTGTAATCGATATACAGCTCTCCGTGGTCAATGATGACAGATAGGTTGTGCACAAATCTCCACAGCTGAGATACATGGATGACGTCGTGCACCCGGTGCAACTGTGGTGGAAGGGTCAAATGGAAATCCACATCTCCTACACTACTGAGGACCTAGAAAGGTATGATGAACCTTGGAGATAACTTTCCACCTCGACCAAATCTCTGTATACCTCGTCGAGGTGAGACCCGTATGAAAAAGTGATCTCCATCCCCGAACTCCAGTGGTCTCTGTCTCCTATCAGCATAGGATTTATACCTATTATGTGCAGTCTTCATCCGATTCTGGATGATCTGCACCTTCTTTGGTAGCCTCAGGATGAGCGCACTGGTCAACCTATGCCTCAGCTCCTGAAAAGATCTGCTGGCATCTCTCTGACCACACGAAGGGTTTCCCCTTCTTCATCAATTCTAAAAGCATTGTGGAAACTCTAAAGAAGTCTGGCACAAATCTGTCCGGCCGACTCATGAGTGATCGACTGTACCCCTTATGCATGATTACATCCTGTGCTGCCTAGGTTTTCCTTTTCGTAGACCAAGGAAAACCCTATCCCAACATTATAGATAAACCACAACCTTTTTTCCTAATACAGTCAATATGTGTATGAACTATTGTTGCCTATTCTATACCCAAACTAACATCGTAAGGCATCGACGCTGCCACCAAGAGGTTCCAACTGAATCTCTCACCTCAATGGTCTGATCACACCGTTGGCCTAAGCATGATTATCGAGTTTCCTCCCAAAGGTATCTTTAGGCGTGTGGGTCAAGTAAACGGCTTAACCAGAAACTCTAGGTCTGGATCAAGATTCGTGGAAGGAAGGGATGATTCGTATCAATGTCTATTGTTACGACAGCTACTAGTAGACACATATCGTTCCTCGAATCATCCCTAGAGCCTTTCGGTCTCACTCCTTGACCACATGCAGCTACCCTCTTCCCCCTCCCTCTAGCTCCCTATGCCTAGCAGGGACTACAAAGGTGGGTGGTTGAAAAATCTTGAAATGTTCACCACCTCATGCTGCTCTCCTAGCTCTGCTTCCACGTCTGCTACTCTGCAGATTCATCTGTCCTTAACACTTCTTCTTCTCAAAACATTTTACACGCCCAAGTCTCTGAGACTGACGCTACTTTCCCGTTTCATACCGCTTACATTGACTAGTTTTATTCGTTCATCCAATGAACATTCAACCACAAAGGTTCCCTCTAGAACCCTAGCATAATTAGGAATGCATAGAGGAAGAAGCTCTAGCTCGGATGTCCTTTAAACACACCTCACTCAGAAATCCGAGCCCTGAAGCACTGATCACATCGTATTCATTGAGTACCAGGAATGGTCGGTACGCCCCGATGAATACTCAGCTACCGACATATCGCCCTGCCGAAGCTGTATAAGCTCTAGAAAACTCTCATCCACCTCCTTAAGCTAGTCCTTAGCCGCCTGTGAGTCGGGATCACCACGGAACATGAGGGGTATCTGATGATGAAACACATGTAAGGCACTAAGCCTACATGTTCCATCTACCGGTACCACTGGTTGTAAATACTGACCAACTGGTAGTGATATAGCTGGCACACTAGTCGAAGGTACTGTCTCAGGCATCGGTCCACGTACCGAAGCCTCATCACTTTGCAGACCAACCTCATGGTCACTCACTGGGAAAACCCTGGTAGCTAAGATCACCATCTGCTCTACATGTGTCTAAACGAGGTGTAGAACTCTAGAAATCGCCTCCATCCTGTCCACTACTACCTAGTAATTTTCCTCACCTCGTAACATCAAAGACCTCTACTGCTGGAACTCACGCAACACACTCTATCAGTGTGCACCGTCCACTAGTACGGTAGGTGGCATCTGCTGCCTAACGGGTGGTGGTACTGCTGGTACACCACCCGAAGGTGCCAACATAGAAAGAGGGCCCTGCACCGGAGTCTCATCGCTCGATGGGACGTCATCAAGTACTCTATCGGAACTCCAACTGACTGTCTTCATGGAGACATCCTGAACAGATGTGACATGGTCAAATGATTTAAACCTGGTGAGATGACCTGGTTGAGCTGACTTTAAGAAAACTTTTGAAAACACACACGCAATTAGTGTTTTCGTGAACTGAGTCGGAAATCAGAAGTCAGGGTCCTGGTGTATGGATACGTCGGCTGCCACACCAACACTGAACTCCCTGAACTGAAAACCACACTCAGTACCCTTAACAATATTTCTTCCCAAAAAAGAAATATCAGAGTTATAAGTTCTGCGTTAGAACCGACTCTTCTGATACCAATTTGTCACGACCCATCCTCGGGGCCCATGCCGTGACAACCCCAAGCATGCCTTCCATAGGCCATGGGCTGCGACTAGCACCAAAGGCGTAAATCCCGATAACTGGAAGACATTTCCTTTATAAAACATAAACACATCCAACTAGAGTACACGCAGAAGTAATACACTAAGTACAAAATAAAGTGATGAAAAGTAAATGGGCCAGAATATCAACCCAACTGAAAAGTAAAGCTACAACTGAACGAAAGTAAAACAGAAAAGACAAACAACTGGAAGATAGAAGCAACTCATGGGTCGTCCACCTCGGATCCTACACAAAGGGTAGGTACATATAGCCTTCTCAACAATCTCGCCCGCTAACCTCCTCCGAGTACCGTCTCGTTGTGAATTCCACCTCCAGGTACTGACTCGTCGTGAGGTCCACCTCTGGGTACCGTCCAGTCTTCGTACACTCGGTCTTTGTTAGATCTATCCGTAGTCTGCATCCAACACAACGAGGTGCGGGCATATCCCGTGCATGGGTGAGTATAAAAATACTCAGTAGAGACCCTGAGACTCTCACAGTCTCACATAATCCAACAAGGAAAACCACAAAGAAGGATCTCAACAGATACCCCTTACTTAGGTATAAGCCCATTCATATACATAAGTTATCAAGTAACCCATATCAATCATGAGGAACCACAAAGGTTATGAAATCAACGGATAACCACTAATTAGGTATATGGCCATACATATACCTATGTTATCAAGAGACCCATCTCAATCATGAGGTAAACACAAAGGTCATTGACTCAGCTCAAACCATGATTTTCATTATCGAAACAAAAACTTCTGGAGAACTCCTCCTCTGTCGAGTACAGTGGCCCTATCACAACTCCGAAGCACTACTCACTCACCTTAGACTCTTGAGGTACTCATCCTGTCGAGTACCGTGGGTCTTCTCCAAAATACCGGGTGCTCCGTTCGCTAAGGGTCTGCCGCCAAATACCGGGCGCTCTCCCTAATAGCCTACATAGGTAATTCTCTAGTCATGTACCATGGGTCTACTTCCAACTACCAGGTGATCCGTCTACCGAGGGTCTGTCTCCAAATACCGGGCGCTTCGTCCATTGGGATAACTGAATCACTGCGAGTCGAATCAGTCAAACAGTCGTGAGGTATATAGCCATTCGGTCTCCGCACTCCGTACGCTCGTCTCTAGAAGGGTCTGCTCCACGAGCTACTAGTCATTACATCCAAGTGTCCTGAAGTATCATGTATAAGTATCACAAAGGACCAACTCATCATAGGGGTCTCAACTCGACAGACGACACGTCAATCAGACGCCCGATCTGTGAGTTATTAGTTTTTCCGTTCTATGGGCCTGGTTGGTTTTTAAGATAAAACCAACCCGACCATAATCCAATATCATCTGAAACCCATGTGTATTATTCCAAAATAACCATCTCATCAAGATAAAACCAACAATGTGGATGACACATCAATCAAACGTCCGGAGCTCATGTTATAAGCGTTTCCGCTCCGAGGGCCTGGTTGGTTTCTGGGTCTAACCAACCCGTCCATACCCATACTTTGTAGAAACCATGAGTGTAATATACCTAAACGACCGCCTCGATCTGAGGAATCCTAAGCAACTGACAGTGTGTTGATCGGAGTACCAAAACTCATGTTATGGGCGTTTAACTGATGATGTTCCGAAAATATGGGGTCTACACCCGGTACGACCAGGCCCTACACCCCCTGGGTGGGCCCGAACCGGGCCGACCCGACCTAGGTCCAGGTCCGGGTCCGGCCTTGTAGGGCGTGGACCGAACCGAGACTGGTGGCCCGCCCCGGGTGGCCCACGCGGTTGGACGCGCGGCTGGCTGACTAGGCGAGGTGGCGACGCCCAGTGTGGCCCGCCCTAGCCGCTGATGGGGGGGGGGGTTACATCCCCTTGGTTCTTTGAAACGGTCAACCATTTTGGCTGGCCCATGGGTAACCACTGGACCCCTCGGGTCCCGCCTTTTGTTGGCACCGGTGGCATGCACAACATACAACCTTTCCAGATCTGCCGCGTCCTTAGGCCGTGACTCTGTTTAACCGGCGCGACATGATGGCGCTGCGCCCCACTGCCACGACCCGCCTAGGCCGCGACCCCAGTAGCTCCAGTGTCGTGCGACGGCGCCGCGCCCCTCCTCCGCGACCCGCCCTGACCGCGGCTCCTATACCTCCAGGGCGGCGCGACAGCGCCGCTCCCCTCTGCCGCAGCCCGTCCCGGCTGCGGTTCGGCTCTACTCCACACGACATGATGGTGCAACGGCTTTGCGGTGACCCAACAATCATGCGCTGACGATCCACTCGTGGTCGGCCCAATGCCAGCCAGTTCATCGCAGTCCGCCTCTATCACCCACAAACAACAAACGAGTGGGGATGGGTCAGACCATGTTCGGGTAGTCCAAGCCCTTCCTCATCAAGATGGTATCATGCGGTCCAACAAAACTCAAGAAAATGAAGAACGATGATGAATGGTTTACGATATGAATGTAACAACCCCTACCACGATAAGACGTCGAACATCGTCGAACCACGGAATACAAACGTCGCGGTGATCAGACGTCGCAGAAGATCGGTGTTGATTCCATTGATGTCAGAGGAAGAGCCATCGTCGTGGGCAACATTCCCCGCGGCGGTGTCTCCTCCCTTGATGTGGAGGAAGAAGACAAGATGGCACGTCGTCAGTGACATCATGTTCTTCGTCAAATTCATTCTTCGTTGTGATTGGACGATGTTCTTCGTTGAGAGAATACCACCAATCTTTATTTCTTCAGAGTTTTCCCCCACAAAATATTTGTTAACCCCATAATAAATATAATCTCTCCCAATTTATAGAAGTGTCATGCCATTTCAAAATAAATCCAACTCTTTAATTAATTAAAGAGGTTGATCTCCTTAATTAAAATGTGTTGGCATGCCTTTAAGAGGGGAAGAGGAAGGTGAAGAGTTCCCTTTAATAGGGGAGTTGAGGATTTTAGAAGTTAATTAAAAAGGTGTTTAAGAGAGATATTTGGGGAGTTTAAAGAGGGGTTTTGAAAAGTGTTATGGATGGTGTAAGGTTGGGGCTCATGTGGGACCCTCCTCCCAAATATCCACACAAGGGTAATTAGGTGGTTGTGGGTCCCGCCCTTAACTCCCCTTTGTAGGATTTAACCACCGTAGATATAAATAAAATTGTACACACCCATTTTATTTATCTTTTAACTAATTACCCAAAAATTAATTCTCAACCCGCTTAAAATGCAACAGCGTTAACGGTCCTCTTAAGAAGTTACCGGTGTTGTGAGTTTATCGGTGTCCTCATATTTTAATTCTGAGCACCGGTTCAAAAGATAGAAAACCCTTCTCATTCGTTTACTGAAAATACCCGAGCTAAACTTTGAAAATTGATTCCGGGTACACCGGGCCTTGGAATCCGGTGCCGTTAGAATCCACAGGCTCAGAAAATTCCAAAGATGTTATGAAAAGTTTTTCCTTGAAATTTCTGGGTCTTTACAATTTAATTCTGATCCCACCTATAATTTCATAATCTAAACATGAATTTTTTTTCCACATAAGAAAATATTCATAATTTCATCATAGAATAATTTTACATGGGAAAAAATGTTTTTTAGGAATATTTTTAAAGAAACAATCATTTTCCATATAGAGAAATAATATGAATGAAACTAATTAAAATATACCAATTTTATTACAAGAAAAATTATGGGGTTTCGAGATAGATGGAATTTGTTTTGTAAGAAGATGGATTTCATAATACTTTTGAATGGTCTCATGAATTTGGATGTTTGAATGAAACATTACACTATCCAAAAATAAAACCATCATAAGATAATTTGAAAGAGTGATACATTAAATAATACTAAAAAGAAGATATATCTATTTGTATTTTATATGAAAATGAACATCAAATTTTAGAAAAAGTTTTTCATGATGATTTTGTAACCTGGTGGAAAAAAAAATTATAAGTCCCTTAAAAAAACCAATTGAAGTGGGTAAAAAGATAATATTGGAAGCCTTAATTTTAATATAATTTAATATATTGAATCATTGAAATTAAATTAAGTCAATGACAAGAAAAGTAAATCCTAATATAAAAATACACATAAATAGAATAAATTCACTTTATTTATTCACATAAAATTTTAACCATTAATTTTAAAATAAGAAATAAAAAAAATAGAATACACATTATTCAGGAGAACAATGAATCATAAAGGGTGAATAATAATTAAGAAAAATGATTACTAATGTGGGTAATGGTTGTCATGTAATAAATGTTAAAAATCATATTCATTTCACATTATCATAAATAATTTAAAAAAGCACCTTTACATGAATTTTTGAGAATAATTCTTTTAAAAAATGTTATAAAGAATTAAAGATAGTGTAAATTGAAATTAAAAATACATTTATCATAGATAAAAACGTTTTTGAAACATATACTGAATATGAACTTGGGGGGAAAAGGAATAATTATAAAGGATGATAAACATTGATAACAATATCATTTTTGATAAAAAATAAAATGCATTAAATACTAAGATTATGATGTAATGATTAATGTTACCATGTGAAAATTATAAAATATCCTAAATAATAGAGAAATGGAAGATTAAAATAAACTTAAAAGACTATATTCTTGGAAAACATCTGTTACAAAAGGATTAGAAAATATAGTCGTAAAAACCACTATGGATTTAGTAACATTTTATTCAAAATACTATTAAAGAAAAAAAATGAAATGACACGTCAAACACCATGGATAAAAATTTAATCCTGATATAATATTTTATGTTATAACTATATACACATTATAAATTATATTATATATATATATATTACAAAACATGTATCAAAGAAGGAAATTTGAGATGAGAAACACTTATGACTTTGGTATTGTATGAATCAAAATAACATGAAATAAAAATCATTATATATATATATATATTAAAATATCAGGAATTAAAACATATTTACTATTCATGTATAAAATAGGGTATTAATAACATTATATAAAATAAAACATGGAAAAAAATATGGAAAAAATATCATACAATTGAAATTTAGAAAAATAACCCTTAACTTGAATTTAAAATTAGTTGGGCATGCTCTAACCTCTTATATTATAATATAAGAATTTTTAAGCATATATTTTATAGAATTATTCAATTATATATCATTTTTTCATTTATTATCATATTTTCATCATCAATCCTATAGTCTTTGGTAACATCTTCTACATGAGGTTCTTCATCCAGATTCTTTAAAATAGCTTCAGTATGATGACCAAGGTCCAATGTAGCGACCCATACTTTACAAAAATTGGTATTACTTCACAATTGAAGCACACTTATTACAACATATAACAAAACCAGGAAAGGACCGTATAGGTATAGTGTCTTTAGAAACTGGGAAACATAAACAACTGGTTCATAAAGCGTCTACACTGTCTCCCATTTATTTCATCATATCTATAGTCCCTTTTGACATATCTTACTTAATAACCTTCTTCCTGACCTGAGGAAAGAAAACATACAAAAGGGTGAGCTCAAATGCTTAGTAACGGTAATCAAAAGAAATATCAATCACATCATATACATAAGAACGTAACTTTTGGAAATCTTAACCTGCAAAAGAAATCATAATTTCATAACATGGGATAAATCATAGTAGTGAAATGTAATCCCAATAATCATAACATAAAACATGAAACTTTGTGTCATACACACATAATCATATAGAATCATTTCTTATTAGTCAAGACTCATTGCCAAGACTATCTTATAAGACAATGTCCATTTCTGAACCGAGTTCACTCCTCGTTTCAGTCCTGTTTCACTGAACCGGTTTAACCTGCCGTTCCAGCCATGTCTATCTCATGAGATATAAAATCTTTACCCAATGCATTGGAGGGAGATATAGGTCCCACCCATCTCATAATGATACCATTCTTATGTGTGCCACAAAATCATAAACCATACATCATAGCATAACCCATGTAATAAAAATGAGAATCTTTAAACATCGTGACATCATAAAAAATTCATATAAGATAAAGGAATTAATAAAAATAATTCCATCACAAAATAATCAAATCAATGTAATAATAGGTATAGAAATAGAACCCTATATTATCTTAGATGGAAAATAATTTTGATAAAACACTTGAACTTCATTCTTGAGGAAAATATCCTTTCTACTTCAAAAACATTTTTCCTTTCTGAACATGTCATACAATTTTAGACTAAAAGAATTTTATTAAAAATAAATTTGAAAACTTGTAAAGGAATCTTCTTGGAAATAATTTTTTAAAAATCCATTCATTCCGTATAAGTTAAACAAACATTCTTCGTACTTTTGTCGGAAAAGTCAAAAAGTACCTCGTACGAAAAATGACAAAAGATTCCTTTCATATCATTTACTAAAAACTCACAAAAGGGTAAAATTGGATTTAAAAAATTGCAGGTGGATGTAAATAATATTACATATTGATGAAACATATATGTGGCTGATAAAATACACCCCAGTAAATACCAAAGTATAAACAATCTCAGATAAAAAGAAGATTGTGATATTTTCCCTTACCTTAGGTCAGATATGATTTGTACGTGTCCGAACCTCCTGTATAATGATTTTAATAATGTTATTGACTTATTACATAATCATACTCTTTGTTATGATATCACATATGGTCATATTCTTAGCTTCTTATTAGTAATATTTCATTACAACTTGTTATTCAGGTGTTTATTACTTTTTGTTGTTATGCGTTTTTTGTCGAATAAATTCTTATTCTTCTCTTTAGGTTATAGATACATCATTTCCAGAATTTTATTAGTGTAATATATATCATATTCATTCATTCAATTCATTTATATAATCATTATGCAATGAAGATCATGTAGAACGAGTCACATCACATCGTGGAGACGGTATTCCGTACGTACGCACGAGCGATGATATCATTCCCATGATAATGGAATTGTATTGGAGTGTAAGTATACTATTTAAGAATCAATATCACTTTAAAATAATCATATAAATTCATTATTTACACCATTATACCAATCCAAGTAAGGTGGTGGTGGAAAATAGATTACACCACGGCGTGGTGACGGTATTCCGTACGTACGCACGCGCGGTGATTTCATTTTCCATAGGATGGATAGATGGTGAAATATGGTTGTTTCATACTTATAATAACATATCAGTATATGAGTTATACTTATGATATTACTTCATAATGAAACAACTAAAGAAGAAGAAGTGGAAGAAGAAATAAAGATGAAAGAATCGGTAACGGACATTACCTCTTCTTTGAAGTGCTTCTTTGATACCTCCTTTTAGGGCAGTAAAATTGGTCTTTGAAGAAGCCCAAGACCTCTAGGATATCTCTAGGGAAGTGGAGAGTAGAAAGTGGTAGGGGTTGGCCGAGCTTGAAGGCTCAAAGTGGTGTGAGGAAGAGGGGGAGGAGGTGCCCTTTTATAAGGGAGGAGAGGGGCTCCTTTGGAAAAACTAAAAATATTATTTTATTATAAAGTCAAGTTCGGTTTTAAATAGCTCCAAATTGATTTATTTCAAATATAAGGTGGGTATGGGTCGAAATAATCTCATCCAATAGAATTTAGACAAGTTTAGGTTCCTATTTTATCCTTATCATTTAGATTTAACATTAAGTTAAATAATTTTACTTTTACCGTGTCTTCTTGTGTTCTTATACTATATGGTTAATAAACATACTATAAGCAGACAAACGAATCCCAAGTTATTTATTATTAATATATATAACCTTATCTAAGTCTTTTTGCCGAACCTTATATTTTTGGGAATAAAATATCAATTAATAATATAATATTTGTTTTAAAAACTATTTTATGTCAATTTTGACACTATTTAGTAATTGTTTTTTGTGAAAATAATAATAGAATGATTAGTTAGAAAATATTTAATTAAATCAATACTATCATGTCATATTAACCAATAAAATTATTGTAATTCATTAAAAGTCTCAAATTACATTTATTTTTGTATTTATAACATCAATTATGTCAATATTTCATTAATAAGATAATTACTGCATCATCTTTGTGTCATAACTAAATTAAATTATTTAATGTCTAAAAATTAAAAATAAAATACCATTATGTAGGAAATGTTTTTAGATTTTTAATGAATATTTATAGTCTAATTTATATTATGTATAACCTTATATTAAAAATTATTTACTTATTAAACTTTGATTTTAACTATTTTAACCCTTCTATAAATAAATTAATAATAAATGTCCTAATCTAATCCAAGTGGGCCTAAATGGTCATATTTTATTCCAAAGTTTGTTTTTGGTCTAATTACACTTATCCAATAGAATTATGACATGTGTTAGGGTAATAATAATATCATTTTTACCCTTAATTACCCTATTTACTTTTAACCGTGGTAAATAAAAGTAAAAAGATAATATTCACCAAAAACTATTTTCATCTCATTGAACCACATTTTACTTACTGACATCAACCATGTCTCTCAGATTTTTGAAATTCCACTCACAGAAGTAGTAAAATTAAGTTTTATGAAAACTTTAGTTTTTTTAACTACCACTTAGTGGTTTCACTAATCATCAAAAATTGAAAGTTTTCAGAAAAATACAAAAATTTCACCGTAGGCTAATTTCGATATTCCGGATCCAAAAATGAAGTCCATTTCAAAAAATAAAATTTATAAAATCTCAAAAAGTGGTTATTAATATTCATAACGGCTAGTTTTAATAATATTTTAATAGCATATCATTGTTTAGTGAAACATGGTATTGCATACAATGCAAGTTATCGAGTAAGGTCACAATTGCGTGTAAAGGAAGCCAAGCTAGTGTTGTGTGTAGTGAAAGATTCCTTTTATGATTTATAAAAACAAAAATATTTCTCAAAAAAGTCTCGGGTGTTATATTCTACCCCACTTAAAATGAATTTCACCCTCGAAATTCGTCACTTTGAATCAAATAGATGAGGATACCTCTCCCTCATCATATCCTCAAGCAACCATGTAGCTTCTTCTAATTGGTGGTTCTTCCATAAAACATTCACCAATAGAGTGGTCTTGTTTCGTAGGACTTTTTTCGCTACGTCCAGAATCTCTATAAGCTGTTCTTCATAAGAAAGTTCTTTCTCCAGCGGTACAACTTTTGAGCTGAGTACATGAGAAGGATGAGGTATATACTTTCTCAGGAGAGATACATAGAACACATCGTGAACTTTAGAGAGATTCGGTGGAAGTTCCAATCGGTAATCTACCTTCCCAACACGATCCAATATTTCGAAAGGACCGATATATCTAGGGCTCAACTTCCCCTTCTTTCCAAATCTCATTACCCTCTTCCAGGGAGATATTCATAAGAACACTTTATCACCCACTTCAAACTCTAGGTCTTTTCTTCGGTTGTCGGCATAACTTTTCTGTCGACTCTGAGCTGCTCTTATGTGTTGTTGAATAGATCTGACCTTTTCTGCCATTTCATCAACAAGATCGGGTCCTAATAGCTTTCATTCCCCAACTTCATCCCAGCAAGTTGGAGTCATGCATTTCTTTCCATTGAGAGCTTCATAAGGAGCCATCTGAATACTAGAGTGAAAGCTATTATTATAAGAAAATTCCACCAAAGGTAGGTGTTGATCCCAACCACCTTTTAAATCCATAGAGCAAGCTCTCAACATATCTTCTAGAGTTTTAATCGTCCTCTCAGACTGACCATCTTTCTGAGGATGATAAGAAGTGCTGAAACTCAACTCTGTATCCAGAGTATGCTGAAGACTTCGCCAGAACTTTGAGGTAAACCTCGGATCCCGTTCAGATATAATAGAAAGTGGTACTCCATGCAATCTTACCACTTCCTTCACATATATCCTGGCAAGCTGATCCAGAGAGAAATCCTCTCTAATAGCGATGAAGTGTGTAGACTTTGTAAGATGATCAACTTTGACCCAGATAGCATTATTTCCTTTGGATGTTTTAGGAAGTCCGGTGACAAAGTCCATAGGGATGTTTTCCCATTTCCATTCGGGTATGGGTAATGGTTGTTACATCCCCTTAGACTTATGTCTCTCAGCTTTAACTTACTGATAAACCAAGCATCGAGAGACATATTCAGCAACATCTCTTTTCATGCCATCCCACCAGAAGTACTCTTTCAGGTCCTTATACATCTTCGTGCTTCCAGGATGAATGGAGAATGAAGAACTATGAGCCTCATCCAGCAACTCCTTCTTTAATTCGGGGATGGGAGGAACACAAACCCGATTCCTGAACTTTATTATCCCATCACAATCAAGGTTGAATTCAGGAACATTTATCACCTTCTTTTTTAACTCGACATCTTCATTCAGTGCCTCTTTAATCTTCAAATGTATAGATGGTTGAACATTCATTTAAGAAAGATACGATTGTCCCCTTTCATTATAATTCCAAGATCCATCCTTTGTAAATCCATAAATATTGGATCTTTTGTGATCCTCATCATGGATAAACTGGCATGGTCTTGTCGACTTAATGCATCTTCCACCTTGTTTGCTTTCCTTGGGTGGTAATGGATTGAGCAGTCGTAATCCTTAATCAGATCCAACCATATTCTTTGGCGCATATTCAGCCCCTTTTGTGTGAAAATATACTTTAAACTTTTATGATCAGTATAAATGTCACACCTTTCTCCATAAAGATAATGCCTCCAAATCTTTAATGCAAAGATTACCGCAACTAACTCCAAATCATGTATTGGGTAAATTTGCTCATGTATTTTCAATTGTCGTGAGGCATAAGCTATCAACATATAATTTTACATAAGAACACACCCCAATCCCTTCTTGGATGCATCACTATAGATCACAAACCTCTCTCCACTATAAGGCAGTGTGAGCACAGGTGCACTGGATAACCTTATTTTCAACTCCTTGAAGTTCTCTTCACATTCCTCCGTCCAAACAAACTTAACTCCTTTCCGAGTCAACTTGGTGAGTGGATTAGATAATCATGAAAAATATTTCACAAAACGTCGATAATATCCAGCCAAACCAAGAAAACTTCGGATCTCAGTTACTATTGTTGGTCTCGACCATCTTTCGATAACCTCTGTTTTTGCTGGATCCACAGATATCCCCTCTTTTGAGATTATGTGACCCAAAAAATGAAACTTTTTGAAGCCAAAATTCACACTTGGTAAATTTGGAATAAAGCATCTCCTTTCTCAGGGTCTTCAATATAATTCTCAAGTGATCTTCATGTTCTTACTTGCTCTTTGAATAGACAAGAATATCATCTATAAAGACTACCACAAACTGATCAAGATAGTCTCTAAAGAATCTATTCATCAGATCGATGAAGATAGCAGGGGCATTCGTAAGACCAAATGGCATCACTATAAATTCAAAGTGTCCATACCTTGTACGGAAATCCGTATTTGGTATATCCTCCCTCTTGACCCTTAATTGATGATACCCTGAACGAAGATCAATCTTTGAAAAGTATTGAGCTCCACGTAGTTGGTCAAATAGGTCATCAATGCGCGGGAGAGGATATTTGTTCTTGATAGTGATCTTGTTAAGTTCTCGATAATCAATGCAGAGTCTCATTGATACATCTTTCTATTTAACAAACAGAACAGGTGCTCCCCAAGGTGACACACTAGGGCGTATGAACCCCTTATCAAGATTCTCTTGGAGTTGCTTCTTCCATTCCTGCAACTCAATTGGGGCCATTCTATAAGGTGTCTTTGAAATAGGCAAAGCACCCTGTATGAGTTCTATTGAAAACTCAACTTCACGATTTGGTGGAAGACCCGATAATTCTTCCGGAAAGACATCATCAAACTCCCATACAATGGGCATATTCTTAATCGTGAGTTTCTCACCAACCATTTGAGATAAATAACCTTCATTTAGTGGAATCAAGACCCATAAGATGGAAGAAATTTCCACTGGAAGGTTATGTTCATCCTTGCATTGATAGATGATCATAGATTGATCTGGAATATGAAATGTGAATTCCCTTCTTTGGAAATTGATATGAGCTCCATATAAAGAAAGCCAATCCATGCCAAGAATCACATCAAATTCCACTATAGGAAGGATCACAAGATTTTCAGGAAGCACATTCCCAGAAACTTCAATCAGAGAAGAATTATAAACTTTTGATGCGACTGTTGTGCCATTAGGGGTTGTCACAACTAACTCAACATCTAATTGTTGAGGTAATATGATGATATCCTTAGAAAATTCTTCAGAAATAAAAGAGTGGGCTGATACAGAATCAAATAAATCATTTGCTAATTTAGAGTGGATGGTAAGTGTACCTTTCACCACATCGTTATCGTACTCCACATCGCTGATAGAAATTGCATGTGACTTTCCTTTGTCTTTAGCCTTAAGTGTTTATTGACGTCGACCATCATCATCAACCCTTGGATTTGGGAATTGATTGGAATAATGCCCCATCTCCTTGAACTTGAAACATTGAAGTGTAGTAGGTTCATTCTGTGTATCCCTTCCTTTGTTTGAATCATTAGACATCTTCTTCCCGTCATTGCATCATTAAAATTCCCTATGACCTTCCTTTCCACATTTGAAACATTTACTTGTCCCTTTAAGACAATTGCCTCCATGTTTCTTTCTACACTTTAAGCATAAGGGAAATCTCATCTATTTTTCAGTGTGCTCTTTAGATTTTCCTTTGAATTCCATTTTCATCTTCTTATCAAACCCATATGACTGATGGGTTACTCCAATCTCTATCTCGACATTGAGAGAACATCGAATGGTTTACTCGTAGCTATTGAAGTCCCTTATGGCTAACGCCATTCGAAGACTTGGTTTTAAGCCACTAAAGAATCGATCGATCTTACTCTCAGGTTGGATAATAATACCAGAAGCATACCTTGCATGTCTTGTAAAATTTTCTTCATAGGTACCAACAGATTCATTGTCCTTTTGCTTCAGTTCAAAAAACTCTTTCTACATCTTTGTTCGGAGAATACGAGGGAAGTACTTATTGAAAAATAATTTCTTGAACTCTTCCCATTCCATGGACTCAATTTCATCCCTTTTCCTCATATTCTTAATAAGATTCCACCATTGATCAGCATCACCTTCCAAAATATACACTGCTAAGATGACTTTATCATGTTCAGAACATTGAAGAACTGAAAATATCTTTTCAGTAGTACTAATCCATTGTTCAGAAACTAATGGATCAGTAGACCCGCTAAATGATGGTGGACGTTGTCTCATGAAGGATTCAACAGAATTTTTCTCCTTACTTTGCTCGTTTGGAAGTCCTGCATGATTCATATCTTGAGAAAGTTGTGTGAGCATGGCTACAAGATTTTTCATTCCAGCTCCCAAAATGTTTGGTTGCTCAGGGGGAAAATCATTTCATTGCCCGTCGCATTCCACATTAACACGATTCCTTCAAGTTCCATCCATTGACTAAAACCAAGAATAATAGTTTGAGCAACACTAATTATAATAGGAAAACCACATAATCAAGAATAAAATTTCACACTTAAGGTCTTATCCTAGGTTATTCATGGCCATTTCTAAAACACTAAGATTTTGTTCTATTCTTAGACTTATCCTTAGGATTCTTACTAAGGCTTTCAGATCCTAGTTTCCAAAGGTTGACTATACCTTTCCTCTGATACCAACTGTAGCGACCCATACATTACATACATCGTTATTACTTCAGAATTGAAGCACACTTATTACAACATATATAAAAACCAGGAAAGGACTGTATAGGTATAGTGTCTTTAGAAACTTGGAAACATAAAAAACTGGTTCATAAAGCGTCTACACTGTCTCCCATTTATTTCATCATATCTATAGTCCCTTTTGACATATCATACTTAATAACCTTCTTAATGACCTAGGGAAAGAATACATACAAAAGGGTGAGCTCAAATGCTCATTAAGGGTAAACAAAAGAAATATCAATCACATCATATACATAAGAAAATAACTTTTGGAAATCATAACCTGCAAAATAAATCATAATTTGATAACATGGGATAAATCATAGTAGTGAAATGTAATCCCAATTATCATAACATAAAACGTGAAACTTTGTGGCATACAGACATAATCATAGAGAATCATATCTTATTAGTCAAGACTCATTTCCAAGACTATCTTAGAGGACAAAGTCCATTTCTGAACCGAGTTCACTCCTCGTTTCAGTCCTGTTTCACTGAACCGGTTTAACCTGCCGTTCCAGCCATGTCTATCTCATGAGACATAAAATCTTTACCCAATTAATTGGATAGAGATATAGGTCCCACCCATCTCATAATGATACCATTCTTATGTGTGACACAAAATCATAAACCATACATCATAGCATAACCCATGTAATAAAAATGGGAATCTTTAAACATCGTGACATCATAAAACAATTCATATAAGATAAAGGAATTAATAAAAATAATTCCATCACAACATAATCAAATCAATATAATAATAGGGATAGAAATAGAACCCTATATTATCTTAAATGGAAAATAATTTTGATAAAACACTTGAACTCCATTCTTGAGGAAAATATCCATTATACTTCAAATTTTTTTTCCTTTCTTAACATGTCATACAATTTTAGACTAAAAGAAGTTGATTAAAAATAATTTTGAAAACTTTTAAAGGAAACTTTTTGGAAATAATGTTTTAAAAATCCATTCATTCCGTATAAGTTAAAAAAAACATTCTTCGTACTTTTGTCGGAATAGTCAAAAAGTACCTCGTACGAAAAAAGAAAAAAGATTCCTTTTATATCTTTTACTAAAAACTCACTGAAGGGTAAAATTGGATTTAAAAAATTGTAGGTGGATGGAAATAATATTACATATTTAGGAAACATGGATTCAGATGATAAAATACACCCTAGTAAATACCAATGTATAAACAATCTCGGATAAAAAGTAGATTGTGACATTTTCCCTTACCTTAGGTCCAATATGCTTTGTACGTGTCCGAAACTCTTGAATATTGATTTAAATAATGTTATTGACTTATTCCAAAATCATACGCATTGTTATGATATCACAAATGGTCATATTCTTAGCTTCATATTAGTAATATTTCATTACAACTTGTTATTCGGGTGTTTATTACTTTTTTTTCTTATGCGTGTTTTGTCGAATAAATTCTTATTCTTATATTTAGGTTATAGATACCTCATTTACAGAATGTTATTAGTGTAATATATATCATATTAATTCATTCAATTCATTTATATAATCATTATGCAATGAAGATCATGTAGAACGAGTCACATCACATCGTGGAGACGGTATTCCGTACGTACGCACGAGCGATGATATCGTTCCCATGATCATGGAATTATATTTGAGTTTATGTATACTCTTTTAGAATCAATATCACTTTACAATAATCGTATATAGTCATTATTTACACCATTATACCCATCCATGTAAGGTGGTGGTGGAAAATATATTACACCACGACGTGGAGACGGTATTCCGTACGTACGCACGCGTGGTGATTTCATTTTCCGTAGGATGTATAGATGGTGAAATAGGGTTGTTTCATACTTATAATAACATATCAGTATATGAGTGATACTGATGTTATTACTTCATAATGAGTCTGCCTTGCATCTGTTCTTAATGAGTGATTGGGCTGTGGGTCTATGGTCGGCATTTGACTTGCGGATGTCTGCTGATGGTGATTACAACTCTATACAGGACCTCATTTCCTTCTATTTTTTGGAATCCGATCAAAACGAGATGCAGGAAAAAATCTGCAGTATCACCTTCAGCGCCATATGCTGGACTATTTGGGAGGCGCGAAACACAACCAGGCTGGACAAGAGGCATGCACTTTCCAGTATGCTGTTAAAGGTGAAGGTTCTCATCTCCGAACTGGCTGTTTGTGTGAAGGGGGGACAAAATTC
The DNA here is from genome assembly GCA_963277665.1 of Viscum album. Taxonomy (NCBI): domain Eukaryota; kingdom Viridiplantae; phylum Streptophyta; class Magnoliopsida; order Santalales; family Viscaceae; genus Viscum; species Viscum album. The sequence goes on from OY728120.1 coordinate 1,766,850,035, forward strand.
CCAGGCACTGAACAGGTTCCTTAATAGACCAATGTCAAATATTAGTTGTCCAGGTCAGTGGGTTAAATGGATCCCTCCTGAGAGTCTAACAAGCTGAATGTGGACGGTTCTTTCAAGAATGGATGCATGCGAGGGGGCGGTCTACTCAGGGATTCAAATGGATCGGTGTTCTTTGCTTTCAGTGCATTCTATGGTCCGGGTAATTCTTTATGTGCCGAGATGAGGGCTTTTCTCACTGGAATTTCTCTTTGCAAAAGGTTCGGTCTCCAGGTTGGGTCGATTGAATCTGACTCCGAGATTCTGGTTCGATCTCTGCAGGGGAAATACAACCCTCCATGGGATTTGATCTATCTCGTTAGAAGATGCTCGAAGGAAATCAATGATGGTTGTCAGGTTAATCATATATGGAGAGAAGCTAATTTTGCTGCGGATGCGCTTGCTCGTGCAGGAATAGATGAGGAACCGTTGGTGATCTACTCCGCTGTTGGATCCCTCCCACAGGAATGTAAGGATGTTATCCGGGGGGATGCCCTTGGACTTCATCATTTTCGACCCCCATGATCTGTATCTTGCGGTCGTCCTGACCTTTTATAATAAAAAAATTAATTTTCGGTCAGAAGAAGAAATAAATATGAAAGAATCGGTAACAGACATTACCTCTTCTTTGAAGTGCTTGTTTGATACCTCATTTTAGGGCACTAAAATTGGTCTTTGAAGAAGACCAAGACCTCTAGGATGTCTCTAGGGAAGTGTAGAGGAGAAATTGGTAGGGGTTGGCCGATCCTGAAGGCTCAAAGTGGTGTGAGGAAGAGGGGGAGGAGGTGCCCTTTTATAAGGGCGGAGAGGGGCTCCTTTGGAAAAACTAAAAATATTACTTTATTATAAAGTCAAATTCGGTTTTAAATAGCTCCAAATTGATTTATTTCGAAGCTAAGGTGGGGATGGGTCAAAATAATCTCATCCAATAGAATTTAGACAAGTTTAGGTTCCTATTTTAACCTTATCATTTTGATTTAACATTAATTTAAATAATTTTACTTTTATCGCGTCTACTTGTGTTCTTATACTATAAGGTTAATAAACATACTATAAGAAGCCAAACGAACCCCAAGTTGTTTATTATTAATATATACAACCTTATCTAAGTCATTTGGCCGAATCTTAGATTTTTAAAAATAAAATAACAATTAATAATATAATATTTTTTTCAAAAACTATTTCATGTCAATTTTGACACTATTTAGTAATTGATTTTTGTGAAAATGATAACTGAATGATTAGTTCGAAAACAGTTAATTAAATCAATAATAACATGTAATATTAACCTATAAAATTCTTTGAATTCTTCAAAAGTCTCAAATTTAATTTATTTTGGTATTTATAACATCAATTATGTCAATATTTCATTAATAAGATAATTACTGCACCATCTTTGTGTCATAAATAAATTATATTATTTAATGTTTAAAAATTAAAAATAAAATACAATAATGTATGAAAGATTTTTATCTTTCTAATGAATATTTATAATCGAATTTATCTTATGTATAACCTTATATTAAAAATTATTTACTTATTAAACTTTGATTTTAACTATTTAAACCATTCTTTAAATAAATTAATAATAAATGTCCTAATCTAATCCAAGTGGGCCTAAATGGTCATATTTTATTCCTAAGTTTGTTTTTGGTAGAATTAAATTTATCCAATAGAATTAGGACATGTGTTAGGGTAATAATAATATCATTTTTACCCTTAATTACCCTATTTACTTTTAACCGTGGTAAATAAAAGTAAAAAGTTACTATTCACAAAAATTATTTTCATCTCATTGAACCACCTTTTACTTACTGACATCAACCGTGTCTCTCCAATTTTTGAAATTCCACTCACAGAAGCGGTAAAATTATGTTTTATGAAAAAATCAGTTTTTTAACTACCACTTAGGGGTTTCACTTTTCATCAACAATTGAATGTTTTCAGAAAAATACCAAAATTTCACCCTAGGCTAATTTCAATATTCCGAATCCAAAAAATGAATTCCATTTTGAAAAATAAAATTTATAAAATTTCAAAAAGTGGTTATTACTATTCATAATGGCTAGTTTTAATAATATTTTAATAGCATATCATTGTTTAGTGAAACTCGATATTGCGTACGACGTAATCTATCGAGGAAGGTCATGATTGCGTGTAAAGCAAGCCAAGCTAATGTTGTGTGTAGTTAAAGATTACTTTTATTATTTATAAAAACAAAAATATTTCTCATAAAAGTCTCGGGTGTTACATCCAAGGTGTTATCAAATAATTCCGTAATGTCAAAAACAATAGAGTTATTGAGTAATAATGTTTACAATATTATAAATGCAATAAATATTAATAGATTGTTCAAAATATATTTAAATTATGTCTAGGAAGGATCTTTTTGGGTGGTTAAGCTCACTATGATCTTTTATTAATTACATCATTAATATAATTTTCAATTTATATTTATAAATTATTAATAATTTCATAATGATCATATTTATTAGTTGAATAAAATTTTAAAACTAACCATGAAATGTAGTGATAAAAAATAAAATACACTGTTCATGTTGGAAGTAAACCAACCCAAATAAATAAGATGTTTGTATTTTTTGAATGGGTGGGAGGATGATAGATAAATTATATTCCATGAAAATAATAATATATAATTATAATAATGAAATTATTGCCAATATATTAGGACATGTATAATATATTGGAAATTGGAAGAAGAAGGAATTTTTGTGGAATAAAAAATGAGAATGAGATCAAAAGTTATTACATTAATCCTTTGGATGACTCCTTTTATAATTTGATTAATATTTTAAAAGGTGTTATTTTGAGTAGAAGGGAACATATTGATAATGTCTATTTGAATTGTGAAATTATTTTCTAGATTGTGGTAAAGATAAAAATCATCATGGGTGATGAGATATAGAGAAGTGACAGGGAACATTTTAGGGTTATATGGGTGACATTTTTTTTGTAAATATTAATTTCATGATATAAAAAGTAATGTCATATTAACGGATAGTGTAAGAAAAAATTATAATTTGTGAGGATAATAAAAGTTATAGTTATGAAATACCACATCTACCCATTTATATATAATGTTTTGTGATACATGGTGAATTTGTTTCTTGATTTAAAACATTTGAATCATTTTATCTTTCACCATGGTGGATAATTTTTACATAACTATATTTTGAAGTATCTAAAATTTTGACATGAAAATCAAACCATATTTTTTGTGGAATAAAAACTATTTTTTGTGTAACTTTATAATTTAATAAAAATCGACTTGTAAATGATTTTTAAATAGATTAACTTAAGTGTAAAATCCATATTTACAATTTGAATATTTTATTAAATTTTTTTAGATTGAGGCATAGTGTTATCAAGGGATTCTAGGAGTCATAGTTCCACAACAATGGTATAACAAAAATATTAAATATAATATATGTCATGTTTTTGTTTTTCATAAATAATGGAATATTTATAAAATAGTGTCAAAGATAGGACATATAAGACTTACATTAAACACAGAATACATGTTTTAACCATTGAATAATTTAAACATTTGATGCATCAGGTGTTTGGTTAGATCTCACAAGGGGGTAAATATATCATATCACATGCACACTATTTTTTCTGAAGTAATGGGATATCTTCTGAAGAGTGAATCAAATGGTAAATAAATGTCCTCTATTTAGTCCATAATTTAGGCTTTAACCTTAGTCAAAGATATGATTTTTATGCATTGTATATCTGATTAAATCACACATGGGGGTACATTATTATACCTTATTTTTATTTTACTTATTATTTTGTATTACTTTTTCTTTTTCTCCATATGCCATACCGACCATTTTCAGGTGGTCCAAAATCTAAAATCACGTATTTTAACACTTTTTAATCCAATTAATTTAGTAAGCCATTATTTTAGTGAAATTAAAGGCTCCTTAATGAATATTTAGTTGAATCACAAATTTAAATTGGGGTTTTGATTAGCAGTTTTAGAATAATCAAATGAATATGTGTCTTTGGTTATGAAATAGATACAAAACTAGGAATTCAGTTTTGCTAGATTCAATTGAGTTTTTGAGATCATAAAATTCCCCTTTTCATGTCTAGTGATGCTCCTAGTATCTTATTTAGTAACACCCTAATATTTTAAAAGAACATTCTGCATACAAAATTAATTACATGTTTTAATTTAAATATAAAAATTTTATCCTAATTGTAAAATTATAATTTATAAATAGTATTTAAAAAATATTTAAATAAATATAAAGGAATAAATAATTTAAATTGAAATTATTTGATATTGTTAAATAAGTATTCAATTGAATGTAACAATATTTTAATAATGTGAAAAAATTTTTCTTCAAATATAATTTGTATTTATTATTATTAGAAAATATTACCAATAATTATTTGGAAATTATATTAATTATATTATGTAAAATAATATAATTTCAGAAATCATCATACTAAAACTATCTTAGGATGAAATTTCCATATTTTTTTTGAAGATATTGATTTCCAATGAATAGAGAAAATATCGATTTTTATTGAAAACTGTATTTTTGTTTTAAATATTTATGAAGTACCATTATTCATTATAATGGTTTCAAATAAAATTTTTTCATATATTTTATTAATAATTCAATTAGGTTCATTGGAATAATTTTTATAATTTAATGTTGTTCAAAATCATTTTTATTCAAAAAGTTTCTTTTTTGAGAAAACTCTATTTTGTCGAAAAAGAGGATTTCATTAGTATTACAAACCATTTTGAAAATTAATTTATATAACTTATAGGAATTTAATTTCATGAAATGTTTTTTTGTTTTAAATAATAAAAATTTATTATAGGATGTTTTTTTTTCATTTTTCAATGAAATTACATTTTTAGTGAATTGTAAAAAAATACCACTTTTATGAAATAGGTTATCATTTTTATTATCTCCAAGAAATATATATAATATAAATATTTATGAAAGTTATAGAAATAATAAATTATGATAAAATACTATAAATATAATTCAAAAATAATTAAAAACACAAAGACATATATATTTTAATTTATTCAATAATAAATATGAAAATCATTTCCAGTGATGATGCAGAGCCTGCACAACACTGGAAAAGTCAAACACAGAATCCAAAAAAATATATTTTGATGAGATAATAACTTTGATGAATTTTATATTAAATATTTTGTATTTATTGCTATTATTATTAATGTTTTGTATTTATTCTTTTATTTAAGAGTTATATATCATGTGGGTTATCCAAATTTTTGTGCAATGCTTAGGAAAATCCAAAAAGGTTAAAATAATGCTTTAAATGTGTTCTCATTTTATATATCTGATTTAAAATAAATATTTAAATAATATTATTGGATATTGTGATCATAATAAAATTATTTTAATGTTGTAAATTTATTTACAATTTTCATAAGTTATATAATTTTTTTATATTCTTGTGAAATTTAATATAGTATTAATCAAATTAAATGTAAAATCAGAAAAATGATATTAGGAATCATAAATGTGACATAATTTGAGATATTAATGTTGATCCAAGAATTATCAAGATTAACATGAAACTTTTATGATATTATAAAAAAGTCGGTTTGAAATTTCCTTTTTTTTTAGATTTTTTTAAAGTCAAAGTAATGAATTTTATCAAAATTGACAATAATGATATTTTATGGAGTTAATATTTTATTAAATTATGAAAAAATAATAACAATATGAAATAAGTATATGATAGAAAATATATGGTTCATATGTGCATCCCCAATTTTTTTAAATTCTATTTAAAATCATTTTTATTTAGAATAAACATACTATATTTTAATCATTCAAGAAATTAAATAATATCCCCTCACTATAATTACAAATGGTCACCTCTTCTCCACTTCTTCACAAAAATTTTGGACTTCTTTATCAATAGAGCCCCAACCATATTCTTAAACTTTTATCCATGTTTTGGAGGTGATAATATCCTCTATAGTCCAACCTTAAGTTCCTTATAAAAGGATCTAAAGAAGGTCTCCCAAATTAGTGGTAATTATCTTACCCAAAATCATTCAATTTACTTCTTATTCTACTTACCATTCATTCAATTTTTCCATAATAAAATAATTAATAAAATATCATATATTCTGATATATCATTGTGTTTATAATTCAACCTTTATCCATACAATGGAATGTTAAAATTTTTCATGATCGTATGTATGGCTTACCATCTCCAAGTAGTGGGGTAATTAAATTTTAATCAAAACAATAAATATTAAAATTTAGATATGGAAACAATTAATATATAAGATATATTTTACATAATAATTATTCATTAATGGTTAATTTTCCTTTAACATTTTTTTTCACCCATGAAAAAATGAAAATAGAGTTTCTACGTAAGTACAACCTAACCTTTCCATGAACATTATAATTCATCATTGTATATCTATATTATTAGATAAATCTAAATATCATTAATGACATTATATTTTTTATTTATACCATAAATAATATTTCTGATATGATGGAATTATATTAATATTATAATAATCAGATCTATTGAATCAAAAATATACTTGAAAAACCTAGAAGTTATCATTCGAAATAGTGATTTTAACAGTGAATTGATAAAAAAGGGTGATAGAATATTATATGTAAATAATATATTGTATGATATATATGGTTATTATTTCGGAATATATGTACAAGAAAAATATCTTTATTATATAGTAGTCTCAAACATGTATAAGGATATCAAACTCGAGGTAAGGGTTTCTCATCTCAATTTTATGTTAATGGGACATATTCCATATTAAACTCTAACCTATTTTCTGTGGTGTATAAAATATCCCCTTGATATATTATATCACTATTATTTTAATAATAGTGGTATTAAAATTTTTATTTGATGTAATTTCTTCCATGGGTAGTAGGATTCCAATGATACCCAAGTGGTAAGGGTTTTTTTTCAAAATCTCATTATTATTCTAGATATTTTTTTAAGTCTCCAATAAAGAATATTTCTCTTCCATGTCTATTTTTTATAAAAAAATATTTTATTTTTTTTAATATCTCCAATGATTTTTTAAATTCATTTTACACTTTTTTCCTTTTAAAAAATGATTTATAATAAAACATTTTTTCCTTAGTAAGGTAAATTTTCACTTTTATTACAAAATTCAGAAAGAAAAAATTTTAATTCATACATAATGAACACAATTTTCAACTATCAAGATTCTTAAATTAATTTAATATTCATTTATATGTTTAGAATATTTTTTGATGGAAATGAATTCATTCTTACATGTGATGTTTTTTATATTTTAAAAATTATTTACAAAGTGAAGGGGGATTTTCATCAATAAATTATAAAGTAATCTTTATGAAGTAATTTCATGTATATAAATATCTATTATTGAATGTTATTTTGAGTATTTACTCTAATGATACAATTAATCATATTTATTTAGATGGTTATTATCCGTTTTTGACTTGGGAAAGTATTGATGTTCTATATGAATAGTTCTTCTAATAGGGGAAGTTATTGATTTTATTAAAGCAGATTTACTCATTTGTATTAAATATTAACATAAATAATGAATTAGTATTATTAATTAAATGGGAGAGCCTACTATATCCACTTAATGCATTATTAGATATCTTGATGCAAACTATATTTGGGTTTTTGGTTGTGTCCATACCCACTAATATAGATGTATAAGCATAAGGCCTTAATGGAATTAGATAACTTGACACTGATCATCAACAATAGGTTTTAATTTTCCAACATTTTTTATTACAACATTATGAATTTAGTTATTGATATTCTATGTGATTATTTGATTAGTTATAATAACTATGGTCCGCATTTATTATCATGTGATTATTTATATGGAATTAATTGAACATAAATAAATCCTACCATATTACAATCAATTTATTGATTAAACATGTTGTGTTTTAGTTATTTAAATTTCCATAATTATTATTTCATAATTAATCCTACCTTCCATTTTACACTTACCATTACTAAGCATCTGAGAACACATCTTTCTTATGTTTTATTTTATACAAGACATGAGGATGTGTTTTTTGATAAATATGCCGGGAGACACATGGGGGAAAACTGGCATTCTAAAAGAAAATAATTTTTGTATTTTATATTTCAAAATGAAATATTATTCTATAGTGTGCATCTATTTTACCAATACATGAAAAATATTACGTTCCTTGAGTTTTCATTCCATGTATCTAATCCCAATGTAATAAAGTATCCAATGGATCTAGGCTATTGGAATTTGGGATTTGTAGTTGGTACCATAAGATGTCTAGCATAAACCATATGAAATAGATTTATAAATAACTACAACAGATAATAAAACCCTATTATAGAAAATTGAAATATTTTAAATGAAACCATGATTATTATTAAGAGATTAGTTCCACATAAATTTTCAATTTATGTCAACTGTTTCTCCAATTTTGAGATTATATATTATGTTTAATATTATTATGAAATATTTTAGTGTATTCCATTTTTTATAAATGGTTTATTGTATATGGAACAAAATCTATATCAATGCATGAAATCCATGTTGGCATTTACCTGCATAGAACGATAATGAATCTAGAGTGGGATCTATAGATGTTGATGAATAATTTATAACTATTTCATGTAAGGGAAAATTTTGATGAGTAATAACCCTGCCCATATGGGGTGTCCTGTTGACCCACAGCATGGTGTAACAATGATAGATCACGTTATACATCATTAATATCCACCATTTAATGGTACTAATAATCCAATTGTAGCTATGTAATTGATGTGTTCCATAAAGAAAATATATCATTCTATGGGAATTAAATAATGGATGAAGGTTTTCATAGATTTTTATCATAACTCATTATATTAAGATCAACAATGGTCATTTATTCCAAACACTAAATATGGGGTGGGAATAATGAGCATAGAATATAATGATTTGAAGTTACAATTCTTTTCAAAATATTTTTCCTGTGAGAAATGAGTGAATATGGAATGACAGTTCTTGCATCTAAGATATAAAGAAGAGGATAATGAATCTAATTATGAATCCAACATTACATGGTTAATAATGAAAGAAAAAAACTTAGTACATAATCAAAGTAGTAAGATTTAATGCTTCTTTTAAGGTATTAAGACAATCTTTCTTAGGGAACTAGTTTCCCTAACTATCTCATCATATGAATACATTGTTTCATATGCTATCAAGATATAAAAATAATTCACCAAGTCATATGAATTCAACGGGAATCAAGATAACAAGAGTATGAAAAAGGAAAATACAGATAAAGGGATGAAGGGAATGAAGGATTTTCTCATATGTGATAATTGAAGAAGGAAACACCTTGGTACATGATTTAAAGGAAAAAGTGTTTTCTTCATGTGTGGGAAAAAGGCCACAATGGTAATGATTTAATAGGAATGAAAGAAAATAAAAATATTAAATTGTTCAACTTTAAGGATATCAGGAAAAATAAAAACTATTTATCCAGTATTCAAGGAAATATAACTCAGAATAAACAAAGGTATTATGGTCATGCTAATGATTTCACTAAATTCAAAGTGTAATTATTAATGTACATGTGTATTTGGATTCAATAATTATCATGTTATATTATTTTCTCAATTATATTATAGTTATAAGAATAATGAAATGCATAAAGATTGCTATACAATACTATTTCCTAATATATCTGTGAGAATACATTGAAAAATACCTATAAACATGAGAAGTGATAGTTAATAAAGTTATTTTTTTTGTAAAAAACATGATTTGGTGATGATAACCCAGAATATATTCCCGATGTTGAGGGTAAAATAATAAAGAGATGTTTATGAGAATGTATTGATGACCACAAAAATGACAATTCATTTCATGACATTGAAATCCATTATGGATTTTACCGATTTTTTTAGATGTGTGAAATATATTTGATAATCTAATATTTTAAATAAGGAATGAGGAGCGAGTTTATCATTGAAAACATGAATATTTTCATTATGGTTTTATAGTGATTCAATTTACTAAAATGTTTCCTGAGAATATGTGATCAAAGTAATAACATTCCAGGAATGTGACGTTAAAAACTAATTTATATTGTATAGGGATATATGTGAAGTAATTTTTTAATATAGTTAGTAATATTATAGAATATAATAAATTTTAACAAATGAAAAAATGGATTCAGTTTGACTTTGGATATTATTGTAACGTCCCTACCCAAGTGTCAAATGTCAGCATCGTGAGTTGGTTAGTTACATGACCTCAGGCATGCCTCCCCACATGTCAAAGGATGATGACTAGAAGAAAGGGTGTGATATGTAATATGGATAGAATATACCCTCATTATCAAAGATTAAAAATAGTGAAAATAAGTAAAGAATATCCAAAAAATAATAAACAATTACTAGGATAATAACATTACAAATAAAGACTAACATCACATGATAACCCAAAAAATGGATAAAGGAAAACTAAATAAAATATTAATAATGTCATGCCAGAATAAGTGTCAAGTGTCAATTGCAAAACCAAAATAGAGGCACAAAAAATCCTAAGAGGGTCCCTACTTCGTGTCTAGTTCCCTAATCCGTGATCCATCCTAAATCCCAACTAATCCATCTAACACAGGGCTCTCTCCCTTTACACAATCTATAAACATGATTCCTATTTAGGTACCAATCAGTAATTCATAGTATTATTTGAGTAAATCATAGTAGGCCACCACCAACAATGTCTGATAATATATCCAGTCCATAATAGTACATCAATTTTTATAAATAATTGGATAAAAATTACCAAGAAAACAATTTTCATATTAAATTATTCCCAAATTAACTACTTAAGTCCCCATGTTCTTGGTGACACCCGAACCAATAATAACTTCTTTGGCCCAGGACAATGTTTTAACCATCCACAAATGTGATACAAATATCATTTTATCATGTTCTTGCATTAATCATTTAATTCTAATTTCACACTCATTCAATGGGGACCTAGAGTATTAGTCATGAACCTTGTGGGTATTTGGAGCAGCGTTCCATGTCCAATGACTCTGTGATTACAAAAATAACTATATATCATGGGGACTTGGATCAGAAGTCATGAACTATATGGGTATTTGGAGCTGTAGTTCCCTTCCCAAAACATATTGTTCCCATGTAGTAAATATATATCATTGTGGCCTATAGTGGTAGTCTGGCATCCCATGGGAATTTTTCATACAAATCCGTATCCATAAAATCATTTCTCACATCATCCACAATATCACATACCATGGTTTTAAATAAATAACACATTTATTAACTATATTCATATCCATTTTTTTGAAAAAAATCATAATATCAATATTCAACTAATTTGATTATCACAATATTTAACTAAATTCATAAATCCATTATTCCGTTAATTTCACAATCCCATTATTCTAATAATTTCTTAATCACATGGTAAAAATAAATAAATAATTTTAATATAATATAAATTTATTTTCCAAAAATGGTAATTGTGATTGATCAATTACAAACATTAAATTATAATCATTATTATGGAAATTAGTAATTATACCACCTATCAAAAATTTGTTGATGATCATTTTCCAAATCACAATCCTCAATTTTATGTTTAATGATCAAATTCCAAATGACAAAAGATATATATAATAAATATCTAGTTCCAATATCCAATGAAATAAAATTATAGAACCTAGATCTAAACTACCACTAAGGTAGTAAAAAACATCCCCATTCATCGATAAATAACGATGAGAGAGAGAAGAACCCAAATGGGGGAAAATTACTAACCAAGGAGGATTTGATCCATCAACAGGATCATGGATTCACTATGAAAGTGGTTTGAGGAGTCTTGGAATCATTAAACGATACATAAATATAGAAAAAAATGTTTTTGGTCATCATGGGTAAATTATTATAAAAACCGAGGGGTTATGAAATTTTAATAAAATTTTCGTGGGGTTTAAAACCATCATCCACAGTTTCCTTGGTAAAGGTGCATGATTTTCCAAAATTTGATACCCATTTCATGGGAGAACCATTTCTTCTAAGTGGCGGAAAATATAAAAAACCATTCATCCACCATGAAAATCCCATATTTTTGAGGTTGCACAGTTTGCAGATGGAGGCCACACAGTTTGGCCAAACAACCACCACCACCTTTGGCTGTAAAATAGAGTGCATGATTTCCTACGAATAATCACAAGATTTAAAATAATAAAAAAACTATTAAGATGCACTAGTATTCCAAAATATCTTTATATCACCCATAAAAATGACCAAATAACCCCAAATATGTTCTAACCGACATATGGTTAAAATTGTACCTGAAGACAAGCATGATACATCTCAAGAATGGTTTATATCTTATTATCTTCTCACCTTATAATAGATCTTCCTCATTATATACTCCCAATAATCTCTAATACACTGAGGTAAAATATTTTGGCTAGTGATTCCTCATGTCATCTTCCCTCTCCCATTATTCCTCTTGAAAATGGTTATGTTAACACAACACTCCGACTATCGACACGATCATTCTCCATACCATTTTCTTCCTATGATCCATTACATGAAGTATATAGTCCTCAAAGGATGCATCATCCTCAATATAAACATCATCGACATTGGTTACACGAGAAGGGTGAGGGTGATACTGGTGAATATGTGACACTTGAATAAACATGCAAAACACTATACCATCTTGGAAGAGGCTATCGGTATGACACTAGTCAAATCCTCTCCACAATATTAAAAGGTCAAAAAACATGGGTTACAAAATTACCTAGATCTATATACTATAGTTCCCCAATCTATGAGATACCCAATGTAATACACAATCACCCATTATAAAATAAATGGGTCCTCGACATTGGTATGCATATGAATTTTGTATACATTGTTACATAGACAGATGTTTCCGAATAAACTAGCCTGGGTCTGATGTATCTTATATGACACTTCATTCCAACAACTCAGACTCACCTACCTACATCTAGAATAGAGGTGATCATTATGGTCTACCATAAAGTATGTCATATTCTTTCATATGAATATTAACATATAACAATTTTTATAGGCAAACTCAATGAGCGCTATGTGATTTTCCCCAGACCCACCAAAATTCAGGATCCATGCTCTCACCATGTCCACTAGATCAAAGATATTACGCTATGATTTCTTATATTCCTATACATGGAAGTACGTAATCAGAATAAACTGGGCACCCAATGCCTTTTGTAATACTTTACAGAATCACGAATTAAAAATTTAGTCATTTTCTGAAACTATACTAGTTGGTACCCCATGAAAATATACTATCTCTCGAACATTAATTTTACCCAACTGATCCATGGAAGAAGTCTCCCTGATATGCAATAATTGGGATAACATTGTTATATGATCCAAAATAACCCATATCACATCATTATTTCGAGGGATTCTATGATGAACCACCACAAAGTATATAGTAATATCACACCACATCCATTCCTCAATGGGAAATGCCTCTAGAATACAACCTGGTCATTAAATATTGTCCTTCACCTATTGACATGTGGACTCTCAAGTCAAGAAAACTATAATCTCCCTTTTCCTGATTGGTCACCAATAAAATCGACATAGGTCATGATCCATTTTTGTAAATCCAAGATGAAACGTCAACGTTGAGGAATGAAAATAATGAATCATATATTCTCCCATACACATTAACACAATAACCCAATTCTGGACATAGATGATATTAGCCTTAATAATAGTCTTATTAGATGGTGGGTCCCCACCTTCAAGTCTATCTCTCAGGTCCAAACCCTCCTGATCCTCATAGTAACTCTCCTTGATCCTACTCATAACCATGTAATCAACATATACAGATACAATAATCATCTACTATTTCGTCTCATGAACCTCAATATACATATCAGCTAGAAAATTCATCATCTTCCACTGAAAAATAGAATATTGAATAGCCAGGGTCCATGTTTTCCATTAGAAAGCATCAAAAACACTGTTTCCATTCCGGAGTGTATATGTTAGCCTAAATTCAGAAGGCTACAAAAAATAATGATCCCACATTGTGTATGACTTATATTTTTTGTCAAATATTAGCGTTGGTATTCAAAGGTGATCATTGATATATATTTATTTTATTAAAGAAAAAGACCCCGACCCCAATAGCTTGAAAATTATACACTCAATTTATTACATTGGAAGAGATAAAATATTTTAATCCCAAAGGATTGAATAGTTTATTTGATTTGAAAAAATAGATACAATAATAATTGTTATATTACAACTTGAAAGGAAAAACAATATATAATTTCCATTGGAAACACCCATAAACTCCAAGATTATCCCTAAAAGATAATCATAACAAAACATATTTGCATCTCGAGGAAAAATAGAACATAAAAAATGGGTGAGATTGGATTTTCCCCAAGGGCAAGAAATTTAGTGGAATATATCCTAAATATGAACAATAACACATGGTGAACAATTAATAAATAAAAACTCCATTAAAAAATAATCTTTAGCATAATATGGTAGGAATAAAAGTTTAATAAATAATTCCATATAGATTATAACATGAGAATGAAACATAATCCTGGATATTCTAATAGAGTAATAGTCCCAATGATTATTGATTTCTAATATCATAATAAAGAAATTCATAATTCCATACATCATAAACATACTGTCAAGGATTCAACAAAATACAACATTAAAAAAATGGGTAAAAGCCCATTCTATTATGTCTAGTGAGACCTACAGATGCATCCAGGGGATATAATAGGCCATTCCCACCATTTAATAAGTCTAATTCATTCTTTATATGGGATATGAGGAACATAATAGAAATATACATTCATATTGAAACTATCTTATGAAATGTAAATAATATCCCCAAACAATAAACATAATCATAAATCATCCAGTGTAATATAGTGAATGGTATCAAGATATAAATCCCCAAAATTAATAATAATTATTTAAAAAATATAACTTATTTGGTAACATTATAGATCAATAAAAATTATGTATAATTTTTAAGAGATCATGTTAAAATATATGAAAATAGTCTAATATAACCATTAATAAATTCTTGAGAGAACTACCCTTTTATTTTTGAAAGAATAGTACTTTTGAAAAATCATTTGTATTTTTCATAAAAATCTGATTGAAAATAGTTATATCCTAGATGAAAAAGGAAATGGAATTATGATTCTGGAATAAAAAATAGTATTCATACTTAAGTTTGTAAAATGAATTTAAAAAAAGTAAAAAATTAGTGTTTAAGAATCTCTTAGATATGAGACACTTCTATGTGGTTTATGGGGAAATATAAAAGAATATTTAATGATGAAAAATTAATTCATGTTTTTATAAAACAATAAATGAAATAAGAAACATTTTCATGATAAAAAAGTGTGAGTTTATAAAAATAACAGGCACTAAAAACATATTTTGATGTTTTCTTGAAAATGGGAAATAAATAAGAATATTCCCTTTAATCGGGCTAGCTTATCATTAGGGAATGAGGAAGAAACCTTTTAAACATGTATTTACCCAAAATAGATAGAATAATTGAGAAAGATACATATTTTGGAACAAAAAATAATAATTTTTCAGGATTAAATAAGAATAACCATGAATTCAATTAGATTAAAAATAGAGATATCATAACCTAAAGAAAAAATTGAGGCCTGGGAAGATACCATAACCTTATGTATGAAAGTGTTCTCCACTCACACTTAATGTAAGGGATAATGAAATTGGATTCATTAATTAGTTAATTATTAACCATTTAAACAAGTATTATATTTATTATAATTTTATTAAGTTCATTTAAAATGTTTTTTTTATTATTTATAAAATTCAATTTCGCCATTCTGGAGTGTTTGTGTCCTTGGTTTTCATGATTGGTTTCATTGTATACAGGCATGGAAGATGATGTAAAATGGGAATAGTTATCAAAAATTGGAATTAAATGTAATTAATGAACATCTACAATATTTAATGGTTTTATAAATAATTTTTTACTCTATGAGGATTATTCATTTGATAAAATGTTAATTATAACCATTTAGATTATTTTGGAGTTTTATTGAACATTATGCACTAGATTTGTTTTATTAATTAGTATTAAGTATATATATTTGTTATGGAACACTAAATAGTTTTAATATTTATTTTAAAATATCTTTTACCCATAATAATGGTTTTATGACTATCCTTGAAGGTGGTAATGAAAATGAATCCTCCACGAGGGAGGTAAATTGCACATCACTAATGATATTTTCATTTATAGAATAAAAGGAAGAGGAAAAGGGGATTTCGATGAATATTAAATTAACATAATAAAATTATATTATATATGAGATACTAATGTTATTATTAATGTTTTCATAGAATATGTATGTAATGGTTTTTAAATATAATGAAATTAAATGAAAAACAAAAAAAATGAAAGAGTATTTTACCTATGGAATTCCTATCCCTAAGAACTTCCTTATGGACCATTGAAATGGTATTTTGGGTGAGACCAGAAATAAGAAAACACGGTGGAGAGGTTTGGTAGAGGGATTGTGTATAAACTGTAAATCATAAAGGCTTTGGAGGTGTGGGGATAATTTGTTGTGAGGGGAGGTATTTATAATGGATGAGATGTGTGTTTTTTATTATTTTGTTCATTACTACCTTTTTAGGGCTCATGACTATCAATTGATTTTATTACCATGAATGGATAATATAAGTATACAAGGGGAGTTATAGATTATGGTTCTTAAATCAAAAAATAATAAAAAAATATTGTATTTAACTTGAAATATTATATATTGGAATTTACCGTATTTCACAATTCACAAAAAAAATAAACTATTTGAGAAAAGTACCTAAAAATCACCCAATATTTTTTTCTATAAAGAGAATTAATAAAGGAATCCTTTTTATGGGAGAAAGTTTCTAAAAATTAGAAAAATAATATTTAAATAAAGTCATAATTTACTTGAAAAATACTTATTTTAATATTATAATTGATTTTATGAATCTTTAAAAAATTAATTAAAGTCTTATAATATTTTTTTAATAATTATAAAACTGAAAAATATTAATTTATGAATCATATTTATGAAAATAAATTTTCATTTACATTATTATATTAATTAAAAAAATTTAAATACACATTTATGATTCACAAAAATGCCAATATATAATTTATTATTTTCAAAACATTTAATTACTTATTAAATTATATAAATATATTATATTTAAATTAATAAGAAACCTATATTTTATTTATATTTTAATAGATGAGGTTACTATTCTATTGGTTGGAATACTATTCCATATGGTCACATTACAATTCCAATGGTCATGTTAATATTTTATATTATATAATAGTATTAAACATTGGATTTTGTGTAAGTGAAGATATCAATGATTTTAAGTGACATACCTTAAAATCTTAGGGTGTTCCACTCCCCCTCCATGAAAAATTATTTCCTCAAGATTTCCTGAATTTCACTTCATAGAAATATTTGTGTAGGTCTTCATCATAATCTCATTTATTTCCCATGTCGCCTCTCAAATTTTAGGATTTTGCATTGTACCTTTACCTGCAGAGTCGTCTAATTTCTAAACAATTTTTCTCATGTATCCCGAATATAGACATGTTCATTACAGTAAGATAAATTAGGTTCCAATTCTATTCCATCAAATACGAGAACATGCATTGGGTTTAGCATGTGCTTCCTTAGAAAGGAGATATGGAACCCATCATGTAGTTTATAAAGGCTTGGTGGAATTTATAAATAATAATATACAACTCAAATTCTCTCAAAAATTTCAATAGGTTTAATGTACCTAAGGATAAGTTTACATTTTTTTTCTGAACCTTATGACACACTTCCATGGAGATAATTTAAGAAAGACATGATATCCCACTTGAAAAATGTAGATACTTCATCTGATTTTTAGAATAAATATTTTTACAACATTTAACTACATTGATAGGGGTTTGAATAGTCATTACCTTTGTTGTTTACTCCATAATATCTGGGCCTATAAGCTTTATTTGTCCAACTTCATCCCAACATGTTGCTTAATGAAATCTCTTTCTATATAACACTTCATAAAGTTCCATTGGAAAACATTAATTGAAACTATTATTGTATGAATACCCTACCAATGGTAAATAATAGTCCCAATTATCTATAAAGTCATGTGACAAGGACCTCAACTTGTCTTCTAATGTTTGAATAGTCCTTTCAGGCTTCCCTACATTTGAAGGGTGATAAGTACTGCAGAAATGATGCTCAGTATCAAGAGAATTCTATAGACTTTTCCAAAAAAATATATGTAAATCACGTATCAAAATCAGACAGAATTTAATGAGATTCACCATTATTTATTACAACTTCAATAAATAGAGTCACACAAGGTGATCTAGTGGAAAATCCACCCTTATAGAAAGTAAATTTTCATATATGGTAATTAAATCAATAATTTCCCATATTGAATCATTATTTCTTGGAGACATGGGACTTTAGGTGAAACAATATATATTAATATACTCCCATTTACATGTAAGAATATGAATACATAGCGTTACTCATCCAATATTTTTTCATTCAACTACAACCCATCGATAAATTAAACATAATGATACATAATCTATAACTTTCAGCTTCATATTATCCCACCAGAAACGTTCCTTCAAATTTCTATATATCGTAGTGCTACTAGGTTGTATAGAGAAATTTTAGATATGATCCTCATCCAATAATTATATTTTTAGCTCAGGTATAGTGGGGCACAAAGCCTTTTCCAAATTTTCAAAATTATATCCTCATACATGAAGTCTTCCAACTTCCCATTCTACATGGATTTAATTTCCTTTTGAAAATTCTCATCATTATATTGATAAAAATTTATCATTTACAATAAAAATGGTGTGGAAACCATTTGTAAATGTAGTGATGTTTCAAATTCCTTTATAATTATCATATCCAACTTTACTAGATCCATGTAAAAATGAGGCATATGGATCCACATTTTGTTAAAAACTCCATGATCCTTGATGCTCAATTCAAATGTCACCTTATTTTCCTTCTCAATGTGGTAGTGTATTTAAAAATCACAATCCTTGAGTATCTAGAGCCATCACCTTTTCCTAATGTTTATATCGTTATAAGGGAAGATATATTAATTATTTTTGTGATGTGTATATATCTCTCATATTTAACCATGGGGTCTATGTCTCTATATCTTCTAAAAAAAGATTACATCAATTAAATTAAGATCATGGGTTTTATAGTTCTATTTTTTATATTTTAACATCCTTGATTCATAGGCAATAAATCTATAATTCTACTTAAGGACACGTCCAATTCCTTTATATGGTGCATCACTATAAATCAAAAATCCAATACTCCCCTATAGTAGTGTAAATATTTTATTATTCCCTAATATTATACTCAAAACATCAAAAAATTCCTCATATAATTTTATCCTTACGAAATTATCACCTTCACGAGTATGCTTAGTTAATGGGTTATCTAATAAAAAAATTCAGAATGAAACATTGAATGTAACCAGGAAAACATATGAAAAAACATACATCGATTATGTTCCTTGGTGTATGCAATTTTTTGGTATGCCTTTGTCTTCATAGGATAAATTGATATTCCATCCTCAGAGATAATATTTCCCTGAAAATAAACTATTTCAAGATATAATTCACACTTATTGAACATACCATATAACTCTTTTCTTCTAAGAGTAACCAAAAAATTCTGTAATTGGTTCTGATGATCCTCAGAGATTTTATAGTATTAGAATATGTCATCAATAAATTCCATTGTCAAATTATCAAGATTGAAACACCCAAATATTTTTTGAATTATTATTTTTCAAATAAATTTATCTTTTTCATATTGTTCATTTAACATGACATTGGAAATAGTTATTTATATATGTTTGAATTAAAATATTAAATCATACATCCATTTCACATAACATTGACTTGGCGTGTGCTACACATAATACTGACTCGTCTTACGTTACACACAATACTGACATGGCTTGCGCTTCCAGAAACACAAAATTGGCATATGTTACTTGCAAGGAAGATGTTTCCACGAAGCATCATTTAATAAATTATTTAAATGAGATAATTTTAACCTATCCATTAAAAATAATTATATTAATTGTAATAAATATTTTTGAAATATTATTTTTTATTTTTTATATAGATAAAACATATTGGTAATGAAAGCTATGATTTTTTGAAAAGTCCATTTATTTTTGAATACACCATTTTCTTGAGTGAACCACTTTTTATAATAAAATTAATTTTATAAAAATTTAGAAAATGGAATTGATAAAACAAACTTCATTTTTTAATTTATAATGAGAAAATTACCTTAGGATTCATTTTTTGTATTTTTTTAGAAACTACAATTTTTTATAAATATTGGAAATATAGTTTTTTAGTTAAAAACTACATTTGTATTTAAATAATTATTAATGTTAAATTATATTCTGAATTTATTTTAAGTTAAAATTTTATAAATTATAAATATATTAATATATATAAAGAAATTATAATCAATTTCACTTTAAAATTTAAATTAAAATCATAATAAACATCTGAACTTTTTTCTACATTAAAAACCAGTTCTTTTGTCTCATCTGTGGGGTTATTATTATTATTAATTTTCCCAACTATTTGAATTTAATTTTGAAAAACAAATATAAAAAATTATAATCAGTATAGTATTTAGAGTGTAATAAGATCAATATAAATTTTGACCAAAACGATTAGTAAAACTGATTAAAATTAATCACAATGGTTAAGTTCAAAATAATATTAATTAGGGACTAAACCTTAATCTTAGGGGGCCAAATGACATAGATAATTGTCCAAAAATAAATATTATGGAAATATTTTGGCCATAGACCTTCCATTATGTATTTATTTATTATTTATATGACTTTTGTTAGGTAAGATCATCTGCATACCTTAATTGTTTTCAAAAGATTTCAAGTGAGTCCTTTTCCTTCCCCATAAAAGGCCACTACCCATCCGACTTCATCACACCTATAAAACCTATTATTTTCAGCCATTATAGAAAAAATAGACTCCCCCAAAATCTTATATTACACATATAAGCCTTCCCTTGGGTACAAGGAAATCTAAAGATGCCAATTGGCCCAAACTAAAAGGAGGTACCCGATTAAGAGGTAACACCTTCTCTCATGCTCTTTTATTTTATTTTACTTCTACACTGCTGACATTATTATTGTATTATTATCATATAATATAAATATTATAATAAGTATTCTTGGATAGTGTTATGTATATAGTTTTACCTACACTTATCCACACCTCCATCTAATGGATAACATACATACTATTTCTGTGTACAATGAACTACCGCCTCTCGAAATGATTATTGTTTATTTTTCCATCACCACCTATCATGGTGGAAATTATGATGGAAAAAATGTTTATATATTATATATACATTATTTATAAAGACTTTATTAATCTTTAATTTTTATTTAGAACATACCTTTATGCTTTCCATCTTATGTAAATTTGATAAATTTATTTGAGGCGGTTTTGGACTACCGCCCCTCAAAGAGATATGATTAGTTCATACACTACATGGATTTTGAAGGATGTATTTAGTTAATATATATAATATATATTATATAATAATTCTTCTTTAATATATATATATACATATTCTTATTTTACTATCTCTCCACATGAAAATTAAATGGAAATTGCGTTCATGAATAGGTATGACCTTCCATCTCCATGACCGATGTGTTCTATTACAAGCATATTTATTCTATATTTTATTATAATACAAATATAATAAATATTAATGATATTTATATCATTGATTAAATTCTATAAATCATGATATAAGTATAAGGACCAAAGATATAAAAAATTGAGACACATACGTAGAATAAAGAGAATAATACCCGAAGTGAAACTTTAACCTAGGATTGTTAACAAACAGATAGTATAATGCCATAATTATACAATATATGGTTTTATATATAAGAATATAGTTATGTAAAATATTAATATGAAATTTCTATTTATTATATGGGTAGTTTGAACGAGTATGATGAGATTCAAGACACAAGGTAAGGGGATTTCATCACACTTTTATTTCCATGAGATAATTTCTTTATTCACCACCCATTCCTTATATGTGGTGTTTATAATACCCACTTATGTAATGAATTATTATTATAATTAAATTAATGGGTATTTACATATCCATTCAATGACCAATATTTCAGGGGGTTTATATTACATAATTCATCAAATATGTAAACTAGTTTTGTTACAACATTCCTTATTCATGACTCATGTTATATTATGTTCCTAAATTCATTTTAGGTGTGTATAATTACTTTTTACACGAAATATAATGTGTCACACCCAGTTCTTCATGTATTTTTTTTGATCCAGATCATTGGAACTCCCAATCATTTTCATGGGTCTTGGGTGAGATTAATGTTTATATTTGATGTTTCATCTATGTATAATCAATCTAATTTGGGTCCCCCAATTCTTGTTTAATATTTTTTGGAGAAAGGGTGGTTATTTCATGATTTCGGTCAACTGTGAGCTCATTTCCAAATTGAAAAACCCAAATTTTTTCTTTCATAACTCCTAAAATTTTCAACATTTTTCCTTCATTCCAATTCACACTTGTCCTCTAATAACATATTAATACAACCATATCCTATTAGAATCCTTATAAATTCAT
The DNA here is from genome assembly GCA_963277665.1 of Viscum album. Classification (NCBI taxonomy): domain Eukaryota; kingdom Viridiplantae; phylum Streptophyta; class Magnoliopsida; order Santalales; family Viscaceae; genus Viscum; species Viscum album. Next base: position 1,766,872,944 of record OY728120.1, read on the forward strand.
AATCATAGTTAATGTGGGTTACTTATTTTGGGATTGTGCCATCCCTTGGGCAAATTTCCTGTTTAAAAAAATTATTTCTTTTATATATTTTTCAGATTTTTATATTTTTTTGGTGATTCTAACTTCTATTCGAATAGAAAATAACTGGACTCACCCTCAGTATCGTTTTTACTTCTTTGGAGCTCATATGTATTGAATATTAAGGTGAAAGTTCTCACGTTTGCTCAAATCATCCCGAATTGAGTAGGTAAATTGTTTCATACATAAATCATTCAATTACTAATCTTTTTCCCAAAAATCTTCTTTCACAGGTTAATTTGGACCATAGGAGCCTCTCCATGAAGTTCCAACCCATTACCTTTTCTCTAAACGGTCATATATAATGGAAGACGATGAGTTCTCTAGTTCAAAAGGTGATATTCCTTCAACTATATCCTCCCTCTTCTTCCTCCATTCATTATTTCATGGTTTTATTATCTACCATAGCCATGATAAACCTAGGGTTATTTTATAAAAGGATTTTGGATGGGTGTTTTGTTCTTTTGGGGCTGGTCATCATAGGTTTATGGTTTGTAAACCCTCATATGGTGATATTGGGTGTGCGTTTCCATTACACCCAGGATTTGAGTAAGGATATCCCATACACAAGCCATTATCATTTATGTTTTGTCATTATAATTCTGTTATAACATTATTTATATGATATGTTCTGATTTGAAAACTTATTTTTATTTGTTTTGTGTTCAAATGATTTTTTATTCTTTATTTTGATAAAAATATAGTTGTTTTGGTATAAATGTACACTCCTCTTGTTTGATAAATTATTTCATGGGATTTTACACTTATTTTATGGTATTTTGAATCTGTTTCAGGATCTCCAATAAATTTCTATAATGAAAATGGTATTTTATCCCTTTTAAAGGGCATAAAATAAGTTTTTTTGTTAAAGAGTTCATGCCATGTGTTCGGTAAATTTCTTGGTTGGCTTTTATGTGTCTAGTAAAATTTAACATAAATTTTCTGGATTTATAAACTCATTGGATACATGAATAAAATTATTTTGGTATCCTTTTATGGATTTCCAATTTTTATTTTGTTTTACAAAAAATGGGTTTTGATTTACAACATGTTTTGGCCCGAGATACCAAAAAATGACTACTTTCACATCCTTGTTAAAATGGTTGTGTTTTGAATATATAATGTGGGTGTTTTAATGGATTTATGAATGTGTTTTACTTCTATAAATGGAATGTATACACCTCCTTAATAATATTTATATTCATAAATTTGTCAAATGTTATTTTTGAGAAAATGTTTAATGTCTCGTTTGGCCTTTCCTAAAAATAAAGAATTTGGGTTTTACATGGATATACCATGTTGTGTCAACTGGGAATGTTTTATGGTCCATGAAATGATTTTATTAAATGACATTATGGATGAAAAATATGGTTGGGTATGGTTTTGTTGTGTGTTTATAATTAAAAGTGTTTATTGGAATTAGTTTTATGTGAAAAAACTCAATACACTCAATGAAATTATTTTACCAAAATTGTTAGTGGTTTATTGATTTTTGAAAGAATTGTGAAGCATTTTTTTGGGCAGTTTGTGTGTTTATGGTTTGTTAATGGAATTTTTATGTGGAATGTGTATTTGATAATATGTCTAACTTGATTGAGATCTAAAGGAAATCTGAGGTATCTAAGTGGGTGGATGTGTACTTGTATGCTAGTGATCCAATGGGGTTTGGCCCCTATTTCACGTAGCAAGATTGATGATGAAAACACTAACTAAATAATGATGATGTTGTTTTTTGGGGACCAATTGGTTATGTGTATTTTCTCTAGTACTGTCTCATGTGCAGGAGAACATATATTTATTTTGGTTTCATTCCCCGATATACGAGGTACCTAGGGATCACAACTAACTAGTGCCTAGGGGTGTTCCATTGTGTTGTGTTCATTAGCTATATCTTAATCCCCATCATCATATGGTGTGTCTGTTTAATTAATTCAACAGTGTTTGTGATTTATTTAAAAGAGTAAATTCTTTAAAGAAGACCTCTTGAAAACTATTTACATTTGGAGTTACACGTCTTTGAAAATTGTTTCTAGAATTCTTGTTTATAATACATGCACGTTTTTGTCTGGTATTTTTTTTATAGCATGGGACCTCATTTAGAAGACATAAAATTATATTAGTATTTTAAATTTTAAATTGATGTTTCTTTTATTTTAAATGATGTGCATTCAGAATAGAATACCAGGATAACCTATTGAGATTTAATACTCACACATATCATCTTCATCTTCTGTTTTTTCCCTTGTGCATGTTTCATCTTGTGTTTGATTACCTTTGGCAACATGTGATCATTGCATTGGACAGTGAACTACGGGGCTATATGGAGTTAGTCGGTTTTAGGGTTTTGTCAGATGAGTTGGTTATTTAGTTGTACTTTCATTTTCTTGTATAAATAATGTTCAGTTCAATTATTATATAAATGTATTTTGGGTTATCCATATCTTCCAATTGTATGTTTAATTTTTTATATATGGGAGAAAATGTTCTCCTGTTTACTCTATTGATTCCCTTGGTGCTTGTCACCATCCCGAGATGAACGGGAATGCCTATCAAGACTTGTCGCGGGCTGGCCTCAGTGACCGGTTCAATGTTAACTCGGGATGGTTCATGAAAGAATGGTATAAAAGGTGGTCGGATATTAGCATACCTTTCTTTTTAGAGAACCACAATTATTTGGGGGATTTCAAGGTTGATAGAGTCGGATTGTTGGAAATTGAGGGGTAAGTGTGGGAAGAGCATCGCGAACTCAAGCTCGTTCTGATCATCAGGTTTCCATGGGTAGTCTGATTTTATTAGTGTCCTTTGTTTTTTTTATTGTTTTTTGTTGGGATATGAAAAGGGGAGTCCGACTAATGGCATCCATGAGCTCGCAGGGCCTATACATCCATGTGGAGCAAGGGAGTGGTCTAAATAAATCTATCGGTGTATGTGTTGTGTTTGACATATGGCTGCCAACCATATGGTCAAGTCACCCACCGACAATAGTTCCCTTTTTTTTGGGTATCATGGTCCTTTAATGAATTATGAAATTTTGTTTTGAAAATCCTTGTGTGAGAATTTTGGAAATAGGTTTTAAATGAAGGATTAGATTTTCAAAATTAGAAAAAGTGCTTTTCAAAAAATAAATATCAGAATGGTTTTGGACTGTTTTTTTGGGAAAAAAATTGGAGGAAGTGGAAATGATTAAATGGGATTGGATTATCCACAATCTAAACATGTTTTTTGTTGGAATAAAAGGTTTTAAAAGTGTGAATAATTTTATGGTGATTCGTAATCATTATTTTAAATATGATGTTTTGTGATGTTGGAATGTTTTTGAATATGATGAATTGGTTTGGGAAATTTGTTTTGAAGGGATGTTGTTTTCATTGAAAGGGTATTGGTCTCAATGACTATCAGATTATAAAAATGTACCTTGTGAATTTTAGAAAATTGGAAGGGTTTTTTTTGGAGTAGAATGGTTGTTTATAATGTTGTCAAATATGAAAAGGGGTAGGTTTTTAAGAAACTTTTTCTTAATGAAGTTTTGTTTTTTTATTCTGAAAAGTGTTTTGACTTGGTGGTTAGTGTTTCTTTTTAAGGTACATGATTTATGTAATGATGTTGTTTTGTTTTATCCATTGGTGTTTTCATGGGTTCTCACATGCATGGTTTTATTAATATCTGGAAGGACTACCTATATGGAATGGTGGTTGGGTGCCTGGGGTGGTATAGAAATGTGCATGTTGGTGATACATGATGAAACACCATTGGTGAATGTGTAAACACACCATGTAAGTTTGTATTTTCAAAAGTGTTTTGAGATGAAAAATTGTGGAATTTTTTTATAATAATTTTTTTATGTGGCTAGTTTTTTCTATGTCTTAGAGGAGTTATTTATTATGTATGAATCCTTGTGTTCTAAAAGTAATACTCGTATTGTGTCTTGAGAGGAGATCTTGTTGGTGGCCCAGTTTTGGAGTAATTTTTAATGGTTTTCAAAAGATGTGTTGAATGTTGTGATGTGCCCATGGATAGTTTTCCATTGGTAATAATTCATTTTTATCAACCTAAGGATTCATTTCAAATGTTAAATCCAACTCTTCAGATGATTCCTCAACCCGTTGTTTGGAAAAGAGATCTATTTGGGATCGATTTAAAGTTCTTACATGTCTTGATTATTCGTTTGTACATAGAAGTTGTGTTCGATGATGTTGATGTGTTTCACTAAATCCCATGTCCATTCTGCTCCACATTCAGAGTGAGAGTGAATTATGATATTTATATATGATTTCCTATTTATATGAATGTTTTTTTTTTGATAAAGTGAGTTTTTTTGAGTGGTGTGTTTTTTAGCACCTAACTGCAGTGCATCTGATGCTTCAAGAATCATGGCTCCAGACATAGGCCTCAAAGTGAAGCTTTCCACATAGCCAGGAAATCACCAGTGGCATAGAGTTCCCAACTAGGATCCTGAATCCACTATTTTGGTAAGTTAGTTTCTACTCTATTATGGTTTCTCATCACTATTAATTTCTTATTTTTGCAATGTGCATGGCGGACTTACCCATCACACAGTTTCTATGGTTATTCCTTCATGGATGTTGATTTTTTTATCAATGTCCCTATGTGGACTGCTTGTGTAATTCAGGTGTAGTCTTGGTATTACCTGTTCATAGATATTGGGTGTTGGGTGGTTCATATAATTATTTTTTGGTTTTTGTGTCCTAATGATTGGGTCCCTTCCCTCCCTACCCCGAGAGGTGGGGGTTTTGATCATTGCCGAAGGTGTTGGCCTTGTTCTGGTACCCTATGTTCGGCAGTGGGTGGTTTAAATGTTCAGGTTATAACCCTCTTAACATGGGTTGGTCTGTTGTTATGGAATATTTTTGGTGGACTTATTCAGGTGAGGCCCAATTCTAGTTAATGTTGAATTATAATTTTTTTCGTTTCTAGTTGGGTTCTAATGGCGGGGTGACCCACCACTAGTCTCATTGATTTTTCTTCCTATGAACTTATCTAGGGCTAGTTGTTTCTTAAGGGTGGGGAGTACATTTTCTAATCCATTTTAATATTCTATTTTTGTGGGTTATCTTTGGTTTGGGTGATTGTTGGGTTTATTGGTGGAAGGACCAACAACCGAGTTCTTGGTTTGGTTTTGGAGGAAGTGACTCGATCTTTCGGTTGATTCTTGGGAAGTGGTTGAGAGTTGGGGTTTTGGATGAGGTAAGAGGATTAAGTTTCATTAATGGTGGATGGAGTGTCATTTGATTCAGAGGTTGGACCATATTGATAAAGAATCCTTAGGTGTTGATCAACCAGCTGAAATGTGTTGTGGCTTTTAGGGGGCGAAAATCATTATTGGGGGGGAGAATTGTCACCCCCGGTTTTTCATGTCTTTGTTTTGATCCGTTTTATAGGAAATCCTGATCCTTTTCATGGGTATTGGGTTATATTATTGTTGAGTTTTTATGTTTCATCTATGTCTAATCACCCTAATTTGGGTTCCCCATTTCTTGTTTAAGCATTTTTGGAGTAAGGGTGGTTATTTCATGATTTAGGCCAACCATGAGCTCATTTCAATATATAAAAACCAAATATTTTTATTTTATTAATCCTTAATTTTTCAACATTTTTCGTTAATTCCACATCCCACTTGTCCTCCACAGAAATATTAAAACTTCCATATCTTTTTGGACCCCTTATAAATTCATTAACATGGTGAATTTGGGTTACTTATTTATGTATTGGGACAGCCCATGGGCATATTTACAGTTTTAAAAAAATATTGTGTTTCCTTTATATCATTTTTATTTGTTTATATTTTTTGGTTATTCCAACTCCCATTCGAATCAAAAATACATATCCGCACCCTCGGCATAGTTTGTACCTATTTGAAGCTCATTTGAATCGAATTTTAGGGTGAAAGTGATCATGTTTCCTCAAATCGTCCAGAATTGAGAAGGTAAATTGTTTCGCACATAAATCATTCAATTACTACTATTTTTCAAACAAATAATCTTACCCTAGTTCTTCTAGAACTTATGATACTCTCTAATAAGTTACAACCCATTCGCTTTTCTCTATGGGTGTAGACCTAATGGAAGATGAAGTGTTTTCTATTCAAAAAGGTGAGATTCCTTCTCCATTATCATCCCTCTTCTTCCTTCATTAATTATTTCATGGTTTTAGAATCTCCACCAGTCATGATCAACATAGGGTTGTATTATAACATGATTTTTATGGGGGTTTTGTTCTATTGGGGCTGGTCTTCATAAGTTTAGGGTTTGTAAACGCTTAGATGGTGATATTGGGTGTGTGTTTCCATTATGCCAAGGATTTGAGGTAGGATATCCCTTTCACAAGCCTTTATCATTTATGTTTCATCATTATAATACTTTTATAACATTATTTATATGATATGTGCTACTTTGAAACCTTGGTTTTAATTATTTTGTGTGAAAATGATGTTTTATGCCTAATTTTGTTAATAATATAGTGGTTTTGGTATAAATGTGCACTCCTCTTGTTTGATAAATTATTCAATGAGATTTTGCCTTTGGTTTGTGCTATTTTGAATTTTCTTTAGTATATTTAATAAACTTATGGAATGAAAATGGTATTTTATCCCTTTTAAGTGCAACAAAATGTTGTTTTATAAAAGAGTGGACGCCATGTGTTCGGTAAATTTCCCTGTTGGATTTTATGTGTCTAGTGCATTTTAAAATGTTTTTTTTGGATTTATAAATACATAAGAAGAATAAATTTTTTTTTGGATACTTTTATGTCTTTTCAATTTCGATCTATTTTTACGATCAAATGGGTTTTGGTTTACAAAATTTTTTGGCTAGAGTTTCCAGAAAATGACCCGTTTCACATCCTTATAAAAATGGTTGTGTTTTAAAAATGTAACTTAAGTGTTTTAAGGGATTTATGAATGTTTTTTGATCCTATAAATGGTGTGTATACACCTCTTTAATAAAATTTATATTCAAAATATTTTCTAATGTTAGTTTTGATAAAATGATTATATGCTCGTTTTCCATTTCAAAAAAATGAAAATTGAGTGTTTTTCTTGTATATACCCAGTTGTGTCAATGCGGATTGTTTTATAGTCCATGAAATGATTTTATTAAATATTTTTAGGGCTGAAAAATATGGGTGGTTTTGGTTTTCATTTGTGTTTATACTTAGAAGAGTGTTTTTGAATGAGTTTTATGTGCAAAGCCTCAATAGAGTCATTGAAATTGTTTCACGAAAATTATTATTGGTTTATTGATTTGTGAAAGAAATGTGAAGAATGTTTTTGAGATGTTTGATTGTTTTGGTTTGCGAATGGAATTTTTATGAGAAATGTGTATTTGATAATAAGTGTAACATTATTGAGAACTAAATGGAATCCTAGGTATCTAGGTGGGTGGAAGTGTATTTGTATGCTAGTGATCCTGTGGGATTTAGCCCATGTTTTATGTAGAAATATTGAAGATGAAAACACTAAACAAACTGTGATGATGATGTTTTTTGGGGGACCACTAGGATATTTTTATGGTCTCTACTAGTGGCTCATGTGCACGAGAACATATATATATTATGGCTATTTTCACTGAGATATGAGGTACCTGGGGCTCACAACTAATTAGTGCATAGGGGTGTTCCCATGAGTTGTGCTCAGTAGATATTTTTTACTCACCTCCAGCATATGGTGTGTTTGGTTGATTAATTTAGCAATGTGTGTGATTTATTTAAAAGTTTATATTCTTTAAATCATACCCCTTGAAAACTATTTTCATTTTGATGTTGCACCTCTTTGAAAATTGTTACTAGCATTCTTATTTATAAAACATGCAGGATTTTGTCTGGTAAATTTTTTATAGCATGTGACCTCATTTAGAAAACATAACATTAAATTTTTATTTAAAACCTAAAATTTATGTTTCTTTTATTTTAAAGTATGTGCATTGGGAATATAATATTGGGCAAACCAACTGAGTTTTAATACTCATGCATATTTTCTTCTTCTGTTTTTAGCCCTTGTGAAGGTTTCAGCATGAGTTTGATCTCCTTGGGTGACATGTGATCATTTTGTTGGAGAGTGACCAGCAGGGTCACATGGAGTTATTAGGTTATTGTGTTTGTTCAACTGAGTTATTGTTTTAGATTTACTTTCAGTTTCTGGTATAAATAATGTTATGTACAATTTTTATATAAATGTATTTTGGGTTGTCAATTTCATTTCTATGTATTTTTATTGTTTATATACGGGACAAATCATTCCCTTGTGTACTCTATTGATTCCCTTGGTTCTTGTCTCCATCCCGAGAGGATCATGAATTCCTCTCGGGACTTGTCACGGGCTGGCCTAGGAGACTGGATCAGGGTCGACTTGTGCTGGTTCAGGACATAGTGAACTACATATTTTCATGATATTAGAAGATTCCTTTAATTTCCTATTATTAAATGGAGAGAATTATCCCATGCTAAAATGTGATAAGATTTTATTCAAACAATCTTATCACTTTCCATGACTGTTTATATTTATGTTTCCATTGATGAAATCTTATATACCATCTCTCAAAATTTCCATTAATTTACTTCTCCTCATATTATGGATTGTATAGTAATGTATTGGTTCTGAATTTCTACTATTTGTTACATAATATTTTAAATAACGTTCTATTAAGAAATACATAATTTACTCTCTCTTCGGTCAAACAACTGCATTCTCTAAAAAGGGTTTCCAATTATATTATAAAAATATCAAATTATAACTAAAGGAAATTTTCACCATTTTTTATTTCACAAATGTTATCAATGTAATCTTCTTATATCTTTCCAACTGATCAATTTTAATAACCTTTTCACCATAAAAAAGTAATTTTCTTTCTACATCATACGACATGTACAAATTTATCCGTCGTCAATCCATTAAAAGTTTATTTTCATTTTTAAAGGTTAATATTTATAAAAATTATTTTAAAATATATTTTTAAATATATTTGGTTTAATAAATTTCAAGATCCTTTATAAGATGTCATGTAAAATGATCATCAATTTTTTTTAAGGAAAATAGTTTTTAAAATGATTTCAATGCTTATTATTATGTTTTCATTGTATTTTAAAATAATTTTTTTTCCAAACAATTTCAATCCATCATTATTTTTTTTCATTTAAAAAATATTTTTAAATTTTTTGAAATATTTATTTATAATATTTCGTTTTTGTTTTCATGAATATTATTCTCAAGAGTTATTATGATTTAGGGATACATTTCAAATAATAATGGACATTTTCTTAAATAAATATTTTGAAATTAAATATCCATGTTTTTTTATATCTAAGATGTCAATCGTGGATGTTACTAAAGCCATTATCTGAAATTATCCAAAGGATACATTCATAGTCTTTCTTGAATGATTATATATTTTCTGGAATGAAACTAATTATACCCATTTCAATTCCATGATTTTTATTCTTTTGAAACCCAGTTCATCTCATGGGATATTATTTCATGAAGTGATTATTAAACTATTACGTTTTGATAGGTTATGATGTGATGAAATGTTAATAATACCCATTTAATTTTGTGGGTTATGGTTTGATGTTTACAAAACCTATCTATATTTATAGGTCATGATATGATGAAAGTTATAATATCATAGGGAAAAAGTATGAATGATTTTATTATGAGATGTCTGGGACCTATATCTTCCTAAAATGATTTAGTTAATGATGTATGACTCATGATAATAAATGTTTTGTGGGAACCATATTTCATGTTCACAATGTATACATGGACCTTGTTGCATGTTCATAAGTTTATGCATGAACTTGATTACGTATTCACAATGTTATAAGGGGACCTTATTATGTGTTCACAATGTTATTCATGATCATGGTTTAATTTCAATAAGTTGATGTATAAACCAAATTACATGTTGAAAATGACAAGCGCTAACCAGATTTCATGTTCCCAACATTATGGATGGACGCCATTTCATGTCCATAAGGTTATGTTTGAACTCGATTATACATTAATAATGTTATGCATGGACCTAGTTTCATGTCCATAAGTATATGTGGTCGTCAGATTTCTTGTACTTAAATTAATGAATGGACTTGTTTGTAATTATACATGTCTAGAAAGTTATAAACAAATGTGCATGCCCTAAATTTCATGTTTTATTCCTATTCTTTGATTTCACGATTAATTCTCTTTATCATCTTATAATCTATAAATTATGATCTACCAATATATATTATGATATATATTATACTAGGCATGATCTTCAAATTCTATACTCAAGTTCCATATTGTTTTGTTAACATTATGCTTAAAAATTTCCATTATTTACCCTTACTAAGAATATGATCTCACCCCTTTCAAATGTTTCCCTTCCCCATGGGATATGTTGAAGATATTTCACCAGGATAGATGATTTTGTTACAAGGTTTCCAAATATTCTGAACTATTATGGTCCTCGTATATTTTTTTAATGTACTGTGTATTCATCTAAAATGATGTAATATCCATATATATTAAGTCTGGGTCATTGTAGTTGGTATCAAACGAATGGTTCAGTCATCCATTGGAAACTACTAGGTGAAAATTTTAGTTATATCCATAGGTATATATCTAAGGATATATCTTGGAATGTCCTTAAGGACTAGTATATCGATGAGTTAATGTTTAGAAAAAATATCTTGGCATTTTGGTAGAGCACAGGGTTAGTGTTTTCCTTGAAATACATCCCTGCATAGATTCAACAAGTGGATGTGGAACTGGATTAGATGATCCAAGGGGTAACTACTCTGACAAAGCAATTACATTCTGAATTGGGGTAATTCGGTACATGACCACAGACCTTACAGCACACCAATTTCGACACTCCGAAGAGATATTATTTTTGGAAATTCATATAATCTTCATTGAACATTATGAAGGATTTAAATATAAATTGCCTATGAATAACCTAGGATAATCATTGGGTGCCAATGATTAAGGAAGGTTTCATTATTTAGACATTATATAAGTAATATCTTTCTTGACACTACAGTTTCCTGCTATGATATGTAATGATCACACTATGTTTCTAGTTTCAGTTGATGGAAGGAACGAGAAGGAACTAGATTAACTTAGAATGTGATGAATGCTTTGCTGAAGATCAGTCATTTGGGATGATCACTTGAGCGAAAGATGATGTGGTTATGCCAAATTAGTTTTCACGACAGATGATTAACAATATAAACCATAACCAACTCTTGGACTCACTAAAGAGGATAATGAAGGAGTTCATTGAGAGTTTGAGTAATAGAGATCACAAAATAAATAATATTCAACTCACATTATTTTAATAATGCGTAATGAAATACCTTAGTGATTTTATTAGAGGAATAATAAGATGTTTTCATGGTGGAAAATAAGGATACAAAGTGAATGACTATAAGGGAAGAATGAACAATTTGGTTTGTTAAATGGATGATAATGTTGGCCTCCCTAAGACTTCATAAATGGATAATTTTATTAGGGGTGGAATAAATGGTCATTATACAAATCAATGTCCCAAGATGAAATCTCTTAAATGGAATAAACAAGGTGGTATGAGTAATGGTTACATTGCCGATGATGAAGAGACTAAAGATGAAATGTGAATGGAAAGAGGTATGGTGTAATAGGGAAAGTTATACTAGCTAATAGAATAAGTATGAAGTGGGATAATAAATGTTTTATGTATTTATATTTAAGAATTATGTTATTTTAATGGTGAAATATATAAGGATTTTTCATTTTATGTTTCTTTCTATGGATTTACAATAACATGTTGAATGGTTCTTGAAGGAATATAACTATTATTTAATTGAATTGTAATGTTGATAGTAAACACATGATTAAGGTAAAGAGGACCATTAATATATTCCCAATGATAAGATATTATGTATTGGATAATTATATGTGGGATGAAATTAAGTAAATTAGATGGTACTAATTATGGTGAAATTAATTAAGGTCTTGTTGAAAAGTAGTTTGTGCAATCACAGACAATGCCTATAACTTATTAGACTTATAGAGTATAACTATTGATCTATGCAATAAGTAAGAATTCATGTCTTCCAAAAGGATTTATGGTAATTTAGATCGTAACCATGTTACAAAAGAATTTACCACAAGGGTATTCAAATGTTTGGAATTCTACAACCAAGAGATACTCTGTGATATATGGGGGAATCAATGCAAAGTGGATATTGGGCCTTCTTTCTAATTATTTATATTTTTATATTTTTGAAGGGTAATAAGGAAAACCATTTTTTGAAATATTATTCTTAGATTTAGATGAAGTATGTGAGAATTAATTATTATCTTATCACATGAGGATTTATCTATATTTGTTAACCTATTATAAAAATGTAGTGTTGATGATAACATATGACAGACGGGATGGAATATCATCGATATCATGATTTTTTAGTTCTATGGGAATGAGAAATTCACTTTCCTTTTTGGAGAAAGAGGTGAAGTGGATCAAGGAAAAACAAATGGTGAGGTTATCTAAAAATCAGGCATGTATATCTTTTCATGAAAATTCATTTACATAAGGAAAAAATATCTTAAAACCAAAAATTTTATCCTAGTATATCTATTTCTATTGAATGAGATGGTCCCTATGTTCTTTGAAGATTTATGGATTTCTAATTATTATATTTCTCATGACCATTTTCCCAATCAGTCTCCATTATAAATTTAATGTTATATTTTTATTCCATGTCCTTGTTATCACTTCCCATCATTTGTTCTTCAATGTGGAAACCCAGTAACATGTAACTTTGGGTTACCGTTATTGTTCCAAATTTCTGTTTTAAGGTAAGCTTTAGTATAAATTTATATGATGTGGGTTTCAATGAATGAATATTTTAAGTGTTAAACATTTGATAACCCAAATTAATTTTTAGGGAGACATTTATTTCAATAGGAGAATAATGGAACTCCCTGAGTTTTTGTGATTTTTTTTCAATTAATATATTTTTTGGTTATTTTTAATTCCAAATGAAACTGGAAATAGTTCCATATATATATATAAACCATATGTCAAAAATAAATTTTACATGGAACCATCTTGGATTTTTCTACATGAAACTCCAACTTGTCTTGTCGTACACAAAATACCATCCTGTCTTACACTACCCGCAATACTGACATAGTGTACATTACACACAACACTGATGTTTCTACAAAGCATAAATTTATTAATTATTTAAAATCGATAATTATAACCTAGACATTAAAAATTTTATATAGATAATAATAACTAATTTTCAAATATTATTTATATTTTTTTAATGTAGAAAAAAAATATTGGTAATGAATGATATGATTTTTGGTAAAATCATTTTATGTATAAGAACATAGTTTTATCAAATAAATCTATTTTATTAACAAAAATAATTTTAGACACATTTAAAAATATAATTTTATAAAAAATGATATTTGAATTTATGATGTCAAAAATAGCTTATGGTTAAATTTTTTTATTTATCTGTGAAACATCAATTTTTATGAATATTAAAAATAAGGCTTTTTTAGTTTATAAGTTCTTTTTCATTTATATATTTATTATTTTTTATTTTTATTTTATTTTTTATTTTAAATTTATATAAATTTTACATATATAGATAATATTAAGGTAATTATAAACAATTTCACTTTAAAATTGAATATAAAAACTTAATAAACTTTTGAACTTCGTTCTACTTTAAAACCCTGTAATTTTTTCCCGTCTGCGCTATTAACATTAACAATAGTTTTTTTTCAATGATTTAAATTTATAAAAAAAATAAAAATATTATTAAATATAATATTTATATTCTAATTTTATTAACTAAATTTTTGACAAAAAGATTAATAAATGTGATTTAAATTAATCAAAGTAATTAAGGGAAAATTACGCTAAATTAGGGACTAAACCTTAATCTTAGGATCCTAAATGTCCAAGAATATTGACCAAAACACATTTTGTGGAAATAATTGGTCATAAGGAAAAATATTTATATATTTTGGCTTCGTATTACTTTTTTAGGCAATATCGTGTTCACACCCAATTTGTTTTAAAAAATTCCAACCGAGTCATTTTTCTTCCACATAAATGGCCACCACATCTCGCAATTCCTCAAATATCTCAAGAATAAAATGTTATTATAATAACATCAAAATAAATTCCCCATAAATTATTACTTCTTCATAGGATCCTTACCTTAGGAATTAGTCAATCCAAGGAAACCTTTTGGCAAAAACTAAAAAGAGTTACCGGATTAACAGGTAACATCTTCTCTCAAGATCCATTTTTCTATTTTAATTATATACCCTATAAAATATCATTATTATATAATTATATAACAAAAAAATTATCCTAAATATACTATGACATTGTGATGTATTTTTTTTACTACACATACACACATCTCAATCTAATGGGTAAGAAACATATTATTTCTGTGTACAAAAAACTGATGCCACATGAAATGATAATTGTTCATTTTTCAATCAGCACCTATCATGGTGTATATTATAAAGTAAAATCTGGGTATATATGATATATATTATATTTATAATTTCTCTAGAATTTTTTAATTTTTATTTAGAAAATAATTTTATGATTTCCATGTTATGTAAATACGATAATATTTTTTGAGGATGTGTGGACTTCTACCCCCTTAAAGCGATATGATTCGTTCATAAACTATATGGATTGTATTAATTATGGTTTTAGTGAATATATTTAATATATATGATATCAGAAATAAACTCTGACAATTATATATATATATATACATATGTGTCTTTTACATTCTTTCAACATGAAAATTAAACACAAACAACGGTCATGCGTACATACGACCTACCGTCTCCATAAATGGTGTATATTTTTCAATGTTATATATTATATAAATTATTATAATAAACATATAATATATATAAATTACATTTCTATAATGTTTTAAATCATTGAAATCATGATATATATATATATATATATAATGTCCATTGATATAACAATTTAAGACACATTCGAAAAATATAGCGAATATTACCCGATGTTAAAATTTAACATAGGTTTTTAACAAATGTGTAATATAAGGTAATAATAAAACAATATATTGTATTAGATATAATAATATGGTTCTCAAAAATATTTACAATAAATTTATATTTATTATAAATGTGGTTTGAAAAACTACGATGAGATTCAAGACACAAGGTAACTTGATTAAATCTCACTTTTTATTTCCGAGAGATACATAATTTATTCACCACCAATTCTCTTCATGTTGTGTGTCTACTATCCATGTATGTAATAAATGATTAAAATATTTAAATTTTTGGGTTTTTACATATCCTTTATACGACCTCTATTTTATGAATTTTAAGATTCAAAAGTTTCCTTATAAGTAAAGGAGTTTTGTCTCAATTTTTCTTCATTGAGTCTCATGTTATATTATGCGCCTGAATTCATTTTATGAAAACCCTGATTTTATTAAAAACATAAACATGATTTATTACATAAGACTTCACATGATACAACAAAGAAGATCGAGAGGTTTAGTGTCTTTGGGGATTAGTATAATTACATAAAAACTTATAAAATGAAATACAACATCTTTATTGAAAACTTCCTTTACATGACCACTACATTCCTTTGTACTTAGCATTGCATGAGATAAACTGAGGACATGCATAAGAAAAGGGTGAGCTATAAATCCCAGTAAGGGAATACACATGGAATAACATGAGGAGTACAATACATGTTAGAAAATAGGAATATCAATAGATCACAAGAGAAACATGAACATAAAGGCATGATAAAGAATGATAATCATAACATGGGAATGTGGCAACAACAATTAACATGTAATTAGCATGATCCAAGGCTCATTGCACATGGAGCATGAGTAAATTTTTATTGCACATAAATCAAGAGTAAACCCTCGTTTCACTTTAATTATCTTGAGTCAACACTCATTGCACATGACATATCATGATACTATACTTTACCCAATGCATTGGAGCGCTACAAGGGCACACCCTTCTTAAACATTTCATTTCATGCATAAGTGTGCCACATGGATCATAAAACATGGATTCAGAAAACATAATCATTTATTCCACGATAATGAGATGTGTAATTCATACATGAAACTTTATAAACAATATGTAAATGTGAATAAATGTGAATACCCTTGATGAAGAAATGAGCATGGTATTCACTACACAATGGCATTGGCTTAGAAAATCAGTGCGATTTCGGCAACGTAACGACGTGACATAAGAACTCATAAATATGGTTTGATGAGAGAGAAAGAGTGTCTCACAATATTTAAATGAAGGGAAAGTAAGGGGGTCATATATATACATGTCCAAACAATTGTAATGGAATTTAGATTCATGATACAAAAGTATTGCTTGAATGTAAAAGAAGAGAGAGAAGTTCCTTTCAGAATTTCGCCATAGTAACAGGTGTACATGGGAGGCATTTAATGAGAGAGAATGGAGTCTCCAATAATTCAAAAATAAATAGGTATGTATGATGGAGGTGAGAAACCATACCCCAACATTCATAAATGAAATTAAAATGGAAAAACAACTCAATGAAAATTGGACAAAAATGAGAAAGGAAGAAAAAACCCTTACTTGGAAGTGTGCTTCCAAAGGCTTGAGAGAGGCTTGAGAGAGGATTATTCTGAGCTTGGGGAACCTTGGGAGGATTTTAGAGGGAGTAGGTCAGAGTTTGGATGAACTCTAAGGTATTTTAGTGATGAGGAAGTGGGAGCTTGGGTGGGTTTATATAGGAAAGGTTAGGGAGTTCTTTATTATTTTGGTTTGGGTCCCCTTACATTAAATTAATCCAAACCGCAAACCATCCCATTGTTTTGGCCCATTGTTTTTTGGAAAAGGGAAGAGGAAAAAAATATTATATAAGGCCAAAGTCAGAACTTCTAAAAATAATAGGGTTGCATATGTGGAGTTGAGTCACAGTCTCATGGAAATTAATTTAAAAAGACAAGTTGTTTAATAAGTATTGAGGGGTCCATTAATGCTTTTAAAATTAAGTCAAAAAAACCCAAAATCACATTATTTTAATGTTAAAATATATATTGTCCGAACATTAGGATTATATTATTTTATTAATTCACTATTGGGTCATTATGATGCCATAAAACACATTATATATTTAAACGGTATTTAATTTTAACCCAAACATTTGACTGTCTCAGAAAATTATGAAAAATTCACCGTTGGATAATTTCGACATCCTGATTATAGAAATAACATTTATTTTTTCTAAATAATTTTCTAAATATGTAAATTTTAACATTTAAATTAAAAACTTTCATTTAATGAAAATTCACGGGTTTTGAAAGAAATGGATTTCAAACCTTAATAAAAATTATAATTGCATTCATAAAATTATAAGATCATTTATATTTAATAAAAATTAATTTAATAATTAAAATAATATTTTATTAAAATATTATTTAATCAATTATTTTAATAAAATAGATTTCTTAATTAAATAATAATTAAAAACACTATTTGTACTTTAAAAAATATTTAAAATGTCTCAAAAATGACAAGGAGGTATATTTATTATTATATACAAAAATAATATACATGAACATAGTACTAGTGATTCGTTACATAACCCCTTAAAACAGTTGCATAAGACCTAAGGGTAAGGTGTGCGATGGTGACGGACTCTTGGGGTGGCTCAGCTAACATTGCTCGAGTGGTTATCTCTATCAACTTCCATTTTTCCCGTAGACGGTCCCGTTTGAGCTTGACATGGTGAAGCTCAGCTTGGGATTGGTCAAGAGAGAAGCCCAAGGACACCACCTCTTTTCCGAGCTTTGACAAATGGGATTCATACGGAGCAATTCTACTAGACGTGGCCATCGCTTCTTTTTCCTGAGTAAATTGGATTTGTTAAAGCCCTATATTTACACTAATCATGTGATCACTGTTCAAAAACTATATTAGCAACGGTCAAAATTGTTATCATAAAACTAATGAAGTTGAAATTTTATATAAAAATAAAGAGACATTTAATTAGATCAAGAGTTATTTCCATTAATGAAACTTTGGGTCCTCACAATATCCCCCCTTTATGAAATTTCTCCCTCAAAATTTTTCTTTTCCCACACTAAAACAGATGTGGGTAACTCAGCTTCATCATTTCCTCTGATTCCCAAGTTTCTTCTTCAAACTTGTGGTTTCTCCACAACACCTTGACGTGGGGCATTGTCTTATTTCGTAGAACTTCTTCTCTACGATCTAAGATCTTCACTGGTGTCTCCTCATTAGAACGATCATCTTCCAATTGTACCACCTCAGAAGAGAGTACATGTGAAGGGTCTGGTATGTACTTCCTTAAGAGGGATACATGAAAGACATCATGCACTTTGGCCATGGTAGGTGGAAGTGCTATTCGATAGGCCACAACCCCAACATGATCAAGAATCTCGAAGGGGCCGATGTACCTTGGACTTAACTTCCCTTTCATTCCAAACCTCATGACCTTTTTCCACAAAGATATGCATAGAAACGCCATGTATCCATCTTTAAACTCAAGGTCTCGTCGAAAATTATTTGCATAACTCTTCTGTCGACTCTGGGCTACCTTGATATACTGCAGAATGGTTTTCACATTCTCCACCATTTCCTCGACCATTTCTGGTCCAAGCAGCTTACATTCACCGACCTCATCCCAACATGCCGGTGTTCTGCACCTTTTCCAATATAGGTCTTCATATGGTTCCATTTGGATGCTTGAGTGGAAACTATTGTTATAATAGAAATCAACCAGAGGAATATGTTGATCCCATCCTCCCTTAAAGTCCATTGAGCATGCTCTCAACATGTCCTGAGGTGTTTGGATAGTCCGCTCAGATTGGCCATCAGTTTGAGGATGATCGGCCGTACTGAAGTTCAGTTTAGTATTCAGAGCATGTTGAAGACTCTTCCAAAACATAGAGGTGAATCTAGGATCTCAGTCAGACACAATAGATAGTGGTACTCCATGAAAACTTACCACTTCCCTGATATATATCTGTGCCAGTTGATCCAGTGAAAAATCCTCCCGAATAGAAATGAAGTGTGTAGTCTTTGTAAGACGATCCACAACAACCCAGATTGCATTTTTGCCTTTGTATGTCCTTGGAAGTCCGGTGACATAGTCCATGGTGATGTTCTCACATTTCCATTCTGGTATGGGCAATGGTTGCATCATCCCCTTAGACTTTGGCCTCTCTGCCTTCACTTGCTGAAACACGAGGCACTTTGATGTATATTCGACGATCTCCTTCTTCATATTATCCTACCAAAAGTTTTCTCAGAGATCTCGATACATCTTCATGCTCTTTGGGTGAATAGAGAAATTTGAACTATGTCCATCAACCAAAAGTAACTTTTTTAGCTCCGGATTTGATGTAACACATAGTCTTTTCCCAAACCACACAATTCCTTCTTCATTAGCATTAAACTCCACGGATTACCCTTTTTCGATAGCTTCCACTTTTTCTTGAATTCCCACATCATCCTTTTGAGCATACATTAACCTTTCCAAAAGATATGGTTGAGCAATCATTTGTGAAAGGATTGATGATGTTCCCTTCTCTATGATTCCCATGTCCATCTTCATCAAGTCTATGAATATTGGATCCTTCTCAATTCTCATCATTGATAGAATCGATGGGTCCTTTCTACATAGGGCATCTACCACCATGTTCGCTTTCCCATGGTGGTAATGTATTGAGCAGTCATAATCCTTGATGAGATATATCCATCTTCTCTGGAACATATTAAGCTCTTTCTGTGTGAATATATATTTAATACTCCTTTGGTCAGTATATATCTCACATTTCTCTTTATAGAGATAATGCCTCCAGATTTTCAAGGCAAAGATCACAGCTGCCAACTACAGATCATGCATTGGATAGTTTTGCTCAGGGAGTTTCAACTTCCTTGAGGAATATGATATCACTTTATCATTCTTCATCAGCACATAGCCTAAGCCCTTCTTCGAAGCATAACTGAATACCAAAAAAAGTTCCCCACTTGTGGGTAAAGTGAGCACGGGCGCAGTGATAATCCTTCTTTTTCAACTCCTTGAAGCTTCTTCGCATTCATCACTCCAAGAAAACTTTACTCCCTTCCGAGTAATCTTGGTAAGAGGGTTGTAAAATCGTGAGAAATTCCTCACAAATCGTCGATAATATCCAGCTAACCCCAAGAAGCTACAGATATCCGTTACCGATGTCGGTCTCAGCCATCCCTCAATTGCATCTGTTTTAGAGGGGTCCACAGATATCCCATTGCTTGTGATGATATTTCCCAAGAATGAGACCTCCTTCAACTAGAACTCACACTTTCTGTACTTTGCATAGAGCTTCTCCTTGCGCAAAGTCCCTAGTACAGTTCTTAAATGCACCTCACAATCCTCCTTGGTTTTGGAGTATATTAGAATATCATCTATAAAGACTACCAAAAATATTTAAAGGTAATCTCTAAAGACTCTATTCATAAAGTCTATGAAGATTGATGGATCATTAGTGAGTACGAAAGGAATTAATATGAATTCATAGTGCCCGTATCTTGTGCGAAAAGAATCTTGGGGATATCTTCCTTCTTCACCATTACTTGATAATATCCCGACCGCAAGTCCACCTTGGAGAAGTATTGTGCTCCACACAGCTGATCGAACAAGTCATCAATTCGTGGGAGAGGATACTTGTTCTTTATCGTGATTTTTTAAGTTCATGATAATCAATGCAAAGCCACATTGACCCATCCTTCTTCTTGACAAAGAGGACTGGTTCACCCCATGGTGAAGCACTTGGGAGTATAAACCCTTTATCCAGATTCTCCTGTAGTTGTTTCTTCAACTCTTCAAGGCCTACAACAGCCATTCTATATGGATTTTGGGATATTGGTAGTGCCTCAGGTATATGTTCAATTGTGAACTCAACATCTCTTCTAGGAGGAAGACCAGACAGTTCCTCGGGAAACACTTCCGCGAATTCCCTCACAATAGGCATTTCTTCAAGGATGGTTTCTTCTTTGGACTCAATCATCTAAGCCAGATAAACGTGCTCAAAGGGCAGTAATATCTATGCTTGAGATGATGGAGCTAAAGGAGATTCATCTTCCACCTGACACTTGTAATGAATCGGGGGTCGATTCTCCATATGGAGTGTGATTTCCCTCTCCCGACAATTTATGTTGGCTCTATATAAGGAAAGCCAATCCATTCCAAGAATTGCATCAAATTCTACCAGAGGGAGTATGACGAGGTTATCTGGGAAATTTAATCCACATATTATAACCGGGGAGGACTTATACTCATGTGATGCAATGATTGCCCCATTTTCCGTACTCACGGACATCTTCACTTACATGATTTGTGGTGGTGCTGGGATTGTTCTACTAAACTTTAAAGATATAAAAGAATGCGTAGAGCCTGAATCAAAAATTAAATTCACTATTATTAAATACATAACTAGCGTACCTGTCAGAACTTCGTTGTCGGGGTTCACTTTGGCAAAAGTTATGGCAGAATCTCTTCCTTGCTATCTTGGAGGTTGTTGATTGCCTCCAAAAAACCCTTGGATTAGAGTACTGATTTACAAAATGACCCGGTTCATTGCATTTGTAGAATTTAACAACGCGTTGAGGTTCAGATGGAGAGTTCCTCTCCTCTGTCGCAGCCACGGGTCTTTCTTGCCGACAGTTAACAGCTAGGTGCCCTTCCCTTCCGCACCTGAAGCATTTCCTCATCCCCTTAAGGAAATTGACAGGGTGCTTCTTTCAGCACTTTTGGAAAGTGGGGTGCTGGATCTTCTTAGCACCATTGGATTTATCCACTGGACCACCAACATTGAATTCCACCTTACGCTTCTTGTACAAATGATACCCTTGTTATTCCCCGATCTCTATTTTGACCTTGAGGGCACATCAGACAATTTCCTCATAGCTGTCGAAGTCACGGATCGCTAATGCTTTCCAAAGGCTAGGCTTCATCCCACCAAAGAAGCGTCAACTTTTCATTTGTGGGTAACGACAAAGCCGGAAGCATAATGTGAAATCATTGTGAAGTTTTCCTCGTATGCTCCAACAGATTATTCATCTTTTTTCTTGAGGTAAAGGAAGTCACTTTCCATATTAAGCCGAAGGGTGCGCGGAAAATATTTATCGAAAAACATCTTCTATAAATCCTTCCATTCCAACGCCTCGATCTCCTCCACAGGCTTCATATTTTTGATCAACATCCACCATTGATCAGCTTCACCCTCTATACGATAATCCACCAGGAGAACCTTCTCTTATTCAGAACATTGATGGATGGAGAAGATCTTTTCAATGGAGTTGATCCATTGTTCTCTGATCATGGGATTGGATGATCCACTAAAAGTAGGAGGCCTTTGTCTCATGAATCTCTGGATAGCGACTTGTTATTTCTTGGGGGGGGGGGGGTTGAATGTTCCTCTTGACCCGTTTTTCTATTCAAAACTTGAGTTATATGAGAGAGAAGCATGAAAAAGTTTGCTATTCCCGCTCCCGTTGGATTTGGCATCTCATTAGTACAGTCATTACACTGATATTCACAACGGTTGTTAGCCCGAGTCCTCCTATTACCGGACATTGTCTGGAATAAAAGGAATGTTAGGGGTAAAACATAAAGGTAAATCCAAAGACAAAAGTTTATGACTCATAAATAAAATTTTATTTCCTTAACTCATGAGTCTATAGGCTTCAATCTAGGCTTTTCATGATCTACTTTCTAACATATATTCTTAGTGGCATTTTTTTAATTCCACTAATAATGGTTCATACTAAGATTTTGAATTTACCAAAGCATATCCCTCGAGAGTGTTGTAACCAATAGTGCAGCAAGGCCCGTTGTCATTCACCAGTTCCTGTTTGAGTCTAGCTCAAAGTGGTGTTTTCGTGTTTTACCCCTAGGATACATATGTGCCATAGCCGCCTCTACCTGCTCGTATCCAGATAGGGATGTATTTTCTTGATAACCCACATACTCAATACTCACCAAAACATAGGTATGTTTTTATTATACTTAGTCTTGTCTCTAAGGCTTTACTAGGGTTTTCTAATCCTAATCCCAAAAAATAACTAAACCTATCCTCTGATACCAAGTATGACAACCCTGCTTTTATTACAAACTTAAACATGATTTATTACATAATACTTCACTTGATACAACAAAGATGATCGAGAGGTTTAGTGTCTTTGGGGCTTAGGATCATTACATAAAAACTTAAAACATGAAATACAACATATTTATTGAAAACTTCCTTTACAGGACCACTACATTCGTTCGTACTTAGCATTGCATGGGATAACCTGAGGACATGCATAAGAAAAGGGTGAGCTATAAAGCCCAGTAAGGGAATACACATGGAATAACATGATGAGTACAATACATGTTCAAAAATAGGCATATCAATAGAGAAAAATAGAAACATGAACATAAAGGCATGATAAAGCATGATAATCATAACAGGGGAATTTTGCAACAACACTTTACATGGAATTGGCATGAGCCAAGGATCATTGCACATGGAGCATGTGTAAATACTCATTGCACATAAAGCATGAGTAAAACCTCGTTGCACCTGAATTATCATGAGTCAAAACTCATTTCACATGACGTATCATGATACTATACTTTACCCAATGCATTGGACAGCTATAAGGGCGCACCCTTCTTAAACATTTCATTTCATGCATAAGTGTGCAACATGGATCATAAAACATTGATTCATAAAACATAATCATTTTTTCCATGATAATGAAATGTGGAATTAATACATGAAACATTATAAAAAATTAGTAAATGTGAATAAATGTGAATACCCTTGATGGATAAATAAGCATGGTATTCACTACACAATGACATTGTCTTAGAAAATCGGTGCGATTTCGGCACCGTAACAGCATGACATAAGAATTCATAAAAATGGTTTGATTAGAGATAAAGGGTGTATCATAATATTTAAATGATGGGAAAATAATGGGGTCTTATAGATACATGTCCAATCAATTGTAATGGAATTTAGATTCATGATACAAAAGTATTGCTTGAATATAAAAGAAGAGAGAGAAGTTCCTTTCGGAATTTCGGCATAGTAACGGGTGTACATGGGAGGCATTTAATGAGAGAGAAAGGGGTCTCCCATCATTAAAACATAAAGAGGGAAGTATTATGGAGGTGAGAAACCATACCCCAACATTCATAATTTCAATTAAAATGGAAAAACAACTTAAAGAAAATTGGACAAAAATGAGAAAGGAAGAAAAAACGCTTACTTGGATGTGTGCTTCCAAAGGAATGAGAGAGGCTTGATAAATGATTCTTGGGAGATTTGGGAACCTTGGGAGGATTATAGAGAGAGTATTTAAGAGGTTGGAAGAACTACAAGGGATTTTAGTGAGGAGGAAGTTGGAGCTTGGGTGGGTGTATATAGGAAAGGTGAGGGAATTCTTTATTATTTAGGTTTGGGTCCCCTTACATTAAATTAATCCAAACCACAAACCATCGCATGGTTTTTGCCCATGGTTTTTGGAAAAGGGAAGAGGAAAAAAATATTATATAAGGCCAAAGTCAGAACTTCTTAAAATAATAGGGTTGCTTATGTGGAGGTGAGTCACACTCCCATGGAAATTAATTTAAAAAGACAAGGTGTTTAATAAGTCTTGAGGGGTCCATTAATTCTTTGAAAAGTAATTAAAGAAACCCAAAATCACATTATTTTAATCTTAAAACATATATTGGCCGAACATAAAACTTATATAATTTTATTACATCACTTTTGGGTCATTATGATGTCATAAAACACATTATATATTTAGACAGTATTTATTTTTTACCCAAAAATTTGGCTGTCTCAGAAAATTATGAAAAATTCATCATTGGATAATTTCGACGTCCTAATTCCAGAAATATCATTTATTTTATCTAAATAATTTTCTAAGTGTTTTAATTTTCACATTTAAAATAAAAACCATCATTTATCGAAAATTCACGGGTTTTGACAGAAATGGCTTTCAAACCTTAATAAAAATTATAATTGCATTCATAAAATTATAAGATCATTTATATTTAATAAAATTTAATTTAATAATAAAAATTATATTTTATTAAAATAATTTTTAATCCATTAATTTAATAAAATAGATTTCCTAATTAAATAATAATTAAAAACACTATTTGTACTTTAAAAACTATTTACAATGTCTCAAAAATGACAAGGAGGTATATTCAATATTATATACAAAAATAATATACATGAACATAGTTCTAGAGATTCGTTACATAACCCCTTAAAACAACCGCATAAGACCTAAGGGTAAGGTGTGTGATGGTGACAGACTCTTGAGGTGGCTCAGCTAACATTGCTCAAGTGGTAATCTCTATCAATTTCCATTTTTCCCATAGACGGTCCCGTTCGAGCTTGACATGGTGAAGCTCAGTTTGGGCTTGGTCAAGAGAGAAGCCCAAGGACGCCACCTATTTTCCGAGCTCCGACAAATGGGCTTCGTACGGAGAAATTCTACAGGACGAGGCCATCGTTTCTTTTGTCTGAGTAAATTGGATTTGTTAAAGCCCTATATTTATACTATTCTTGTGATCACTATTCAATGACTATATTATCAAAGGTCAAAATTTTTATCATAAAACCAAAGAAGCTGACATTTTATATAAACATAAAGAGACATTTAATTAGCTCAAGAGGGATTTACATTAATGAAACTTTGGGTCGTTACACATTTCAAGGAGGGTACACATCTATTTTTCATGCTATATCATGAATATAAAATTTTTCATTATAATATAAGCTTAATTTAATTTAGTTTCATTAAATGAAGAGCATGATCTATTGCTACCAAGTGGTTATTGTTTATTGAATTAATATCATCATTTTTCAATATTTTTTATGTTTATACTTAATTTGATGAAATCTTATAACCCATATCTCAAGACATAAATGAATTTCAATCCCCTCTGATTATTAATTATATAATCATGCATTGGTACCTTATTTATACTCATGGGTATATAATATAGTTAAGAAAGTTTTTTTATGAAGTCATGACATTACCCTCTCTTCGGTTGGAAAACCATGTTCTCTAAAAAGGGTTTCTATGTATTATCTACTAAGCTCCTATGATCACAACAAGCAATTATTAACCATTTTTCCATTAACCGATGTTTTTAAAGGAATATTTTTATCAATTTTTGAATAAAAAATTTGTCAAAACGTTTTATCCTAGAAAAGGATTGTGTTTATACCTTATAAGACATGTATAGATTTATTCACTGTAAATCCTTTAATGATTAATTTTCATGTTTAAAGGTTAATTATTAATTTTTTTTGAAAATATATTTTAAAAGAAATGATTTTTTAAATTATTTCATGTTTCATTTCTATGTATTCAAGGAACATGATTTTCATAATGTTTATATTGTCCTTTTAAATGTTTTCATGGAAAATTATTTTCAAAATGATTTCAAGATTTTTATAAGTTTTCAAGGACTATAGTATTAAAAATGATATTAGGAATCAATTTTATGTTTGAAAAGTATTTTCAAAGAAATGTGTTTCAGAATGATTTCAAGACCTCTTTACATGTTTTTAATGAAAAGGGTTTTCTAAAAGATTTTAAACATTATTTATAAGTTTTCATGTTTATTTAAAATAAAATTGTATTCTAAATGTTTTATGTTTTAATTATCTTTTAAAAATAATAATGGATATATACCTCAAGTAATACTTTCAAAATAACCTTCCATGTTATTTTCATTCTAATATAACATTCATTGAAGTTACTAAAGCAATTATTTGAAATTATCCAAAGGTTCCATTCATATTCATTAATTAATTGTTATTGTTTTTATGGAATTATGTTTATGAAACCTATCTATATTCAATGGGTTTTATGCTTTTGAATCCAAATTACATTCAAGGGTTATTCTATCATGATGTGATTATGAAACCCATCACTTTTCTTCATTTATGATGTGAGGAAATGTTAATGATACCCATTTTATTTCATGGGTTATGATTTGATGTTTATAAAAACTATCTCTTTTTTATGCATCATGATATGATGAATGTTTTATTGGCTTCTAGAACATGTATGAATGATTTTTATTATGAGATGGGTTGGACCTATATCTGCCTCCAATGCATTTGGAAACAATGGATGACTCATGGGAATAATTTTTATACACGAAATTTATTTCATGTTTATAATGTATGGGTAGACCTGGTTGCTTGCCCATAAGTTTATGCATAAAACTGATTACATGTTCACAATGTTATGATTTAACCTTATTAGATGTTCCAAATGTTATAAATGTACTTGGTTTCATGTCCATAAGTTTATGTGTGATACTTATTACATGTTCATAATGTTAGGAATGGAACTCGTTTCATTCCCATAAGGTTATGTGTGAACCTGAATACATGTTCAAAATGTTATGCATGGGCCATGTTACATGTCCATATGTTGATTAAGGGGCCTTATTTAATTTCCTAAAATTAATGAGAGGACCTATTTCTATTTATTCATGTTAACAACGTTATAAAAAACTACTCATGCCAAAATTTCCATGTCTTATTACTATATTATTCTTTCATTCCTTATTATCTTAATCCAATAATGATATATTCCTTATTAAGTACCAATATTTATTAAAATATATAATATTTAGGGTATGATCTTCAAATTTTATGCTCAAGATCCATACCCTTTTGTTCACGTTATTCTTAGGAATTTCCTTTATTTACCCAGAATGAGCACCTGATCTCACACCTTTCTTATATTACCTTTCTCCAAGATATAAAGAAATTTTTTTAGGTAGATTTAAGAAAGGTAGAGATCATCATGGGAGATGTTGAAGATCACTCACTAGGGTAAATGATTTTGTTTCGTTGTTTACAAATATAGTATATTGCTATGGTCCTCGGCTATGTATTTTAATAATTTAATGCCTATTCGTATAAAATGATGTAATATCCTAGAATGTTATGACTAGGCCACTAAAAAGATATTCTTCGAATACTATGTTCATTAGATCCATGAAAACATAGGGTGAATTAGTTAGGAAAAATGGCATTTCTATAACATTTAAAGAATATACCTAGTTTGAAATGATACAATTGGAATATATTCTCTCTTTACATGAAATTTATGATATCTAGAATGAAGTTCAATCTTCAAATAATATTGAGATTCGTGAAGTTGATCAAATAAATTATCCACGTGAGAAAAAAAATAGACAAGATGTATATTTTAATAACATCCACATATCTATAGACAATTCACAACCTCACATATTCATATTTTTTATTAACAAAGAGAATATGGGCTCCCTACGATGAAACAATAGGTCATATAAATCCTATATCAATCAATTCCACGAGTTTCTTCTTTAACTCTATTAACTCCATAATATCCATTCTATAGGGAGTATTTAAAATAGGTCTTTAATTTGGGATTAAAAAAAATAGAAAACTCATTTTCATTCTCTAGATTATTTATACATAAATCCTCTCAAAATACATCAATGTATTCTGATAAAATTTGTACATCCCTAATTTCGACATCACCTTTTTTCATCAAAAGGATTTATATTCTTTATTATTCAATAATTTCATTTATTAGAGTTACAAGAGGTGAATCTTGATATGACTTATATGATGTAGTCTCCCCTGTAAATATGATAAATTGCATTCCTTCATCATGAATCATAGTTTCCTCATATTTTTAGTTCTTTTTTTAATTATAGTTTGAAAAAAATGCATACAATGTATTATATGAAAATCAAACAATGGTATGATAATACAATAAGAAATTAGAGAAATTTTATTAGTCATAATAGTAATTTCTCAAAAAATATTTGTAGAAATATCATATCCAAAATGAGTTTTGTTGAAAACTCCCTCATTATGTTGAATTGGACATATATAAATTTTTCAAAAAACTGGGTATACATAAAACAATGTAATGACCTCGAATGAGATTAAGATTTAGATAAATTTTAAGAGATGACAAATGTACATGCCACCACATCATTATGAACTTCAACCTCAGCTTTTGTGTCTCTCTAATCATGGCCTTGTTCCCTTGGCCTTTTTGGGGAATGGTCCCTTGATGTCTAGGAAATCAATTTTTATAGTGTCCCATGTCCTTAAAGTTAAATCATTTAAATTTTTTGGATTATTTATTTCCACTACAATTTTGGGACTAATGGACTTTTATCCACACTATAAAGAAAACACACCTTCCCAATAGGCATGTTCCATGATGTTTTTCTCAAATTTTTTTCATGTTACAAATTATCTCATTTCCTTCTTCACTTTTTCTTTAATTCTTTTCTAGATTACTTGACATCCATCTATATATTTTTTATCTGTTCAAATCCATTAGGATTAGAAAATTTTATCTCTATCTTGATGACACATAATACTATATCCTCATATGATGAGAATTTTTGGGAGACTAGTTCCCTACATTGAATTGATTTACAACCATCAATGAAATGGTCAATAATTATGCTTGGATTTGGTATGTAGTCTGCCGCATGCTTTCTACTCGTTTTATGTTGACTTGATACTTGGAATTGTTTTCATACTATTTATTTCACCAGATGAGGAATTTTCTATCCATATTCACTCACTGTTTTCAATGTTAATATTTTTAAAATAAAATTCCCTTAAAATCATTCCACTTCTTATTTAAAATTTCTTACTCCTATTTTGTGCATTAGTCTAATGGACACTATTGATCTAGCTCTCCCAAGATAAGATAAGTTGGCATGATAAACTTCTCACATTTTCATACTTCCCAGTGGTAGAAATATTTTTTTATAAAGATCACATCCATTGATCATCTAAAAATGGGTTTTTAGTCCTATTGAATGTTATATTTGGTTTTTGCATGAAGCAGTCTAAAATTTTTTACACTGTATTATGGATTGATCAGCTTCATGCAAGTAATGTTATTTATAATAACATGAGTATATTCTCCCAGTATAGTTATAAGTTTTTATTCTCCGGTTGCATCTCCAGCTCCAAAATAATAATTTTTAATATAAGGTAAAACCTAACATAGGATATGCACATTGATATAATTTCCATTAATTCCACTAGGTTCTATTTCTAAATTATTCCGTAAACTAGATTAGATCATAACATTATGAGAAGTATGTCTAATATCATAACCAGTTAATTAAATAATCTAAAATTGAAAATTGATGTAAAAATAATCTCTAAATCATAATATTTGTTTATTAAGGAATATTTCAAAATTCTTTCAGAATGATACACTCTATATCTTATGTTTCCATATGTCTAGTTTTCAATATTTTTACTAAACATCCTCTAATACCATCTCTAAAGACCCTGACCCAGTAGCTCGGAGCTAGTGCCTTACATTATTACATTGGCATAGATATAAGATTGTAATCCCAAAGTACCAAATAGATTATTATATTTGGAAAACCAGATACAAACACAATTGTAACATTATTACATGAAAGGAAAAATAGATAAAATATATTAGAAACACCCATAAACTCTTATATTATCCCTACCATTCTATCATAATATACATCTTCACATTATTGGAAAAAACATAAGAAATGGGTTATCTTAGATGCTTAGTAAGGGGATGTAATATAGAAGAATATATCATAAAAATAAACAATAATTTAATGTGAATAACTAAAATAACACATTCTATTATAACATTCTCATGAGTATATATGGTTGGAATAATAGCTGAATAAATAATTACATATAAATAATCACATAAGAATGAAACTAAACCATTGATATTATTATAGTCTAATAATTACATAGATTATCAATTAACAATATCATAATGATGTTATTAATGATGAAAGACATCATAAACATAATATTAAGGCTTTATCTAGGAAAGTACACATATATGAGAAAAACCAGGGCTAATTTGTCTCATGAGACATATCGATGCATCGTGGGGCTATACAGGGCCCCAACCACCACTTTAAAATTCTAATTCATTCTTCATATTAAAGGGGTGGAAAATAATAAGCATATGTATTCATATTGAAACTATCATATGGAATATAGATAATATACCTAAAAAATAAACATAATTATAAACCATCCTAAGTAATTTGATGAATGGTATCCAGATAGTACATCACCAAAAATAATCATAAACAATTTAATAAAGTATGGTAGATTATAAAATAATAGTTAAATATAAATTAAGTATAATATTTAAAATATGACATTTAAATAGATGAAAATACAGTTATAGAATCATTAATAAATTATTGAGAGAAATTCTCTTTTACTTTGGAAGGAAGAGTTCTTTTGGAAAATCATTTCTATTTTTCATTAAAATATGATTATAAACATGTATATCATTGAAAATAAAATGGAATGGAATTATAATTTTGGAAAATTAAAATAATATTTATACATAAAATTTCTAATGATGAAAAAACAGGTAAATAGTGTTTTTAGAAAACTTTTATAAATATGCCACTTCTGTGTTGTTTAAGGGAAAAAACTAAAAAAGTCATTAAAGAGAAAAAAGAAATGATTGTTTAAATAAACCATAAATGAACTAAATTTATTTTTCATGATAAAAATAGTTAATTTAAAAGAATATTATATTCATAAAATATATAATGTAGTGTACAAGAAAATGGGTATGAAATTTGGATATTCCCTTTAATCGAGCTTGTTTATCGGGACGAATTGAAGAAGGAATCTTATAAAACTTGTATTTCCCCATAAAAAAAATAATTGAGCTTAATATAAATTCTTTAAAAATAGAATCAAAATTTCTGAATATTAAATATGTATAATTAATAATTAATTTGAGTTAAAAAGAGATGAAGAAGTACCTGAAGGAAAAAAAGATGTTTCGGAAGAAACCCTTACCTTATGTCCAAAATAGTTATGTAGTTACACTAGATATCCCAGATAATGAAATTAGATTGATTAATAATTTAATTAATAACCTATTATACCATTATTCTATTTTTTAAATCTATTGAGTTCATTTTTGACCTTTTTCATGAGTTATAAGATTCCATTTCATTGTTTAGAAGTGTTCATTTCCCTGATTTTAATGTTTGGTTAACATGTAATCAAGTATGGAAGATCATGTAAATGTAGAATAATTATCCATAATTAAAATTATATGTTATCAATGAACTTATAGATGATTAAATTTTTTTACATATCATATGTTTCCAGATATTAGGTTCATTCATTAGGTAAAACGTTAATGATAACCATTTAGATTCTTTGGAATTTTCTTGATCGTCAGTCACTTGTTTTGTTTTATTAATTAATATTATGTATATAAATTGGTTATAGAACACTAAATAAGTTGTAATATAAATTTAAAATTATATATTAACCATTATAAATGTTTTATGAACATCTTTGAATGTATTAATGAAAATTCATCATCCACGATGGTGGTAAATTGACACGTTATAGATAATATTTTTATTTTTTGAATAAAACGTTGAGGAGAATGGGTTTGGTGATGAATATTTCATTAACATAATAAATAATAGTATATATAATATACTACATTTTTCATGAATATTTCTAACTATGTGGTATGTAATGGATAAGAAAATTAAATAAATTAAAATAAAAACAAAAGAACATAATGGGATTCACCTCTTCGATACATCTTCTTCAGAACCTCATTAATGAACATTGAAATTTTATTTTGTGGTGGGACAAGAAACACCAAAACGTGTAGTATAGGTTTTTTGATGTATTGGGAATATATTGGACAAGATTTAATGATTTTGAGGTATGGGGAGAAGAGGTGGTGAGGGGTGGTATTTATAATCGATGATAGAGGAGTTTTTTTATTTTTTAATTCATTATATTTTTATTTTGGTTCATGAATATAAATAGTTTTTATTCTAATGAATAAATATAGTAAATAGATTATACGATTTTTATATTATGGTTCTCACATCAGTAATGACTCAATAAATAATGTGTTTAACAAATAATGTTATATACTGTAAATTATCGTATTTCACTGTTAAAAAAATCAACTATTTTAGTAAAGTCCAAAAATTTCAAACTAACCATTTTTCAATGTATAGAATTTATAAAATCGAAAAATTTTATGTAAATATTTTTTAATATATGTGGAATTAATTTTTTAAATAAATTCGTTATTTACTAAAAAAATACAAATTTTAACACTATAATTGATATTTTGATACTTTAAAAAATTAATTAAGGTATAATAAAATTACTATATAATTATAATGAAAAAAATATTAATTTATGAGTATATTTTATGAAAATAAATTTTCTTTTCATTCATTATATTAATTAAAAAATTTAAATAAACATTTACATTTCAAAAAAATACAAATATTTAATATCTCATTTTATAACAATAATTTTCTTACTCCATGATATAAATTTATTATATATTAATTCATAAGATACATAATTTATTTTAAACATTCATTGGTGAGGTTACTATTAAATTGGATAAATTACTATTCTTAACAGTGATATTTTTATTCCAACAACCATGTGATTTTTTATAGTATATCATGGTTTTAGACTCGGTGTTATGTGATACATAATATATCAAAGATATTAATGAGACATACTATAAAATCATGGTGTGATATAATTACTGTGAAAATGATTATTAAGTTCCAATGTTATTGGATTTTAGATGATGTCCTCATGTCTTGATATTCTAAGAAACATGTATTGAAGAATTGGAGTTTCATGGAGATTCTTATAGAATATTTCTGAACTCCTTGATAAAATTTAATGTCTTGTTGGAACAATTATTCTAGATTAATAAGATGACTGAAAAACTTATCATACATTTGACAAAATGCATCAATGTTGATACAATGTTTACAAAAAATTAAAATGTATTAATAATGTTGAAGAAGATATTAGGAATTTTTAATCCAAAATTAAAAGTGAAATTTCAAAAAAAAGATATTTTAAGATAAATTTTGAAGCACCTGAATAATTATAAATTAGAGTTATAAGTATATTGGTGACCATGTATTTGAAATTTAATCCCATTATATAGTTTGTTTTTTAACTATTTGTTATGTGGAATATATTAAATTTCATCAAACCGTACATGAAAGGTAAGCCAACTTCCTCTAGGGAATAAGTGGGACCTAATGGGTCGTCCAAAACATAAGAGATCATATCAAAAATCAATCATAGTTCAAAGGATCGTAGTGCCTGCTAGAGGCATAGAGTCCTATGTGTAAGGCCCACGGTGAGAACATCCAGGGATACACATGGATTGAGCCAATAGCCTATAGTTGAAGGCACCCCACCATGCGGGGTGACATAATGGAAGAGTTAGGGGGATTTATATATTCATAAAGTGGTTACTAATTGATAATGTATAAAAATTTAAATGGTGGTTCTAATGTGAAAATTGGTTTTGTGTGGCAATTTTTATCTTCTTTAAATAACTGAGACATTTCCAGTGCCATTCGATCGGTTCAATCACAGATGTCTGATCTCCCATATCACTGATTAAAATTATGACATGCATTATCCTTGATTTGATTTCATCTCCCTTAGTATGCCCCTCGAATTCACAACCATTATTTTCTAGAGTAGCAGGCCGAATCACCATATGTTTAACCAAAGGCCGATATGGTTATACTACGATTGGAATGATGAAACAAATAATCATGCAACTTAATTTTCAGGATTTATATAAATCCGAAAAACATAAAATTTAGTTGCACAATTCTATACGAACAAGAAATCCCCATGGATAAATATTAGGCTTTTAGGAAGTATTAATTTCATTCTTTAATGAATTCATGCACCTGATAAAACCACCCTAAAAGGGAATCCATGATCGTATTTGAAAACACCATTAAATGCAGTGTCATTTAAAACCCATGATAAAGAATTCAATATAGAGATATTTGGATATATTAATGGATCTTCACACAAATTTTTTTGGGGGAATCAAGTAAGATGATACATGATCTATATATAGTTATATTTATGTATTAAACGAGGGGAACCAAGATATAGTAGTTCTTCCACCCACCTCTATTCAAGATATCTCATTTCCTCTAAAAAAAAGGTCATCTGTGATCTTCAATTTATGAAAATGGAATGTAGTTAGGGAAATTACATCAAGGATTCATGAAGAATAAGTGTCCCATGATGATTTATGCATTCAAAATGGAGATAAAACCGTGGTAATGTGACTGGCGTTCATTCACCCTCATCAAGATTCATTAGGAACAACATTCCTCGAAGATATAAAGATCAAAAAAGGGTCTCTATGAATTCTTTGATGGTCTAAGATTTGTGAATCCATCATAGTTCATGAAATATCTGGATACATCTATATGCCACCTCAGGATCTGTGTACTACGATTGTGCTTCATGAAGAATTGGTTCCACAATTATTTAACAATAATTAATGAAGAGGCAGGTTCACACATCAACTTGGTTGATCAAAGATGATGAAGTCAACACCTGAATCACATGAGGTAGCAAACATATTTTAGGGATGTGTGTGTACACAGTTTTGTGTGTGAAGAGAAATAATATAGTGTGAGAATAATTATATAGGAGATAATTGAGTGCATATAATCATGTGCATGAAGAGAAAAATAATATTTCATACATTATTGGATGCATAATTGAAGCCTCATAGATAAGTAAATTCACAAAACATTTGGGTAAAATGAAAAAAATTATCAACAAAAAATTAATGCTTGGTTTTCATGAGATTTAAATTGGTTATAATTGATGGATAAATAAATTTGATTAAGGGAAAGATCATTCTAAGGTAATATAACCATGAAAAAACATTATAATCCAATGAAAAAATATCTCCTTCACCAAGAATAATATATAAGAATCAATAAAGATTATGTTTTAATATAGTGTATCGACACAAAAGTGTGATTTTGATGATTCCCTAATAGTATGGTCCTTCATTGAATTATTTACGGCAAAGTAGTTTTTTGATTAGAGCAACAAAAAAATAAGTTTAAGTGTAGTCTTTTTTTAAATATAGATGAATAAAAGATGGAGTATGTAATGTGATAATTTTATTATAGTGGGAGAAGATTAATAGTGGATTAAAATATTAATATTCATTCTAATTATATTTGGTTTAGTGATAAATCAGTTTATTAGTCATCACCATATTCTTATTATTGTGACTAATAGAAGAAGAAGAAGAAAGATAAGCTTTCAGTTTGCTACTAAGAAGAACGAAGAATTGTTTCCTGTTTCTGTTGTGCATGTAAAAAAGGGAGGAACAAATAAATTCAATAACAAGATATAACTATGATATATAATAGTATTCTCAATGGGCGGAATATTTTATTTGTGTTAAAAATAACATTATAAATGAGGATAAAATTTACTTGATATGCGATATACTGATCTTACCAAGTGTGGAAAAAAATGAATTATTACTTGACTATATTTAATTTCATGTGAAAGGGTATTTACTACTTTCTTTTAAAACATTCGAATGAATTCTTTCTTATGGTTGTTGGGTTTGGATCATTTCCATAGAATGGTAAGGAATAATTACTCTTGTTGTGTAGTGAAATTTGTCAAAATATCATGTTCTATTCTTTACTACTTTAACATTCATTCATGGGAAATGGAAAAGTAAATATGAGAATTAATAACTTACCTTTTCAAAGGGTAAAATGGATAAAAAGTAAAATTGGATAATAAATTCCCCAACAGTGATTCACCCAACCTTTAGGTTTTATTTATATCCCAATATGGTCCTTTTAATTTGAATTAAAGCCATTGGTTATCCTCTGTTGGATTCTCAATAGGGAATCTATTATCTTATTTTATTTCAATTTCTTTCATAAGTAAAAAATGATAGATAGTTTTGGTAAATATTAATTTATCTTTGAGTAGAAATTTATATGTACCAAGAACATGATGAACAAAAAAATGAATGAGAAATGAAATTTGAAGAAGTCCCTCTTCTCTAAAAAGGATTCTATATCTATTTATCTATTTCCTATGGAAACTGAAGACATATCAGGAATGGAATGTAATGTGTAGTTGTCTCCTATTTTCACCAAAAATAGGGATAACCATCTTACATGAAGTGAACAATAGGTATGTATTAGTAAACATGAAAAAAAAATCTCAAGATAAAGATTCTAGCACAAGTGGTGATGATGATCAATCTTCAGCTTCTCAAAAATTATCAAATTATATATTAAGAGTTATTATAATCAAAATTCATGATGAATTAGAGACCATTTTTTGTGGAGTCCTTCAATGTATGTACTAAAAGGTCACTTAACTTGATGGTGAAGAAAATGTTTTAGAGAAAATTTTATTATAAAAAATTACAAAATGTTTAAAGATCTCCATATTGGTTGGAACCTTTGAATCAAAAAAGTGGGAACATGAAATAAATCTCAAAAAATTTCTCAAACAAGTTGAAGAGAATGTTTTAATAAAGAATAATATTTATGAAGAAATACATTAACCAGAATAAAAATTGACAATAAATTAATGTAAAGGATTCAAAAAGTGATGTTTCATCTAATAAGATAATGTAATTTCAGTCATTGATTCAGAAAATATTCATATTTCTTGAATATGGAGTTAAAAGAATGATAAAGGCGTTTTAAAAGTTGATGATTATGATTTAAGATCATCGAATCATCATCAATATGAAATTTATTGATATTGATGTTCTATTTTCCAATCATGAGAAGACACATATTGAGACTTAATAAAAGAAGAAAATAGTTTCTTCATATACTCAATGATTACAATAGGATTCAACTATCAAAAGACCTCCTACATGTGTTAAGAAGATCATGAATTCCGTCAAACATCTATCACAAGTAGAAAATATGAAAAATGTACCATCCACACCGTCTTGTACTATTATTTATAAATCTATTTCTAAAAGAATATTATGTTGAAACAGAAATTATAAACATGTATTGAAATTGAGTGGAGATAATATGACAACCAGCATGACTAGTGTGGATAGTAAAAATAATGTGGAAGTTGGATCCCCATAAAGAGGAAAATATATCATGAATAATACCCAACAACCGCCTAATGAGGATTTTAATAAATCAATATTTTTTGGTCAATGTTGGTGCACAATTTTTTTTAAAAAATTTCATTATGTTATTGGTACAATACACAAATTTTAAATGCACAATGTAATATTATATCAAGGGGGATCAAGGCTGAGATGATGAAGAAAAATACCCAGGTCCATATGAATCTATATTGTACAAATATATTTAGAAATCATTATGACATATATAATTTATTAAAAGTATGTGGTCACAAGGTTGATAGATGCTCATCTGAACATATATCCAAATTTTATGAGAAAATAACATCCAAAAATATATTTTGGGAAAAATGTGGGATGCATGGGAGGATATCTAAAAGATATTTAAAAGAAAATCCTCCTTAGAATATATCATGTATAGAACTTGATAAGAGCATGGATTCTAAATCCTTGAATTTTAAGAATATAACATCAAAATAACTCATATAAAATTCCGCAATCATAATAATCCATGTGGAAAATTGAAACATTCTACAACAATTTATAATTACATGTTAGTTATTTAGACATAATATTTTAAAAAATGAGGAAACATTATGATTCACAAGTTATGGAAGGTGTAATTTTAAAAGAAAATATTATTCATGATAAATAAAATGGGATTGAGTGTTTGAAAACAAAAGGAAACTCCTATGTTAATGATGTTATATGTGAAAGATAAACGAGATCTGGTTACATTGTAAAAGATTGTCTAACAGTACTACCAGAACAAGAAGAAGTCTTTCAGAGGAGTAAGAATATATCATCCATGAAGGATATTAATATGAAAATATTACCATATAAAGTAGAAGTGGTTGTTAAGAGATACATGAAATCAATACATACATTAGAAAAATGTTTATATTGGAAAGTTTGTCAACTATATCAAATGTAGAAACTGTGTTGAGAAAAACATCTCAACCCAACTATTAATATTGATTAAGCAAGAAAGAGCTAGCTTATTCCCATAAACCATTGTGTATTGTATTTTTACATATAATTCATGGATTTTAAGTTCAAGAGAGTTCTTAGGGGGATAACCTGAGTAGTGGGGAATGTAGTCAACTCTTGATAGCAAAGATAAAGAAGTCACCATCTATAAATAGTTCCCCATTTCGGTATTAAAATAAAAATATGACTGATGATCCTTTTTAATCATGTTAAATATGATCAATTTTTTAAATCCATGATAAATAAGATACCATGTTGTCTTGATCTCATTTCCTAATATCTTGAATAAAAAGTGTTCAAGAATATCATCCTTCATGGAGACATGAATGATTCCTAATATGGAAAATCACGAGTTGAAGACCCATTATCGTGTATTCACCATACTGAAATTTTATGAATTTCACTATTTTTAAGATCGAACATTATAAATAGGTTTAGGTGTGTTTCCCATTAGGGGGAGAAAAATAAAGTAGATGATCGAATCATTATTTCAACCACTATCAAATAAATATATTGTAATGATTAATTGAAGAACCTTTCATCAGAAAAGAGTTGCCTCTCATAATATCTAATCAATGGTAATAAAAAATCATTTCACACAAGGGTAATTGAATTAATTAATGTAATATGAAATGTGTATGTTACCCAAGGTCACTTATCCTACAAATTACACTTACATATTTTTTTAACTCTATGTTTATGTGATTGAAAGATTTTCCATTTGATTATTCATCTAAATATTCAACTCAAATTTGGTAATTTTTTTGCAGGGGATGGATGCGAATAACCCTTGAGGACTACTATATTTGTTCTCATTTCATGAGGTAAAATTATTAGTTATTAAGGGAAAAATTTGTTGTCTAAATAAAATTATCTTGTTTTCCACACCATACACAACTCAAGGATACTTAGAGTGGAACGATGGATGGAACACCATTTAATTATGGGATGATACTCTTTTACTAAGAATTTTGTATTTATTGTCAATAATTGGGAGATAAAGTTACATGAAAGTATATAAAATCAAAGGATTGAGAGATGATAATGTTCCACATATTGACACATTCCCGAGGAATGATCATTGATTGTATTTCCTCAAATTCAAAGTGAGATATTGAAGATACAAATTTTTAAGGAGTTTATTTGTTTTTAAATATTTTCATTAGTTTTCAGTGGTGAAAATTGGATTGGAATATGTCAATATTTTCAATATGATGAAGAATTTACAAAATTAATAGAGCATTTATGAAGTACGCATGCCTTTATATTCTAAGAATCATCAATTTGAAGACTTTTAATTTCACATTTATTTGTGACAATAGATTTTATGATTGAATAATTCTATTATTTTAATCAGTTTATTTATGAAAATTTCATAAGTTAAATTACATGTATCATAGATGATCCATTTTTACTAAAAATGTCAATGTCTTCTTAATGATTAATTAGATCATTAGAATTGGTAATCCAAAAAGAAAATTGGAATTTATGGAGAAGAATATTTGAATATAAATTGATAATGTCTTGAATAATTCATCATGAGATAAATATGTATAAATGTGACAATGAATTTGATATTCAATCCCACTATATACTTTTTTTAACTATGTTTTATAGGGTTTATTTAAAAATTTGGGCCAACCATAAAAGGTATCAATGAGAACCTCGATAAGGTATCATTTGGTACCTAATGAAACAACTACAGACTAAGATATCATCTCATCAAAAAATTAATGGTGGTAGTGTAGCATAGTTACTATAGGTGGTAATCGACCATGTGTGTAAGGCCCGTGGGATGCATGGAAGATGTTATGCATGCATGTGGCCAACAACATGTGTGAGAAATGGTGCCACCATGTGGGTTATCATTATGAATGGTAGAGGGGGATTTATTGATACTTCAAGTGGTTCTTAGTTTATATAATACACCCAAATATATGGAGGTTTTTTTGTGGGTTGGGTTTTGTGTGGAATTTATCATATTAATTAAAAAACCAAACAATTCTTGTGTTGTTCAATATATTTGATCACGACTGTATAATCTCCCACATTGATAATTCAAATAATTTTTTTTTCATTTTTTTAAATTTTACATAATCATTCTCCATTATCCACTATAATGAACCACCATGACTCTCTAGAGGAGATGTCTGAAGCACCGCCGATTGAACTCAAGGACACCACAGTTGTACAATTATCATAATAATAAAACAATCATGATTGAAATAATTATGAAACATTCTTTTCTTGATTTATATGATTCATATGATCAATGAAAAAGTTGTATAATTTTACTAAAACATTCTATCACCATGGATAAATCTTGGGAATTCAGGATTTATGAGTTTCTTATGTTTATAAATTCATGTACGTGAGGAAACCACAAAAAAGTATAATCTGAGATCGAAATGTAAAATGCCTTGAAATGAAGGATCATTTAAACCTTTGATTATGAAATCAAAGATGATATCGTAATATATATAAATAATTCATTAATCAACATATTTTATGTGTATTAATGATAAAATCTACACAAACCAGAGGTAGGGATCCTTTCCAATGAAATGAGGGGAATTCAAATGAAGTTGTGCTTCTACTCACCTTCATTCAAGAGCTATCTTTTTCTCTGTAAAACTATGTGTATCTAATCATCCATTTACATGAAGGGAATGTAGTGATTCATGATCCATAAAGTACTTATAAATAAGAAGGGTTCCACCAATATTTCTTCTATTATGATGGAGAAGACCATGTGGACATGTGAATGGGAGTGCATTCATACTTGCCATGATTCACAATGAAATGCATTCTGTGAATCAATAAGGATAAAAAAATTCATCTCACAGTCTTTCCTAATGGTATGTGATCTAATAATCCATCCTAGTTTTAGAAAAATATTGAGGCATCTGCAATCTAGTTCATGAGTCATTTACTCACACTATGCATTATGAAAAAATTTCTTTGTGGAACATGAAGAATATTTCA
Source organism: Viscum album (assembly GCA_963277665.1). Classification (NCBI taxonomy): domain Eukaryota; kingdom Viridiplantae; phylum Streptophyta; class Magnoliopsida; order Santalales; family Viscaceae; genus Viscum; species Viscum album. Next base: position 1,766,915,143 of record OY728120.1, read on the forward strand.
CAATGTATATTTTTCACACATCAACATTCTAACATGAAGAAGAATAACTAAATATGTTATTCACATGTGGAAATAACCTTACCCAAGGAAAGTTTTCATGTATATTTTGGTCTGTGAATAGAAAAAACGGCATGTGTGATGAAGAATATAATAGGAGACAGTGAGGTCATATACATGTGTGTGTGTGTGGAGAAAAAATAAACATTCAACGCATGAATGCATGCATTAGTTAAGGATGATACAATAGTAAATATAATAAATCATTTGGTCAAACTAAAACATATTTATCAATAATAAATAATTAATAAAGTGAATTTTATTTAAATACATTCTAATTAAAGAGGTGATTTATTTTTTTATATGAATTATAATTCATGTATAATATTATCTTGGGTTTATGGAGCAATCAGGGTGAAAAATTATATGGGGAATTTATAATAATAGAGAATAACAATTCAAAATCATGTGTTGATATTGTGTTTCAAATAAGAAATATTAATTGAGATAATTCAAATATAATATGATCATAAATTGACTTAATAATCACAAAAGTGTTTTTTTGATTCATTAAAAGAATAAGAAGAATCAGTTCTATCTATTTTTGAGTACAGAAAAAATAATGAAGAAATGTTTTATGTGCTTATTTGATTTTATAGGGAGAAGAAGATGAGTGACTGACCAAATTATAATTTAGTTTAATATTATTTGGTTATGAGAGAATTTGGTTGAGTAGTCATGACCATATTCATATTATTGTGACTGGAGAAGAAAAATAAGAATGTTAAGCTTTCAGTATTCTTTTGTGAAGAAATAAGAGCTGTTTCATTCATTTTTTTGGTAAAGTATCAAATTGAATAAGAAATTAGTGGAGAAATTAAACTACACTATGACATCAAACCATAGTCACCACAATTGGAATACATTATTGGTGCTATAAATATCCTTATAAATAATTAATAGTATATCCTCAAAGGTAGTAAAAATATCTATCCATGCACTATAAAACATGAATATCCAATTGACTATAGTTCATTGAAAGTGGAATGGTATTTTCTACTTGTTGTAACCACATTAAATTGATTAATTTCAAGGGGTTCTGTGGTCAGGATAATTTATAGAGCATTCCAAGAACTAGATGCGATCATTGAAAAGTAAACCCTATATAAATATAATGCTCTATTATTTACCACATTAGTAATATTTCATGTGACATGGAAAATATAAAAAGAGATTCAAGATCCTAATAGGTTGAACCGGTAAAGGGATAAAAATTTTAATTGGATTAATAAGTCCCCAGCACTGATTCACCACTCCTCTTAATTCTAGGAATATCCCAATCATGTCCTTTCATATACTCGATCCTCCAATATGGTCATAAAATCAAATATATTGTTGAAAAGATATAATTTATGATTTTTTTAGTTGGTATACAATGTAGTCTTTTCACACTACCAATTATTCTTCTGTTACATTATGTCATAAACCACCACAACCAAATTGAGATAATGTGTACGGTAATTCCATTCTTGTGGCCAAAACTTTTATAACCATATGTCACAAAATTATCACCTTGTATCAACACTACTCCAAGTGTGATCCTAGATGCATAATAAAACATGGTATACTCTTTTCATGAATCTAGTAGGACCATGATCAGTGTGGTAATCAAACACTTCTTGAATTACTAGAAATAATTATAATTGGAATTATACAATTCAAACACAATCCCCTTTATGGTGAAGCCCAAAAGTGGTGTTTCTAAATGAGAAATGTTCTGAATGAACATCTTATGGTAACCGGAAAAACCTAGAATGTCACGACCCGACCTCGGGGCCCGTGCCGTGACTACCCCAAGCCCGCCTTCCATAGGCCAGGGGCTGGCGACTAGCACCAAGGCGTAAAATCCCAATAACAGGGAAGGCATTGCCTTTATAAGTAACAACCACCACAGAGTCAGCAAGCGGAAAGTAACTACAAGTGCAGAAAAGTAAAGGGGGCCGGAAATACAAGCCCAACTGTAAAGTACAACTCGAAAGGGAAAAACAGCAGCTGGAAGAACGAAGCGGCTCCTGGGTCGTCCGCCTCGATTCCTACCTGAAGGGTAGGTACAGATGGCTCAGCTCCTGGATCGTCCACCACGGATCCTACCTGAAGGGTAGGTACAGATAGCTCCTCTACTCCACAGGTCCTGTCGTCTACTCCGGGTACGTCCGCCCAGTGGTCCACCTCCGGGTACCGACCTGCTCCGCAAGTCTCAACTGCGATCTGCGCTGTCCGTCGTCTGCAACCAACACAACGAAGTGCGGGCATAGCCCGTGCAGGGGTGAGTATAAGCTACTCAGTAGGGACCCCGAGACCCTTAAGGTCTCACTAAATCCAACATGGATATCCACAAAGTAAAGGCAGCAATCACGAAGTAACGTCAGACTCTACTTAGGTATACGCCCATACATATACCTAAGTCATCAAGTAACCCATCCAATCTCAAGGATACACAAAAATCATGAAATCAACGGATAACCATCACCCAGGTATATGCCCATACATATACCTATGTTATCAAGCGACCCATCTCAATCATGAGGAAACGCAAAGATTCATTGACTCAGCTCAAACCAGGATTTTCATTATCGAAACCGTAACTGCTGAAGAGCCCCGTCTCTGAAGTGTGTAGTAGTCCTATCACGACTCCGAGGCTGCCGCTCACTAACCTAGGACTGCTGAGGTACTCCTCCTGTCGAGTACTGCAGGTTTGCGGCCAACTACCGGGCGCTCCGTCCGCTGAGGGTCTGTCGCCAAATACCGGGCGCTACCCAGATAGCCTGCTGAGGTACTCCTCCTGTCGAGTACCGCGGGTCTGCTGCCAACTACCAGGCGCTCCGTCCGCCGTGGGTCTGCCGCCAAATACCGGGCGCTCCGTCCACTGGGCTAGTCGACTCACTCCAAGTCGAGTCGGTCAAGCAGTCGTCAGGTCTCAGCCGGCTACACGGTCTCCGTACTCTGCACGCTCGTCTCCACCGTCGCGGGTCTGTCGCTACAACCAAGCGCACACACTCCGTAGAGTATCGTGGGTCCGCCGCTACAACCAAGCTCTCCACCGCCAAGGGTCTGCTGCTGCATCCAAGCGCACCACCACTGTCAAGTACCACGGGTCCGCTCCACGAGCTACTGGTCGATACTCCAAGTATCACAAGGTCCCGCGAAGAAGTGTCTCAAAGGTCCGTCTCGGCACAGGGGTCTCCACGCAACAGACGGCGCGTCGATCGGACGCCCGGTCTGTGAGTTATTAGCCTTTTCGTCCCAGGGGCCCGGTTGGTTTCGTGAGCGAAACCAATCCCGGCCGTACCTCAACTGCACCCCGAACTCCCATAGGGTATACTCAAGGGGACCGTTACTCAACGTAACCACTAACGCCGCTGACGGCTCGTCAAGCGAACGTCCTGTCTGAAAGATATCAGCTTTCCCGTTTCAGGGGCCCGGTTGGATTTCGGGTACAATCCAACCCGGCCATACTCCGTCTGCATCCAAAACTCGGGCGGAGTATGTCAAAAGTTCCGTCTCATCAAGAGGAAGTCAACGAAACAGACGGCGCGTCAATCGGACGCCCGGTCTGTGAGTTATTGGCTTTTTCGTCTCCGGGGCCCGGTTGGTTTTTAAGGCAAAACCAACCCGACCGTACTCCATCTGCGTCCAAACCTCGGGCGGAGTATGCCAAAAGATCCGTCTCACTAAGAGGAACACTACGCGACTGACGGCACGTCAATCGGACGTCCGTAGCTCAAGATATGAGCGTTTCCGCTCCGAAGGTCCGGTTGGTTTCGTGAACGAACCAACCCGTCCGAACTCAAAGTAAACCGAAACCTTGAGTGCGATATACCGAAACGACCGTCTCGATCCAAGGATCGCGTTGCCGCAGACGGTTCGTCATTCGGAGGTCCGAGGCTCAAGTTATGAGCCAAAAACCAAAACAGGTTCGAAACGGGGGGGTCCGGGTCCAGGCCGACCCGGCCCGACCCCCCCCCCCCCCCCCCCCGGGGCGGTGCGGCGGCGGCGCGGCGGCCGGCGGCGGCGGCGGCGGACGGCGGCGGCGGGCGGCGCGGCGGCGGCGGCGGGCCGCGCCGGCGGCGGCGGCGGGCCGCGCGGGCGGCGGCGGGCGGCGCGGCGGCGGCGGCGGGCCGCGGGGGCGGCGGCGGCGGGCCGTGCTGGCGGCGGCGGCGGGCCGCGCTGGCGGCGGCGGCGGGCCGCGGGGTGTCCGCACGCGGGGGGACAAACTCCCCCGCTGTTTCCTTCTGGCGGCGCGGCAGAGCCGCGCCGTTTCCCTTTTAAAACCGCCCCCCCCCCCCCTCACGTGGGGGGGGGGCCTGCTGGCGCCGAACCAAGGGGGCCGGATGCCCCCTTTCCTCAAGAACCGCCCCCTCTTTAAAAGAGGGGGGGTTTTATAATACCGGTCGGGGAATTAAATTCCCCGGTTTTTATGGCATCCGGCCGGCCCGCTGGCCGGCCGGTTTTTACCAACGGGACCAGAATTTCCGGTCCCGCCCTCGACTTCCGACGCCGGCGGCCCGGCCGCCGGTCTTTCCTTCCGCCGCGGCCTGGAACCGGCCGCGGTCTCCTCGTCCCGCCGCGGCCCGGAACCGTCCGCGGTCTTCGTCGTCCGGCGCGGTGCGACGGCACCGCGCCCCTTTCGCCGTGCCATGAATCCTCCCAACGCGGCGCGACGGCGTCGCGTTCTTGAAGTCTCTCCTCGGCGAAGCGCGACGGCGTTGCGTAAATTAATTGCACGGCAAACCGCGTGGTGCGACGGCACCACGCCACTTTGCTTCCATCGCAAGAATTTAAACAAGAACGTTGGAGGGGGGTTCGGCCGTGTTCGTGCGGTCCGGCCCCCCCCTCGCGTTAATAATAATAACACAACTTAAAGAAAATCATGTCACACGTTAATCTTGCTAAAAGCACGATCAAGAATATAATGAGGAATCCAAAAGAAAATTGACAACCCCTACCTTGTCGTCGTCGTCGGACGAGAGGTCGTCGCGGGATTGCTCGTCGCGGAAGAAGGGGGATCGTTGCGTCGACGCGGTATCCGGCGTCGCGTCGCCAATCTCCGGATCAAGACCAAACGGATTTAATTAGTTTAAATCCGTTGATATTGAAATTAAAAAGGGAGAAGAAAAGATCCGATTCTCACCTTAGTTGCCGAACGAGGATCGGCCGCGGAAGAAGAGGCGTCGCCGAAGAACGTCGCGGGTAAGGCTCGTTGACGTCGCAGATCACGGTGTGCGTCGTCAAAATCCGGTCGCCGGCGTTCTTCGCGTTTTTCGCGTTCTTCGCGTTCTTCGCGGGGAGATGAAGAAACAAAGATCCTCTCAAATCCTTTCAAAGGATTTTTAGGTTGGTCTTATTTTATAAACATGCCAACAAACGTAAAAGCGTAAGTAACGACCCATTTAATTCGTTGAATTAATTCAACGAATGAAACAGCCCATTTAATTCACGAAATAAACCGCCCAATTAAATGGTCTGTTAAGAATCTAAGAAACCGCGTCAGTTGACTTTCAGTTTCTTTGACGGGTTTTCGCGGGGGCGTTACTTAGCGGAAGAAACGGCGGGGCTCGTGCGGGCCCCACCTCACAAATATCCTACCAAGGGGTAGGATATTTCTGGATAGCATCCTATCCAGTTCAACTCAGTTCAAGCCGCCTTTAAGTGGCTTCAAGTGGCTTCCAAGTGGCTTAAGCGAAATAAAATAAAGTTGTCGCAAAATTATTTTATTTCTTAACTTTAAGCCCGAAAATTAAAAACCACATCCGAGCAAACGCAACTCCGGAAGAGGCGTTTCTAAGCGAAACCCGGCGCTGCGATTTCATCGGTGCCCTCAGAATTCGATTCCGGGCACCGGTTCAAAAGTTAGAAAAACCCGCTCGTCCGTTCACTGAACGTACCCGAGCCAAAACTTCGGAAAATGATTCCGGGCACACCAGGCCTCGGAATCAGGTGCCGTCAGAAACTGCGTTCTTGTAAAATTCCAAAGAAAATTAAGAAAAAAATTTCCTTGAAATTTACGGGTCTTTACATTACTCCCACCACAGGGCTTTACGTCCCCGTAAAGCTTCACCACAGACTTAGGGAAACAAAGCGGTACTGAGCACGCATCAGAGCCTTCCGCTTCCATGTGCTCACCTGGAGGTTCCCGCGCTGCCAAAGAAAGTGCACAAGAGGAATCGACCATCCTCCTAGGATCCGCTCCTGTCGATCGTCGATCCCCACAGGAACCTCCGTACTTGTCGCCCTGTCATCGACGTCCAACTCCCCGGGGTCGATGACGTGTGAAGAAACATACACGTATGTCCACAGCTGAGACACGTGGTGAACATTATGCACCCGGTGCGACTGAGGTGGTAGGGTCAAGCGGTAAACTTCCTCGCCTACCCTGCTGAAGATCAAAAGGGTCCATCGAACTTCGGAGATAACATGCCGCCTCGGCCACATCTCCGAAACCTCATCGGGTTGAGACCGTATAAGAACGTGTTCGTCACCCTCGAACTCAAGAGGTTTCCCTTTTTAGGTTAGAACTGAACTCAAACTCCTGCTGCCACAGGGGTAGGGTTGACCAACTCAAGAGTGATCGGTCACACCCTCTTATGTCTGAGTTTAACATGAGCTGCCCAGGGTTTCCTTTTCGCCGACCAAGGAAAACCCATTCCGACGTTTGCCTAAAACAGTCAACCGGGGTATGATTTGTGAATCAAAACCATACCCAGATCAACGTCGTAAGGCCTCTACGCTGCCACCAAGAGATTCCAACCGAAACTCTCGCCTCGAGGTCAAATCACACCGTCGGCGTAAGCGTGATTATCGAGTCTCCTCCCAAAGGTATCTCCAGACGTGAGGGTCAAGTCTACGGCTTACCCGGAACCTCTAGGTCTGGGACATGATTCGTGGAAGGGTAGAATGATTGGTTCCTATGTCTATAGATATGGCAGCTCGTAGTAGACATAATTTGTACCCCGAATCATTCTTAGAGCTCCTGGGTCACACTCCTTGACCGCAAAGCAGCTATTCTCCTCCCCAGCCCTCCTGCTCCCTGAGCCTGGCGGGGACTACTAAGTCGGGTGGTCGTAACATGTCGAAATGTACACCACCACATGCTGCTCTCCAAGCTCTGCTTCCACGTCTGCTACCCTGCAGATTCATCTGTCCTTAGCACTTCCTCCTCCTGAAACATTTTACACGCCCAAGTCTCTGAGACTGGCACTAGTCTCCTGCCTTTCACTGCTAACGTTCACAACCACAAAGGTTCTCTCTAGCATCCTAGCATAGGTAGGAATGCATAGAGGAAAAGAAATGGTTCAGATGTCCTTTAGACACACTTCGCTCAGAAGTTCGAGTCTAAAGAACTGATTACAACGTAACCAACGAGTACCAAGATTGATTGGTAAGCCACGTTGAGTGCTCTGCTTCCGACATGTCGTACTGTCGAAGCTGTATTAGCTCCAGAAAACTCACAACCACCTCCTCAAGCCAGTCCTCAGCCGCCTACGAGTCAGGCTCACTTCGAAACTTGAGGGATTTCTGATGCTAAAACATATGTAAGGCACTAAGCCTGTGGGTCTCTGCTGACCAACAGGTAGTGACATAGCTGGCGCTCTACCCGTAGGTACTAATCCAGGTATCGGTTCGCGTACCGAAGCCTCGTTACTATAAGGACCAACCTCATGGTCACTCTCTGGAAACATCTGGAGCTAAGATCATCATCCGCTCTACTAGTATCCAAGCTAGGCGTAGAACTCTAGCATTCGTCTCCATCCAGTCCACTGCTGCCTGGGAAATCTGTCTCGCCTCGTATCCTCAGAGGCCTCTACTGCTGGAACTCGTGCATCGCGCTCTGCTAGCGTGCACCGTCAGCTAGTGGCATCTGCTGCCTAACGGGTGGTGGTGCTGCTGGTACACCACCCGAAGGTGCCAACACTGAAAAAGGGCCCTGCACTGGAGTCTCGCTGCTCGGTGGGCCATCATGAAAGAAACAACGTAACACGATCAAACGATTATACCTGGTGAGCTGACCTGGTTTGAGCTGTTTTAAGGGGAAAAACCTTTGAAAACACACACGCAATCAGTGTTTTCGTGCACAAAGTCGGAAATCAGTTGTCAGGGTCCTGGTGTATGGATACGTCGGCCGCCCGCACCAACACTGGACTCCCTGAACCGAAAACCACACTCGGTACTCTCAACACTATTGCTTCACAGAAAGAAACATCAGAGTTATAAGTTCTGCGGTAGAACCGAACTCCTCTGATACCAATTTGTCACGACCCGACCTCGGGGCCCGTGCCGTGACTACCCCAAGCCCGCCTTCCATAGGCCAGGGGCTGGCGACTAGCACCAAGGCGTAAAATCCCAATAACAGGGAAGGCATTGCCTTTATAAGTAACAACCACCACAGAGTCAGCAAGCGGAAAGTAACTACAAGTGCAGAAAAGTAAAGGGGGCCGGAAATACAAGCCCAACTGTAAAGTACAACTCGAAAGGGAAAAACAGCAGCTGGAAGAACGAAGCGGCTCCTGGGTCGTCCGCCTCGATTCCTACCTGAAGGGTAGGTACAGATGGCTCAGCTCCTGGATCGTCCACCACGGATCCTACCTGAAGGGTAGGTACAGATAGCTCCTCTACTCCACAGGTCCTGTCGTCTACTCCGGGTACGTCCGCCTAGTGGTCCACCTCCGGGTACCGACCTGCTCCGCAAGTCTCAACTGCGATCTGCGCTGTCCGTCGTCTGCAACCAACACAACGAAGTGCGGGCATAGCCCGTGCAGGGGTGAGTATAAGCTACTCAGTAGGGACCCCGAGACCCTTAAGGTCTCACTAAATCCAACATGGATATCCACAAAGTAAAGGCAGCAATCACGAAGTAACGTCAGACTCTACTTAGGTATACGCCCATACATATACCTAAGTCATCAAGTAACCCATCCAATCTCAAGGATACACAAAAATCATGAAATCAACGGATAACCATCACCCAGGTATATGCCCATACATATACCTAAGTTATCAAGCGACCCATCTCAATCATGAGGAAACGCAAAGATTCATTGACTCAGCTCAAACCAGGATTTTCATTATCGAAACCGTAACTGCTGAAGAGCCCCGTCTCTGAAGTGTGTAGTAGTCCTATCACGACTCCGAGGCTGCCGCTCACTAACCTAGGACTGCTGAGGTACTCCTCCTGTCGAGTACTGCGGGTTTGCGGCCAACTACCGGGCGCTCCGTCCGCTGAGGGTCTGTCGCCAAATACCGGGCGCTACCCAGATAGCCTGCTGAGGTACTCCTCCTGTCGAGTACCGCGGGTCTGCTGCCAACTACCAGGCGCTCCGTCCGCCGTGGGTCTGCCGCCAAATACCGGGCGCTCCGTCCACTGGGCTAGTCGACTCACTCCAAGTCGAGTCGGTCAAGCAGTCGTCAGGTCTCAGCCGGCTACACGGTCTCCGTACTCTGCACGCTCGTCTCCACCGTCGCGGGTCTGTCGCTACAACCAAGCGCACACACTCCGTAGAGTATCGCGGGTCCGCCGCTACAACCAAGCTCTCCACCGCCAAGGGTCTGCTGCTGCATCCAAGCGCACCACCACTGTCAAGTACCACGGGTCCGCTCCACGAGCTACTGGTCGATACTCCAAGTATCACAAGGTCCCGCGAAGAAGTGTCTCAAAGGTCCGTCTCGGCACAGGGGTCTCCACGCAACAGACGGCGCGTCGATCGGACGCCCGGTCTGTGAGTTATTAGCCTTTTCGTCCCAGGGGCCCGGTTGGTTTCGTGAGCGAAACCAATCCCGGCCGTACCTCAACTGCACCCCGAACTCCCATAGGGTATACTCAAGGAGACCGTTACTCAACGTAACCACTAACGCCGCTGACGGCTCGTCAAGCGAACGTCCTGTCTGAAAGATATCAGCTTTCCCGTTTCAGGGGCCCGGTTGGATTTCGGGTACAATCCAACCCGGCCATACTCCGTCTGCATCCAAAACTCGGGCGGAGTATGTCAAAAGTTCCGTCTCATCAAGAGGAAGTCAACGAAACAGACAGCGCGTCAATCGGACGCCCGGTCTGTGAGTTATTGGCTTTTTCGTCTCCGGGGCCCGGTTGGTTTTTAAGGCAAAACCAACCCGACCGTACTCCATCTGCGTCCAAACCTCGGGCGGAGTATGCCAAAAGATCCGTCTCACTAAGAGGAACACTACGCGACTGACGGCACGTCAATCGGACGTCCGTAGCTCAAGATATGAGCGTTTCCGCTCCGAAGGTCCGGTTGGTTTCGTGAACGAACCAACCCGTCTGAACTCAAAGTAAACCGAAACCTTGAGTGCGATATACCGAAACGACCGTCTCGATCCAAGGATCGCGTTTCCGCAGACGGTTCGTCATTCGGAGGTCCGAGGCTCATGTTATGAGCCAAAAACCAAAACAGGTTCGAAACGGGGGGGTCCGGGTCCAGGCCGACCCGGCCCGACCCCCCCCCCCCCGGGGCGGTGCGGCGGCGGGCCGCGCTGGCGGCGGCGGGCGGCGCGGCGGCGGCGGCGGGCCGCGGTGGCGGCGGCGGCGGGCCGCGCTGGCGGCGGCGGCGGGCCGCGCTGGCGGCGGCGGCGGGCCGCGGGGTGTCCGCACGCGGGGGGACAAACTCCCCCGCTGTTTCCTTCTGGCGGCGCGGCAGAGCCGCGCCGTTTCCCTTTTAAAACCGCCCCCCCCTCACGTGGGGGGGGGCCTGCTGGCGCCGAACCAAGGGGGCCGGATTCCCCCTTTCCTCAAGAACCGCCCCCTCTTTAAAAGAGGGGGGGTTTTATAATACCGGCCGGGGAATTAAATTCCCCGGTTTTTATGGCATCCGGCCGGCCCGCTGGCCGGCCGGTTTTTACCAACGGGACCCGAATTTCCGGTCCCGCCCTCGACTTCCGACGCCGGCGGCCCGGCCGCCGGTCTTTCCTTCCGCCGCGGCCCGGAACCGGCCGCGGTCTCCTCGTCCCGCCGCGGCCCGGAACCGGTCGCGGTCTTCGTCGTCCGGCGCGGTGCGACGGCACCACGCCCCTTTCGCCGTGCCATGAATCCTCCCAACGCGGCGCGACGGCGTCGCGTTCTTGAAGTCTCTCCTCGGCGAAGCGCGACGGCGTTGCGTAAATTAATTGCACGGCAAACCGCGTGGTGCGACGGCACCACGCCACTTTGCTTCCATCGCAAGAATTTAAACAAGAACGTTGGAGGGGGGTTCGGCCGTGTTCGTGCGGTCCGGCCCCCCCCTCGCGTTAATAATAATAACGCAACTTAAAGAAAATCATGTCACACGTTAATCTTGCTAAAAGCACGATCAAGAATATAATGAGGAATCCAAAAGAAAATTGACAACCCCTACCTTGTCGTCGTCGTCGGACGAGAGGTCGTCGCGGGATTGCTCGTCGCGGAAGAAGGGGGATCGTTGCGTCGACGCGGTATCCGGCGTCGCGTCGCCAATCTCCGGATCAAGACCAAACGGATTTAATTAGTTTAAATCCGTTGATATTGAAATTAAAAAGGGAGAAGAAAAGATCCGATTCTCACCTTAGTTGCCGAACGAGGATCGGCCGCGGAAGAAGAGGCGTCGCCGAAGAACGTCGCGGGTAAGGCTCGTTGACGTCGCAGATCACGGTGTGCGTCGTCAAAATCCGGTCGCCGGCGTTCTTCGCGTTTTTCGCGTTCTTCGCGTTCTTCGCGGGGAGATGAAGAAACAAAGATCCTCTCAAATCCTTTCAAAGGATTTTTAGGTTGGTCTTATTTTATAAACATGCCAACAAACGTAAAAGCGTAAGTAACGACCCATTTAATTCGTTGAATTAATTCAACGAATGAAACAGCCCATTTAATTCACGAAATAAACCGCCCAATTAAATGGTCTGTTAAGAATCTAAGAAACCGCGTCAGTTGACTTTCAGTTTCTTTGACGGGTTTTCGCGGGGGCGTTACTTAGCGGAAGAAACGGCGGGGCTCGTGCGGGCCCCACCTCACAAATATCCTACCAAGGGGTAGGATATTTCTGGATAGCATCCTATCCAGTTCAACTCAGTTCAAGCCGCCTTTAAGTGGCTTCAAGTGGCTTCCAAGTGGCTTAAGCGAAATAAAATAAAGTTGTCGCAAAATTATTTTATTTCTTAACTTTAAGCCCGAAAATTAAAAACCACATCCGAGCAAACGCAACTCCGGAAGAGGCGTTTCTAAGCGAAACCCGGCGCTGCGATTTCATCGGTGCCCTCAGAATTCGATTCCGGGCACCGGTTCAAAAGTTAGAAAAACCCGCTCGTCCGTTCACTGAACGTACCCGAGCCAAAACTTCGGAAAATGATTCCGGGCACACCGGGCCTCGGAATCAGGTGCCGTCAGAAACTGCGTTCTTGTAAAATTCCAAAGAAAATTAAGAAAAAAATTTCCTTGAAATTTACGGGTCTTTACATAGAAGTATAAATATATCAAATATATTCATGGGATTTGATGATGTTTTTCTATAATTTCTCTAACAAATTTTAATAAAAGAGAAACACTAGGGATGACCTTGGTGATTCTCTTGAAGAGATATTGTTATCAATCACTCACTACATAATATTAAATTATTATTAATATTTTTATACAGTAAAACTAAATAAAATGGAGGTTTTAAAATTTATAATGAAATATTAAATTTAAAGATGCAAATTCAATTCAAACAACATGATGTTAGAATGAAAGGAGAAATTCCTAAGAGAATCACCTATATTTAACCTTTATTATTTTATTATTAGTTTAAAAATTCATTACTGAACATACTCCATTATATGTGTGAACATCTTCTTCTTTATACAGTTTTGAATATAAGGTTCTCTTGATGATCACTAAGAGATCACATATCCACTTCCTCAATCAACATAATATATTGTAAAAGAAAAATATACTCCTTGGGTGGAATGTGGAGACAAAAAAGCACATTTCGTACAAATATTCACCAAGAAAAAACAATATGAAAATTAAAAAAATGAGAATTAATGTTTAAATTCTTGTTTTCAAAACAGGATTAGTCCACTGGGAATATCCATTCGTTAGTTACTCATGCTGATGAACATAAGAGTTCATAGTGGAAAAGATTAGAGTGAAAACTTAAAAGACGAAAGTATGATAAAATTAGTGGAATAAAAAGGATAAATTACACTAGAAATATATAATACTATTACAACATAAAATAAACTAGAAAATAATGAAAATGGACTCCTATAGTGTCAACCCTTTGAAATGTAGAATGGGTACATTTTTATAAGGAGAGGGGATATAAATTTTGAATCCAAATTTTTCCACCAAATGATTTCATGTGGGATACAAAATTAAATACTAATTTGGGAAACTTTGTCTTCAAAGATAATTTCTAATATCTCTCTTAAATTGACCAAAAAAACATTAGCTTCATTGGTGATTTTTAAAGACATTAATTGAATATTTTCTCTAGTACATTATTCTGCACAGGTGACTATTCTTATTCCAATTCATTTAAATTATCATGAATTATTTGCATTGAAAATAGAGGAATAAGGAATGACCAAATTTTAATTTTTTTGAACATATACTTTCTATTAATTCCAGAAAAATTGGATCTTATATTGTTTTTCTATTTAAGTTATTTGGGCGCAACATCTAAAATATCCTGATCTTTACATAATTTTTGAGGCACAAATTGTTAGATTGGTTTTGGACTTCATATATTGATAGATATTTGGGTCCAAAATAATGAAATGAAGCCCAATTATTATGGAAACCTATGAAAGAATAAATTTGAAATTTTGATCAGTGTCGTATAATCTATAGACGAAATAAGAATTTTAAATAAAATAGTTTAAATAGTAAATAGTCAATTTTATAAATTTATCTAAAAAATGATTCTACAAAACCATAAAATGTTAAAATTTCTCTTAAAAATAAACGATAATGGGGAAAAAGATAAGATTAAATTTAAATTAATTTAAAATATTTTCTCTATCAATTCCACCACACTTACAGGATGAACTACCAACCATGTGCTAGGTTATTACTGCCCCAAGTTAGTCAATTATAGAATTTTATCCCCAATCCGATGGTTAGGGTGGTTTCTTTAAGATAAACCACCACGAGTGAATTTTCTCGGTTTACATGAGTAGACTAAATAATGGACAACCATAAAAGATATTAAAATTTCTAACCTGAAATATAGAATAAATATAGAATTTTAGGTCTACTGTTGAAATGAAAATAAGATAGGGGTTTTCCCTATTGACATTCATTATGTTCTTGTTCATATGTTATAAAGGTTATTATAGAGGATGTATTCACAGCACCACCTATGTCTAGGGCTCTTCTTATTCTTAAAAAATATCTACTTTGGTTGTATATTATTTAATATCCAAGGCCGGATCAATTTTTTGTTAAAAAATTTCAGAAAAGGATTAGTCAGAAGACAATTCAACGTGAATTTGATTAAAACATGAAGAATCAACAATGAAAAATCCCCCTTTATATTTTTTATCTTGTGAATTGGTATATTCAAGAAATAATATTTGAAACTCAATCTCAATAGGTGCATCTTCATTATCATCATCCAAATAAAGATATAGGTAGAGAGATACTGATTTATCAATTTCAATGATGGATAGATCAAATTACAGGTTATCATCAACAATTTGCTTCCAGGATTAATAAAAACTATGTTGATCTACCATAAGTGATTCATCTTGAATTTTTACTTAAGGGACATAATAGAGTAATTATTGAGTGCGAGATGTTTTTATTAATTACCTTTGAAGATTTTTCTTACCCACATCTGGTTCCTTAACATAAAATCTAATTTTTGAAATTACATCCACCACTCATATTAGTTTACGTTCCATATTAGTTTGGTGCTCCTAGAATGCACGTACATATTTAGTTATCCATTCTATTTTCCTCTTAATTTTGATAATTGAATCACTAATAATTTTCATCCTCTCTTCCATATCCTTTTGAATTTTTTAATTCACCCAAGTTTCAATAGTCAATGGGGAATAATTTGAATTAAAATCAACAATGAAAAAAGATATTTTTCTAGTTTTTCATATTTATGTTTTTTTTGTGTTTTTAAGAAAAAATTCAACAATTTACAAAATGTGAAAAAATAGAGAGTGAAGAAAGCATAGATCCTTGGAAATATGTCCAATTTGATGAATAATTTTCGTACAAACTCTCAATATATTTAAAATTATGTGTTGCACAAAGGCTGACCAAGGTTGTTTTCCTATGGAGATATTGTGGTCAAGCATTCACTACTTCAAATTCACTTATTTTATATATATTTATTTGTTTATAAAATAAAACTAAATGAAATTATAGTTTTAAAATTTATAATTATTTATTACAAAATAAACAAAAAATTAAATGAAGACATAATTAATAGAAACAAAATGACATTGAAATAAAATGATACATTACTTAGAGAATCACCCATATGAAACCCTCATTATCTTATTATTAGTTTCAAATTTACATAATGAAATAAATATATCATATGTTTCAAAATCCTATTCATCATGTGATTGTGAATTTAAGGTGCTATCAATGATTACAAATAGACTTCATATCCACCTCATTGGTTGAGGGAAAATATTACAGAAGCAATGGTTCTGCCTAAAGAGAAAAGTGGAGACACAAAGGCATGTTCCCCAATAAGATCCCCATAGAGTAAATCATATGAAATAAGGAATATTAATAATATATTTTCAAATACTTGGGTTAATTACTTTATTACTCCCTCAATAACTCCCTCAACTTAGCTACCCAAGATCATGAGCTTAAGAGTTCGCAGTGGAGACAATCAGAGTGGAAAAAATGATTAAAATATAATAGAATGAGGGGAAGAATAATAATAAAAAATAATAATTTTTTTTTTAATATTAATTGATAAAATAAACTAAAATACTAGTAAAAATATCCACATATAGTGGAAACCTTTTGAAATGAAGAGGTTAATTTTGATAGGGAGAGTGGGGAGAATTTTGTTCTCCAAATCTATCAAAAAGTTGTTTTAACATGAGGACCATATTTAATGAACGATTTTTAAAATGGGAAATTATTAAAAATTGTATGTATATCTATCATATATTGAACCAAAACATATTTGCTTCATTTGGAGAATTTAGATAGATTTATGTGTGATTTACTCTTGGTATTTTTTCTGCCACTATGACTATTTTCATTCTAATTCATCCAAATTACCATGTCTTTATTTACTTGATTATGAAATAATAAGGTGTGTAAAATTTAATAATGATTATTAATACAGATATACTCTTTGTCCATGTATAATTTCATATTATTTAGGTTTTCCATTAACAAGATATTGTCCCAATATAAAAAATGTCTAGATCTATGAACAAATTTTGAGGCTCAATTTTTTAGCATTATTTGGGCATTCAAATGGTGTATTGATCTTTGGGACTAGAAGAATGAAATAAAGATCAAAATATATAGAAACATATAAAAATAACTAGTTTTAAATTTTGATTAGGGTCGTAATTGATATGGAGGAAATAATGAAGACAAATAAAAACATTAAAATCCAAAATAGGCCATATTAGTAATTAAGATATTAAATTAATTCTAAACTATAAAAGGTGAAAATATCCCCTAAAATAAATCTATTATGGGATTAAAAAAAATAAAATAAAATTAAAACAATTGAAAATATTCTCTCAATCAATTCCCCCACACATTATAATTTCACTCTTTGTCAATAATAAAATTGAAGGATCAAAAATATTTTAATGAATAATTGAAAACATAGATTAATTATCATTTCAAATAAAACATCTTTCCATCAACATGAATAAAAAATAACTAACTCATAAAAAAATACAAAACCGATCAATATCAGGTTATTGGTCTGATTAATTTCACACATACCTCCACATAAAAACATTTCTCTATTCACTCAAGGATTGTTTTTGTGGGGTTTTTTTAATTCTATAGAACATATATGATTTCCATATTCTTGTTGTCCTCCTAGTATATCCACTACACAGACTCAAAAATTATTCTATCAAGAGGTATTTTTCTTTTGTTTTCCTGAGTTTGATGTTGTACATGTATTAAATGTAAAAAAATCAGACGCAGAATGATGAGGGTTTAGATATAATGTGAAGAAAATTCTTGAAAACACTTTTTTCTCACGAATTGTGTGCTCCTCAGTAAGCTCAGAAATGAATCACCACTTAACAAATGTTCCATTTATTGGAATGTTCACACTTTTAATTTTCTAAATAAACCAAAAATTTCATCCCTATTTCCCCCAATTTTAGGATTGTTACAGCTTGAATGGGGATCTATATTTCTATTAGGATATATGTTTTTGAGGAAAGAATAGGAATATTTTTATCTTCCAAAATTGGTGAAGACACAACCCAAATGTGTAATGATATTTTTGTCCCACCATCCATCTTTCCATAATGATATTTTATTCACCAAATTCGAAATAATTATGACAAAAAAATTTAATTTATCTTTAATAGATCCTTCAATTATTTAAAATACATTTCATATTTACCTCCCCCATAATTGAGTTCAAAAATAATCATTAATACACCATCTAGAGAAGGTTTTAATGGGATACATTGATTTTAATTTTCCTTCCTAAGAATATATTTAATGGATAATAAATTCTTAATAAAGTTACAATGAAAATTTAGGCCAACATAAGAGTTATATGAAAAAAGGGCTTTCAAGGTGGTGCAAAAATCAAACATTACACATTCTATCAAAACTAAAAGAATTGAATAAGATAATAATATAATGTTATAGAAAAAAACATGTCTCAAGACACTCTAAAAAGATAAAAATGTAATTAAATGTCAAAAAGTTTTAGAAACCTCTCAGGTTGTACAAGATTGTCAATTCACATAGTACTGGTGCACATGAGTTTCAAAATCAATCAAACTTCATCAAATTAAAATACTGTAAATAAAGAAAAATAATCCATCCTAAAATAAATTATATCCCCAAACATTAAATTAAATAAAATATACCAAAAATAACAATATTTTTTGAATTTTCCAAATTATTCGATTTATCTTACGAATCCTAAAAACACACCATAAAAAATGAAAATGGAATATATGAAAAATTCAAAAGAAACCCCATGAAAAATAATTCTAAAGCCCAAAACAATTCATTAAAAAATATTGAAATCCGACCCCCATTATTATTCCATTTACAACTCACATTATCACTAAAATCAAATCTAAAAAAATATAACGCAGAAAATAAATTGGAATTTTAAAAAAGGAAAAGCACTACATGATTTATTTTTTACTGGTGACCTTGATTTAAGATCCTAATTGATACAACATTAAAAATATAAGAAGTAAATTAAAATACTTAAGAAAAAGACTTAAAAATAAATATATTGGGTAATTTAAATGATTAATTTGTGGTTTATATCCTTAAACTGTTGATATGTTTTTATAGCCCCAAGTCATTTTGTTAAATAATTTTAACCCCGATTAGAAGGTGGGTGTGGTTTCTTTAAGATGAACCAATACAAGTTCATTTCCCAGTTTCCATGTGTAAAAATCAAGAATAAATAACCCCTGAAATGTTAAAAAAACTTCCAACCCCAAATAAATAATAACGAGATAATTTTAGGTCTAGAGTGGGAAGAAAAATAATATAGGTGTGTCAATATTTATTTCAGTGGTGTCCTCCTCTTTATGGTATAAAATTTGTTATAGAGGAGTTAGTAACACCACCCCCTACTTATCCATATATTATTCTCCAATAACCACCACCTGGGGGGTCTGTTATTCAACATACATGAACTAAATTATTTTTACTATGTGAAATTTTTAGAAAATGAGATGCGAGAAAAAAATTCATCTCAATAATATTAAAACATAAAGAGTCAACAATGAAATCACCCCTTCCAAGTATGTCATCCTAGAAATTTATCTCTTAGAGAAATACCATTGGTAACCTAATATCAACACGTGCATCTTAATTAAAAATATTCTAAATCATGATAGAGGTAGATAGATTCTAATTAATCACTGTTAATTATTTTAAGATCAAGTTTTAGGTTATATTCAACAAAGTGATTCTCATATTCTTCTAAAACATGTTGGTCTTATATAAGTTCATCAACATGAATGTGTACATAAGGGACCTCTTAATGAAATTTTTTATGTTTTTTATGATGTTATTAATTAATTTAGTAACTCATTGACATTTTTTGGGTTTATTAACATAAAAATTGATTGGTAAAATATCGTCGACCATTGGTTTTCGTTCTGGTTTTGGCTCGTGTTTCTGCTCTTAAAAGGCATGTACATATTCACATATCCATTATTTATTCTCTCGAAGTTGTGAATTTAAGATTTATTAATTTTCAAACAAGATTTAATATCCTTTTCAACATCATCATGGACATGATATTTTTTAGTCCATGTAGAATAATTTGAATTGAAAATCATCACAAATGAAGTAATATAAAATAGTTTTTAAATTTTATGAATTTTTATTGCTTTTATATTAAAAAAATAAATTATTTTAGAAATATGAAATAAATATAGTGAGTGAGGACCTCATAGATTCATAAAAACATATCCAATTTTATGTTAGTTTTTTCATACACACTCTCTAAATATTTACAACTATGTGAAATATAAGGGTTGGCCTAGTCATACTCTTAAGGTGTTGTTACGGTTAGGCAGCCACTACTTATAATTCACATATAATTATTATTTTTAAAAATTTTCATAAAATAATAGTAATGAAATTGTGTTTTTAATATTGAGAATGAAATATTAAAAATTAATAGGAAAATTCAATTAAAACACAATGAATGAAAATAAAATGTTGTTATAATGAATAGGTGCATTCCCTATAAAATTACCTAGATTGAACGTTCATTGTTATATTATTAGTTTTAAATTTAAATAATGAAAACAATACATAATAAGTTTCAAAATAATATTATTCCTAAGGTTTTGACAATTCGGTTCCATCAATAATCACTGGGAGACCGTTTAACCACATCCTCAATCAAGGGGAAATTTGAAAGAAGTGAAAAATATTCCTTGAGAGGAAAGTGGAGACACAAAGGAACCTTGGATGATAACACCCCCTTCGCCTAAATCTTATAAAATAAGCAACATTAAGAAATAATGTTCAAGGAAATGGGTTCATAACTGGATTACTACCCTTGGGACATCCTCAGGTTACGTACTCAAGATCATGAGAATATGAGTTCACAGTGGTGAAGATCATAGTGAATAAAAAAAAGAATAACATATGAAATAATGATAGGAATAAGAATAATAAGATATAATAAAAATTTAGAATATAATTTAAATAAAAAATAAACAATAAAACTACTTAAACTGGAAACATAGAGTGAAAACCCATTGAAATTAAGATGTACATTTTTATAGAGATATTGGAGAAATTTTTTGGCTATAAATCATTCCATCAAAATTTTTGATGTGGGATCCCCAATTTAATGACCTAATTGTAAAATTAGATATTCTTGAATGTTTTTAGAATCTATTTCTCTATTGATACAGAAAATTTTAGTTTTGTTGTTGATTTTGGGAGATAGGTATGACTGATTTACGTTGGGAATTAATTATGCATAACTGTCTGTTCTTATTCTAATTCATCCAAATTAGTATGAATTTATTTCCATGAAAATAAATGCTTATGTCATGGAAATTTCAATATATGTTGTTAGTATGTATTTAATATTCCTGAATTTATAATTTTAGCTCATTTCGTTTTTCAATTAATGAGATATGGTCCCAATATAAAAAATCTCTAGATCTATGCATTGGTTTCGTAGACTGATTTGTGACCTATATTTGGGCCCATAAATAGTGTATTGAGAATTGGGTCTTGAATAATGAAATTAATCATAATTAAAATTTAATCCTATAAAAGAAGAATTTTGTAATTTGGATATATTAATTTAATGTTATGTCTAAAATGCAGAATAAAAATAAATAGTTGAAATCCTATATAATTCATTTCAGAAATAAAGCTCAAAAATAATTTTAGACCATAAATATGAATATTTCCCATAAAATAACATTATGGGGGTATTAAATTATTTAAATTAAATACCAAATAAGTTAATACATTTTCTCTATCAGGATGCTCCCAAGAATCCAATGTCTGAATATTCTTTGGGTCCACTAACACACCTTCATTAGAGATGATGTGACCCATGAAATATACCATATTGATCCATAATTTACACTTAAATAGATTTTCATATAGCCAATTCTATCCCAGTGTACATATTATGATGTCGAGATAACAAGAATCATCATCATGTGTCTTATAGAACACCATGATTTCATCTTCAAAAGAAACCACTAACTGATCTAGGTATGGGAGAATGATTAAGTTCATCAAGGTCATAAACATAGCCAAAGATTTGTAGCCTAAATAGAATCATGATGAACAAATATTTTCCATACGTACTTATGAAAGAAGTACATTATATATCAGATGGTCTAACTATGATCTGATGATACCCTAACCTTAATATTATCATGGAGAAAATACAATATCCACTCAACTGGTTGAAGAGATCATCGACATGCAGAAGAGGATACCTATTCTTCACTTTCATCTATATCATATTCCTATAATTAAAATCCAAACACAACATCCCATCATCCATATTATAAAGAGAAACTAGATTAGACCAAGGAAACATTCATAGAGAGAAAAAAACTATATCCATAAGTTATTATAGCTAAGTATTATGTTCTTGAATCTCTAATGGTTCCATTATATAAGATTAAATATAAATGAGTTCATCCTCAGGCATGGGATCAACTGTAAATTTAAAATTTCTAATAGGTTGAAAACATGATAAGTCATTAGGAAAAAAATCCATGAACTTGTTTACTACAGGTGTAAGGACATAATGATTCTCATCACCATCATCTAGGAAAATACTTTCTACATCGGTGGTGATCTCCCACAGTTCCAAACATATTAGACATGCACATCCTTCCATGATATTCCACTCTCCATGATGAACATAATAGTTACCATCGTGGGAGTAAAGGTAAATATCATAGTTTAACAATCGATGCGATCTCGATATGATACTAGCTAATCCATACCAATGATATATTCAAAAACTAACATGTAAAGAATGTATGGATCCTAAAAGAAAACGATAATAACCAACCTCATGAAAAAACTCATTTAATAAATATATGTCCCTCGACTGCACTCACTATGATATTTTAATCATCCTACCACCACTCACAAACCCCTCATTCAGAATCAATTCAAATGTCGATAAAATTTAAAAAACTAATATGATCTGTATTGAACTAAGCACTAGCCAGTATAGAAGGAAAAATAAATTGTATATATGATTGTCAATGGCCCATCCTCACAATCCAGAAGGATAGGATGAATTGTATGCCACATTCCTACCTCTCATACAAGTAATATTGTATGATTCCTCTATACTACACTAGTATACTCATAAGGATTCTCTTCGACTGATGTATAACATACTTTTCTTTGACTACCACCAGAGGACCTCCATCATCCTGAGAGATATGGGGTAGAATACCCCCTTTCAGTGTTTTGTCTCTTACTAGATTGTATGTCATTACCTATCAGTAATTTATTTTTACAATACCTCTCTATGTGACCCATCCTTTCATAGGCTTGGAACTCCACTGATGTATTGTGACACTATATACTAATGTAAACCGACCTACCACATTGGTGGTGTATTATTCGGTTACTGCTTTGAGTAACTGATCCTTCACCCCCAACACTATGTTTTCCATTTCATGAGTATACATTCTCATTGCAATGATTCTAACTCTTGATGTATGTACCTCCTAATCATATTGAAGAAACAAATCCATTTCATTCGAATCATCCTTCACGTTCGCATAAGAAATTATCATCTAGTCCACCAACTTGGAATAATTATTCTGTTGAAAGAAAGTAACCAAAGACTTCATATCACATTTTAGTCCATCAGAAAAAAAACAATCACTGTAGTAGCCTCATCCCCTTCCAAATATAGAGGAAACAAATGAAAATAAATGAAAAATCCATCATAGTCTATCATAGACATACTTTTATAGGTCAACCATATAATCTCCTTGTTATTCTCTATCTTTAGTGTCTCTTTATAAACTTATTCCATAATCATATCCAATTTTTTTCCATACCAGGGTATCCATCTTCTCATCCTAAATAGTAATATCCTACAAGTATTTTTCTTATCCACCCAATATCTATGAAACCAATTTCACTCAACTTTCTGAAGGAATATTTAAAAGGTAAATGGTCACCTAGATAGACTCAATCCATAACTCATATTCCATTGTTCTACCCTCTCTATTGAATGTTAGGGGGTGCTACAACTGGAAATTAATAGTTATGTAAGATATATTCTGCATAATCCACCCTAGATCTCAATCCATAATCTATATAATGAGAGAGAAGTTCTCTGGGAAATTATCTCTAGAACCTTCACCTAGAACAATCAGAGCCGCTCACTCCACTGTTGGAGGCACATTTATATCAAGGTACTTCTATAGTCCTATCAACAGACATCATCATAAATTTGTGTCTCAATAATCCCAAACACACATATTATGTCCCATATCACATCATCCAAACATATACATAATTGGAATTTACATAAGGATATAACAATTCATCCCCAATATTCCATTACACATTCAAAACCAGGTCACTATAACTACCCTCAACCACTCCTCATATAGTTCATGGATTCATCAACTAAAACACATTCATATTTCATGATTTCTCATTAGACACCCATTTATCAATTTAATAAATCAAAAATAATCATTATTTACACTTATCAATTTCTTATTGAGAACCACTTCGTTTTTATAATACTCAAGTAAGGAAAATCATTATCATTACTACCATTTACATTGAATATTCATTTCCATACATACCTAAAATGATGTGTTTCATGTAAAATACTGTTCTACCAGAATGATACATGTATTCCAAACTCTCATTCAATTCTATCCCCTGAGGAATCTCTCAGATAAATAATAACAACCAACAAAAAGTGCATCAACCTAGGTGAAGTGACATTAAATATTAAAATAAAAAATAAATAACCAAAACCCCCCAGGTACTTGGGTTTTCCACCATACATGGGTTTGATACCATCATTAATGATCACATGTCGAAGGCCACACTCATCCTAGTATTCTATATGCCTTTACAAATAGTATACAATTTAAAGGAGATAAAAACTCATTGGATAAAACATTGTATCTGTCATAACCCAACCCATGTTTGGGATAAAGCAGAAACTACCACCAGCATACCTCCAAAGTCCAGGTGTATCTACAAGTGGTGAAGGAATAACTAATCTTAGGGATGACTTTTTGTAAGTACATGTAAGAACACAAACAACCAAGTAAAAGAAAAAGTGTATATGTTAATAAATAAATGATCCAACTCTACTATAAATAAGACAAACATGAATGGAACACTAAATAATACAATGTAAAGTTGTTTAAACTGGACTGAAAATGGAAAAAAAATACATGCTCGACTAGAAATGTGTCCCAAAATGACAGTTAACTAGAAATGTAAAGTATATAAGAAAGACTGACTCTTGTATCCCAGGATACAACCATCGTACACAGTCCAAGCACCATGTATCCCTAAGCCACTCAAAAGTCACAAATGATCTTTCCACCATTTGAAAAAGACACAACACATGTTGGGTGAAGACCATGTAGAGGTGAGTATATACATACCCTGTAGAATTACCTAATAGGGTGAAGGGGGAGATGTAGGACATACCATAGAAGTGGAAAGTATTAGATATTACATTGTATATTGAAATAGTAATGCTTAACCCAACCAAGAGTGAATGTAAACTCATTCAAACACATGGAGATAAACATGGTGAGAAGATTAAATTATCATCAAATATTTTCTACTTATATATGGTGAGTAGACACATCCAACTAGAAGAATCTAGTCACGGAAATCACGTGCATACCCCATGAATCTTCACCTTTTTTGGAAGGAGAGTAGCCAAATGAATGGTGTGAATTCAGAAGGTTGAATTTATATATAATCAATCAATGAATCCGAAATAATAGATTTTGGTGACCTCCATCTCACAACTCATCCTAAGAATAAGAGTCACCGAAAATTCCAAAATTCCATCAATTATGCCCAATATCCCAAGCATCTTCCATGAACCCAAATGTATATGGAACATTATCACCACACCTTGATATGATATTATTTGGGTGGAAAATAATCACCTAAATGGGGTTTTCTATGTCAAAAAATTACATATTGGAGGGGAATTGATTCCTATTTATTTTTATTCCAAATATACACCAGGCCACGTTTCTTTATTGTGCCTCATAGTAGAAGGAACACAATTTCATAATAGAGTTGAAGCACCCTTGTGCGTCAGGTGGGGTCCACTCATATAGTAGTTTTTTAGGACCCATAACTATATTTATGGGGGGGGAGGGGTTCCACTATAGTGTCATGGGGACCTATTCCCTATTATAATATCGGTGTTCCACCCTAGTTGTTGAGGACCCACACCCTATGATAATAGGGTGGTTCCACATTGAAGGTAGTGAACCCATGACCTTGCCGATGGAGGGATACACTCTAATGGTTGAGGACCCACACCTTGGTTTCACAAGGGGGATCCAATATATGAAATTGAAGACCCACACCCTAACTGGTATGGGGGTTCCACACAGATGTAAATGTAAATCACCCATGCCCATGTTATTTGGGGGGGGGGGGTTCAACTCTAGAATAAGTCTCTCATGATCCTTCCTGATCATAGCCATCATTGAGTGTCACCTCAGATTGGATCCATTCTCCGAAAATTTCACATCATAACTATAATGAAACAAATTAGGTTAATATTTGGTAAAAACGTTGCATTTCACCACATCACGTATGAATGGGGCTTTGTGGGCCCAAGCCACGAGCTCAAATTAATTAACAAAATTTTGTATTGAAATGACCACCTTATTTTTTTAGATAAAATGTCACAAAATGTTCATTATTATGATGTATAATGAGGGATATATATTTTAAACAAGATCCCTGAAAGCACAGATGATTTTCTCCTATTGAATAGTCAAGGTTCCAGTGCTCTGCTATTGTGTATAACAACACTCGGGTCGAATCCTCGTCAATGATAATTTTTATTTTCAGTTGTTTTTAGTTAATTGTATTCTGATTGGGGGGATTTTTTGTAGAGATTATTAAATAATTTATGGATGATGTTTGATTTATCAATTTTTTAATGATTGGGGTGAGTTCATTATTGGGGATTTTAGCTTATGATATCCTTGATCTTTTCTTTATATTGCATTAAATTAATACCCACTTCACAAGATGATTTCGATCAGCATTCCCAAGTGATAAAGCTATAATACAAGACGTAACATAAGATAGGGTTCTAATAATTACCATTACTAGTTTATGGTAGTGTATTTGTGGTTCCAATAATCATTGTAATCGACATATTAAACAAAACATGTAATTAATCCATGACATATAATGTTCAACATACACAATATAAACTCAAAGAATACTTATCGTGTAAAGGCTCTCAATCACTTAATTTCCACAAATAATAACTCACCCCCATTGTAGATTTTCTCAGACATTTAAATTATTAGTAATCTGGTTATAATAATTAGGATGATAAATTAAGAAGATAAGAAAAAGATAGAGATAAGAAAATATTGGTTCCACGAACACACACAGAAATGATGAAGGGAATTAAATAACGACATTAGATTGAATGAGAAAGAAAAATATGGGAAGGGGATTCAGCAGTATTTAAACTATTTTAAGAACATTAATAGTAAACTACATAAGGTGGATGAGAATAAGAGATATTGAAGAATAAACTTGCATTAAAAGAGAATTACAAATAAAGAGACCTACAAGATTACAAAAATGAAGAACACAAAAGTAAATAAAAACAAAGAGAGGAGGATAGGTATTTCAAGTGAAAACATGAGTATCGAAGGTCCTCTCATGCCCTTGGAAAAGTTTTGGTCGTGCCAATATGTGCTCTTCTCTTCTGAAATGCATACTCTTTTCAAGGATAGGAGGGGGATGTATTTATAGACCAATGTTGTGGAGTATTTGCATTCCAAAACTACACCTCCATTTTCATCGCCAATTTGATAAAATAGATGCCAAATATTGAGATATTACCTTATTAAAAGTTGTATATAAATATCTCCTATGTCCACTCGGAATATTTTGCATCCATTGGACATAAGGAGCCAAAGTTATGGAATATTGATTAAACAAAGATAATCTGTCCATTTTAATCCAAACTTTTTAAGTCCAAAATGTGAATGGGTTTTCAAATAGGAAGATTCGTTTAAATCTGAATGATTTATCCAATAAATTCGACCACCTATATCTTCAATTTCACACTTCAAAATCAAAACATGATTTAATGATTACATCATGATATACTAGTACTTTCTCGTGCTATTGCATGACATTTATGATTACTGATGTTTCATTTAATATGATAATAGTATTTATAAAATTTTAAAAGAAATAATAATGTTGATAAAGAAGTTGATAAATTAGGACTTAAAGATATAATAAAAATGGATAAAAAATAGAACTATTAATGGATTTCTATTTATTTTTGTACTATATATTTTATAAACAAAATCTATTTTCTTGAGATAATTTTTGGATAAGTGGAAACCATAAAAAAACCTCTACATATCAACCTCACAATGTTTCTTCTTCCATTATTAATCATCATGAGTATAAATTTTTAAAAACAATATTGATACATATATATCCCAAAGAGAAATCTGAATAGAATTGCAACCCACAAAATAAGGGAGACCAACTGGAAAAACAAATAGTCCAACACATGGGAGACCAAATCCACAATGTTTGATTTCCTATTATGCAAAAATATAGCATTTAATAAACACCTATATCCTCTAACAGAACATGGTGGATCTCTTCCACTCAGGGGAAGCACATCGACAAACATAAAATTTTTAAATGATCCAGTGGAATTAAATCACACCAAAATCAGGAAGAAGACAGATGAATCTTCTGGAGGAACAACCAAATCCACCGATCCGAAGAGGTTAGAATCATTGATCAATAGGATTGACCATTAAAAACACAATATCTTGAATCATACCTCTACTTCCCATCAACTGTTCTAACATTTGGGGCCTCTTGAAGAGCAATAAGATAGAATTGAATCTCCCTAGGATTTTGACATGGATTCATAGGATTTCTGGAGACAACTCCATTGAAGTGGATGATTTTTATTGAGAATAATATGGTAAGTTTGTGGAGGTTATAGAGAAATTTATTATATGGGTGATCAACTAAATAGATTATATATCACTCAGAAAAAACAGTAAATAACATTAAAAATAATAATATATATACCTCTCGATAGTAATATTAATCTTTGCATCCCACCCTTCATAAACAAATATTTATTTTTTGAATTTGTGTGTGCCATCTCTTCAATCATAGGAGAAGATATTCAATAATAATAATTTTCATAGTTAAGAAGAAAAAATTTAAAAATAACAGTTACAAAATAGCATATTTTAAAGTAAACACATTTTTAGAGGCAAACTAATATTATATAAGGATTATATTTGTGATATAAAATTTAAATAAATATATATCAGTATAAGTTTTTTCATAGAAAAATTGAAATTAAAAATAATTTGGATGAAACTACGTATTGGTAGAATGTGAATTAGATGAAAACTATGCACTACTATACTATTACAGTAAAAACATATGTTTTCCATCTCATATTTTTCTCCTCGTGAAACATGTTTTTAAAAAACAACAGACAATGAAAATGAATCAATTTCCAAAAGTATAACAAACTACAAAAATTACTTATTAAGGATAATATCTTGAGGCCATGAGTAAAAATTCCATGTACATGAAACTTCAATGAAATAGTCACTATTTTAGTACCTAATGCAAATTCCAGATGAAGAAACTGATGTATAGTATTTATTTTTTCGTTTAAGGGGGAACACTAAAATTTTACAGAACATAATATATCTATGATATAACATCAACACATAATCAAAATCATACCTAAAAAATCCAAAGTAAATCCATCAGTTGCATAATATCCCTGAAAAAATGAAAGAGTCGGATATTTTCACTATGAACATTGAAAATGTTACCATGAAAAACATTATTTTAATACGTAATTGAAAATAAATTGACATACCTATAATAAAGAAGATCTAATTGGGATTCCACATATGATTTCCAAACCATCACGTTTTTTCTACCTTCTACCGATTCTAGGCTAGTAAAATGGCTAACCCACAGGAGTCTTAGTGCCTACAAAATCATCCAAATTAAAGTTGTAGTTTTTCTGGGATTTTTATTTCTGAGCTATAGTTGTGGAAGAAGAGGTAATTATCCATGAGTTTTAGCACTTAAAAAATCATCCAACATGTTTACCTATAGATACAATAATGTTAAAAAATAATAAGACATACTAATGAAGATTACTTATGCCATATTATGCAGTCAAAACTCACATCCTATAGGTATTCATTCAATACATACTAATACTACATATCAAACTATCCAAATCAACTTCCTATAGTTATCATCAGATATTTGGAAACAGTTTTCCATAAGAAATATAGAAACACTTATTAATAAGAAATACATAATCAAAACTAAACTCCTCTCATATTGAAACTCATTGTTTTTGAAGATCACCTTGACTATATTAAAGTTTTCCTCACTCATAACATATCAAGATTCATTCATTACATACTAATGGTAAATATCAAACTATGTAGATCTACCTAAAATAGTGATTATAAGCAACATGGAAGCACTTATGCATAAGAAACATGGAAATGGTTATGCATATTAAATGCGTAAAAATATTATGTGTGAGAAATTGGGAAAAAATTGAATAATAAATCTATAAATATCTCTGTATAAGTAATATAGAAACAATTACATATTAAAAATATTGAAACACTAAATTTTTAACACTGTGTAAGAAATTATGTAAATTACATGGCCATCTGAATGAAGGTTCTCCTAATTGATATTTCCAAGTAATATAATGATATGGTAGGTAGAACAATTTAGAGAAGTCAGTGGGGACGTAAGAGCTTCCAAGATAGAATGTGACATTATTAGGGATGGAAACATAATGAATATATTCTAAAAAGTCAAAAACTCTAAAAAAACAAATACTAAAAAAGAGGACATATTCTTTTTTCTTGCATGCATCTATAAAGGGTAAACATACATGTACCTTCTATTTGTAACTATCTTCATTGTACATATAATATATCGACTGAAAAAACATTCCATGTTTCATTCCATTCAACTTGGGAAATAAAGGACAATAACATATGAGAAAAAAACATGTGCAATGAATCCCATATTTCCAATAATACGATCAACATGTGAAAATATATGTCATCCCCTACCAGTGATGGCTGGTATGATTGATGGATGGTTGAATCTACATAGCCCATGTATTCCACTAATATGCTCTGCATCATTTCTCATTGAAAAAAAAAACAGTAGTGCATCATGAGAATAAATGGAATGTAAATAAACCAATGTAGGGGGTGACTATCTACCATCTGTAAAGATCTATTATAGTTTCATGTGCTTGAGGTATCAATTTTAGTGGAAGAAATTAAATTCACACAGTGACTCACCCATGCTCTTGGGTTATCTCACATCAGGAAAGTGGTCCCAACATAACCAAACCAAAGTGTGCATTCCATGGGTTTATAATTGCATATTTTATTTGTGATTCATTGAATATGTAACTGAAGTGTTCTGTGAAAATAATCAGTATAAAAAAATATGTACATTATGTTAATCCAATAGATTGATCAAAATGATAAATGCATCCATTAAGTATCAGTTCAATAGATGAAATTGATAAAATGCCCCTTCATCTCTGTTTAAATTGTCCTAACATAAGCAGGGATGAAATATGGTATCATTTCCATCAGTTAAAATCATTTTCATTCCTTATGATTACTTAACACATCTCTTCAAAATGATTCACTATTGTGTTATGGTGCGTAGAATTGAAACTCAACAACAAATACTTTCTAACTACAAATTCAATATTGACATTTCCCTCGAATTTAAGTGCCAAAAATTACAAAATATTATAGATAATAGAGAACTTCAAACCATTGAATCAATGATAATAAATGGGACATTTCAATGTGAACATCACAGAGATATTACAAACATTCCAAAAATATTCTGTAGGAACCCTAGGATGAGTTGAGAGGTTTGCGAGTAGGAAAAGTTGAGGGAAATTATATGTGGGAGTGGGTTTACAAGGAGGAAATGAAAGGGGAATGATGCAGAGGAGGTTTTTTGAATAATGAAGCACAAATTTAACTTTGACAATCCTTGCTGGAGTTGAAAATATAATCAGTAGTGGGAGCACGATGTTATTACATTTCTTCAGGAACCATAAGTCGAGCAGGGGTAATTGCGAGTGATAACTGTAAGAGTATCTTATAGAAATTGTGAGAAGGGGTGAGTCTTATCATACTTAATATTTCATCATTAAAGAAAACATTGACTGTTAGAAAATAATCATTAATGGCTCAAGGAAAGAAAAAAACCATTTCCTAATGCCGTAACATCCCAGCAAGCTCCTCTTTCCATTTTACTCTTACTCATGGTAGTCCTCCTATTTCCTGCACACTTAATCAGTCAAACTAGACAAAATAGATAACATTAGTGCCTAAAATTCCAAAACAGTATAAAAAATAGATAAATTAAAACTATTGAAACAATGATAATAAATAGTACATTTTAATGTGAACATCACAAATATCTTACAAACGTTCCATCATTATTTTGCAGGAACCCTAGGACAAGCAGAGAGGTTTTGTGAGTTGGAAAAGATGAGGTAACTCACATGTGGGAGTGGGTATGTAGGAAATAATGAATAGGGATTGATGTGGAGGAGGGTTTTAAAAGAATGAAGCACAAATTTCTCTCTGAGAAACCTTACTGGAGTGGATAATAAAACCAGGAGTGGGAGCATGATGTTAGTATAGTTCTGTAGGAACCGTAGGTCGAGCAGAGTGTATTTGCAAATGAGAACCAAAAGAGTGTCTTATGGAAATTGTGATCATGGGTGAGTCTTATCATACTATATATTTCTTCATTAAAATAACATTAACTGTTAAAAATCCATCTTATATGGCTCAAAGAAAGAAACAAACCATTTCCTAAAGAAGAAACATCCTAGCAAGCTCCTCTTACCATTTTACTCTTACTTGTGCCAGTCCACCTATTTCATGCACACTTAATCAGTCAAACCAGACAAGTTCAATAATATTGTTATATTCAAAAACAAAAAATCATTTCTATAATAGATAATAAATGAGGATTCAAGACAATAACATGTTGACCAGTTGGGAAGCCATATTATAAATTGAGCCAAAACTACAAAGTAGTAGTAACATTATATTTGGAATGATTCCTATGAACCAAATGAAAAATGTGAATTTATTCATTCATGTAATACATAGTACACTAACATATATTTGATTCAGATTGATTTACCACCACTTCAGGTTTTTGAATTTCATGGTAATAAATAATAAAGGTAATTTTATCATCGACATAATTATTTCATTTCTAATTATGTTTTCACAAATATTTGAGGTCTCTTTCATCACAATTAACATTAATATTTATATCCCTGATTTCCAGAGGGATCAAAATAAAATTTTTTCTATAATAAGTCCACATGTTAGATGATCATTGTCATTCACATCAATTTGTTATTAGTATGCATTTTTAAAGCATCCAACGTTAATCTGTGGGAACCCTAGGAAAAGCGAAGGGGATTTGTGAGAGGGAAAATCGGACGGGACTCACAAGCAGGTGCGGGTATGGAGGGAAGAAATGAAATGAAATTGATTAAAATGAGGGGTTGTGATATACGAATCCCGATGTACTCTTTGGAAAAGATTTCTAGTGTTTAAAATAAAACTAGGAGTCAGAGCATGATGCCAACAATGTTCTACAGGAACCGTAGGTCGAGCCGAGGGTAATTGCGAGCGAGAACTGTAAGAGTATCTTATCAAAATTATGAGCATGATAAAGTCTGATCATAACACATATTTCTACATTAAAAACACATTAACCATTAAAAATTCATCATAAATGGACTAGGTAAAGAAACAATCCATTTCTTAATGTAGAAACATCCCAGCCAACTCCTCTTAAAATTTTACTCTTAGGCATAGAATTCTTCCTGTTTCTAGCACACTTAATCAGTCAAACCAGACCAGATCAATAATATTGTTTTAGTTAAAACATAAAATAATCTCTATTATAACTTATAATTGAATATTCAATAAAATCCCATTTTGATAAGGCAGAAATCCATAATATAAATGCTCTGCACTCATTGTTTCACATTAAATAGTTCATAGGCTACTTTTTGGGAGCTCCAAGCAACCCGTTGATTAAAAAAAAATATTTAACATACAAAAAATCCATTATAACATTAGTTAAAGCTCATAAAAACTGTGAAAGTAATTGAGGTGATGCAATATGTCCTTTTAGAAATCATCAAAAACTAGGATTTGTCCATGATTTCTCTTATAGAACAACTTCGCTGGTGTAATTGATGAAAGCAATGCTGATCGATGTGGTTCTGTATTTAATGGCTCATACAGCACAACACCATAAGTATATCCCCATCACATCACTCAGAATGGTGGTACGTAAATAATAATACACCAATAATTCCATGGACAATAAAGAAAGAATTCAATTCACATTTCACAAAATAATCAAAAAATGAAAAAGGAGTAGAAACTCAAATAAATCAACACTTTAACATAATG
The DNA here is from genome assembly GCA_963277665.1 of Viscum album. Taxonomy (NCBI): domain Eukaryota; kingdom Viridiplantae; phylum Streptophyta; class Magnoliopsida; order Santalales; family Viscaceae; genus Viscum; species Viscum album. The sequence continues at coordinate 1,766,949,142 of OY728120.1, forward strand.
AGTTTTTATAACATGAAAAGTTATTATGAATTTCATATATAATACTTAAAAAATATGAGTACACTTATCAGAAAATACACAATTAGAGGAGAATTGTAGGGAAACCATGAGCAGGAGCATGATTCCTGCGTAGTTCTGCAGGAATATGTTGCGAGCTCACGATGTAGGCATGGTTCTGTGGAAAATATTAACTTATGAATATATGGAATATTTTTTTTCATGAAATAAGGATGGAACACCTTTTGCATAAATAGTGTCAGTAAATATAAGAATTGGTATTATTACGGTGGCAGACCAAACTTAGTGGAGCCCTAATAACTGAAACGTGAAAGCAGTAATATTTCATTACATTGTGGAAGCCTTGTTTGATTAGGTTTTGATGGAAAATTTCAAGAAAAAATATCCCAGTGATAAAAATGGACATCCATAACAGAAATGCCGCACAAAAAATTACATTAATTCATCCAAACAAAGAGAGCAATATAGAATACCAATGATAAAAATATACCATGAATAAAAACATTAAATCATACAACTAGGAAGACTAATATCATTACCTTAAATCAAACACACTAAATAGTCATTTCAATTTTTTGAAAACTGGTTGAGTACTGCAATCAAATAAACTGTTTCCAAAGTAAATTGAAATAAACCATGACCAATGAGAAATTAAAAACAATGAAAAATTGGATAAACAATGTGAATAGAAATTGATACCGACAAAGAATAGACCATATAGCGACCGCCAATGTGTACCTCAATGGAGTTTCTAATGATTTAAGGAGTCTGCTGGAATTTTTAGAAGTCGATGAGTTTGGGGATTAGTTATATGAGATGAGGGATTCATGGACCAGGATGTTTTATGGTAAGAGGTAGGGTTATAGAAATTATTGGAGGGGAAATATGGCATCAACGTGTTTTCAGAGTATTACCGCAACTTAAGGGGAGATGGGGTTCAACTGTAGTAGTAGATTACGAATACCTCTAGTAAAAGGAGGGTGTTGATTTGCTGGGAACCATGGAGGAGTTGAAGGAAATTAGGATCCCAAAACAATAGGGGTCTATTTGGAAGTGGACAGAAAGATAGAATTTATCATCATATATGAGATTCGATCGATTTCCGTGTAGTGGGGGAAGAAAGAAACCATGATTTGTAGTTTGGCAGAGCTATGTGGGAGACGAAGGTAGAATGGATGGAAGGATAGAGTCAAAACCCTAGGACGCTCGAGGAATGGGGGTGGAATAAAAACTAGGAGCCGTAAGCGTCGGAGGTACTATGTCGACCGAGCTTAGAGTAGAAACTGAGAAAAGGTGGACAATGGAAACGAAGGTCGATCCAATGTGGGTAGACCAGGAAAACCAAGATGATGGAGGAAATGGTTTGAGGAGAGGATAGGTCGAGATGTGCGATAATTTCAGTGGGAGTGGGAGAGGGGATAAAGATAGGAAGAAATCTCATGCGAAGGGGTGACGTGGAGAAACAGAGTGAGGGCACGTAAGAGGAAAATGATGTAGTGTAACGTGAGGTGGACATGTAAAAGGTGGAAATTCCTGGATTAGTATAGTTAGCATATGTCATGAATAGTGTCCGGATTTTAATTCCCAACTAGAATAGTGGGATGGACTTAAAAGCATTAGTTGGGCCTCTTATTCTTGGGGTTGGGCCAGGAAATTGTTATCCATTAATCCTTGAATTGTTTTAAGAATGTTTGAGGAGAGTTAATGAATTTTCACTTATGGATGGAGCCCAGTAATTCAATATTCATGGATGGTCCAGTTTCCTCATAGATTCTGTAGGCCTTATTTTGTGGTCAATATGGTCCTTCACATGGAAGAATTTTCCCATTATCCCTTCTACTGAAATGATTGATATTGAATTAAGAATCATAAAAAAGAATAACCACACAATTTTGATCATTAGGGTGCTGGTTATAAATAAAACAGTAAACTGAATCAATTGGACTACTTCTAAAAATGCTCAAAAATTATACATAGTATTAAAACATTAATATTTCACAAAAATTATGCACATTTATATAAAATAAGTAAATGGTGTATATAATAAGGCATGAAATGATTAATAACATGAAATTTCCCACACTTAGTCTTGTGCATGTCCTCATGTGAAACAAATATAAAAACATTAAAAAAACATTTTCAGTCACCTACAAATATTAATATTTTGTTCTCTCCAATCTGGGGAGGTTTAGACTATTTCAATCTTCCATATTTAATTACACCTCAAATTTTTATAGAAAATAAGTTCCAAAAACAACTCTTTTTTTCATGATCAAATTTAGAAATGGAAAATGTGGAAACTAAAAACACACACCTTTCAAGATGATAAAATCCCTTAATTGAGGTTCACTCTTTCAACAACCAAAAGTTAAAATTTTATATTTTTAAAGTTCTCTCAGCTTTCGATCCCTATCCAAAGTGGACCAGACTAAAAGGATCTTTGAATGGGTTTTTTTGGCTATGGGACATTAGGAATATAATGTACAAGAGAGAGAAGAAGAGGTGTAAAACAGTAAGGTGGAAAAATCAATGCACATAGTTTTTGAAACGAGACATGAAAGGAAATGGAGAGACATATTTATGAGGTAATGAATATGAGAAATAATACACAAAATTGGAAGGAAATATGAAGGGATTGGGAAGATGGAATATTTAAAAAACACAGAACTTCTCCAAATGACATAAGAATATAATGCATGTGTTCTTTTTTTTTCATTTTTTCAAAAGTTGAACTAGGAACAAATATCACATTCATATCCCAACCCATGATTGATCTATTCAAGACACTAATTATAATTTTTATAAAAAGATCAATGTTTTAGAAATAATGATTTTTTACCTACCCATAACATAACCCATTTTTTGATTTTTTTCTTTAACACTTGTTAATAAAATTTGAATAATGTGTCATAAGCATATATATATTCCCAAAAACCCATTGAATGACAGCCTCTACCCCACACTAAAATGGATGCTTTCCCTCAATAATATGATAACATGGTGAAATCGACAAAGGGTACCCAAAATGAAAACCATTCCCCCCGCACTAAATTTTTTAAAAAAAAGATGGAATGAAAAATCCATGTTGATATTGGGTGGGATAAGGTATTGGGCTTGTAATGTGATTAACAAAGAAAAAGTTTTCATATGGTTGAAGGGGTTTTCAAAAAGAAGATTAATGTAATGGGAATGAGAGGCTATTTGGCCATTATGATTCTCATGTTGTTCCGAAAATGTCTCTATAATATTAAAGCATAGTAAAGTAGGAAATTCAGCATGAAGGTCCACAAACTCAAGATTCAAAAATGTTGGAGGAAAAAACTCTAATTTTAAAAAGATGGCCATAGGTGTCCTGGGCATAAAAGATAATTTTTTTCCTCATGGTTTGGGAAAATCATTTTTCAAATAAAAAATTGAGCATTCAAAATTGGTTGGTTTTGACACAATATTCTTTATCCAAATTTATGAAGGAACCACCAAATTCTTGAGATAAAACCATGTCAATTGACTCCGAAAAATGGTTGGACAAAATTTGAAAATTGGAATGTGAGTAATGATGACTCTTTATTTTTCATGTTATTATTAATTTTTTGTTTTTTTTGTTTTTTAGGTTTTTTTAGTTTTTTATGAAGAAAAAAAAGAGAGAAAGAGTAAATAAAAATGCGACAAGGAAAGTGGTAAAAAACAAAATTTGAATGAGGGATGGGGAAAAATAAAGATAGAGAGAGAGAAGAGAAGAGGAGTTATAGGGAATGAGGTGTCCCCAGGTTTGAATTTGGTTGGTTGACTCTCCATTCAGTCTTAGGTCAACTATAGAAGTTGGGGATCCAATGTAAGTCGATGTGGTTCTAGGATTGTGGGACGTTACCCAAAAAATAAAAATCATTATTTATCTAATGAAAAAATAAAATGAAATTAGAATTTCATTAAAGTAAATGAAAACATGGGTTGCCTCTCAAGAATCCATGCATTTATTTGTCTACAACTGGATATTTGTAGTGGACTACCCATAGTTTGATGGTGGCCACCATATTTTCTCAACTCCGGAGTGCTTCCAAAAAAACTTCTCCATTGGGATTCCTGGTTGTTCATTGGATAATTTATCCCCTTCCTTGATGTTTTGATTGCAATTCAATGTGGTTGGAAATAGAATATAACTATCTTCACTTTGGTCTTCAATGTGAGGATTGATTTTATCCACAATGTGATGGTTTTCTATGCTTGAAAATTCCAGATGATGTCTCAATTCTGATGGTTCATTTATGTATGGTTCAGACAACATGAATCCAAAGTATGAGATCCCAAATGTTTTTTACTATTTTATTTCATAACTTATCTATGTAGAGTAATGATGATCCATGGAGTCATAAGACAGAATAAAATTTTCAATTTCCTTTATTTAAATGTTGTTTTCCAAATAATGGTCAATTTCAACCTCACCAGTGATCACATTATTAATTAGGGAACAAATCACACAACCTTCACTCTCATTGGGACTAGATAACCACATTTGTTTATGATTAACCTCACATATAAAAGAACTTTCTGAATCATAGATAAGAAATGATGAATGTTGGATAAATTTATTTGAATCAACAAATGAGCATTTTAGTCCATTTTATTCATTATCATTCAAGATTGATAAGTGGAGGTTAGAGGAAAGATGATATTCTAATGTTTTATCAAGATCCTTTAAATCAATGGAGTTTTCATTTGTAATGTCTACATCAACTTCTCCATTTATGAATTGGTTAATGATGATGCAATATTCACAAACACCTCTGTCAACAGAACAAGAAGGACATGATGGATTGGGATTCAACACACTCTCAGAGGGATTTTTAGAAGAATGGATAGAGAATGCAGATTCATTGCCAGATGGGTATCACATGGAATGAGAAATATTGACCTTGAACAGTTGGTCACCAAATTCCATGGATAAGATGCCATCATGAACATAAATTTTTGTTTTAGATGTAATGAATAAAGGTCTTCCTAAAATTACAGGATATTGGCAAGAAGTTGTATCACCATCCATGTCAAGGACAAAAAAGTCATCTAGGATGATACGATCGTTGACTCAGACAAGGACTTCTTTAATTATTCCCTCAGGACTAGCAGTTCTTTGATTGGAAAACTGAATGACAACACCCATTGGATGTACGGGACCTAGACCAAGGTTGGAGAATATAGATTTTGGCATGAAATTAACTGAGGCTCCTAGGTCATTGAGTGCATAATTGAAGTTGGAACTTCCAATTTGGAATGGAACCGTAAAGGTCCCTGGATCATTGCACATTATGGGAATAGACTGCTAGGTGGAAACATTTTCAATGGGCCTAAGTTGCCTCTTGTGGGCACAAAATTCCCTAAGAAACGTGGAATAATTAGGGATTTGTTTTATGGAATATAAGAGGGGTATGTTGACTTCCAGATTACTAAACATGTTGAGCATTTTAGGATCGGGTTCAAATGACTTATTTGGATTAGAAATGGCTTGAGGAAAAGGAATTGGATTCTTAAGTGTAATGGAAGGAGGTGAGGGAATGGCATCAAGTTCCTTTTCATATTTCGTTTTCTTTTAATTTTCTAGGTCAACATTAAAAGGAGGGTTTGAGGACTCAACATGAGGCATATCAATTTGCTTTACTGATCTAAGTGAAATTGAACGTACATTACCCTTGGGGTTGGGTAATGGTTGAGCTTGGATTTGGGAAGAATATTATTGTTGTAGTTGTATTATGTGGGATAAAAGATGATTAATTTGGGATTCAATGTTTTTGAGGTAGGAATGATTGAATGAGGCAATATCTTCCACTAAACATTCCCATGGTGGGTTGGAAGAAGAGGTCTGTCCAGGATTGGATTGCCTTGACATAGGTTCTTTGGAAAGAGATTGTATTGGTTTGGGAATTGAGAAGGATTGGTAGGATAGTGGAAGCCTAGAGGTTAATTTTTCATTTGTTGTTAATGAACAAAAAGATAAGGTAGTTTGAAGATACCAGCACCATGACCATATTGAAATTGGTTTGGGTATTGAGGAGGGAATTGAGGGGAATGAGAGACAAAATTACCAAACCTTAGGCCTTGGTTATATGAAGAGGAGAAGGTCTTAGGGTGAGGTTGGTTGAAGTTTCTAATGAACTGACCCGATTGATGAAGGTTGGTGTTCCTATGAGAATATACTTCATTGAGATTCATTGGTCCAGATCAATCAGATTGATCCTCTAGAAGTTGTGGACATGTGTTAGTTGGATGAGATGGAGAGTTGCAGATTCCACATTTTTTGGAAGGTCCAGGAAACATTGATTGGAGAGAAGATGAAGTTGGGGCTTTGGTAGCCACAACTAGTTGTCGCACAAGACCTGTAAGTTCACTCATCCACTCGGTCATCTTTTTTGTCTCTATGGATTGATTGTCTTAGACTTGTTTTACTTGAGCATGTGCTCGAGTATGGAATTGTTGTGTGTTCACAGCCATGTTTCTTATGAGATCTCTTGCAGCAGAGGAGTTTTATCAATAAGAGAACCACCACTTGCAGCACCAACGAAGGTTCTCTCCATAACCAATCACCCCTCAAAAAAATGTTGGGTCAAGAGTTGATCAGGGATTTGGTGGTGTGGGCAGGTTGCAACAAGCTTTTGGAACCACTCCCAGTACTCATGGAGTGATTCACTTGGGAATTGACGAATACCACTTATTTCCTTTTGAATGAAGCAATACGAGAAACCGGAAAGAATTTCACTAAGAAGAGTCACTTACTATCATTCCATGTGGTTATGGAACTAGGATGAAGGTTGTAGATCCATGACATGGAAGATTTAGATTGGGTGAAAGGGAGTTCTCAGTGTTTTATTTTTTCCTTAGAAACCCCTTTAGGCTTCATGGTAGAGAAAACTGCGTGGAACTCTTTAAGGTGGATATGTGGATCCTCATCGGCTAGCCCGTGGAAGTGAGGAAGAAGATGAATCAAACCTGATTTGAGTTAAAAGTCAGCCTATCTATTTGGATATTGAGACCAAGAGGTTTGTAATTCATAACAGGGGAAACAATTTCTTTCAGTGTTTGTTTCCAAGGATTAGCCATATATAATTGAACTGGTTGGCAAAGAATGGTTCTTGAATGAGTTCATTATCTCTTAAGTTACTACTAATTTGGATAAAATTTAGATCAATTTCAGGGTTAAACAAATTTGAGGGATTGATTGGGAGGCTATGTGGCATTCCGAAATATGTTAGAAGAAATAGGAAGATGGGTTTTCTTTGTGTTTTTTCTCAATTTTTTTAAATTTTGTTTTTTGGATATTTCTTACAATAACCAGAAACTAAAGACAACATAAAGAACCATCCCCGGCAATGGCTCCATTTGAATGTGAGGCCAATTATCGCCTATCGACCGGTCATGGATCCGGTGCTCTGCTAATGTGTATAGCTGCACTCGGGTCGAATCCTTAGCGACGATACTTTTTTATACTCAGTTGTTTTTAGTTAATTGTATTATGGTTGGGGGGTTTGTTTGAAGAGCATAGGAAATAATTTACAGATGATGTTTGATTTAACTAATTAATAAATATTGGGGAGACTTCATTATTGGGGATTTAATATAATGATATCCTTGAGCTTTGCTTTATAAGGAATTAAATTAATACCCACTTCACACGATGATTTTGATCAGAATTCCCAAGTGTTAAAGCTTTAATCCAAGACATAACATAACTTAGGGTTCTAATAATTACCATTACTTGTTTACCATAGTGTATTTTTGGTTCCAATAATCCATGGAACCCACATATTAAACAAAACATGTCCTTAATCCATGACATATAAAGTTCAACATACTAAATATTAACTCAAAGAATACTTATCGTGGAAAGGCTCTCAATCACTTAAAAATTCCAAATTATAACTCACCCCAATGGTAGATTTACTCATACATTTAAATTATTAGTAATCTACTTATAATTGTTATGATGATAATTTAATAAGATAAGAAAAAGAAATGGATAATAAAAGAGTGGTGCGTCGAACACACACACAAACAATGAAGGGAATTAAATACCGACTTTAGATTGAATGAGAAAGAAAAATAAGGGAAGGGGATTCAACTATATTTAAAATATTTTAAGAACCATAATATTAAACTAAATAATGTAAATGATAAATAGAGATATTAATCAAGAAACTTTCATTAATACAGAATTAGAATGAAAGATACTTACAAGATGACAAAAATGAAGAACCCAAAAGTAAATGAAAACAAAGAGAGTTGGAATGGTATCTAAAGTGAAAACTTGTGTTTGTAAGGTCCTCCCAAGCCATTTTAATGTATTTTTTCATGCCATTATGTGCTCCCATCTTCTAAAATGATAACTCTTTGCATGGAGAGTAGGGGGATGTATTTATAGCCCAATGTTGTGGGATATTTGCATTCCAAAACTGCCCTACACTTGCATCGCCAATTTTATAAATTAGAAAGCCAAATACCGAGATATTATCATCCTAAAATTTGTAGATAAATATATTTTCTGTCTACTCTAAACATTTGGCAGCCATTGGACTTAAGAAGCCAAAAATATGAAATGTTTATTACACAAAGTTAATCGGTCTATTTCAACCCATACTTTTTGAAGTCCAAAATGTGAATTGGTTTTTGAATAGGAATATGCCTTCAAATCCCAATGAGTTCTTCAAAAACGACGGACACATATATCTACTATTTCAAAATTCAAAATTGAAGTTTGATTCGATGAATACATCATGAGATATGTTAGGAATAATATTAGGATTTTAATTTTAGGCCAGAATGGTGGGCTGGACTTCAAAGCATTAGTTCGGACCCTTGTTCTTGGATTTGGGCCTGAATTTTTTTACAAAATTACTCCTTTAATTGTTATTCGAATGGTAGAGTATAATCAAAGAATTTTAACTTCTGGATTGATCACAGTAATTCAATCTTCATGGATGGTTCAGTTTCCTCACATATTCGGTTGGCCTTATTTTGTGGTCCATATGAGACTTAAAATGGAAGAATTTTCCCATGATCACTTCTAATGAAATATTTTATATTGAATTAGGAATCATAAAAATCAAAAACTACACAATTGGGATCATTAGGGTGATAGTTATAAATAAAATTGTAAACGGAATCAATTGGACTACTTCTAAAAATGCTCAAAAATTATACTTTGTATTAAAACATTAATATTTCACACAAATTTTTCATGTTTCATATAAAATAAGTAAAGGGAGTATATAATAATCCATTAAAATATTAATAAGATAAATCTCACAAAAATAATAATTTTCTTATTTTTTGGTGTTTTTTTGACCCATGTCACTAGTCCAAAAAATGTATCCAACATTGGTCTTAAAATGGCTGTCTCAATTCCATGCCCATGATGCCACTGATGGTTCATCAATATGATTACATAGAAAGTATTTATAACTGAATTTGGTTTTAACAACTATAATAAATAATAACAGAATTATAATTATATTATTATTATCTTTATTTCATTGTTTAACCTTATTCAAGATGGGGAAAAACGACTCCCTCCTCCTTTCCATGCACCGTAAGTTGTGTGCCACATTCTCAATTATCCTTTATTTAGATTTTATTCAAATAAAATATTATTACTCATATAATAATAATAATAATAATAATAATAATAATAATAATATGTTAACATTGAACACATGGTGTGATATTCCTCCATCCAGGCACCTCATATTTCATTATTCATTTTTATCAACTATTTTTAACAATATTATCATATGATAAACACCATAATTTATTTTTAAAATTTAATTTAATTTTATTAGATTCAAAATCTTTTCGAAATTTAATTCTCATTCAATTTTTATTATCCAACCATACTTTTATTTTCACCTATATTCTAATTATTTAATATAATAATAATGAAAAATATCTATTTCATTTTATTAACTCACCACCATTATTAATATTGTTGTTAATAATTATTAATTCTCATCATGTTGACTATATCCAAACATCTCATCAGATATTTAAGTCCGGTCATCGTCGCATCTTCACGAAATAGCCCCCTCTATGGGATCCCGCGCACGACATCCACTTGAAACCGACACCAAAATAGTGCTTGTGGTCACCACAAACGACCACGAATAAAGGGTTATCAACTCAATCTCAAACCACATCCAATAACAAACACTATCCTAATGATCTGATCAAATCCACTCACCAAACACCTCCCTTCATTTTTATCAATTTTCCCCAAAACATTTATCGGTAGGTCATTCGTGAAACAACACCAAATATGGGAGTTTGACCATGTTTTAACTACCCTGGAAAAATCAAATCACACCCCTATTATTCAATTATGTTAAACAGAAGAATGATTGTGAAAAAAACCAATTAAAAATATGATAGGCATAATTGACCAAGCATTCTTGTCCAACGATTTCATAGACGGTAAATTGGGATGAGAAACCTGGTAGAATAAGAAATTAATTGAATGGATAAATTATTTCGACACATGGGATCATGAAAAAACTAATATTAATCCAAATTAAAGAAATAAAATTTATCATTCACAATATTATGATCAAAATTGGTGGAAACCACAATTTTTGAGTCCTACCTCGATTATGAATTGATCCTTAGTGAAGAACACATCAACTAGTGATGAATATGATCTTCTACATCTACTTCATGTCGTTTCACCTCAATCAGATCACCTGTCATTGTATGGTCTCAATCCACCAATGGAGAAGGGGTGGAAGATCCTCTGAATGTTCGCATAGTTATGTGGATAACCATGGAGTTTTACATAGAAACATTTTTATCAAAAAAAGCGGTTTAGTTCATTTAATTTAAAATAAATAAATTATATATTTATTTTAACTAAACACACCCTTCTATAGATTCCTTATCGAAACCTCTAACATTGACCAACATTAGATAACACCTAAGGAAAACACCATATTACGAACTAAATAGTAGTATTATATTTTAAATACGAGTCTCTCCCTATGAGTTTATTGTGTTTAGGGTTATTAGTTAAACTAACTAAATTAATTGGATTTACCAATTAACCCAATAATGGATTCCTTACCCAAAAATCCAACAATGAAAAACATTAGATCACACCTACGGTAAAATCCACATTTTGTATTAAACTATGCTCTCATATTACTGAAATGAGACTCTGCTTATGAGATATTCCAATGTTTAAAGAAATTTTTTTTGTAATAAAAATATATTTAAATTTTTTTCATAATCAGTTCTGGGCTCACTGTTCCTCAGAATATCACGTTATCTCAGTGAATGGATCTAAAAATATTCATTGATGTATTGCAAAGTTTTAGAAGAAAAAATACGAGTCTCTACATTATTCTTTTCTTCAAAACATGTTATATTAAAAAATAAAAAACTATGAAAAGAGGTGGGGGAAAAATCCTACACCTAGCACATCCCTACAATAGGATGTATATCAAAATTAGAAGTGAGAAACTCCCTCATAACCTCCTCTCACATTGTGACCTGAATCAAAGTTCATCCCTGAAAATGTATGATTTGATTTCCTTCTTCATAAAATCTACAGGATAATCTACTAAGGATATCTGGTCATGAGACACCTCTTTGTAAATGTTCCCTAGAAGGTATTGCCTCCTCACTCCCATGGTGAACACTTCTTCTGCCAGCTCTAGAGAGTCACGTATTACTATTCATGGGGTCTTAATGACCTAAAACTATATTTGATAACTGTGTATTAATGTATCATGGTTTACATCGAACACCCAAGGATACCAATAAACATGATAGGTTAGTAGAATCATCCAACCATGAGAATATAGACATGGAAATAATGTAGACTACCTAGTGCATCTTCTCCTCACTTGGAAGGAGTAACCCAAAGCCAGAAACTCCACCACACCCACTAGTGACATCCTATGGAAAAAGTTTCAGATTTTAAAAATAAACGATCAATTCTAGGACCTTCTCTGACACTCCATCACACATATTTTTCATGAATGCATAAGAAATAGTGAATCATCCACCACAACTTGATACTATCCTCTTTTTTGTGGTACTAAATTGCATTAACACTTTCTCTCTTTTAGAAAAAATGTTTCTCAGTGGGGGAAGAAACCATATTCTTCATGCATTCAATTTTATGTCCAACTATAATGACACAGGGTTACACTGATGCCCAACATCACCACAACTTAAATGTTGATAAAGGAGTTGAAATTAAAGATTACATCACTAAATTTCAGAAAATTCTACTACAAAAGATATAAGGTATATATAGAATACCTTTTATCATCTTATTCGTTGCAGGATTATAGACATCAAAAGCCTTCAGTTCTCCATAGCTCTGGTCTCTATCTCCCTGAGCCTGATGTGGGTCACATGATTGTGGTTGAATGATGTCGTAAGGATTTCCCCCACCCATAGTTCCACCTGTTCCTATTCTAGCTCTCACTCTCAAGGGTCCACCCTATCCATGCATGGGTGTTCCTTGATCCTGGAATTGTCTCTATTGTGGCGGTCCATAAACTATATACCTATACCGATCCATAAGTCATGTCATGATGTTTCATTCCAAATGACCTTTCCCATCACAAGAATATAACTGAACCTTCTTGAGTTTCCCTGGTGCTCTGCGATGTCCCTGTACTATACAAACATACCCCTGAGCCTGATTACAAAAACGTTTTCTACAATGAGATCCCACTGACTGGTTCCTATTAGCTATTATAGAAGACTCTACTTTGGGACTCCCACTGCCAGCTCAAACTACCCGATGTCCCTTTGATAAAAATATATCTATCACTATTTCCATCTCTAGCACCACAATAAAGGTTAGGATGCACTGGGTTGCAACTCTTTCTCAGATATCTCTACAGATTCCATTCTAAAACATCCATAATCCGAAGTAGCTCTCCAAGATCAAGTCAAGAGTCTAATATGTGAGGTATCTGAACCTCTCTGCATACTCATTCCCCACCATCCCTCCCTAATTCAACTCTAGAAGAACCTGGATCCAAACTAATCACATGAAAGTGGGGTAAATCTCCTAAAATAATAGTTGTTGTATGTTTTCCCATGAGAGTGTCTACTCATTATGAATCTGTGTAATAATGACCCACTAACATCCAACTACTCCATGGAAAAGGATATATTCTATTGAATCCTTCTGATCTATCAGTGTCTTGTTGAGCCTGATGAAATGGAGCACCGAATCTAGAAAATCCACTTCTGTCTAAGAATCTAGCTCACTATGGAGCCTCAGTGGACTATGGCACTTGAACTCATAGAATGTGATAAGCCTAAATTCATCCCTATATAGGTTTGTTGGGATAATATGATAATCAATAGGTGGAGGTGATTCTACTTGCCCATCCGGAGGAAGGGTATGCTTTATGGGATCTAAACTAAAGAAACATCTCTCATCAGATCATCATCCCGAATCAAAGCTAGTATCCTGGTTGGGTGTCATCAAAGAGGTATCAAGATTGTTTCTGAGACATACCATTTCTATTTGAGAATATATTTTTTTATACATAACAATGGTTAGTTTACTCCTGAAGAAGTATAAAAGATACTATCATATATGATGCTATCCTATATGTTTCATGTACCATTAATCCCTACAAAAAATATCCCAACATGCTGAGTCAACAATCAGGAAGTCATGGTCCTAGTGAAGAGATATATCAGTCACAACTCCATCCATGGAATCCCTATAATGAGATCCCCACTGAATACACTTTGAAACTACTTCCCTAAATCCAACGAATAACTTTATGTGGAAATGTATGTACAATATCCCAATTTTCAAACCACCTCTGTTGGAAATCTATCACGACTTGGCCCAAGCTGGGGATCGATCTGCAACCACACCAAGCCCACATCCATAAGCCTGGGGTGGTGACAAGCACCCATGTCACAATTTATATCATGGAGGGCATTTTTTATGTACCTATATGCACACACCCATCAAACTCAATCCATACGTGAAAAGAGAAATAAATTACTGAGTCAACACTACTTTAAATAAACCAAACTTCCATAGAACTATAAAAATTATGATTTATGGTAGTTTAAAATGAAAATAAAAGGGTAAAAATACATTACAAAGAAGAAAATCGTCCCAAAACGATAGAAAAAAAAGAATATTAAAATAGATGAGTGATCCTGACTCCTAAATCCCCTGATATGAACTCCATAAATGTTATAAGTACCTTTTATCACTAATATCCCTTGAATTTATGATCGACCTATCCACAATATGCAAAAGAAATGACATGTGTTGGGAGAATCAAATCTAGGGGTGATTATATACATACACATTAGAACATCCCAAAAGGGTGAACATGTATAATTAGGAGATAACATAGAAGAGGAAAGATGTAGATAGAACAATATACAATGAAGAAGTACAACACAACCCATCCAAGAGTGAATTTAATCTTGTCCAAACACAAAGAGATTGACACAGTGGGAATATGAACTTCTCTTCAAGTTTTCACTACTTATAGCCGGAGTGTAAACTCATCCAACCCCATAAAGATAGATAGAGAATGTAGATCTAATAACCCACACATCATCACCTATTTGAGAATGGTAGTATGAAAAAGAAATGTGTTAATCCATAAAGAATTATATTTTTTTTTCAGTCAACGAATCCTTAACAAGGGATTACGTGGATCCCCACATCAAAGCTCATCCATAGAAGAAGAGTCACCAATTGTTCCAAAAGTCCATCAATGATGACTAGCATCGCAAGCATCTTCCTTAAACACACAATTCTATGTAAATCAATCCAGAATCTGTGATACTATCAACTTTGGGTGGAACAAACTTGCCCGGATGATTTTGGTTGCATCACAAAAACACATCTCAGGTTGGGAAATAATTCCTCCTTCTCATGATTCCAAATCTACATCAAACCATGTCTCATCATTATGTCACATAGTAGAATCACCAAAATTTGACAGTAGAGGATGTACACCCTAGCTTTTTAAGGGGTTAAATTGTGATTGTATCTCTAAAGAACCCATGCCTAAGAAGATGGGGTGCTCCACTATATTTCATAGGGACCAACGCCCTAGTACAATAGGGGGTCCCACACTAGGCATTGAGGAAGTATGACCTATGCCAACAGGGGGGTTCCACTCAGAAGGTAAATGATCCACAAAAATGGTGATGGGCGGATCCACTCTAATGGTCGTGGACCCATGACTTAGTATCGTAAGGGGGTTACACTCTATGTCATTGAGGACCTAGATCTTAATTGGTAGCAGGCTTCCACTCAGTTGTAACTATAGACGACCTGTGCCCATGTTGATGACATGTTCCACTCTAGAATAATTTTATGGAGATCCATCCTGATCAAAACCATCATTGAGAATTACTTCAAATATGTTCCATGCCCGAAACATTTCACATCGAAAATCCAAAGCCACAACCAAGGGTGCCATTTTATTCTACTCAGAAACCACTTAGGATTGGCTATTCATTGTCCAAAATCCATGTTTAATTGATGGAGACAAAAAATAAATAATTTTCCTCAAAAATAGGCATAATACATAATGGGGACACACATGGTGTGTGGTCCCCCTGTGCTTCCTTGCCATGTCATCTCTAGGAAATGACTTTCTAGATCTGTAGCACTACATGGAATATAAGGGTTATATATGATGTGTCTCAGCCAAAAGACCGACGAATGGATGAGGATCTTCATAAATCTAAGGTAAAGAATTTAATTTCAATAATATTCCACTCTAAATTGTCTTGAATGGCCTAAAGGATTCCACTATTGCAATCCTTATGGAGAAATGATTAGTATTGACTATTGTGTTACCTCAAATTGACACTTGGTTAAAAAGTCACATTTCACCGCATCAGACAAGAACATTGATTCATGGTACTAAGAAATGAGCCTAAATTAAATTCCAATAAATATTCTACAAATTTACACCTTAATTTAATGGTCACATCATCACAATCGGTTCATTATTTTGACACCATATCAGGATGATTTTTAGGATACAAGATCACACAAAATAATAATTTTAATATAACATGGTGTCTTGTTGACCCAATACATGAGTCCCAAAAATTCAAACAACATTGGTCAAAAAATGACCATCTCAATTCAATGACCATGATCCCAGTGATGGTTCAGCAATCCATGTTCATATGAAGAAGTTATGATCAAATTAGGGATTGATAACCATAATAAATAATACCAAAATTATAATAATAATCATAATATCATTATTTTTAGTTTTAACCTTTTTCAAAATTGGGAGACATGCATCCCTCCCCTTTTCCATGTACTGTATGTTGTGATCCACCATCTCAATTAACCATTATTAAAATTTAATTCTATTCAAAATGTATTACCCATATTATTATCAATATTAAAATTATATGTTAAAATTGAACTCATGGTTCACAATTCCTCTATCCAGGTGCCTCATATTTCATAATTCTTATTTTTATATATTATTTTTATTAATATAAACATTTTATAAAAAACAATAATTATCATTTGTAATTAAATTAAATTAAATTAGTTTCTCTATCATTCAGAATTTCAATTTCATTAAAATTTTATTATCCAACCATACTTTTAATGTCACGAATATTATTATTTATTAATATAAAAATAGTGGAAAATCATTATTTCGTATTATTAACTCACCACAATTGTTATTATTATTATTATTAATTATTAATGCACTATGAGTTTACAATGTATGAACACCACACTAGTGGTCTGATTCCGATCATCATCGCGTCCCCACAAAATAGCCTTCATCCTGAGATCTCCTGCACAAACTCGTCTTGAAACTGACAATATCACAACATATGTCGTCACCATTCTCCATCTAGGAATATGGGGTTTATTGACTCAATTTTTAACCACCAGTTATAAAAAAAACACACCAATAGTGTTGATTCGATACATTCAAAAAACACCATCCCATTTATTGGACATTGTTTATGTATACGGGTGGTTCCATGATAAACCAAGGGCGAGTGGGCCTAAGATAGCTCTACAATGCCTTGAGTAACATGAAAGAGGTAAAAATTAATGTTTCTACTAAGATATTTAGGGAATATAATGTTATGGGTATTCCAAATGTGACTCCCTATATAGCTGTGATAGCTACAATGTAAGTATGTTATGAATTCCATAAGTTACCTTTATACTTTATGATTTCTGCATGTTATTCATAAATCTTATGATTTATTGAGGTATGTTTTGAGTGAAAAGTATGGTTTCATTGATTTGAATTTATTGATGGGAAAATGTTTCTTTTCATTATTTTATAACCCTTACTAAGCTTTTTTATGGTCAACCCAAGATTTGAAATGTTTTTCCCAGGACAAAAAGATGAATAGGGCAAATGATGAGATCAAGGAAAAGTCAGGCTGTCTAAAACATGGAACTAGTCAAATCCATTTTTTTACAATGTTTTTATTTTATGAAAAATGGATACTGTGTAGTAGTGTCTACATGTAATATTCAAGTTGTTATGTAATAGTTATGGCCTAATTCTCTAACACACTAAACCTGAAAATATTCTCAATGTGAATTCTTGACATAATTAAAGATTATGTAAGTTTACGGTCGGATCCTTATAGTTGGTATCAGAGGTAGGTTTAGAAATCTTTAGGGATTAGAAATTTTCATTAGACACATGGATAATCCCAATGTTTATTATTTTAGTTAAATCCTTATTTTATAATTTTTTCAGATTCAGGAAAGACAATTACAAATGGAAAGAGGATGATCTCAAATGACATTCCTATCTCTTCATAATGACTTGCTAACAATAATTCTTTAAAATTCTTGTTCGGATGATTGTGAATCTTTTTCTAGTATACAACTCACACACAAGAAATTGTTTGATATATCAAACACCTCTACTATACCTCATTATCTTCATGGATCATGGGTTGTATATAAAAAAATCATATCTCCAAAATATTCTTATATTTTCAAGAATGGTTAATATTATCAAGTCATTTTCAAATATTTTACCTTATCATGTGATTTTAATGCATATTATGATTTTGAAAAGGGTGCTGATGAAGGAGACCCCTGCGCAACATATATATATTTTTTTATAATATGTCCTCTTAGCACATACCTATGGTATTTTAAAAATACCATTAAATGAATGTTTTAACTAAAATTTTCTCCGACTATTTTATAGAAATAATGTTTTATCACATGTTTTGAAATTATATTTCATACATGATTATTTTCCAAAACTGTTTTTCTATGAACACCCATATAACCTATGTTTTACATGCTGTATTTGGAAGAAAGAAGAAAATGATTTTTAGGGATCCCTAAATCATTTTTCAATGCATGGTCCTTCTACCAATGTGGACAAGATTACGATGAAACCAAGTGGACACCATGATCAAGGTATGATGTTCTTTATTTTGTGGACATTTTTATTTTATCCTATTGTGGTGAAATAAAAAAAATGACAATATATATAAGACTTCAAGAATTAAGATGTTGAGATCATAATTAATTGGGATGAAAATGAGAGGTATAAGGAAACCATTGTGGTTAAAACAGGTTAGGGTTTTATTTAGTTTTATAAAAAGGACAACACGTAGACCGTGTGACAACCTGTTGTGTCTGACAAAGATGTGGGAATCCAATCCACAACCAAAGTGTGATTGATATTTATCACCTACCTCTCGACTATGTGAAGTCCATGGTTAATATGACTTATTATTTTTAATTAAGTGTTTTTGTTGATCAAGAATAAGTTGATATGTGATCTTATGTTTTATCAAATAAATATCCTTAGTATACGAAAATGATTTGGTCATTAATTGATAAAAGTGATTTTGTAAGACGTTCTCTCTTTTGGGAACACTTTATGCTTATGAAAAATAGAATACTATGGGATTATATTTGTCGATTAATGGTTGAAATTTTATTTTGGAATAATATCTATATTTATTGTTGAAATATAGCGATTTGGGTTATTTTTGGAAATCATTATCCTATCATTGAGAATATGTGATTTGGCTAATTATGGTTCAGTGTGATACATTAAGAGTATTCTATGTTTTTGGAGTTAAATGTAAAGATTTACTGGGGAAAACTATGGGACTAAATCCTTTTGAGTTTTGGGTTTCAATCTCAGTTTGGGTTATTTTGATGAATTTTAAGGACAATTGTGGATTAAATTGTCTTTTATGAACATTGGGCAATTTTGTTGAATTTTGGAGATGAATAGTGGTATTTATTTATATAAAGGATTATACCATTTGGGGATTATATGGTCTCTTACTAACCATTTTGGTTTTTGTTGACGTCTAAAGACAATGTAATTATATAGTTCATCTTTTGTGGATTATGTGATTCTCTAGAAGATGATTCTTGTACTTTTAATGTGACTAAGTCTTTTTTAATTCTCATTGTTTGGAGAAAAATATTAGTTTTTTGTAGAAACATATTAATGGATTAAACACTACATGAAGGTAATTATATTTCCATATGTTCGTATTCTATATATTAATTGAATTATTCAAAATTATGAAAAGGAATGTAAAATAGAAATGTTGTTGGTTTACATTTACTACTAGGTTATAAAAGACATTTTAACACATCACAAGTTTGTGATTTTTTGCTGGTTAAATTTCCCCTAATCATGTTTTCTATCACTCTCCATCTAAACATGACAATTTGTTTTCTATTACACATCCATGTTTTCCTACATGGAATCCTTGTATGAGTGATCTCTGGTTCCCTTTGAGATTTTCTTTATTTTAATGTGATAATTTTATTCACTCTTTTCTTGATGTGGGACTTTCAGTGAAGATTCCATGCCCAATTTTAAAATTGCGAGGACACAATTCTCAAAAGGGGGTAAGGATGTAACATCTAGGTTAAATAAAGAATATTAAGTTTTCCTATTTATTAATATTTGTGAATTAAATATTAATTTTACATTAAAGGGGATTCTATGTTCTATGGAATACCCGATACAAAACAACATGTTTCTTTGAAATCTTATGTTTCACGCAACGTTGGGTCATACTAAAAAATAATAATATAATATTATTTTAAATAGTTACTAATGCATGGCCGTTGTATTGGATGGAATGAATATAACTATATAAAATATTATTATACATGTTTCCTAAATGTTTTTACATTTATCCAATAAATTTTAGAGGCTTAAAATAAGAACCAGTCTGATTTTAAGAATAAAAACTCTAATATTCTTTCAAAGGTTCATTTACTGTCTTTTGATGCATAACCATATTTAAATATAGTTTTGGTCACTTTTATGTGTTATATTTGACAAAATAAAATTCTTCTTTAGAATCAGGTCATCAAAATTTACATTGGGTATATTTTTGATATTTTATTGATAAAATTCATTTTTGAAATGAATAGTGAAAAATAATGTATTTTAATTCAAACCTCCCTTCTATTCTAACTTATATATATGGTTATATTATATTCTTAAATTGTAATAAAGTGTAATTAGATTATATTTTTACTATTTAATCCAATGATGGTCATTAGATACAATTTCACATTGAAATTCGGCATAAACAAATGTAAATCTTTTGATAGATATTGTTTCTAAAAAACGCGATATTTGTTTTGAAAACAGGAAAAAAATTTAAATTAATTAATGTAAAATCCATGTTTTCAATTTGGTAAAATATTCATCTTTTTTGAATTCGGAATATCAAATATAGCTTAGGCTGAGTTTTTGGTATTTTTCTGAAAAACATCAATTTTTGATGAATAGTAAAACCATTAAGTAGTAGTTAAATAATGATTTTTTCATATAAATGATATTTTACCACTTCTATAAATTGAATTTAAAAAATCCAACATACATGGTTTTTATTAGTAAGTAATTTTTTTTCAATAAGATGGAATTTATTTTTGGTGAAAAGTAACTTTTTTCTTTTATTTACTGCGGTTAAAGGTAAAAAGGGTAATTCAAGGAAAAAGAATATCATAATAATGAAAAATTACTTTACCACATGTCCTAACCTTATTTAATGAGTCATTACCGACCATGGCAATCCTTGGGTATATTTTGGGACCCCATTGTGCCACATAAGAGAGATAATGACACATTAATTTAATTCAAATAAAGTTAAGAAAAAAATGACACGAACAAATATCTTTTAGTAAATAAATTTTTACAAGCAGTTATATAAGTCATATTTTCAACTATAAATATTCATTGGAAATCCAAAATTATTTCCAAAATCATGGTTTTTTTTAATTTGTATAAATCATATAATTAAAATTATTTATGACACAAAAATGATGAAGTGTCTAACTCATTAATAAATGATTTATATAAATATTAATATAATGATTATAATAATATCCAGAACCTGTTGAATTATTATTGGATGACTTTATTTAGACAATTAGTCATATTAATGTCAACTCTAATAGGTTTCTGACATTTAGAAAACGAAAATAATTATATAATAAAATAATATTTTCATACTTTCCAAAAGAGCCCCGCCTCCCCCTTATAAAAATCTCTCAACTCTAACCCATTAATCACACCTCTCAATCACCTTGTCTCATCCAAATCCTACCCAAATAAGATATGAAGATCCCTCTCTTACACCTATAAGACTTAACTTAGGCCGAAGGCACTTCAAGATGTCCTTTTGGTTTAAACCAAATGGAGTTACCTGATTTAAGGGCAACATCTTCTCTTAAGTTATTTTGTTTTATTTTCCTTCTCCAACCCCCTAAACTCTTTTCATTACATTATTTTATAAAAAAACCAGTACCCTCAATATACTAGGATGTTTTTAGGAGATTGCGTCTAACTAAAATTACCCACACCTCCATCTAATGGGTAAATAACTTACTGTTTCTGTGGGCGAAAAAATAACACCTCGCGAAATGATGATTGTTCTATTATCTCCTACCGCCTCTTATGGTGGTAATTCTGATGGTACTGTATTTATATATGATATATATTAAGTTTATGTTTTTGTTATGATTTTTTATTTTTAATTTATATTATTCCATTATGGTTTCCATTATGAGTAAATGCAATAATTTCATTTGAGGAAGTACAGACTACCGCCCCTTCAAAGTGATATGACTCGTTCATACCATACGTGGGATGTATAAAAGAGGGAGTTGTTGAAATTATATATGATATTATAGTTGAATTATAATATAACTATATTTCATTTGGTTTTCATTAAATTAAAATATTAAATATAAAATAATGTAGCGTTCATGCGTACGTACGACTTATGTTTCTATGAACGGTGAATTTCATTTCTTCTCTCAAAATGTTATGTACTATTATAACTACATATATATACTAGATATATATGATATATATGATATATATATCATGAATATCATTACGGAGATAATGTACACTTGACCACATGGTCAACTTGTAATTATAAGGTGTTCCTTTTTGACTCAAGTACCAAATATTAACAAAACGACCATTATTAACATAATTGATTACATAATGTTTATAACATGGTAATAAGTTATATAAAAGGAATAATAAACTTGAAAATTGGTTATTAATCAAAAATAAATTATCTAAAGTATATAATTCAGGAAGAACAAGGAACAATTAAGTCAAGTCAGACACGAGGTAAGGGGTTTCTTATCTCACTTTTAATTCCGTGATATTTCCATTGTTCACCAATAATTTCTTGCATGTGGTGTATTGTGTACTGCCATTTGATATATATTATCATTATAATCTTTATATTCATGTTATTATGTGAATCACTTGGTGGTTATTAACTTGTTTTCATATGATTTGATTGATTACAATGCGGTAATGGATTTTCATCTCACTTTTTATTCCCCTGAGATTCATGCTACATTTTCCACTATTTCTTTTTTTTTTGTGGTGTTCGTACTACCCATGATTGTATTCATTGTTTAATATAATTCAATTTATGGGTATTTAAATCTTCATTTTATGATCCATCTTTCATGGTTCGTATGTTTCATATGTTACCAAATCGTTAAGGGAACCTTTTAACCCAATTTCCATTCCTTGGGATAATCATCAAATTCTAAATTATGTCATTCTATGATTATGTGTGGAATCACTATTTATTTATTTATGTTTTAATTTCCACTCCCATTTGTGTGGATATACTTTTGATACAAATAATCACTCTATTGATAAATTCTCAAGTCATCGATATCAACTTGATAAGAGGAATTTTTACTCAATATCTATTCATTGTGTTAAACATCCAAGTCATTGGTGTTGTTTTTAAAAAAATATGTGTGAATGTTATATGATTGATTTGCACTGAATATCCAATAATATTGAGTGTATTTATATTTTTCACACATTACGAAGTAATTTACTTATCCTTAATCTAAGGGTACTATTTTTATAAGGTATTTCGTCTCAATTTAGATTCCATTGAGACTTCATTATTGTAATTCTTCGAATAACTCTTATATGGTGTATATACTATCCTTTGGCATATTATATCATGAATCCCTTTATTCTCATGATATTAAAAATTTCTGATTCAATGTTTTTCCTCATTTATTTTTATTCAAGTGTCTCACATTCTTTAAAAAACTCTTTAACTAAAATATCATTTTAAATGTTTGAAAGATTTATTATTCTAAATTATTCTCATTAATTTCCATGTTTTAAAAATGGTTTCTATTGTTTATTTATATGTACAATATTTTTTTAAAATTATAATTCCATTAAAATCTTCAAAGTGGTATGGGAAACTTTGATTAAAAAATTCAATTATTAAATGTTTTAAATGGGGTTGAAAAGGGTTTGATAAAGAATTGTTTATTTCAATATCTGGATATGATATATTGGAATGTGGAAAAGTTATCTTTCCTTTACAGTTGTGTTATGTGTTTTAATTATGTTATGGTTATTGGGAATTGTTTACGTATACGGGTGTTATCGTGATAATCCATGGGTGGGTGAGCCCGAGATAGCTCTCCAATGCATTGGGTAACGTGTCAGAGGTAAAATTTAATGTTTCTCCTAATAGATTTAGGGAATATACAATGATGGGTATTCCAAATGTGACTCCTTATATAGTTGTGATAACTATAAAGTAAGTATGTTATGAATTCTATAAGATACCTTTATGATATATGATTTCTATATTTTATTCATAAATCTTATGATTTTTTGAGGTATGTTATGATTGAAAAGTATGGTTTCATTGATTTGTTTTTATTGATGGGAAAATATTTATTTTATGTAATTTATAACCCTTACTGAGATTTTTATGCTCATCCCAAGTTTTGAAATTTTTTTCATAGTACATAAAGTTGAATAGGGTCAAGGATGAGATCAAGGAAAAATCAGGCTATCTAAATCATGGAACTAGAAAAGTCTCTTTTTTTTCAAGAGTTTTTATTTTATGAAAAATGGATACTGGGTAATAGTGTATACATGTAATATTATAGATTATTTGTAATATTTATGTCCTAATTCACGAAAACACTAAACCTGAAAAGATCCTTAATGTGAATTATTGACATAATTCATGATTATGTAATGTTTAAGGACGTGTCCTTATAGTTGGTATCTGAAGTCGATTTAGAAAAATTTTGGGATTAGGAGTTTTTGTTAGACATATGGTTAGTACCTATGTCTATTATTTGAGTTAAATCCTTGTATTATTACTTTTTCAGATCAAGGAAAGTCAGTTACAAATGGAAGGAGGATGATCTCAAACAACATTCCTATCTCTTCTTGATGACTTGCTTGAAATAATTATTGAAAATTCATGTTTGGATGACTGAGAAACTTTTTCAATAATTCAACTCACTTGTAAGAAGTTGTTTGAGATATCAAACACCTCAACTATACCTCTTTATAATTGTGTATTTTGTGTTGTATTTAAACAAATCATATTTTCACAATATTCTCATATTTTTAAGAAAGGAAAATATTATCAAGGAATTTTTAAATATTTTACCTTATCAAAATATTTTGAAGCATATTATGATTTTGAAAAAGGTGCTGAAGAATGAGACCCTTGCACAACCTATTTATATTTTCTTTTACAATATAGTCTGTCAGCACATACCTATGGTATTTTAAAAGGACCATTAATTTAAATTTTCAACTCAAATTCTGTTTGACTATTTTATAGAAATCATGTTTCATTAGATGTTTTGAAATTATATGTCATACATGATTATTTTACAAAATTATTTTTCTTTGAACACCCATGTGACCCATGTTGTACAAGATATATTTGGATGAATGAAGAAAATGATATAAAAGGATATTTCAATCATTGTTGCAATGCATGGACCTTCTACCTACGTGAACAACATGATAATGAAACCAAGTGGACACCATGGTCAAGGTATGATGTTATTTATTTTGGGGATCATTTTATTTTAGCATATGGTGGTAAAATAATAAATGAAAAAATATATAAAACTTTTAGAATTAATATGTTGAGATAATAATGAATTGGGATGAAAATAAAAGGTATAAGGAAACTATTGAGGTTAAAACATGTTAGGGTTATTTTTGAGATTTATAAAAAGGAAAAAACGCAGACTGTGTGACAACCCGTTGCGTCGGAAAAATCTACATGAATCTAACCCACAACCAAAGTGAGATTAGGATTTATCACCTACCACTAGACTACGTGATGTCCCTGGTTATTATGTCTTATTATTTTTAATTAAATGATTTTTTTGATCATGAATAAGTTGATTTGGGATATTATTTTTTATCAAATGGATATCATTATTATAAGAAAATGATTTTGTTATTAAGTGATGAATGTTATTTTGGAAGACGTTCCCTCTTTTTGGAACACAGTATGATTATGAAAAATATAATATTATGGGACTACATTAGTGTAGTAATGGTTGAAATATTATTTTGGAATAATATATGTTTTTATTATGGACATATAGCGATTTGGGTTAATTTTGGAAATGATTAACCTATCACAAAGAATATGTGATTTGGTTAATTATGGTTCAGTATGAGACTTTAAGAGTAGTCTATTTTTTTGTATTTAAATGTTAAGATTTAATGTGGAAAATAATGTTATTAAATCCTTCCGGGTTTTGGGTTTCAATCTATGTTTGGATTATTTTGATGAATTTTAAGGACAATTGTGTATTAAATGGACTTTCTTGAACATTGGGTTATTTTTGTAGAATTTTGGATATTAAGAATAGTATTTTTTATAAAGGATTATACTTTTGGGGATTATATGATCTCATACTAACCATTTTGGTTTTAATCGATGTGTAAATACAAGTGAATTATATAGTTCTTAATTAATGGAATAAGGGATTCTCTAGAAGATGATTCTTGTGCTTTTGATGTGACCATGTCTTTTAGAATGCTTAATGTTCAGAGAAATGATTAGTTTTTGGTAGAAACATATTAAAGGACGAAACTCTACTTGATGGAAATTATATTTCCATATGTTCTTATTATATATAGTAAAAAAATTCCTCAAAATTATGAAATGGAATGTAAAACAAAATTTTTTTAGTTTACTTTTCCTACTAGTTAATCAAAGATTGTTTAACAAATCATTAGTTTGTGATTTTTTTTCTTGTTAACTTTCTCCTAATCATGTTTTCTATCACTCTCCATCAGAACTTGACAGTTTGTTTTCTCTTCCAAATCCTTGTTTTCCAACATGGAATCCCAGTATGGGTTGTCTCGAGTGACCGTTGTACTTCACTTTCTTTGTTTTAATGTTATAGTTTTATTGACTCGTTTTCCGATGTGTGACATTCAATGAAGTTTCCGAGCCCAATTTTAAAATTTCGAGGATGCAATTACCAATAGGGGGAAGGATGTAACATCCCAAAAAAAAAATGAATATGATCTTTTAATATTTATTATATATGTGAATTAAATATTAATTTTTCTTTTAAGGGGATGCTATGTTCAAGGGAGTACCTAATACACAACAAAGGGTATCTATGAAATCTTACGTTTCACACAACGTTGGGTCATACTAAAAAATAATAATATAATATTATTTAAAATGGTTATTAACGCCTAGCTGTTGTATAGGAATGAATTAATAGAACTAACTACAATATGATTATACATGTTTGTTAATTTTTTTTTCATTTATCCAATAAATTATAGAGGTTAAAAAAAAGAAAGAATCTAATTTTAAGCCTAAATACTCTAATATTATTTAAAAGGTCTATTTAATTCTTTTTGATGGTGAACCCTCTTTGAATATAGTTTTGGTCACTTTTATATTTTCTATTTGACAAAATATAAGTCTTCATTAGAATCGGAACATCAAAATTTACTTTGGGTTATTTTTTGGGTATTTTTCTGATAAAAATACTTTTTTTAATGAATAGTGAAAAATACTGTATTTTTATTAAAAATTTCCTTCTTATATAAATTATTTATATGGTTATATTAAATTTTTAAATGGTTTTAATGTTTAACTCGATTATATTGTTACCATTTAATCCGAATCTGTTCATTGAAAAAATTTCACATTAAATTTGGGTATAAACAATTGTCAATCTTTTGATAGATAAAATTTCTTAAAAACACGCTATTTGTTTTGACAACGAGAATTAATTTTAAATTAATTATTTCAGCTTCTAGGATTTTAATTTTGTAATATAGAAATCATTTTTGAAATCAGAATATAAAATATTGCGTAGGCTGAATTTTTAATATTTTTCTGAAAAACTTCAATTTTTTTATGAATAGTGAAACCACTAAGTAGTAGTTAAAAATGGACCATTTCATTTAAATGAAATTTTACCGCTTCTATGAATAAAATTTAGAAAATACAACATATATTGATGTTATTAATCTGTAAAATGTGGTTCAATAAGACGAAAATAATTTTTGGTGAATAATAACTTTTGACTTTTATTTAGCGTGGTTAAAGGTAAATAGTGCAATTCAAGGTAAAGAAGAATATCATAATAACACAAAATAACTGTAACACTTGTCCAAACCTAATTGGTTGAGTCATGGCCTACCATGGGAATCCGTGGGACTATTTTGGGACCCCATGGAGCCACATAAGCGTGATGATGACACTTTATTTTAATTAACTAAAAGTAAAGACAAAAACGACACAAAACAAATATCTGTTTGTAAATAAATTTTTACAAGAAGTTATATAAGTTATCCTTTTGACTATAAATATTCATTAGAAATATAAAAAGTTTTCATACATCATGGTATTTGTTTTATAATTTATAGACATTAAATTAATAAATTTTTTTTCTGACACAATAATGAGGCAGAGTTTACCTCATTAATAAATGATTTAAATAAATAATATCATTAGGATTAAAATAATATCCAAAACATATGAAATTCTTATTGGATGATTTTATTTCTAACATGAGTCATATTATCTTCAACTCTAATAAGTTTTGGACCTTTAGAAAATGAAAATCATTATATAATAAAATAATATTTTCACACTTCCCTAAATAGCCCATCGTCCCCCTTATAAAAAGCCCTAACCTATAACCCATTCCTCACACCTCTCAAGCCCTTTTTCACGTCCCACCCCTTCCCAAATAAGATCTCAAGATCTCTCTCTTCCACCAAGAATCCTTAACTTAGGTAGAAGGAACATAAAGAAGTCTTTTTGGTTAAAACCAAAAAGAGTTACTCGATTTAATGGTAACATCATCTCTTAAGATCTCTTGTTTTATTTTCCTTCTCTATCCCATTAAATATTTTCATTCTACTCTTTTATAACAACACCAATATCTTTAATATACTAGGATGTTTTTAGGAGAAGGATTCAAACAACACTTACACACACCTTATCCTGACCCCTCCCCACAAAGTGTACCCCTCCTGGACCAGCAATGTGAGAAGGGAGATAATGACCCCTGATTTCTGCCTCCAATATGCCCCAGTTTGGCGACAACACTGAGGGTATAATAAACACAAAAATGATAGGAATTACCCTATAAGAGAACACATGAAGAATAGAGATAAGATAGACACCAACCAATTCTAACTCAACTAGTAAGATCAATGAAATCCCAAGTACACATATGACATTTCATGTAAAACTGCTATAACTGAAAGGGGAAAACATCAAGTAACCATAAAGTATGTAAAACAGTAGCGAAAACAAGACCGAACAGCTCCCACAACCGCAAGATAGTAGTAACCAATCCGATATCCATCCTTCTCCAAGTGACCGGATAAGTAGTTTATATATACATAGGGTGAGTATAACTGTATATTAAGAATGATCCTCCCCGAAGCCTCTCATGAAGATGTAAAGAAATCATGCTAAAGCACAGTGAACAACAAGTGAAACTGACTGGTCACCTAAAAAGGTATACTATGTTCCCAACCTCACTATGGCTACTCTCACCAAGTAATGCATTCAAGAATATATCATATAATAATGAATATAAAGGGTACCCCACTACTATATCCCCACAGGTTTGCCACATTTCCCCAACGTCGCACGTCCTTACCATATATCTCTGAAATGGATTGCCCTCAGACACCTGGGAGAAGCACGAAAACATGAACCTCATGCAACAAAACCCCCACGTCCACATAATAAAATTAACCAGGTAGTTTATGGGAGCCACCACAACCCACATAATGTGGATCATACGTTTGATAATATTCCTCAATTGATTACATCCCATACACCATGTGAAGATCCGCAAGCCATCACATCCTATACACGTTACACCTATTGTAGTCCATAGGAAACTATGTCCAGAATATATGTGTGTGAATAACCACAATCCATTATAGACCTCTACACACATATATGGGGAAAACTAACCGTTGCGCCTGCCATCACAAGTAACGACCAAGAGAAGAGAGCGAGGCCAAATGGGGTAGTCAGCCATTCATCCTCCCACTAGAATGATGGGCACAACATCCCCTTGGGCTTAGAATCCCTAGGGTGATAGTTTATCATACTGACAGGATGGAGTAGGATATACAAACAAAAAAAGAACAGAAAATACTATAGCTCAAAACCACACTATGGGAATAACCTAGTCGTAGACTCAACTACAACAGACATCATTTGGACTTCGGGCTAACACTTTTAAGGCTAGGTATCCTATGAGCACAAAACCATTTAAAGTTCTTTAATAAATTATTTTATTCCATTTTGACCAGTTTCAATTTACGTTATTTAATTTTTTAATCATTAATTAACCAATAAAAATTCCACATTTAATTTCATTTTAATCACACCCAATGTACACCGTTCCTTCAAATGAAAACCTCAGAAATGCACCCCAACATGATCCAAACACTATGGGTTAACATCATTTATTCAAATATCTATTTACATAATTACTTTCCCATATTTCCAAACATTGTTGAAAAGCTTTTTATGCAACTCGACACAATGGGGTTCAACACTGTGGGTAGATGAACTACCCATTAAGTGTTTTCCAACTATAGAAAGACCGTAGACCCATTCTCCCTTGATAAGTTAAACACAAAAATCTGGTGTCATACCCCGCACTTCTTTTCCCATTTCAGAATTAGGGTAAGTAAAACCATCTTCCTTGAGCAGTGGGGAGAAGTAAAGAACATAAAAAACCAATAAGAATTCACAAGCATCCAAACATTCACATCCAACCAGTTCCATCATCCCTTGTATCCTCCCTAACACCCACATGAATAAACCGATGCATCTTTCCACTCTAGGTTTCAACTACTACCATAATAAATAGGCCTCCCTGCCCCCACATATTACAACAACCATCCAAGATCACACCACAACACAAGCAACAGGAAAAAAACATCATATCAAATAGGATCTTAGCACTTAAACAACAGAGAGGGTATCTCTAAACCCTAAAAGGGATTATCTATTATCAAACGACCTATTCATTAATCCATATTGGATTAACTGATTTACCAATCATAAGTTCCAAAACTGGCATGACGAAACAGAAAGCTATCACAAATAATTAAACAAGCTTACTGCCCAATTTTGAATAACATAAAATTACAACAAGAAGAAACAGATTCACATACATGCATCTTTATCATTAGACAAAACATTATCAATTAATTCCAGTTTATGTTATTTACCAATTTCTATGAAGAATGAACAGCTATAAGAAGAAAAAATAGATATCACACTATCTAGGAAAACAAGATGGAATAACATACAGACGATATCAATTTATTTTCCTATTCAAATATTATTTATGTCAATTCCATTTCCATCCAGTGGGATAAAAAATTATAACTATACAGTTTCACATAAAAGAAAATATAAGCAACTAATCCCCTACCTCAAAGGGTTCTTGTCGTTCTTTATACAAGAACGATCCACACAAAGAATCACGATCACCTCCTCCCGTGACAACTAGATCCACCAGGGGATGTGCAGTATGACCGTACCAACAGAATCCCATGAAAACTCCATCAGTATTATAGAGATATCATACCATAATTGGGGAAGTATATATAGAAGGAAAAGAACCCAAATGAATGGCGATAGATCATACCCTATACTGAAGATTTATCGATACTACTTGATTGCATCAAAACAGAGTGGAACCAATCCTAGGAGGAATGTAAGATTGAACATCCCCTATAGAATAGAATAAAAGGTTCTAGAATCTCATATATGAGAACATGGAGGAAGAACCAGGGAATAAGATATCTTTTCCCTTTAGAAGATTTGACGGAGCGGTGGTTTAAGATATGCTAGGTTTTTAATTAAAAGCATTTCTCATTAAACCACATGGTAGACCAAGTAAATACATCCCGAGCCTTGGAATAAATTAATATAGGATTTATGGCATTCTATTTTGCATTAGAGTTCTTAAAATATGGTTTTAAATGAATTTTACATCAAAGGAAACATTAAAGGGGTAAAAATGTAGGAAGCTGGAAACACTGTACACGAACTCAAAATTTGGCAAAGGAAATAGAGGATGCCAACAGAGGTTACTGATAAACCTCACCATTCTAGAAAAACTATTCAAAAACTCAAAATTTGGCCAAGGAAAATTGAGATTAATGATTGACCTCACCGTTCTGGAAACACAGTTCACGAACTCAAAATTTGGGAAATGAAAAAGAGGTTACCGTTAGAGGTTACCGATAGAACTGTTCACCGAATGAACTATTCAATGAATTGGAAATTTGGAAAATGAAAGAGAGGATACCATTAGAGGTTACCGATTGAACTGTTCACCAACGGGACTGTTCATAGAATTTTAAATTTGGCAATGGAAAGAGAGGTTACCATTAGACCTCACCGATAGAACTGTTCACTGATGGAACTATTCATAGAAGTTTACAAAGGCACTATTCACAACTGTCAACCGTTGGAACTGTTCAATGAACTGGAAAATTGGAAAAGTGTTGGGGATAAGTCACCAAGACCTCCCAAATCAACTCATACACTTGTGTTTCTCAATGTAATGGAGTAGAGGGGTTTGGGAGATTACAAGAGACACCTCTCAATATATTCTCATCCTCGATAATTCAATACACACCTAAAGTGAAAACTAAACGGGGTTTGAACAACCATCGATCGAGATATTTCTCAAAATAGAGGAAGCCACAAAAAGTAACAAATGAAATCCATACTATAAACATGAATGGTCTATGACCATAAAGGGGACATTTTCACTTGAAAAGAGTTAAACATCAAACCACTCTGGGTACTGAGTACGTATATGTGACTCACATTCCCATGTACTCTCCCCATTTCCACCGTGTTTCCAGAAGACACGAACCATGGGGATAGAATGCCCACACAACACCTTCTCCTTACGGTGATGGATCTCCACAAGTCGCTCCACGAAGGTCACATCATCATCAACTTCGATCTCACCCCAATCGATGATGTGAGAGTCATCATGAAGGTAGCGAAAGATCTGTGATACATGAAAAAACATCATGTATCTGACTCATCTGTGGTGTAGGTGATACTTGATATCCAACAACTCCAATATGAGCTAACACTCGAATGACCCAACAGAACAAGGAGAAATAATACTACGACTACCAATCCTTCACAACCCATGATGGGGAGTCACCTTCAGAAACATGTGATCCCCAACATCATACTCAAAAGGGTCTCCTCCTAAGATCGGCATATAATTTCTAATGATCTTACACTATCTTCATCCTCTCAGGAATCACCTGAATCATCTATGTTGTATTCTACACCAGTTCTAGTCTGAGATTTCCTGACTCTCCGACCCTAGTCCATCACAATGGAGAACAAAAAGGTCGGCCATACATGGATTCCCAGGAAACCATACCGATAGTGGAGTGAAAACTACTATTGTAAGAAAACTCCACCAAGGGTACGTGCCTCATACACAAACCTCCAAAATCCAATACACAAGAGTGTAATATATCTTAAATAGTCTGGATGATTCGCTCTTTCTGATTGTCCATTTGAGGAAGAAAACCAGTGCTAAGGCATAGTTGAAAACCAAAAGAATTCTAGATACCTCTCCACACCCTTGAGGTAAAACGAGGATAATGATAAAAAACGATCATCCTTGGGACACCGTGATGCCTCATAACCTCCTCCAGATACTACCTCCACAAAACTTCTTCTGAGATTGACTCCTTGATTTATATTAAGTGGGATGATTTTGCTAAAAGATCCACTACCACTCAAATTGCATCACTTCCTCCCTGATTTCAATGTAAACTAGTAACAATGTCCATTGAGATGTCCTCACACTTCCAATGTGAACAACCCATGACTGGAGCAGACCACCAGGGACACGGTGCTCAACCATCACCTTCTTGAAGGCCAAACATTGGGACACAAACTATAAAACTACACACTTCATCCCTATCCATCAACTGACTCCAGAAGGCTCGGTACATATTTTTTCATGCCATGATGCACCAATAAATAAGATTTATGGAACTATATGATAATGGTATTGTGCATCGTCAAAGGAACAAAAATACTTCCATGATACAACACGCATTATTGTTCATCCTCTGACCGA
Organism: Viscum album; assembly: GCA_963277665.1. Lineage (NCBI taxonomy): Eukaryota > Viridiplantae > Streptophyta > Magnoliopsida > Santalales > Viscaceae > Viscum > Viscum album. The sequence goes on from OY728120.1 coordinate 1,766,983,166, forward strand.
CCATCATGGGCCTCACCACAAACAACTTGGTCTCTCCAGACCTCCACCTCTAGATCCCCCAATTGGGACTCTTCCACCTTCTGCACCGAGATGACTGTACCATCATCTAAAAAAGACATTCTCTTCCCCCAACATTTTTTGTATAAATATGTAATGTGGAAAGTTCTTCCATTACTCTCTAGGAATCACCAGATTCATGCATAACATCAATACATGAATTTGACTCAGCACATCAGCTATAACATTCCACTTTCTAGGAGTGTATGATATCTCGATGTCATATTCCTGTAAGAACTCCATCCACCGACGCTGTCATAGGTTCATGGAATGCAGGGAGAAAACATACCTCAAACTCTTATGATGAGTGAAAACCAAAAAGTGATCACCATTGAGGTAATGTCTCCACAAATTCTGAGAAAACACCACATATGCCAACTGAAGATTGTGAGTGGCATAGCTATGTTCATGGGGACATAACCGCTGAGACCCATAAGATACAACCGATCATTTCATCATCAGAACATAGCCTAACCTGAGATGCGAAGAATCATAGAAAACATCAAACTCAACTCCCACAAATGGAAGACAAAGAACTGGATAACTTACTAACTTCTCCTTTAGATACTCGAATGCTACCTGACATTGAGCCGTCTATGTGAAGGCATGATCCTTCATGGAAAAAGACATCAGAGGAGTCACAACTCTTGAGAAATTGGCTATGAGCCTCATGTAGTGGCCTACGAGACCCAGAAAACTTCGCACCATTGACAATATCTTGGGGGATACCCAAAACACAACTGCTTCTATCTTTGTGGGATCCACAACTACTCCATGCTAGGACAAAACATGTCCCATGAAACGAAATTCTCGGTCCCTAAAATCAAACTTCAACAACTTCCCATACAATTGATGTTGACGAAGAAGTCCCAAAATGGGGCATTGAGGTTCTGCATGCTCTTCCTCAGACTTGGAGTACACAAGGATTTCATCGATGAAAACCACCACGAACTTGTCCATGAAATCACAAAACAAAATTTTCATCAATCCCATGAACAAAACTAGAACATATGTCATGCAAAACGACATTAAAATGAACTCATAATGCACATGAAAACACTGGAAATAAGTCTTTAGGATATCCTCATCCTTCACACGCATCTGAAGATATCCTGACAGGAAGTTGATCTTTGAGTAGCAGATTTCACCCTTCAGTTGATTGAATAAACCATCAATATGTGAAAGAGGATAGTGATTCATTACTGTCATTTTGTTTAAGTGATGATAATCAACCCACAACCTCAAACTTCCACCAGCCTTCATTACGAACAAAACTATTGCACTCCACGATGACACACTTGGCTGAACACAACCGCACTATTACAGACCATCAAGATATATATGTAGCTCTCGTAAATCAGAAGGGGCCATCCAATTCAGATACATAGAGATAGAAGATGCTTCTGTTTGTAGCTCGATCCCATACTCGATATCTCGTCATGGGGTAATGCTACAACCTCTTCTGTAAAAACATCATTGTATTCTTCTACAACCCTAGGAAATGCCAACTATAGAAGCTATGTAGAAATGAGCATCAGATCAGCCATCATGGATGATAAGGACATAACGTGCCTCTGACCCATCCGAGGGTCTCGCTCACCAACAAACACCACCGAATCTCCCTCCACATCGAGGACAATGACTTACTTCTTGAATCAATCCACGATAGACTAAAATGAATACATCCAATCCATGCCATGGATGATATCATATGGTTGTATTCGTAAACATAGAAAATCTACCCAATAGTGGTGCTTCCACAACACTAGATGACAATCTCTACATACTTCAATCAGGTCAGCTTGACCTCCAACCAGCATAGTCAACGCCAAAGCACTGGAATCCCCTCTACCTCAAGTCCCAAAGCATGGACAAGGGTAGGTGATTTTAAGTAGTGTGTCTCTCCTGAATCAAAAAAGGAGTACACCAAGGTAGAATACAAGAGAAAGGTACCTCGAACAATGTCTAGATCACATGGCGCAGACAATGCTAAAGTATGAAGCTGACCATGACCACCTATACGGCCTCTATGACCCTAATGATGACCACCACCACTGATTCCCTCTACTATTTCAGGATGGGGAGCATCACAGGGATGTCCTCTGCCTGGAAAATCTACCCTCAGCTGATCTATAGCTGGTGCAACCTGCTGTTGCTGCCTCGGCTGGAACTTCTTCAATGAAGGAACCTAGAGCGGAAAACCTAGTGCTTGATGACTTCTCTGAATGGTCGGGAACTCTCACTGTTTATGAACTCGACCACCAAAAAAACAACCACATGATCCCTTGGCATAGGCCTGTGAGTTTCTGCCTCCAGATAAATGAGATGTGAATGGTTGGGACCTATCCCCGACTGAACATAAACTCTTCTTCCCTAGAAACTAGGAACCCCAGAACACAGATCTACTTCGTGATGAATCATAAGGACACCCCTCTCGTAATGATCTGGTTCTGGAACAATTCCTTTTGACAACCTCTGCCCTTACCAGCACCTCAATATATGTCTTCAGCATAAATGGGGTGACCTGGCATTGGATCTATGGATGCAAATCCTCCTCGAAATGCCCTGCCCTGAACTCCTCATCTGGAAACAAGTCCGAAGCATATCGTAAAAGGTTACTAAAATGTATTACACACTCTCGCAAACTAGAGATCCCCTATCAAGGGGTAAGAAGCTCCTGGTGACTGGACTCCTACACAGTCGAAGAAAGAAACTCGACTCAAAACGTGCGATGGAACTCCTTATAGGAGATTGCTGACTCCTCACGATCCCAGAGGAACAAGAACCACCACTACATCACTGCTCTATGCCAAATCGTCACAACCAAGGACACCCAGTGCTCCTTCCGAGCATAGATCGAACTAAAGCTGATCTTGACCATCTCTAACCAGTCTTCCATGATTACATCTAAAACAGATCCCTCGTACATATGTAGACTCTGGCGCTGAAACCCTTTGAGTGTCTTCCTCCATGTTTCATTGTCGTTAACCTCAACCCTACAGAGATCTACTGGAACAACCTATACGACATATTCTATGTGATCTTGATGAGGACCTTGACCTGGAGCCAGAAATATATATAAAAAATGGTTTGGGCTCCTAAACCTAGAATATGGAATACTCAACATTAATTAATTACGTGGAGTACCCTATGCATCCTCACCCCTTTAGGAAGAAGGGTTAGTAAGCCCAGTAGCCTTAAACAGTGGGGAGAAGTAATGAACATAAACAACCAATTAGAATCAGCAATCATTCTAACATTCACATCCAACTTGTTCCATCATCCCTTGTGTCCTCCATGACTCCCACATACATAAAGAGATGCATCTCACCACCCTAGGAGTCAACAGATTCCACAATCAATAGGCCCCCTACCCCCAAATATCACAACAGCCATCCAGGCTCATACAACAACCCAAGTAGTAGAAAAAACTGACATCATATAAAATGGGCTCTTGGACCTTAAACAAACAAGAGGGTAAATCTGAACCCTATAAGGGATTATCTTTTATCAAACCACAAGTTCTTTAATCCATCTTGGATTAACTGATTTTTAAATCAATTGTCCCAAAATTAGGAATCCAAAACAGTAAGCTATCAAAAATAATTAACCATGCTTACTGCACAATTTGGATTAATATCAAATTACAATAAGAATAACCAAATTCACATACATGCATATTTATATTTAGCTTAAACATTATCAATTAATTCCAGTTTACATTCATTACTAATTTCCATCATGAATGAACATATATACAAAGCAAGAATAGATATCAGACTATTTATCAAAATAACAGGCAATAACATACAATCGATATCAATTTATGATCCGGTTCAAATATTTATTATGTCAATTCCATTTCCATCCAGTGGGATAAAACATTCTAACTATAATGTTTCACATAAAATAAAATATGCAAAATGAATCCCCAACCTCAAATGGTTCATGTCATTCATTATACAAGAATAACCCACACAAAGAATCACGATCGCCTCCTCCCGTGACAACTGTATCCACCTAAGGATGCAGTTGTATGAAGACACCTATAGAAACCCAAGCAAACTCCATTAGTATTATAGAGATAACATACCATAACAGGGAAATGAGAAAAATAAGGAGATGAACCCAATAGAATGGCGATAGATCATACCTTATAAAAAAGATTGATCCATACTACTTGATTGCATCAAAACAGGGCGGAACCAATCCAAGGAGGAAATTTTGATTGCAAAACCCCTACAGAATAGAATGAAAGGGTATAACATCTCATAGCCGAGAAAAATGAGGAAGAACTAGGGAAGAATATATCCCTTCCATTTAAAAGATTTAACAGAGCGGCGGTTTAGGATACACAATGTTTTCCATTAAAAGCGGATTGCATTAAACAATGCTGTTTTATTAAGTAAAAACGTCCCGATCCTTCCGAGAAATTAATATAGGAGCTATGGCATTTAAATCATCCTTAGAGTCCTTAAAATAAGGATTTAAATGAATTTTACATCAATGGAATGGTTAAAGGGGTGAAACTGTTGGAATCTGGAAACACTGTTCACAAACTTATAATTTGGTAAAGGAAATAGAGTTTACCGATAGACCTCACTGTTCTGGAAACACTATTAACGAACTGAAAATTTGGAACATAAAAATAGAGGTTACTGTTGAGGATACAGATAGAGGTTACCCATAGACCTCACAGTTCTAGAAACACTATTCACAAACTCAAAATTTGGTAAAGAAAAGAAGAGGTTACCATTAGTGGTTACCGATAGAACAGTTCACTGATGAAACTGTTCATAGAATTGTAAATTTGGAAAAGGAAAGAGAGGTTACCGTTAGAGGTTATCAATAGAACTATTCACTGATTGAACTGTTCATAGAATTGGAAATATTGAAAATGAATGTGAGGATACTGTTAGACCTCACCGATAGAATGTTCACCGATGGAACTATTCATTGATGGTTACCGTTGCACTGTTCACAAGTGTCTACAGTTGGAACTGTTCACTAAACTAGAAAATTGGAAAAGTGTTAGGGATAAGTCACCATGAACCCCCGAGTCACCTCATACACCATATTTTTTCAAAGGAATGGACCAAAGGGGTCAGGGCCATTACACACCTCCATCTAATGGGTAAAGAACATACTATTTTTGTGGGTGGAAAACTAACACCTCACGAAACGATGGATGTTATATTATCTTCTACAACCTCTTATGATGGCCATAATTAAAGAACTATATTTATATATGATATGTATTTTGTTTATTTTTTATTTATTATTATGTATATTTAATTTATATCATTCCTTTTTGGTTTCCATTATGAGTAAACACGATAATTTCATTTGAGGAAGTGTGGACTGCCGCCCCTCAAAGTGATATGAATCATTCATTCGATACATGGGATATATAACAGATAGAGGTATTGAAATTATATATGATTTCATACTGGAATTATAATGTAAATATGCATCATTACATTTTCATTCAGTTAAATTACGAAATAGAAATTAAAGTAGCGCTCATGCGTACGTACGACTTACCATCTCCGTGAACGAAGCATTTCATTTCTTATCTTCAAATGTAATGTACAATTATAAATACATATATATACTTGATATATAAGATATATATGATATTTAAATCAAGAATATCATTCTGGAGATAATTGAATCTTGACCACATGGACAACTTCTAATTATAAGGTGTTCATTTTTTATTCAAGTACCAAATATCGACAAAACAATTATTATTAACTTAAATGATTACATAATGTCTATAACATGGTAATAAGTTATATAAAATGAATAATAAACATGAAAATGGGTTCTTCATCAAATATAAACTAACTTTAAGTTTATTATTCAGGACAGACAAGGAACAAACAATTCAAGTTAGACCTGAGGTAATGGCTTTCTTATCTCACGTTAAATAACACGAGATTTCCATTGTTCGCCACTAATTTATTGCATGTTGTGTATTTTGTGCTGAAATTTTATATATATTATCATGACCCTCTTTATATTCAAGTTATTCTGTGAATCATTTTGTGGTTATTAACTTTTGATCATACGACTCGATTGATTACCACATGGTAATGGATTTTCCTCTCACATTTTATTCCCATGAGATTCATGCTACATTTTCACTATTTCCTTTTGTGTGGTGTATATAATACACATGATTTTATTAACTATATACCATAATTAAATTTATGGGTATTTACATCATCATTTTATGATCCTTATTTCAGGGGTTGTATGTTTCGTAAGTTACCAAATCGGTAAGGGAACCTATTAACCGAATTTCCATTCCGTGGGTTAATAATCAAATTCTTAATTATGTCATGAAATGATTATGTGTGGAATCGATATTTATTTATTTTTGTTGTAATTTACACTCACCTTTGTTTGGATATAATTTTGATACACATAATTACTCCATTGATAAATTCTCAAGTCATTGATATGAACTTGATAAGGGTAATTTTATCCCAATTTCAATTCATTGAGATAAACATCAAAGTCATTGATGTTTTTTACAAAAATATTTGAGAATGTTCTCCAATTAATTTACACTGAATATACAATAATATTGAATGTATTTATATCTTCCACACATTATTATGTAATTGATTTATGCTTAATATAAGGATACAATATTTATAAGGGATGTCGTCTCAATTTACATTCCCTTGAGACTTTATTGTTGTTATATACCAATTCAATCTTATATGGTGTATATAATATCCTTTGGAATTTTATATCATGAATACCTTTATTCTCATTATATTAAAAAGTTCTTATTCATTCTTATTCCTCAATTATATGTATTCAAGAGTCTATCATTTTGTTAAAAAATCATTTACTAAAATATCCATTTAAATGTTTTATTGATTTATTCTTCTAAATTTTTCTCATTAATGTTCATGTTCTCAAAATGGTTTTTAGTATTTATTGAAATGGAAATTAATGTTTTAATATTTTAATTCCTTTAAAATCTTAAAATTGGTATGGGACACTTTTATCCAATAATCCCTTTGTTAAATGTTTTAAATGGTTTTGAAAAGGGTTTGATAAAGCATTTTTTATTTCAATATATTGATTTGGTATATTGGAATGCTGAAATTTTATCTTTCCTTTATACTTGTGATTTGTGTTATGATTATGTTATTGTTATTGGGAATTGATTACATAAATGGGTGGTTCCATGATAAACCTATGGCGGGTGAGCCAGAGATAACTCATCAATGCATTGGGTAACGTGGAACATGTAAACGTTAATGTTTCTCCTAAGAGTTTTAGGTAATATACTGTGATGGGTATTCCATTTGTGACTCCCTATGTCTCTTTGATAGCTACAAAGTAATTATGTTTTGAATTATATTGGTTATCTTTATGATTTATGATTTTTTTATTTTATTCATAAATCATATGATTACATGATCTATTTTATGATTGAAAAGTATGGTTTCATTGATTTGTATTTATTGATGGGAAAATGTTTCCTTTCATTATTTTATTACCCTTACAAATATTTATTATGCTCAAACTATGTTTTGAAATGTTTTTCACAGGACATAAAGATGAATATGGTCAAGTATAAGATCAAGGGAAAGTCATGCTCTCGAAAACATGGAACTGGACAAGTCTCTTTTTTTCCAGAGTTTTTATTTTATGAAAAATGGATAATGGGTAGTAGTGTCTACATGTAATATTATTGTTGTTATGTAATAGTTAAGGACTAATCCTCTAAAACACTAAACCTAAATAGATCCTCAATGTGAATTCCTGACACAATTCAAGATTATGTAATGTTTTAGGCCGGTTCCTTACAGTTGGAATCAGAGGTCTATTTTGACAACATTAATGATTAAGATTTTTTTATAGACTCATGGTTAGTCCCTATATCATTTATTTCAATTAAATCATTGTTTTATAACTTTTTCAGATCATGAAAATTGAGTTACAAATGGAAGGAGGAGGATCTCAAATGACATTCCTATCTCCTCCTGATGACTTTCTTGCAATAATTATTGCAAAGTCATGTTCGAATGATTGAGAAACTTTTTCTAGAATATATCTCACTTGCAAGAAGTTGTTTGAGATATCTAACACCTCCACTATACCTCGTTATCATCGTGGATCATGGGTTTTATTTAAACAAATCCTATTTTCACAATATTCTCATATTTTCAGGAAATGTAAATATTTTCAAGGAAACTTCAAATTTTTTACCTTATCATAAGATTATGAATCATATTATGGTTTTGAAATAGGTGCTGAAGAAGGAGAACCTTGAAAAACCTATTTATATGTTATTTTACAATATATTAACTTTTCACATACCTATGGTATTTTAAAAGGACCATTAATTAAAATCTTCAACTCAAATTCGGTTTGACTGTTTTATAGAAATCATATTTTATCAGATGTTTTGAAATTATATGTCATACTTGATAATTTTCCAAAACTGTTTTTTAGTGAACACCCATATGACCCATGTTGTAGAAGGTGTATTTGGATGAAGGAAGAAAATTATTTTGAAGGATCTCTGAATAACTGTTTCAATGCATGGACCTTCTACCTACGTGAACAAGATGATGATGAAACCAAGTGGACACCATGATCAAGGAATGATGTTCTTTATTTTGGGGATCATATAATTTTAACATATGGTGGAGAAATAAAAAAAGAAAATATATATATGAAATCAAGAATTAAGATTTTGAGTTCATAATTAATTGGGATGGAAAATAGAGGTATAAAGAAACCATTTATGTTAAAACAAGACTGGGTTATTTTTTAGTTTTATAAAAAGGACCACAGGAAGACCATGTGACAACCCATTGCGTTAGACAATGTTGTGGGAATCAATCTCACATTAATGTGCGATTGGGATTTATCACCTACAACTAGACTACGTGATGTCCCTACTTAGTATAACTTATTGTTTTTAATTAAATGATTTTATTGATAAAAAATATGTTGATTTGGGATATTATGTTTTATCAAATGGATATCGTTAGTATACTGAAATTATTTGGTGATTAAGTGATTTAAGTGATTTTGGAAGACGTTCTCTCTTTTGGGAACACTATATGCTTATGAAAAATGGAACACTATGGGATTACATTTTATGGAGTAATGGTTGAAATTTTATTTTCGAAGAATATCTATTTTTATTGATGACATATAACGATTTCAGTTATTTATGGAAATGATTAACCTATCATAGAGAATATGTGATTTGGTTAATTATGCTTCAGTACGAGACTCTAAGAGTAGTCTATGTTTTTGGAGTTAAATGTTAAGATTTTCTGTGGAAAACTATGTGATTACATCCTTTTGAATTTTGGGTTTTAATATTAGGTTGGATTATTTTGATGAATTTTAAGGACAATTGGGTATTGAATGGTCTTTATTGAACATTGGGTAATTTTTGATGAATTTTTGATATTAATAGTAGAATTTATATTTATAAAGGATTATCCTTTTTGGGGATTATATGATCTTGTACTAACCATTTTGGTTTTAGTTGATGTGTAAATACAAGAGAATTATATAGTTCTTCTTTTGTGAATTATGTGATTCTCTACAAGATGATTCTTGTTCTTTTGATTTGACCAAGTCTTTTTGAATTCTCATTGTTTAGAGAAAACATTAGTTTTTGGTATAAACTTATTAAAATATGAAACACTACTTGAAGGTAAGTATATTTCAATATTTTTTTATTCTATGTAGTTAATGAATTCCTCAAAATTATGAAAAGGAACATAAAACAAAAACGTTGTTGGTTTACATTTCCTACTTGGTAATCAGATACTGTTAACACATCATTAGTTTGTGATTTTTTTCTGGTTAACTTTCTCCTAATCAGGTTTTCTATCACTCTCCATCAGAACTTGATAGTTTGTTTTCTCTTCTATATCCATGTTTTACTACATGGAATCCTAGTATGGGTTATCTCGGGTTACCTTTGTACTTATATTTATTTATTTTAAAGTGATAGTTTAATTGACTACTTTTTTGATGTGGGACATTCAATGATGTTTCTAAGCCAAATTTTATAATTGTAAGGACACAATTCCCAAAAGGTGGAAGGTTGTAACATCCTAGGTAAATAAAGAATATGATGTTTTCATATTTATTAATATTTGTGAATTAAATATTAATTTTACTTTAAAGGGGATGCTATGATTTATGGCGTACCTGATACACAACAACACGTTTCTTTGAAATCTTACATTTCACACAACGTTGGGCCATACATGAAAATTATAATATAATATTATTTAAAATGGTAATTAATTCCTTTCCGTTGTATTGGTGGTAATGAATATAACTAACAAAAATATGATTATACATGTTTTTTAAATGTTTTTACATCAATCTAATAAATATTAGAGGCTAAAAATACTATAGAACCTGATTTTAAGCATAAATACTATAATATTCTGTAAATGGTCGATTTACCACCTTTGGATGGTGAACCCTATTTAAATATAATTTTGGTAACTTTTATATGTTCCATTTGACAAAATAAAATTCTTCATTAGAATTAGGATATAAAAATTTACTTTTGGTAAATTTTTTGTATTTTTCTGATTTAATTCATTTTTTAATGAATATTGAAAAATACTGTATTTTAATTCCAAACTGACTTTTAATCTAACATATTTATATGGCCAGATTGTATTTTTAAAATTTTTTAATGTGTAATTAGATTATATTTTCACCATTTAATCCAAAGATGTTCATTTGAAGAAATTTTACATTGAAATTGGGCATAAACATGTGTCAATCTTTTGATAGATATTGTTTTAAAAAAACATGATATTTATTTTAACAACAATAATTAATTTTAAATTAAATAATTAAAATTATATGTTTTTAATTTATTAAAATATACTTCATTTTTTAATTTTAAATATCAAATATTTCTAAGGCTGAATTTTTTTTCAGAAAAACATCAATTTTTGATGAACAGTGAAACCACTAAGTAGTAGTTAAAAACCAAATATTTCATTTAAATGAAATTTTACAGCTTCTATGAATTTAATTTTGAAAATATTACATACATGGTTTTTATTATTAAGTAAAATGTGGATCAATAAGATGAAAATAACTTTTGGGTAATAGTAACTTTTGACCTTTTTTTACAGCGGTTAAAGGTAAATAGGGTAATTCAAGTTAGAAAGAATATCATAATAATACTAAATTAACTTAACATTTGTACTAACCTTATTTTTTGAGCCATGTAATATCAAGGGAATTGTTGGGTCTATTTAGGGAACCCATGGAGCCACATATGAGTGATAATGACACATTATTTTAATTAACATAATGTAAAGACAAAAATGACATGAACAAATATCTTTTAGTAAATAAATTTTTACAATAGGTTATATAAGTTATATTTTAGACTATAAATATTCATTGTAAAAATAAAAATATTTCCTACATCATGGTATTTTTTATATAATTTTTAGACATCAAATATATAAAATTATTTATGACAAAATAATGATGCATTGTTTACCTCATTAATAAACGATTTAAATGAATAATATTATAAAGATTAAAATAATATCCAAAACCTATCCAATTATTATTTGATGATTTTATTTAGACCATGAGTCATATTATCTTCAACTTTAATAAGTTTTGGACCTTTTGAAAACGAAAATCCTAATTTAATAATATTATATTTTCACACTTTCCTAATGAGCCCCTCCTCCCCCTTATAAAAAGCCCTAACCTCTAACCCATTTCTCACACCTCTGAATCCCCTTGGTTCGTGAAAAACCAACACAAATAAGATCTCAATATCCATATATTCGACATATAATCCTTAAACTTGGCATAATTCACTTGAAGAAGATTTTTTGGATCAACCCCAGGGGAGTTACCCGATTTAAAAGTAATGTCTTCTCATATGTTTTTCTGTTTTATTTTCCTTCTCCAAACCCCAAATATCTTTTCATTATTTTATTTTATGACAAAAAAATTTCCTCAATATACTAGTTTTTTTTTATGAGATTTATTCAAACAAAAATTCCACACACCTCCATCTAATCGGTAAATAACATACTGTTTCTGTGGCTGGAAAACTAACACCACACAAAACGATGATTATTGAATTACCTCCTACTGCCTATTATGGTGGCCATTATGATGGAAATGTAAATATATATGATATATATTATGTTTATTCTTTCTTTATTAATATTTATTTTTAATTTATATCATTCCATTATGGTTTCCATTATGAGTAAACACGAAAATTTCATTTGTGGAAGTGCGTACTAGCGCCCCTCAAAGTGATATGACTCGTTCATACCATATGTGGGACATTTAATGAATTGTGTTATTAAAATTATATATCTTATTATACTATAATTATAATATAACTATGTATCAATATGTTTTAATTCAATTAAAATATGAAATAGAAATGAAAGTAGCATTTATGGGTACGTAAGACTTGCCGTCTGCATGAATGGTGAATTTCATTTATTATCTCAAAATGTTATGTAATGTTATAAATAAATATATATACTGGATATATATGATATCTATGATATCTAAATCATGATTATTATTATGGAGATAATGGACACTTGACCATATGGAAAACCGGTAATTATAAGGTGTTCATTTTTTACCGAAGTACCAAATATCGACCAAACGACTATTATTAACTTAAAAGATTACATAATGTTTATAAAATGGAAATAAGTTATATAAATGGAAAAATAAACATAAAAATTGTTCATAATAAAGTATAAATTATATTCTATTTATTATTTAGGAGGAACAAGGATCAAACAAGTCATGTCGGACACGAGGTATGGGGTTTCTTATCTCACTTTTAATTCTATGAGATTTCCATTGCTTGCCTCTAATTTATTGAATGTGGTGTATTGTGTAGTTTCATTTGATATATATAATCATTATAATATTTATATTAATTTTATTCTACCAATCATTTGGTTGTTATTATCTTTTGGTCATACGACATGTTTGATTACAACGTGGTAAGGTATTTTCATCTCACTTTTTATTCACGTGAGATTCATGCTACATTTTCCACTATTTCCTTTTTTGTGGTGTATGTACAACCCATGATTGTATTAATTGGGTAATATAATTTGATTTATGGATATTTAAATTTTCATTTTATGATCCATCATTCATGGGTTGTATGTTTCATAAGTTAACAAATCGACAAGGGAACCTTTTAACCCTATTTGAATTCCAAGGGTTAATCTTCTTATTCATAATTATGTCATGAAATGATTATGTGTGGAATCACTATTTGTTTATTTATGTTGTAATTTACACTTCCCCTTTTGTGGGTATACAATTGATACACATAATCACTCCATTGATAAATTCTCAAGTCATCGATATGAACTGGATAAGAGAAATTTTAACTCTATTTCCATTCATTGAGTTAATCATCCAAGTCATTGTTGTTGTTTTTACAAAAATATGCATGAATTTTCCATGATTTATTTACACTGAATATCCAATAATATTGTGTGCATTTATATTTGTCACACATTATTATGTAATTTATTTATCTTTAATCTAAGGATAATGGTTTTATAAGGGATTTCATCTCTTTTTACATTCTATTGAGACTTCATTGTTGTTATGCACGAATTCACTCTTATATGGTGTATATAATATCCTTTGGAATATTATATCATGAATCCCTTTATTCACATGATATTACAATGTTTTGATTCAATGGTATTCCTCAATTATTTGTATTCAAGAGTCTCTCATTTAGTTAAAAACTCTTTAACTAAAATATCGTTTTCAATGTTTTAAAGATTTATTCTTCTAAATATTTCTCATTAGTGTACATGTTTTCACAATGGTTTTCAGTATTTGCTTATATTGAAATTAATATTTTAAAATTTTAATTCCCTTAAAAGCTTCAAAGTGGTATGGGGCACATTGATTCAAAAATATATTTATTAAATGTTTTAAATGGTTTTGAAAAGGATTTGATAAAGCATTGTTTATTTCAATATCTTGATTTGATATATTGGAATGTGGAAATGTAATCTTTCCATTACAATTGAGTTACATGTTATGATTATTTTAGGGTTATTGGTAATTGTTTACGTATACGGGTGGTTCCGTGATAAACCTAGGACAGGTGAGTCCGAGAGATATCTCTTATGCATTGATTAACGCGACAAAGGTAAACGTTAATGTATCTCCTAAGAGAATTATGAAATATATTTTGATGGGTATTCCAAATGTGACTCCCTATGTATCCGGGATAGCTAAAATGTTTGTATGTTATGAATTCCATATCTTACAATTATAATTTATGTTTTTTGTAAGTTATTCCTAAATCTTATGATTTCATGAGGTAAGTTATGATTGAAAAGTATGGTTTCATTGATTTGTATTTATTGATGGGAAAATGATTCTTTTCATTATTTTATTACCCTTACTGAGATTTTTATGCTCACCCCATGTTTTGAATTTTTTTTTCATTGGATATAAAGATGAATAGGGTCAAGGATGAGTTTAAAGAAAAGTCATGCTATCTAAAACATGGTACTAGACAAGTGATTATTTTCTCGAGTTTTAATTTTATGAAAAATGGATACTGGGTTTTAGTGTCTACATGTAATATTCAAGTTGTTATGTAATATTTATGGCCTAATTATATAAAACTTTATACATTAAAAGACCCTCAATGTGAATTCCTGACATAATTCAATATTTTGTAATGCTTAAGGCCTAGTGCTTATAGTAGCATCCCAAGCATTGTAGCTGTACTATTCACTAAAGGGATATTTGGGCCAAAAAATGGGCTTTTAGGGCTTATATATAGACAACATGGTGTTGGGAATTCGGGATATGTAATTGGTCTCCATCAACACAGTCAGAATGAGATATTTTATTTAATAATAATAATGATGCTTCGACCCCAATCTAAAAAAAATACAGTGACACATTGTAACATTTTTGCTTTAAAAATAATATTTATGTTATACTAATAGTCTAGTTTACATTAAACAAATATATATCAAGAGTAAGGTGATACTATTTTAATTACCTTAATCATATAATAATTTGTATGTAAACTTATGGCCTTATCAATTTGTTTTATCCTAGATTAACTCGAATAACCTTTTTACCATGGTGATAAATTGTACCACACTTACTATTCATATTGAACAAAATTGAAAAGGACTTACTTACAAAACACAAAGCTCAATATTCCAAGAAATAATAACTTTTTCCAGATTAAATTAATGAAATAGGAAGAGTTTAATTTAATAAAAAATCACATAATTAAAAAAATCATTTTTTATAAAATATTAAATTTTAAGTATATAAAATGGTGTGATATCAAATTCAACAATAACATTGCTTAAAATAAACATAATTCAACTAATAATAATATTAAATTGATAATTTTCCATTACATATATGTTAAAAAATTTAATCATTTTAATTTTTTTTAAATACTTGTTTTAATTAAAATTTGTATATTTTACTATTCATCAAAAAAATAAATTCTTATCGTAAAAATCACTAAATATTTACACAAATATAATTTTGACATTATTATTTAATAAAGGAAGATAATTTTATCAAATAAATTTCTAAAAATTATAAAAAATTTATTATATTACTTTATCAGAAAAATAAATTAAAACCATTTTTAATAAAAATATATTTTTTACGAATAAAATGACATTCCAAAAAAATAGATTGTTTAATTATTAATTATTAATCAATATTTTATTTTTCAGTATAAATTCATATATACATTTCATATTTTTTTATTATTGTTTATACCTACCTATTCTATTGCTCAGTTATAATGGTCATATTTAAATAATAATATTTTATAGTTCTTTTAGGCTCATGGATGCATGTTTTATACGCTGTTGAACAAAGAGTTATTTTAAAATCAAGGGGCCTTAAACATACACTATTATTATAGGTTTTATTTGATCGATGAAACTATAAGTAGTTGTTTTAATGGTGATTGTGATGAATAATTTAATGATTTTCCTCACATGAAACCAAATGTTACGGGAGCTCAAATGTAATATATAATTATGCTACATACCCAAATGTACAAATCAATGAATTATTTTGATCTTAAAAATGATTAAATGAGGTAAAAACGATCTATTATGTTCTCTATGTGGTTAAATCCTTGTAAATAACCAAGACCTAGTAGTACAGAGTTGTTGGATACATTATTAAATTGGTACTAGATACCAATGATCATATCCTAAATGATTGAATTGTTCTGTTATCATGGAAAGCTAGTTTCATATCTCAATATACCATTATGTTTTAAAACATGAATGAAAAAATAGAATTTTATTTTATAACACCATTATTTCAATTAGAATATTTCTATATATCAATCATAATACACTTCCTTACATCACAAGGAATGGAAACAAATGATTGTGGTAAGATCAAATTCTCAGTTACGGTATGTGTACAAAAGAAGCTAACAAGGAATGAATAATATGGAATAAATAAATGATAATAAAATAATTACATATAAATAAAAACATTATATTGAAATTATACATGGATATTATGAATAATTGAATAATCAAATGGGAATCAATATGTAATCACATAATCCTAGAATTCAAATTGCTAGATATATGAAATGTACAGTCGAGGACTTGTGTAAAAACATCATTCGTAAATGGAAAAGGCCTTATCCAAATACCCAATATAGTTTGTCTCATAAGACCTACCAATGAATCAAAGGGCTATCTAATTTCATGCCCCACCTATAACTAAATATTTCCAATGCATTCATCATGTGAATGAACAATAATCTTAATTAGTATTTTTTAAAAATAAAGAACTATCCATACTGGAAAAAATGATTATGGAATCTCAATAATTTACCTAGTCAAACAAATCATAAAACATCTATATAAATAAGGTGGATGATATCATTATATTATATCACCATAATTATATTCAATAAACGGTGATGTCAAAAATTAAAATACTTTAAATAGATCATTGAAGATTTTCTTAAAGTAAATAACCTTTTAACATTGATATAAATTATCTAAATTATAAAATATTTTCAAAATATTATGAAATTTGTTTATTTTAATAAAAAAAATATAAAAATAATGAAATGTTCAAATTAATTAGTGTTATTAATGATCATAAATTCATTTCATGCTTTAAATGTTAAAAATAATTCCTTTTACACTTTAGAAAAAAGGTCAAAATGTTCCTTGTTGTAAAAAGGGGAAGAAGATTCCATTAAACTTTTTTTATGAATTAAAACATGGGTAAAAATTAATTTAATAAATCATTGGTTAATTTTAAAAGAAATATTTTATATGTTATTATGGAAAATACGTACATAAAAGACAATTATTCTTGATCTTGTAGAAAATATAATGCTAGTTTTCCTAAAAAACATAATTATGGTATCATTAGTACTTATAGATAGAAAAATATTTCAATAATATTAATTTAAATAATTAACTAATTTATTTGAAGATATTTTTGCTTTATGATATAAAGATTAAATAATATGCAAATAATTTAATAGAAACAATCTCAAATAAAGATGAAATTATAAAATAAACCCTTACCTCATGCCATACTTCATTATATGGGTTTAAAACACCTATATAAAAAATATAGATTTATTATAGATATATTATTGAAAAATAGTCCCATGTATAATATGATATATTATTTAGATTTAACATTTTACCATCAATTTGTTAATAATTGTTTATTAAAACTACAATTCTGGGTAGTAACTACTTCGTTTTTCATGAAATCATTAGATTGATAATTCTGGTCCTTGTAGTGAGACATTGGTTATTACATATCTATAATTTTAATACTGATATAAATATCATATATATTTATTATATTCATATTTAGAGTCACAAATAAAATTCATTGATAGAAAATTAAATTACACCATCCCTTAAGATAATAGGCCATTCGTATGCGTGAATAATGTATTGATTTTTTGATGAATTTAATAAACAATAATAATTATAAAATAACACTGAAAATACTATTATTTATTATATATATCATATATATTCATTAAATCAATACTTATTACCATCCAAGTTAAAATTTAATTTAAAATTATTCACATATCTCTATAGAGGTGGTATTCAATACATAAGCTTGAGGGACATTATCAATATACAAAATATTGGAAGAAAAAAAGTTAAATGATATGTTATAATAATACAAATATTATTTTTTCATGAATTTAATCTATATATATAATCAACAATTATATTTATAAATGAGAGGAAGTGAAGGAAAATGAAAAAATCGGTTCATGAGGTAATAGTCTTCCATACACACTATCGATAAATTCATTTCCCATTTAATGGAAGAGGAGATGGATACAAGTTCTAAAACTAACATTATAAAATATAATTATGGGGAAGGTAAAAATTATTGTATGTAATCAAGTTTTTAAAATATTTTTTGTGGTATAAGGATAAATAAAATAAAAACCCATGGTTAAGAACTATGCCTTGACTTCGGAAAACCTCTTAATATTTATACATAAAGTAATCCAAGGATGGATTTATGATCAATAAAAGGATTATAGTTTAGGGATATGAATTTATAGAAGGTTTTTCGGATGGTATTTACCAATACCACAGTATATTGATGTGTGAATAGGAGACGGGGTCCAATTTTATATGTTTCGGAGAAGACACACTTAGAATATTTGAAATGAATAAATTATATAAATGTACTTTTAAAAAAACGGCTCAAAAACAATTTACCAAATATTATAGGCATTACGATAAAAATATTTATATTAATGTTATTTTGGAAAAAATTAAGGGGTTTTAAACCATTATATATTTTTTATAACCCTCTATAAACCTGTTTTAAACATTACTATGGAAAATTTAATTTAATACTTATTATAAAAAAAATTTATTTGAATTTATTTATTTGAATTTATTATTATAAATCCAAATATGAAATTAATTTTATCAAACTAATTTTATTTAAGTGGTAGGTTTTAATTTAAAATGTAATAAAAAAACATGATGAAAAGCAGGTTTTCAAAGAAAATGTTTTCATGAGCTTAAATTTTGTTTATTCAAGAAGTACACAATAAATTTATAATAATTAAATAAATTGGATTTATAATAATATTACTGAATTTATTTTACGTTTAGAATCATTTTTTTTAAATTTTCATATTATTTAAGTATAAAGATATTTTCAATTGAAGACAATATTTTTAACCAAGCAATGTAATATTGAACCTTTAGGAAAATTCTAAAAAAATCAGTATAAGATAATTTAATCATGTTTATTTCACAAATTTGTTTAATTTTGTAAATATATTTTATAATGGTGTGATAAATGTGATTATATTATTTGTCACAAAAAATCAATTGATTCCAATTTATGGAGAATGTTTATTTTTTGAAATATATAAATACTTCAGTTGTAATATATATATATATATATATCTCGTTTATCTAAAACATTTATTCATTTTTTAAAAATTTACAGTTTCTACATATATTGTTACTTTTGCAGTTATGTTATAATTCTATATAAAATTACGGTTAATCAAGACACGGGGTTACATGTATCACAAGCTATTAAAGGGAATAAATTTATTTTATAAAATAAATATATCATAAAATCTAATGAGTTACATTATAAAACAATTAAAATGAATTTATCACCTGAAATTAGGTCCCTATGGAACAATAAATGGGGATATCTCAGTTTTATTAGATCGTTAAGTTCCCTGGTAGAATCTTCAATATTTTGATTCCACCAGATGACATTAAAAAGGTTATTAGACTTATTCCATTTCACATTACCTCTATGATCCAAAATTTCAATTATTTTTTCATCATATGAAGGATAATTATCTAGAGGTATGACATTTTATTTCAATATATGTGAAGGATCAGTTACGTACTTCCTTATGATAGATACATTGAACATGTCATGAAGATGATGAATGTTATGTAGAAGTCCCATGTGATAAGATATCATCCCTATTAAATCATGAATATTTATGGGGACAAAATACATAGGTACATCTTTCCTTTCTTCCTGAATCTCTAAAGATGCTTCAATGGAGAAATTTTTTAAAACACCTACTTACTAACTTTGAACTCTTGATCTCATTAAAAATTATCAGCTTAACATTTCTATCAACACTAATCTTCCTTGATGTGTTGTTGAATGGATTTGAAATAATTCATTAATTCATTAGATTTCTCATTCCCCATAATATTCCATTCTCAAACAACATCATTTCATGTTGTTGAATTAATCCTTTTCCTATATAAGGATTCATATGGATCCATCTGAATGATCTAGTGAAAGCAATTATTTTTATAAAACATGACTTGTGGAAGGTGTTGATTCCAACTACCTTTTAAATCCATAGAATAATATCTCATCATATCCTCTATAGTTTTAATGGTTATATTAGACTTACTATTTATACAAGAATGATAAACCATACAAAAACCCAACATAGTATCTAGATCCCACTAAAGAATTAACCAAACCGTTTAGGTAATCCTTACATCCCGATCAGATAAAATTGAATGTGGTACTCTAGGTAGCCTTAATAATTCCATAATTTATATCCTAAAAATATGTCAAAGAGAGAAATATTATTTGATATCCATGAATTTTGATGAATCTATAAGGTGATTTACTATAAACCAAATAACATTATATCCATTATACATGTTTGGGAATTTGATGAAACATTTTATGGTTGTGTATTTCCATTTCCACTTGGTATTGGTAATGGTTGTAACATCCCAATAAAAATATATCTCCCATCATTAACTTAATGTAATTCCAATCAAAAAGATACATACTCTATAAATCCTCTAATTATTCAATCCCACTAGAAAAACTTTTTTAGATCTGTAATTTGTTTTACTTTTACGATGAAATAATTATGATAAACTTTGAGATTTATCCAGCAAATCATTCATTAAATCTTGTATTGAAATAAAACATACATGTATATATATCCTAATGATCCCATCATAATCAAGGTTTAACTCGGGAAAATTTCCTACCTCATTTTGTTTTTCAATATCTTCCTTCTTCACCACTTAAATCATTAAATGGATGAATAGTTAAATACTCTTTTGATAAAAATAAGATTTATCCCATTCCATAAAGATTTCTAGATTAATTAGTCGAAAATCAAGGAATATTTGATTTTTATCCTCATAGTAGATATGTTAGCCTGATACTTTTGGATCCAAGACTATTAAACCTTTTTAGACATAAAATTGTTCTAATATTTTGTGTAGTCATAATTATTAATCATATCTAGCTGTATTATCTATTTAATATTAAACTCATTCGGTGTGAATATATAATTTATACTTTCATGATCATTATATATATCACACAATTCTCTATAAATATTATTCTAACATATATTTAAGGATAAAAGTTCCATCGTTAAATCCAACTTGGGTTTTGGGTAAAATTTCTAGTGAGAATTCAATTTTTATGAGATATAAGTTATCACCATATCATTTTGCATGAGTAATTATCCCATACCCTTATTAAATGTATCACATTTTATTACAAACCCTTATCCACTATAGGTTAATGTAAGTACATATGTGATAATTAACCTTCTATTCAGTTCCATAATATTTTCCTCACATTCATATTGCTAATGGAACATGGACCCCATCAAAGTTAACATGTTGAGTGGAATTGATGTTTGTAAAAATTTACCCTTAAAGAATCTATAATATCCATCCAAACATAGAAAAATATGGATCTCAGTTAATGGGGTTGTTATAGTCAAATTTTTAATAATTTATTTATTCAAAGGATCCACTAATATACCATCACATGAGATTATATGTCTCTAGAATGAATTTTTTTGAAGCCAAACACCACAAAAATAAATTTTAAATTCAAAATTTTCTGGGCCATCAAAAATAAAAATAAAATGTTTCTTATAATCTTCCTTAGTTGTTTAATACATAATAACAATGTCCAGGTAGACTACCACAAACTGGTCATGAAATATTTAAATACTCTATTTATTTAATCTTTGATGATTCATGGAGAATTATTGAGGTCAATTTTAATTAATATAAGTTCATAATGGATATAACTCATTTTGAAGGTTTTATTCTATATATACTCCTTATGGATCCTAAATTGACTATAACTGGATCAATGATAAATATTAGAACAATATAGGGATCATATTAGTTGATCAAAAATATTATCAATACGGGGTATAGGATAATATTAATAAATAGTGATTTTGTTATGTTCTTGATAATGATTGAAAATATTAATTAACCCATTATTCATCTTAATAAAAAGAACAGGTTCACCCAATGGAGGAGCACTAGGATGAATGAATCTCTTATATAGTTTGTCTTAATGTATCTTATTCAATTTCAATATCTCAATATGGGTTATCGTATATTATGAAATAGGTGTGGTACAAGTTATGAGTTATATTGAAAAATATTCCCCATAATTTGTTGGAAGACTCTGAAATTCCGTAAGAAACACATCAACATATTCCGGATCAATTGGAAAATTTTCAATATTGATATCCCCCCCATAAAATTTAGATTATTATCCTACATGAATTGGTTGAAAACCCCACATGATGTAATTAATCCCCACTATGTGTTAATGTTAATCCTTACACTGATAGATGATTGATGGTGGGTTTAAAATATCAAATATAACTCCCATTCATAAAAAATTGTTATAGGATCTATACTAAGAGATCCAGATAACACCCAAAAAAACATCAAATTCAAATTGAGGAATAATAACATGAATTAAAGGAAGAACCATAACACAAAATTCTATTGGTGATGAGATATATACATTATATGCGGTCATCCAATCATTTAACATTTTCACCCTAACTCTATATCAAATCATTTAGGTGGCGATGTGATTCCATTAAAAAATTATTTATAAAAAAATAGTCAATAAACATGAATAAAATAATAAATTACAGATCTTATAGTGGATGATAAGTGTACATTCCTCCACGTCACTGTGAACATACATGATAGATGTAGTAATTGAAAACTATTGAACTTATTCCATTGTATTTTTCTATGGTAAATTCCTTTGATAATTGGAGGAATGTATGGAAAAATTTCCCATATTCTTACTGAAAAATAATTATACATTATTTCTCCCTTACATTTTCATTCATGAGGATAATGTCCTTTTTCTCCACACTTGATTGGAACATATTTTCTATCAATGTAATTAAGATGGGTTTTCATTCCACATGTATCACAAGTTAAAAAATTTCCATTTTTCATTTTCCTATTATCAATTTTTCTCTTCCATGTAATTTTTCTATTGATTACAATCAAATTGAAGTGAATTGGGGAATTATTCATCTATCTTGATACAAAGTGATTCAATATACTCATATGATTAGATGTCTAAGAGACTAGTTCACATCAAAGGATCATCATAATCACATCATAGAAATAATAAATCATATTCTATGGATTAATTTTTTAGTCTCATGCATGCCTTTATACCTTTATAATGTTATATCAATACATTTAATCATTTTTCCTCTAACTTTTTTCTTAGACTCGTGAATTTTCTCTCCACATCCTCTAATTTTTCATCGGGAAATTATTTTTCAAGAAAAGTTCCCTAAAATAAATCCATTCCATGGTTAATATTTCCAATTTATAATTAGTTTTTTGATTCAACTACCACCATTGATCTAAAATCTCCAATGAGTTGATAAACATCCTTGAAAACCTTCCCCCAATCATTACATTCCAATAAAATAAATATATTCTCCAAGAATATTATCTATATCTCTATAATAAATTGGTTGGTATTTATATTCAATGATAGAGGTTGTTGATCCACGAATAAGAATAACATAGTTACACCACATTGTTGATCAGTACGATGCTCTATACGAGAATTGTTATTTTTCATAACCTGCATCAAATTCCAAAATATTGTTAGAATTTTTTAGCTCTAGCTATATTTTCATATACAGATTCATTATATTTCCCATAAGGGAAATCCGTATATGGTTTATGTGTATTGATACTATTTACATTCCTTCCACTAGGATTTATTTCTTAAAAATATAATACACGTTATTAGATAATAACATAGTGAATTATAATGTATAATATTAAAACTACATAAATACTAGAAAAAAAAAAATAAATTTATTAATATAAAATATGATATTTATAAAAATGGTTTATATAGGAATGATCTCATATCCTAAAAATTATTTTCAAATCCAACAAACTCGTTTTTAAATAAGTTGTCAATTAACCCAAGCATATCCCATGGGAATGTAAAACTAGGTGAAAAGTAAGGGAGAAATCACTATGTACCAAAATGATGATCGAGATATACTCATATGAACTCTTTTTGAGGTTATTACCCCTAGATGAATCTATTGAAATATCATATCCACTTATAATATCCAAGAAATAAATATTGCAAGTAAAAATTATTATTCTTTACATTACCAAAACATTATGATGATATCTTATAATTATAATTGTACTAAATGATATCTAAAGGGTTATATATGATTTCATAAATCAAGTTCCAAAGGTTTCTACTAGAATTTATATAAAAAAACCATACAGAAAAATCCCTAGTGGATTAGAGTTAGTGGGTACTTTATTACATTGGTAGTAAATACCAGTGATGACATCCAAAAAGTATTATCTAGTTTATCTGTTTCGAAAAAATAGATAAAAAATTTAATATCCAATTAGATTTAAGAACATAAAAAATGACATTGAATTTTATTTGATAAAACTATTGATGAATTTAGCATATCCCAACATATCAGTCATAATAAACATCCCGACATCATTAGTAAAGGAATCATAGGAAATGGGTGAACTCTAATGCCTTGTAATGGTTTGAGTAAATTAGAATATAATAAGGCATGAATAATACAGATGAAATAAATGATAAAAAAATAATTAATTATAAATGAACAAATGATCTTGAATTTTATCCATTAATATTATAACTAATAAAATAATCAGTTTCACCATAATAACTGACTTTATAATGATGGAATCCATAATGTTAAACAATTGAAATGAATTATAGAGGACTCACACCAAGTCATGTTATATAAATGGGAATGTCATTGACTAAATACAAAAAAATATTTTTTCTCATGATACATACCAACACATCAATAAGATATGTAATTTTGATCCCCACACATCACATAGTATTCCAAATAAATTAATCATATCAATAAACAATACAACATAATAATTTTAATTTTTAAATTAATAATTATAATCCTTGGAAGAACTAGAAAATAGAATATAAATAATTTACCCATTGAAAATGATCCTAAACCATTAATATAAATAGAGTGCATGGTAGAGCTAACTCATATCCTAATTATTAGATTCAATAAATTATGTTTAAATAGAGGAAAAAAATTAAAAATATAATTGAAAAATTTCATGAGGAAAATAAATTTTTCACTTTGAAATCACTAATTAAATGTCAATGATATATACAAAATAAAATTGGAAAATTTTTATGGAAAAATACCTTTGGAAAATTGTTATATAAGCATAAATGAAATGAGTTGTCATGATATTGGGGGGATTTATTTCATGATGTTTATGCTAAAAATCTTTCATTTCACAGGTTGGTAAAAGGTTCAAAAAGTACATTGTTTGGAGAATGAAAAAACATTCATTTTGATCATTGTTTTTAAAACCAAAAAGTGTTTCAAATGACATTAATAAATAATTTTAGAATTTTAGAAACTATATTTTTTATTTTTCAAGGAAAATATGTTCATGGATGAGAATGGTTCATGAAAAAGTAAAAAATACATGGTCAATTTCATAAAAAACATTATATTAGTATGTTTAGCACTTTAATAGAGGACAATTGAAGATAAACACTTAATTTAGATAAATAACCACAGTAAAAGAAAATAAATCATGATTAATATATATTTATATAAAATAATACTCCTAGTAGTGACTTAAACACAGAGAATATTGTGTAATGATGAGATTGTGAAATTTACCCTTAACACTACAAAAAAACAATCGGATTAGATAGGTTTATAACCCATTCTAAACACAGTATCAACGATTATGTGGAACAAACATTAATGTACCCACCTAATCAAGTTAGAGGCAGTTTGAGGAACTGTTGGTAATGTATGATGAAATTTAGTAGCGGTTCATTTAGAGGTGGTTAAAACCACTTCTATGTTCACTATAGAAACTCAATTTAGAAGGGGTTTTTTACCCCAACTAAACTATGGATCAAATTAGTAGTAGTTGGAAACCACCGCTAATTGAGATTGATCTGCCATAATAGAGGCAGTTCTAAGAACCTCAACTTTTAAATTATCATTTAGTGCGTGTTAAAACCCCATCTATGTGAACCAGATTAGAACTAAATTATAGGCGGTTCAACAGCCTCTAAATAATATTTTTTATGTTATTAAATTATATTCCACCCCCACCGGTTCCCAATTCTCCCAGCCGGTAACTCCCCCCATTCACGACCCCCTTTGGTTCCCAGTTCCCCCATGTGAAAACTCCCTCCATTCATGACCCCTACAGTTCCCAGTTCTCCAATGGTCACTCCCTCCTTTCATGACCCCATCTGGTTCTAGTTCCATCCAGTCAACCACAAGTTCCCAATTTTCCCGTGCGACCCCACAACCCTCCATTTCCCAGGTTCTCCCGCGTGTCCCATCATCCCCCTCACTTATTCAACTACGAAACCCATGGTCCTCCAACTACACTTAATGTTTTAAAATTTTCATTCAATAGGATTCGAAGCAGAGACTTCTTAAGCTGAATTGGAATGCATAAGCCACTCTAGCAATTTGATGGTGTTGTTATAATAACAACCATCAATCAATTTATATATATTAAAAAAGATTAAAATTAATATTATTTATATAAATATTTAAATACATATATTTTTATTTTAAATAATATATATATATATATATCTATTATATTTATGTAAATATAATATGATACATTTATATTATATTTAATTTATACATTTATATAATCTATATATTGTATATGTGTATTTACATACATTTAACTAAAGATTTTTTAATTATATACATATTATGTATATATACATATATTTATATATTTATAAATATATTTACGTAAACTATTTATATTTATAAAAAAAATTATATATTATGTACATGATTATTTATATAATATGTATTTATGTATTTATTTAATATATGTATATAATTTCTGTAAAAATATTTTAATATAATTATTTTCAATACATATATTTATTATTATGTAAATTAATATAGATTTATTTTTATAAACTGTATTATATTATAGATAATCAATATTACATGAAATGAAATTTAGAAAAATATTATATATGAAATAATATTTATAAAAATATTTATATATTGTTATATGAAATACCATTTATTGAAATATATAATTAATATTATATTAAATAAAATTTATACAGAAAGTTAAATAATGTATTTCAATATACATATATTTATAATTATGAACAATATTACATATGTATTTCATTAAATATAATTGTTTAATATTCTGTATATTAATATTAACGTATTTTAATAAATATAGTTGTATAATATTGTGTACATTAATATATATTTATTTTCATAAATTGTATATCATATAACATTAATTATAAAAAATGTTAAATCGTAAACATATTATTTAAAAATACTTCTATTATGGTAATATAAATTATAAAAACTATACTATTGAGTTTTGGTATGATTTATTTTCTTAATAAATTATATTTATGTATATATTTATTTAATATGTTTATTATTTAAATATATATATAATTAATCATATATGAAAAAAATTATACAAATAAAAATATATATATAAATGTACCTAAAATTATAAAATTAAATATTTATGTATACATGTAAGTACAATTTTATAAAATCATATTATTATAAACATATAATATGAATAAATGCAAGAAATATATATCGTTACTAAATCAATTTATAATAAATATTTTATACTAAAATATACATAAAATAATTATATAATATATAGAAATTTAATATTTATAATATAATATATATAATACAAATTTATAATATATATATATATATATATAGTTTTTCTATATTATATTAATTTGAATACATAATATAATATAAATATATTTGTAAATAAATATATAATAAAAATGTATTTAATATAATATATGTATAATGTGAATCATAATATAAATGTATGGTATTTATAGAACAATATATACATTTTATATATTTTTATAAATATATTTATAATTACATTTATATTATGCATGCCAACATTTATATATCTATACATTTTTGTTTGTATGTATGAGTATTTATTTAAATTATTTATTTAATGTCATTATATATATATGTTTATAATGAATTTTAATATATTTATAAATTTTTTTCTTTAATATATAAATATATATTTGTGTGTGTGTGGGTTCACCCACACAAATATATTATAAAATTTTAATTTATATGATAATTATTTTAAAAAATAATTTAAAATTATGAGAGGTTTAAAAACCCCTCTAATCAAAGTGATTAGTGGAGGTTCACAACGTCCTCTAATTTTGTGAATTAGTGGGGGTTTCAAACCCCCTATAATGTCATAAATCAAAGGGGTTAACATCCCCCTCTAATTTAACATATTTGAGGGGGTTCACAACCCCCTCTTATTTCTAAAATTAAAATGGGTTTAAAACCACCTCTAATATAAGGTATTGGAGATAGATCATGAACCCCATATAATATATGATATTAGAGGGGGTTGTAAACCCAAACAATTTCCATTAAAAAATTTCCATGTTATATATATAGCCTCATATATAAATCCAAATGAATAATATATATATATAGCACCTCTAAAATAAAATTGAACATATAGATCAACTAATTATTAAATTTGCGGTGGTTTTGACACAACCCCCTCTAAAATCCAACCAAATATTACATAGAAAACATGATAATATAATTATACGGTGGTTAAAACCCCATATTAATTAAATTATTATAGGGGTTTGTGCATAAACCCATCTAAATTTAGATGGGGTTGTGCATAACCCTTTCTAAAAAATAACATCTAATATACTAAATTTTTGTAGTGTAACTCAACTCTCACATAAATAATACATGTACATACCTCATTTACAATAAATATAGAATTATTATAAATATATTAATAACCCATAGTAATATATATTATACCATATAATATTACTTATTATATTTTATCTCTATTTGATTAATAATTATTTAATAAAATAATGGTTCCAGATGATAATTGTCTCATTATTAATGTATTATTTTGATTTATAAATGTAGTACATATACATTTATCATGTTACTATCACATAAAGAATCATATTCATGATATTAATATCATATATATTAATTATATGCATATTTATATTAATTTATAAATGTTATAGGTAAAAAAATAAATTTAAATGTTGATGGAAATGAAAAGTTATTCTTACAAAAGAATGATGTTTTGAACCTATCGAATAATGTCAAAAAGCATAAATTATTTTTTACATAAACATAATTATATCATGTATATCATATATACTAATTAATTATGTCATTATTATAATCCATTTCAATATAAAATAAAAAATTGATCGAATCACTTCATAGAGGTGGTAGTCCACATGTATGAATGAGAAAAAAAATCATTTTCCAATAGATTGGAAGGTAAAAAGGTATATGAGATATTATTTTTGTAGAAGTATAATTATTTCCAAAATTTATTTTATAAATTTAATCCATAACCATATCCAATAGTGAGATGCATTGATACAAAATGAATTATATCGATTCATGAGGTGGTAGTCCTCTACTCACCTGATCGATAGATTAATTTACTATTTTATGGAAAAGGATAAGGATATAGGGTGAAAAATTTACATAATAATAAATTATACTGTTTAAGACTATTTTATTATTATGTGATCACTATTAAAAAATATGTTAATGTGGTAGAGGAAGAATCTAAATGCAAACAATTAGTTAAAAAAGTATATCTTCTTTGGACAATCACTCAATGATTGTAACAAAATCCGTCCTAGTATTTAGTTTTGGTAAAAACATGGAATTTAGGTAAAGTTGATTGAGATAAATATGGTATGTGGTCTTTAATTGGACAAACCAAAGGATATTTAATTGTGGAGGGTATAGGAGAGGGGGTTCTCTATTATATGTGCTGGAGATGAGCCACAAATAATTTTCAAAAAGAATAAAATATATATACAAATTCATAACACTAAAACACTCAAAAAATGTAGATATGAAATATATTAGATGATATATGGTCAAAATATGGTTATATAATAGAAATATAATATGTTTTACGTCATTTTAACCCTTATATAATCAGTTTATCCCCCAATAAACTAAATTTAACCTCAACCATGGTATACTATTTTTAATATTTATTACACTTTATTATCGAAAAATATTAAGTTGGCCATTTAGAATAAAACTAATTATTAATTTTAAATATATTTAAGAAATTTTATTAAATTATATTAAGTTAATTGGATGAATTTTATTTAGTAATATACATATTCACGCGATGATAGGTGGATTTCCAAAGAAAAAATTTTCTTAAGTAAAAATAGTTTTTATATAAAAATTCAATGTAAAATTAATTTAAATGAAATAAAGTGGAAAAATAATATTATAATAGTAAGTATATTACTTTATAAACTATTAAAAATAATATTTATCTTTTCAAATTCATTAAGCCTTGACACTTTTTAATAAAAATCATTAGTTTTCATAATTATGTGAGTAATTAATATATTCATAAATTAATCAAAAATACAATCCAAAATAATTTTTACAAGATGATTTGAAAAATAATTTTTTTAATCTTATTTATTTTCTATTATTAGAAAAAATAAATTATATTATTTTCTCATGAAATAAATAAATACCATTTAATGTAAAAAATAACTTTTTAAAATATATAATGACTTGACTTATATATATATATATTTTATCTAAAAACATTTTAATTTTTTAAAAAGTTTTATTCCTTTTCTTATTACTAATTTAATCTCTAGGAAATAATGGTATACTACATTGTTGTTTATTAAGAATCCTGGATGTGTGTATCACAGGTTATTAAAGTGGATAAATTGATTTTTAAAAATAAATATATATTAAAATGTCAGGGTGATACTTTCAAACAACTTTTAGTGGGTCCACTTATCCACTAGATACTGGGAACTTGATCAGTACAACAAAAAAATATATTTTCCATTATCCAGTGTTTGGAACATGAAATGGTTACTTTGGTTTCCATTAATTTGGAACATGAATCATATTAATGATGGGATCACATTAGGAACTTGATGTAATAAGAAGAAATTTACTCTTTTGAGTGTGATGAATTTAGAATGTTATTTTTAAAAAAGTACCTTCCTTATATTATTTCTATAAATGTGTATAAGGAATTCCTTGAGATGAGGCATATGTACGATGAATCAATATGCTTATGTATATAAATTAATACAAGACTTATGAGGTAAACGTAGAGTATTATCACAGAACTAAAATGTAAGTATTATTAATTATTCAGTGGCATAAAATCAAGAATCCAAAGTCACTTAACCATAAGAGAATTTAGTAGATATAATGAAATAATTTTATTCATCACACCAGTACATACACTACCCAACATTGGATATTGGTTTGTTATATATAGTTATTCAATGAATAAGGGAATCATATGTGTACACATTTTAAATGATATGGAGATAGATTTTTACTCCCAATAAAAAATATTACGAAGAAAAGTTACCTGATTAAATAATTGGAGTTAGGTATAGTTATTTTTTAAATAATGATATAAAGTATTTTATCAATATGGAGAAAATTGTGACATGTATTCTAATAAAAAAATATTAAATTATATAACCACTCAGAGAGAGTTGAATATGAGAAATAAAATATGATTGGAGTTTATTAAATATTTTGACTCCAAAATAGGTTACCATTTTGGGAAAGAGAACAAGGTGGAATTTTATTTGAGTTTAAAGGATTATGACATCTTAATAATGCTGAGGATCATAAAAGATACAATATTTACGGATTTTAAAACGATACGTATGGAAATATATAAGTAATGAAACAAAAGATACTTTTCTCAACTGAGAATAGCACTATCTATCTATGTTAATGTTAAATACTCAATGAAAGAAAATATAGAGAGACAAAAGATGGTGAAAAATGTTCTAGAATTAAACCATGATTGAAATGGAATGATAAGGTTGAGGAACTAATAAATAGTTCCATCAATACCATTCTTGAATAATTATATGTTGTATTAATCTCATAGTTCATCATTATCTATACATCAGGGAATTATTAAGATTTATAATGATTCGAAAGAGTGATTCTAGTGAAAAAAATCATAATAGTTATTGAAGAGTATGTATCTTAGAGATTGATATGCCTGAAAGATAATGATTATAGATTTAAGTATAAATTGGATGTTTCAACCATTATCCATACTATAATGTTGATTTTAAAACATCACCATGTATTTTTTTATTGGAATCACCATAACATCAAAATTTAATAATTTTATTTTGGTTTATATAAGATCACCTTACAAATTCAAAAAAAATTATTATAATTATAGATGATTTCCCTCTTGGTAATGTTTTCAAAATATTTATTATGTATGTGGTATCGTTTCATGGACTAAAACTTTATATTATATTTAATAGGGATCCATGGTTTACCTAAAAGTTCTAGTAAAGTCCTCCAAAATCTCTATATTTAATGTAATGTTTTAGTACATCCTATCATAATGGTCAGTCTGAGAGAACCATTCAAAAACTAGAGGATATACTATGGTCAGGATCTATGAATTTCACTAGTGGTTTCGAAAACACTTTCCATAGTAGATTTTTCTTATAATAATAGATTTCAATTGAGAATTCATATGGATCATTATTAAGAAATCTATTGACATAAGTGTAGAAATCCAATGATCTAGGAAAAAAATGGAAAAGGAATTTAATTGATAAATAATCTAAATGAGGAAATAAAATATAAATTCATATCCATTCAATAGTAAATCATAGCCACATAACATCAACAAAAAATTTATGCTGAAAATCATTACTAAAATTTTGAATTTGATACTAGTGATATGGTATAATTATGAATTTTCCAATGGAAGAAGGTTTTTAGATTCATAAATAAGATAAATTCATTCTGTAGGTATATTTTCCCCTTCAACTTTCATGATTGAGTAGGTATGGTATCTTTTAAATTTTCGCTTCCCCCAAATATCTCTCAAGTTCATGATTTTTTCCATGTATCTCTCATGGGGATATACATTCCTAACCCACAACAAGTATTAATATCAATGTTTATACATCATGATCATGATATTTCATTTTATGAATAACCAAAATAAATATATCATCATATAGATAATGTTCTATGGAACAATATTAATCATCTGGTTAATATTATCTAGAGGAATCAATAATTAAGGGAAGCTACATGAAAACCCAAATATATAATGAAATAAATATATCCTAATTATTTTATCAATGTGATGAAATTTTGGGCGATTAATTAATTTTTATTATGGTAGAATTTAACACCATAATATTTATGATAAACTTCTATTTAAATAGATTAATTATTTTTGATATCTTGCATTACAAGAAACCACATGTTTAAATGAACCATAATATAATATACAATTATAACCTATCCATTAAATTGATCTATAGAATATAAATATTTTTTTTTAAAAAAATTGTTTAATGGTTTTAGATAAATATAATTTATTGATAAATAAGGAGGAAATTTTTAGAATAGTTATTATTTTATTTAGGAATATAATTTTTCCTCCAAATTTTATATCATTGATTTGTTAGGAAGCTATATATTTAAGTTTTTGAACTCTTAGTGACATTATTTTAAACAATGAACATCGGGTATGAAATTATCATATCAACATTATCATAGAGTGAGTTTTCATGGTCTCTTATTTTTCTAGGTACACCCCTCTTTGAGTTTTATATTAACTATATTTAATTTGGTATTACTTTAACATTAATCATTTATGGATGAGTCTTATTAAAATATGGAGATATATTGTTGGGGAAAATGACATAATGTTTAGGGATTTATATTAGTTTTAATTCATGGAGTTCATGTATAAAAGTATTAAATGTTATCCTGATGGATTTCCATGTGTTTGGAAGGATTATGATGAATTTTTGGAACATTAATATATGTTTGGTCAAAAAAAATCATTGGAAAATCACACACCATGTAGCTATCGATAGACACATGTAATGAAATATTTCATGATGTGAAGTGGTTTCACAATATGAACCTAATTTCTAATAGGTAAATATTGATCAGAATTAATTTTTACCTTGGGTGACTAGTTTTTCGGCATATCCCATTAATTGAGATATACAAGACATGAAAGGATTAGATTCCTTGTATTATTCAGACCTGGTGGTTTGAAACGGGATTTTTGTATTATTTTCTTTCATTCCAATGTGTTCATAACTCTCTACTTGAACACATGTAACACTATAGGTGATTTTTTAGTCTCTTTCTCCCCTCTGGACATCATTACTGCACATATGATCACTATTTAGTGTTTCCTCTTAGGTATCACTTATCCTCCATCCTTTATCATTCCTTATAGTGTAAAATCTTGACCATAGGGATTATTTTGGGTATAGAACTTTTCCAGGGCTGATCTGGGTTCTTCTTGTGATCTTCTACACCTTCTTCCATGATGGAATTTCATGTTGGAAGAACTATATTAATCGTCTAATAATGTTTTTGGGTATAAAACATAACCCTATGGATTGGTAATTGAAAATTATGTGAAATATTAGGATTATTCCAACATAAAGTGCACATTATTAAAATAAATAGTGGGTTGGATTATTCCTTGGATCACATTTGGATCCAATTGATCATGACATAGATTTTTGATACCCGTTGGGAGAGAGAACCCTAGAATATATATATATATATATGAAATGGAAAATGTATTCAAGTGTATTTGGAATGATACAATACCATAGGTGATTCATTGATAAAAAATATGTGGGTAATTTCTTACTCTTATTGATATGACTAAATATCGATTGAGATAATTGAAAGTTTAAATAAAATAAGAATGTAAATTTGTATTATTATCCCTTGTGATTTATGATTTGATATTTTGATATCTGTGTTGTATTACATATATTGATTATACTATGCAGATCCCAATGCAATAATTCATATATTTAGTGGACTATGGCCAGTCCCATAGTGTAATTATTATATGGAGTGGGATATTCCTAGTCCCATGCTGTAATTATTATATTGAGAATGCTCTACCCAGCCTGATATTGTCATACATATATTGTTAAATATCTACATAGTCCCATGCTATAATGCATATATTGAGATGTCTCTTCCAAGTAAAATGTTAAAATTATTAAACATTGGGATCTATATAGTAGTTTTACTTTTCCATGGTATATGGATATTTTTTTCCTTGTTGTGTTACATACATAAATTCATTCTAACATACTTATAATATTGGTTGTTTAATGTATTATATTAATTGATTAATTAATAAACCTATATATCTCATTATTTTAATCCCCTTTTTATTTGACTGGTATTGTATAAACATGATGCCGTTGACCTACTTAGTTTTTCTAACACCTTATTTGGGCCACCATTCAGTACCTGAGCATATTACAATGACGCAGGTTTGTCAATGGGACAAAAACCTTGTTGTTTGTTATTGATATATTGGAAGGGATGTTGTTTGGAGATGGAACTGAACTGGGGTTTGGGACTACGGTTTTTTTGTTCTTTGGTGTCATCTGTTTTTAGTAATTTTATTTTTTTAGCTTCCAAATTTGTTACATAATATATTTTCATTATATGATACCTAATTAATTTTTTATTTTTTTCTCCATTACTTTCAAGTTGTATGATATTTATTTTCTATTGTAATTTAGTTACAATGATATTTATTTTGATCTATTTATTTCTATTATATTTTACAATTCATAAGGGGGTATAGTATCATACACTATACATTTAAAACCCCCACTACTAACTGGAAATCATTTGGCATATTGAGAGGAATTCTTGAGGTCTATTGAGAAGCCGGTCTTGGACACATGAGAGAGTGCCAGATCAGGAGTTGTTTCAAAGTGGTATTAGTGCCATGTTTTCTTTTCTATTTATTTAATATTTTGGAAATGTAGAATGGAATCCAAGATGTGTTGGTACTAGTAATGATTGTTTTCATTTGAGTATCTAACCCATATACGGGTGAAAATCTGAGTGCCCCTGGATAGGATTATTGTTTATGAGGTTCACTCAATACAATTGATGTCTTTTCACCCTATGTGATTCA
This sequence comes from Viscum album, assembly GCA_963277665.1. NCBI lineage: Eukaryota > Viridiplantae > Streptophyta > Magnoliopsida > Santalales > Viscaceae > Viscum > Viscum album. The sequence continues at coordinate 1,767,019,777 of OY728120.1, forward strand.
CATGTTTTGGGATGATATTTGTTTCATGATGTTATAGTTTCTTGAGAAGTATACTAATTGTTTGGTATGGAATGAGATGAGTATGAATGCATCATTCTATTCACATTTTGATATATATATTTACATTCATTTTTCATGTTATGGAAATATTTATTCCATCTATTATATACATTCATATATGAACCATAATATGAGATACATGATGAATATAATAAATAAAATTTAATGAACTATTAGTTCATGTTAAAACACTTTTAAACCATCATTAGAGATCCCTTAATTAGTGGTTCTCTGTTGATGTCACCTGTTGAGGATGACATTGTTTTCATGCCCATGTTCTATAGTGTGTTTTTATCTTATAGAGAAAATTAATCCTTTATGTCTTTGAGTTGAGTGTCAAGAGAGTGTAAATTAGTACCCTAATAATATATATGAACCATATCTTCTTATAGACATCGAGGATCTTATGGATTTTTAGCATTGTCATACCTTCTTGATGGTCATGTGACACAAAAGAAGGAGGCTATTCAGGCTAGGAATTTTCTATCTAAGATGAAAATAGAGTTTATGATTTATAATATATTAATTATGGAGGGAGGCCCTGAGATAATTTTTTTGTCAATTGTGTTAGTCCATTAAATCCTCAATCATCTTGATAGGAATACATATATAAGGGAGAATCCTGCTGCATATATTCTTTGTACACATTCTATGAAATAGTGTGATATTATTGGGCATGCTAGGCACTAGGAGGAGTTATCTTATATGTAACATGAGGTGAAGTTATTTTAAAAGTTATATGCAAAGACATTGAGGCATGATGATGATCATGATTTCAAGTATCTAGTATATGATGGAATGTCAGTGATGGACTATAATTGTTTTTCACCAACCGAGAATTATTTAAACCCTCCTTAGCTGTTAGTGAGGTATTTTCAGGATGGACAAAACAATGAGATCATGTCGTTGGTAAAAGTTTTTTGTTTTAGTAAAATTTAATATGCGATTAATATTTTACTCATCATGGAAGGTAATCTGAAATAGAATGCAAGTCACAGTCGAAAGATTTAATCTTGGTGAAATGGGTTCTCTTCTTGTTGTGTAAATAAGTCCTTCTATGATAATTCATTCCATGTAAACTATGGGTATAGCATCTAGGGAAGTGGGAATCCATATCAGGATTGTTTTCCATTTGTAATTTTAATATTTTTCATGTTTAGATGCATGTTTACTTAGTGTTCATGACTGACATTTTTGTTCCATAGTTATGGATGTATGAGTCATATTTAGGATATTTTTCAAAAATTATCACATTTTAGCTTCATGATTTGAATTTTCAGTTGGAATATGTCAAAGATAAATATTTCATACAACATAGTAAATCTCAAGGGGGTCCTTCCATTCATTTTTATAAGAAGGTTCATGATAAATTGCACTTATGTTTGGATAATCAGAGAATAAACTAGATGATGGTCATGAACTTCTATCCCCTTCCACATATTTATGATGACTTTGATCAGTTGATATGCACTAAGATCATCTAAATGATTGATTGAGATCCCGATAACAATAGTTCAGGGTAATACCATTGAGAATTACATAGACTTATTTTAGGGACACATATCTCTTTTAATTTTTTTGTAGTGTTTCTACTTATGTTAATAAATTCATCAATGGTATTCATGGGTCTAATGAATTCGGTATTTCCTACTTTTATAGATCAGATTTTTATTTTTTATATGAAATATTATTGTAATCAATGTCAGTAGAAGATCTTTTCAAACAACATGACATAATACTAATTACATATAGAGTGCATCATAATACCACCAAGATAGAAAATGATGTTTTTGGATTGATAATGTGTACTTCTTGGGCTATGTTATATTAGAGGAAGGACTGGTAGTAGTTTGAGATAATGTTTAAAGTATTTTATTTTTTACAGAACTAATAATTCCTTTGAGAATAAGAGTTTATGGGTTTACCTAGTTATTACTAATACTTTATCCTAGACTTCATCCATTTGGTAGAACCAATGTTTGGGATATCTGAGAAAAGATTAATTCTTTTTTTTGAATTCAATTGAGATATATTTTAAGGAGATAAAATATAGGATGACCTAAACAACTATCTTAACTTTAACAGTGATGGGAAAAACATATACAATATAATGTGATGAAGATAGAGTTAGACTTGTAGTAGTTATAATAAAATAGGATTGATAGGTTGTAATGGATCCACTAACATGAGAAAACATAAGTGGAATTACACTACTCAATATCTAGAGGTAGTTGTGGTGGTACATGCCTTGAGATGTTGGAGACACTATCATATGGAAAATAGGATTGCAGTGTACATGGACATAAACAGATTTAGGTACATATTTACTCAACGGGACCTGAAACATTAGTAGAGTAGCATGGTCAATATTCAATAGTCTTTCAACATCTTGATGATTTTTACAACATGAAATGGAATATTTGTTGTTGAAAATTTAAGCATTAGGATGTTAAAATAGGCAATGCGATGGTTTTGCATCATGTAGCAGATGATGTCACATTTTGCAGACATGCATCAAGATGTTCAAGATTCATAGGTATGAGTACCTCTAACTTCATCATTTTTTATACCAATAATATTAGACTAGATCAATATTGATAATTTATATGATCTAGAGGTATTATTTTTGAGATATAATATATATTTTGGGTATATTAAATCTTTATTATCTATTGGTTGCAGTAATATATTATTTTTTATGGCCTAGTATGGGTTTTTATGAGAAAGCATGAGTAGTTGATGAGAGGATTTCATTATTCTTAAAGTAAGGTAAATCCAACTTTGGCAATGACATATTATGATATCCATATATAATAATAGTGGTCGGGAATAAAAAAGGTCATTTTATTTGTGGCGAGATGTTTCATTTGTTAGCAGGTGAAAACTGAGCATCGAATGCCATTTGGTATTTTATAGCCTGTTCCCAGTCCTGAGTGGAATTGGTTTATGTTACTATGAAATTTATAGAAGTATTACCTATGAAAACCTATAAGAATGATGCAGTATGGGTTATTGTGAATTAACTGATGAAGGCAACACACTTCTTTCCTAACAGGGATACCTTCATTGTTGATTGTTTATGTAGTCTTTATGTGGATGAGATGTTTTGGTTTCATGGTGTTAAAAGGAGTATCATTTTAGATAGAGATAATCATTTAAAATTGTGGTTCTTTCAGGGTCTTTTTAGTAATCTAGGATTGTAGGTTATTTTTATAATAACCTATCATCCTCAGATTACATGTTAATCTTATTAGAGGATTTATACTCTAGAGGATATGTTATGAGCCAATGTTTTTTTATTTTTTTATTCCTCATGATTATATTGTGGAACTTTTTTCGTGTTCTTATAATAAATGATTCTTTTCTTCAATATAGATAATAAATTTTGAATCATTAAATGATTGGCCATTTTATTTCCTTCTTTATTAGATTGAGGAAAGTGAGTCACTACTTGTTGGGTCTTGTCTTATAAAAGAGTCTTTTTTCTATGTTAATATGATTAAATGTTTGTTGGTGACTACAATGATCTAGATGAAATCATTCAATAACCGTCAGAGTCCACCTATAATGTTTTGAGGTTGGTCAGCATGTTTTCCTTCAAGTGTCGCCTCGTTCGGGGAAACACTGTATTAGAAAAAAAGGTCACGTAATGGCTTGGTTTTTATGTCTTTTTGAGATATTGGATAGGTTCAGTCGAGTGGAATTCTAATTATACCTTCCAGAGTGTTACAGTTTCATACAAGACATGTTTCACATATCAAAACATTATAAATAATACTCTGACACTTCTCATGTTGTCGATATAGATGATGTTGAGGTATGTGTTATTTTATCGATTTAAGAGAAACCAATACAGATTATGGACCACATGGAGAATTATTTTTTGGGTAGGATCTTACATATGGTTGGAGTGAATTGGAAGAACTGGCATGTTCAGGGGGATACCTGGGAGGGGAGTTTGATATATCAGTACAGTGGAAAGACATGTTGACCAAGATCCCACAATGATTCTAAAAGTATATTGAGGATGAACTGTTATATATTGGGGAGGTAGTAATATCTCATTGTTTACAATATATGTCAATATATGTGTCTTTTACACATATTTCACTATGTTTTCCATTGCCTTTAAAACATTATGGCTGAGTCTTGTTCAGATATGGAGAGCCTTTGATAAGGAAAATGTCCTGAAGTTCAAGGATATATATATTTTTGAATTAGTGGAGTCTAGCATTAAAAATATTAAAATGGATTATGAGGGATATTTATTAGTATTGAAGGACTCATATGTATTTAAGATACATTCACAGAAGTTGGGAAAAATATTTTCAATGGAAAATTACATGTTGGGTATATATTAATTGACATGTTCCTTCCTCCAGACAGATGTCGTTAATTGGTTCATGACATGAAATAGTTATACATCATAAACCTGATTAATGGAATGCAATTATCGATCATGATATATATTAACTTAGGAGATGAGTTTTTGAGTGTATCTCAATAATTTAGAATTACATGACATGAAAAGATTACAGAATATGTATTCCTCAGACGCAATGATTATAAGGTGGATGTTTTTGTGATTTTATTTCATTCTATCATGATAAACTCTTCGCCTCTCAAACCTATTGAAAAATAAAGAAAATTTTAGATTCGATTCAACAATTTTGGAGATACAAATTTTACATTCGATCAATGTTACGTGTTTCAACATATGTTTCTATTATATTAAAACAATCCTCATTAATTGTTTGGTAATATTATGAATTTGGTGTTTGATTTGGGTTTTTAATCTTATCATAGGATAATGTAGGTTCTTCTTGAGATATTTTGTGAATTCATCCTTGTTGGTTTTTGTTGTTGGAAGTATTTTGTTAATCATTAGATACTGTTTGGGGGTCTAAATAATTACCCTATGGTTTTATAATTATCATGTATGAGGAATATTTTGAAATCACTTATATAATTTGTGAATTAATTGATGAAATAGTGGATTGGATTATTCTTGTGGATATCATTTTGATCGAAATGATTATTACATAGATTTTGGATACTTGTTGGACTAGAGAAACCTAGAATATTTATATAATATTTTTGTAATAGAATAATGTGGGTTTAGCATGACCTGATTATATTGGTGGTTTCATGATATAAAATCCATGAGTATAGGGTTACTCTTATTGTTACAACATCATATAATTTGAGATAAATTAAAGTATAAATGAAACTGAATGAGTGATCTTCATTTTTAACCATTGTGATTTTGTTGTTATATTATAATATCCATGCTGTAATTCTTATATTCAATGGGATCTTCACATTGGCATGTTGTAATTCATATACTAAGAGGGATCTTCCCAGTCCCATGCAATAATTTTTATATAAAGAAGAATCTATCAAACACCAGGTTATAATTCAGATAATGGGAGGTAACTTCCATGTCTCATAACGTAACGATTATATTGTGTATGATCAGCACAGTCCCATGATGAAATTCATATATAGAGGTCTATATTTGGTTTTTTGTGTATTCCACGTTATTCATATATGGTGGGATAATTGGGATAAATCATTTTAGATATTATGGTATGTTACCTATGTAGGTTTTTTGATGTATTATGTTAATTTATTAAATAATATTGTTGTTTATAGGTTTATTTCTTAAACATAATCATCAGACATTTTTTTTGTCCATTATGGTGTCGACTTACTATGTTTACCTCACACCATATTCGGAACACCATTTGGTACCTCAGAATATTACATGGATGCAGTTTTTTAAAAGGGAAAGTGACCTTGTTTATAACATCTAATTTTCTAGATTTTCTAGATTTTAGGGATGATAAATACCTAGGGTTTGAGACAGGTGTGTTTGAGTTGTTTAGTGTCAGTGATATTCATTTACTGTATTGTTTTTTTGTTTAAGATTTATTTAAATCATATCTTGTCATTACATTATTCTTCATTATTACTTTATTGGTTTTTCCATTTCAATCATGTTGTATGATATATTTTTCTTCTCTTTTTTCCATTTAATTTATTTTAATTATGACCAGTTTATTTACATGGTATTTTACTCCATACCATAGGTATAATATCGCCACTATACATATCACACCCCCAATGATAATCACCAACCTCAATAATATAGGGAGGAATGATTGAGGTCCAATAACCACCCGATTCAGGCCACATGAGATAGTTATATCTTGGGGTACATTAAAATTTTTTTGATTGTTTTCTAAAAATATTGAATTTTTTGTATTGTGAAAAATACTATTTTTATTGATAAATTGTCTTTTAATTTCATTAATTTTCAATGTTCCATATTTCATAAAAATATTTTAAAAAGTAACATTGGTTATATTATATTTTGAATATTCTAATTGAGGACATTTAAATTAATTTTTTTGGATTTTTTTTATAATTTTTTTTATACTTATGAATTTGTCCTTCTTAAAAATTTCATTAAATAATGTTTCATGGGATCAATGATAATTTGAATTATCCCAGTTATTTGAATTTAATTTGATAAAATAGATTCCATATTTGGAACCATCATATATAAATTATTTAATGATTTTTATTTCTTTTATGTTCATAATAAATTCTAAAAATAATAAAAAATTATAATTATGATTAAGGATCAAATAGTTTTACCAGTTCGGTTAACAAAATATTTTGGGTAATTATTCCAATATAAATTTTCTAAATCCTTTTAGATGGACATATTTTAACCACATACTATCGCGATATATAATATTTGGTATTTTGGATGAATTTTTCTTTACTATGAAATTATTATATTTTAATCTTTTAAGAAATTTCAAGTGTATCCTCTTGCCCAATTATAAATAGACACCCATCCTTTCACTTATTCACACCACATATATCAATCAAGATTTTCAAATCCCTATAATATTATATTCTAAAATTTAATTGAAAAAGATTACTGGTTATGGTATTCTTAAAAGAGTGGTTAATGAAACATTAAGAGAGGATCTAATAGGGACTAAGCAAAGGAGAGGTAATCATACTAACTGATCTCTTCCAAATTATATATTCTTATACCAATTTTAAATAAATTGTAATAATCGTAAACATATATCCCTAGTTTTTTAAATATATTTCAATGTTATTATAATTTCCAAAATAATAATATTTTACCTCATTTCTATGAAATGATATATGAAATTATGGATCTTGAGTATGTGTGCTCTCTCTCCTCCATATAGTGATATAATTAGTTTTCTATTACTTCAATTCATGTATGATTACTCTAAAGTTTTCAATAACTATAACTTATATATATTAATTAATTTTTCATTAGTAATTATATTTTCAGGTTTTAAATCATACCTTTTCATTAGATGGAAGATACTAACATCATTTTTTCCACTTCGGTGGACTAGAACCATAATGAAGAAATGTGATTTATTTTTTATTTCAATTTTAAAAGTTTGATAACATAGATAGATTTAAGATATAAATGTTTTAATTATGATATAATAATTTGTATTTAATTATAAAATAATATGTATACGTCTTTCCATCTTTTCATAATAAAATGAAAAAAAATTTCATGCATATGTATGATCCACCATCTCCATGAATGGTGTATTTCATTTTTCAGTTCATATATTATATTGATGACACTATATATATATATAATGTATATAAATGATATGTATATTATAAATTGATGTATGGATATTATGTAAGCTATATTAATGTACAATGAAAGGAGGTTATGAATCAAAAAATCCATGAAGAATGAAATATTAAACATCCATAAATGATGATTTTAATAAGGAATTATAAATTAATGAGTGTTGAAATAATTAGAAATGATATCTTTCTTATTATTATTTTAAGGTTGTTTTTATTAAAACTAGTGGAAAAATATAATGTTAATGTTTTGTTAGAATATTTTGTTAGAAAAACAATGTCAAAATGAATTTAATATCGATAAAATATATAACCGAAGTGAAATGTAAAATTTCATAAGCTTGAAATAAATTTTCTATCCTTTTAATAGTGTGGTTAGAATTATTAAAATTATGAAAATTGTTATTATTGTTCCACATAATATTTTTCATGTCTATTATATATCTTCTCATTCTATATAAATCAATATTTTCAATCTATTCTAGTTCGATTGAAGAAAGAGTTTCTTAAATTCTTTATTTGATGATTTTAACATGGTATCCATTCTAACCATTATGTTTTTTAATATCGGTTTTATTAATTAATTTTTAAGGAATATATATATTTTTTATGATCTATTTTTGAAGATTAATCTTCCACATATTATTTTTCAGTTAATTATTGGAATTTTTAATGAATCTCCATTAGGGATGCTGCATGACTTCTTCCCTAAGAACAATAATAATTTCAAAAATCTAATTGAAATGAAGGAAAACCCCAGAAAAAATAAAATTAATTTCAAGAATTAAGATTAATTTTATTTCTTCCTTTTTATTATTTAATTTTAATTTTCATATTTCTTTTTTTGTTCAATAATTGTGTTATGCATTGAGATTAAAAAACACAAATCCGTACATGATTTTTTACAAAATAATAGACTTGGAAAGTTCTTTCAATGTCCGTAAAATCAGAAATCTGACATAAAATGTTTAATTTTTTTTTTCAATTTTTACATTATTTGTTTTGATAACAAATGTTAATGTCCTTGAAATTTATTATTCATTCAACGTAGGTAATATTTATAACTGGAATGGAAGGTAATTTCAACATCAGTTATTTATTATAAACATAGTTAAATAGTTATATTTTTTACTTTATGACAACATTTATTATAATTAATAATGTCTAATGACCCAAAAATAAAATTTTAATTTCATTTAAAAACCTGGTGTTAAAAATAGAGCATACAAGGTTAGTTGTATTGATGTCTCAAAGAAAATCTGCATTGATGGATAAAAAATGATATGGATGGTATTATTTCTACTAAAATGAATTGGAAAAAGTGGATATTATATGAAATTATATGTATATATAAGACACTAGTATTTAATTATCCCAAATATAAATTTTTCATATAGATGTTTAGAGAACTTTTTATGTATGTTAAATTTGACGTAAGATATTTATGTTTCTATCTCATTTTAACCAGGATTATTTTTTATTGAAGTTTCATTGATGGAATATATAATATCATTTTCTTTTAAATACCTTTCATTAAATTATCCTATATTTATAAATGTTGTTTCCATGTTATAATACCATCTTACCCTCTTAATTACATACTCTTACTTGGAACATTTGTTGTACCTCTCGTACCCCTCGTGGTTTAATTTTCATGATCACAATCACTCTCTTATTTATCTAAACTTGTTTTAAGTGTTTTTGTTGATATGCAAAAGGTTGCCAATGAATTGGGCCAAGAATGCAAGAAGGAAAAAGTGGACTGAATTTCAGTCCACCGGCCAACCGGTGGATGCCCACCGGCCAGCCGATGGAGCCTGGACAGAAGGCATCCTTCTGTCCAGACCACCGGCCAACCGGTGTCCCACCACCGGCCAGCCGGTGGACCCAGACAAATAGTGTCAGCTACTGCCTCAGCACTGGCCAACCGGTGGCCTCCTCACCGGCCAGCCGGTGGTGCCTGAGCCCGAGCCCTCTCCCTTTTTCAAAGCACCGGCCAACCGGTGGCCAAGCACCAGTCAGCCGGTGGAGCCAGTCAAACTAGCCGTTGGGCTTTGACCAGGCTTGTCCACTTGACTCCCAATGGCTCCGAAGGCCTCTCCAACAGCTCCGATGACCCCCAAAGGCCATTTGAGGGCTCCCCCTCTATAAATAAAGGACTAGGAAGCCCCGGAAACACACGGAAGCCCACATGAACATTTTTGATCATGTGGTGAACCTCCGACGCATTCCTTCAAGGAACCCCCAATTTCTCCAACTCACTTCCACATCCAAGGAGCACCACCAAAGAAGCTTGGGAGCGCTCTTCATCAACTCCATCAATCCTTTGGCTCCCAAGGCTTCTCCCCATTACAGTTTTTCATTGTTTTATTATTTTGAACTTCAATTTGGGTTTGTGCCTACAAACCCCTCATTTCTATCATCCCCTCTTCTTTGGGGTTTCACACCACCTTCAAGGTGTGAAGAGGTTAGTCAAGCCTTCCCTTTAAAAGGCTTGAGTCATAGGTGAGCTAGCCTTCACCTGTAAGAAGGCTAGTGGGTTCTTGCTCAACCATTGAAAGCAAGTGGGATCTTGCATTACCATTAAAAGCAAGATATAATAGGCTCTAGACTAACCTTAAAGTCTAGTGGGTTTCTTGCTAAAACCATTAAAAAGAAAGCAGTAGTAAATCTCTCAATGGTTGAGTTGGGAGCGGAGACGTATGCTTTGGTTTAAGCCAAACTCCGTTATCATGTTTTGTGTCTTGCCTCTTTTATTTCCGCTGCACTTTAACTTTGTTTTTAAATTGTTAATTATTTTTTAAAAGTCAATTCACCCCCGCCCCCCCCCCTCTTGCCATCACTTCTCCGCCCAACAATTGGTATCAGAGGCAAAATTTGAGTAATACCTTCACCTGTTTCAAATTCAAGATCCATTGTGATGGCTTCAACCTCTTTCGCCCCCGAAGGCTATTCATTGGGTCGTGCTCCATTATTTGATGGAACCGACTATACCTATTGGAAAACCCGCATGACTACTTTTCTTAGAAGTATTGGCTATCCTATTTATAAAATTTTCATGCATGGTTATTCTCTCTCTTCTCCCGATGAATCCAAATGGACTCAAGCCGATATTAAAAATTTCGAGCTTGATGGAAAAGCCATGAACTCTCTTCATTGCGGCCTTGATCGTAATGAATTCAATCGAGTTTCCACATGCACCTCATCACATGAAATCTGGAAACTTTTGGAGGTTAACCATGAGGGGACCAACAAAGTTAAGGATACTCGATTGGATATGTACCGTCAAGATTTTTAATCTTTGACCATGCATCCATCTGAAAATATAACTGAAATGTTTACTCTCTTTACAGACGTTTTCAATGGAAGAAAATCTCTTGGAGATGATGTTTCTGCAGAGATGATGGTCATGAAGATCCTTTGGATCCTACCAAGCTCATGGGCACCAAAAGTCATGTCAATTAAAGAAGCAAATGACATCAAGAACATGCCGGTCGAAGAGCTCATCGGATCCCTCATGACCTATGAGATCACCATAAGGAGGCAAGCTGAAAAGGAAGGCAAACCGATCAAAGTTCCAAAGAACATCGCCTTCAATGTTCAACAAGAAAAAAGCTCATCCTCCTCCTCATCTTCCTCTTCAAGCGGCGATTCCGAAATGGAGAATCTTGCCCGCAAGATGCACAAATTCATGAAGAAGCACAAGAAGAAGAAATCCCGTAAGGCTCAACCCAACGAAAAATCCGAGCCCGATGTAACATGTTACGGGTGTGGCATGAAAGGCCATTACAAGCCCGATTGTCCACTCAACAAGAAAAAGGCCAAGCAAAAGGAAAAGAAGAAGGCTTTCAAGGCCACATGGAGTGATAGCTCCACATCCTCCTCCTCCTCCTCCTCCTCGAGTGACAACGGTAAAAAATGACTAATGGTATTTCATGAGGTAACTTCTTCCGACTCCTCATCCTCTAGTTCATCAAATTCTTTTAATCATTTATCTTATGAGGATCTCCAACATGCAAGAGATCAATTGGAGGAAGGTTTTCACGAACTTTCTTCCAAATTTGTTGCTTTAAAAAAGAATTTCAAAAAAATTTCTTTCGAAAAGGAACAACTTCTCAAAGAAAAGGAGGAGTTGTCCCTCAAAATCCAAGATATTCCAAATGTTGATTCTTTGAATTCAACCATTAAAGATTTAAGGGAATCTCTTGCCAAGTTCACCCAAGGTGAACAAAATTTAACCAAATTGCTCGGTTCCCAACGCATATCAAGAACCACCGAAGGTCTTGGCTATTCCAAGTAAGATTCCTCTTCCCATGCTCCAACTATTTTTGTAAGGGGGAGCTCTCAAAATAAATTTTGTAACTATTGCAAAAAACCCGAGAACTTAATTTATGAGTGCGATTGCAAAAATTCCTGGTATGGAAGGCCTAAAACCATTTCCCTTAGTGATGAATTTCTTAGGAGAAGACCCGCCACTAGACAAGTATGGATTGAAAAATCCCTTTTAGCGAGTCTCACCGGACCAAAATTTGTCTCGGTTCCAAAATCCTCTCCCCTGTGATTTGTTGTTTTTATTTAGGGGGAGTTAGGATCGTTTAAGCCTTTTTTCGTTTTTCATTCAAAACATTCAATTGAAATTTCAATTCAAAACATTCAATTCAAAATTTCAATTCAAAAATTTCAATTCAAAACATTCAATTCAAATTTCAATTCAAAATTTCAATTCAAAAATTTCAATTCAAAACTTTCAATTCAAATTTCAATTCAAAACTTTAAATTCAAAATTTCAATTCAAAACTTTCAATTCAAACATTCAATTTGAAAACTTTCAATTTCAAAACGTTCAATTCAAAACTTTCAATTCAAATTTCAAAAATTTCAATTGGTTTAAAATATCTATCTTGTTTTTCAACTCTTTCCCTCAATCAAGTTTTATGCCCCGTGCTATTTTGATAATCATAAAGGGGGAGAAATTCGAGGTTGATTGGGGGAGAAATCTTTTAAGGCATGCCTCAAATTTCAGTCTTTTACATTGCTTGTTTTGGTGATTGTGATCATCAAAATAGGGGGATATTGTTGTACCTCTCGTACCCCTCGTGGTTTAATTTTCATGATCACAATCACTCTCTTATTTATCTAATCTTGTTTTAAGTGTTTTTGTTGATAGGCAAAAGGTTGCCAAGGAATTGGGCCAAGAAAGCAAGAAGGAAAAAGTGGACTGAATTTCAGTCCACTGGCCAACCGGTGGATGCCCACCGGCCAACTGATGGAGCCTGGACAGAAGGCATCCTTCTGTCCAGACCACCGGCCAACCGGTGTCCCACCACTGGCCAGCCGGTGGACCCAGACAAATTGTGTCAGCTACTGCCTCAGCACCGGCCAACCGGTGGCCTCCTCACCGGCCAGCCGGTGGTGCCTGAGCCCGAGCCCTCTCCCTTTTTCAAAGCACCAGCCAACCGGTGGCCAAGCACCGGTCAGCCGGTGGAGCCAGTCAAACTAGCCGTTGGGCTTTGACCAGGCTTGTCCACTTGACTCCCAACGGCTCCGAAGGCCTCTCCAACGGCTCCGAAGACCCCCAAATGCCATTTGAGGCTTCCCCCTCTATAAATAAAGGACTAGGAAGCCTCGGAAACACACAGAAGCCCACGAGAACATTTTTGATCATTTGGTGAACCTCTGGCGCATTCCTTCAAGGAACCCCCAATCGCTCCAACTCACATCCACATCCACGGAGCACCACCAAAGAAGCTTGGGAGCGCTCTTCATCAACTCCATCAATCCTTTGGCACCCAAGGCTTCTCCCCATTACGGTTTTTCATTGTTTTATTATTTTGAGATTCAATTTGGGTTTGTTCCTACAAACCCCTCATTTCTCTCATCCTCTCTTCTTTGGGTTTTCACACCACCTTCAAGGTGTGAAGAGGTTAGTCAAGCCTTCCCTTTAAAAGGCTTGAGTCATAGGTGAGCTAGCCTTCACCTGTAAGAAGGCTAGTGGGTTCTGGCTCAACCATTGAAAGCAAGTGGGTTCTTGCATAACCATTAAAAGCAAGCTGTAATAGGTTCTAGACTAACCTTAATGTCTAGTGGGTTTCTTTCTAAAACCATTAAAAAGCAAGCGGCAGTAAATCTCTCAACGGTTGAGTTGGGAGCAGAGACGTAGGCTTTGGTTTAAGCCGAACTCCGTTATCGAGTTTTGTGTCTTTCCACTTTTATTTCCGCTGCACTTTAACTTTGTTTTTAAATTGTTAATTAATTTTTAAAAGGCAATTCACCCCCCTCTTGCCATCACTTCTCCGCCCAACAACAATATTTAAAAAAAAACAGACTTCTTACAATTTAATTTGGAATCGTTTTTCCATTTCCATATTTTATATAAAATATTTTCAAAATAAATTGTCAAATATTATATAATTGTTTAATTTAATTTTTACCCATGTTTGAATTTTTATAAAAATATTTCAAATGAATATTCTTGTCATTTTCATAAGGAATTACGTCTGAATATTTACAAAAAATGTGAAAGGAATCATTGTATTAACCTACACCACCTAAAGATAATTTTCTATCCTTATGATATTTATAATATTTTTAATCTTCCAATAAATATTTCAATTTTTATTTTAAAATAATTTTTGTTAATATTTTGGATTTTTTTTATAAATAATTGATTTAACGATGAAATAGTTATTTTCCTCATGAACAATCCCAATTATTATTTAAATACATTTTTCATCTATAGTAACTTCATTTGAAATTAATTATTATTTACAAGGGATATGATCTAATGATACCAACATTATTCTTTCTCAATATGGTTTATTATTATGATGACATGATGATTATGAAACCCATTTATTTACCTTGGGTTAAACTATGACAAAATGATGAATGCTTTATGATCATATAGAATACATATGAGTGGATTATGATTACGTGACTATTGGGATCAGAATTATTATTAACTATAATGAATTGGCAAAATATTAATGTTCAATGATCTCAAAGGGTACATGAGTGGTTTTACAATGCTTGAATGATTTTATGTGGGATGTTATCCCAAGCGTGAATATGATACATGGGAGGTTATCCCAAGCCTAAAGATCAAACATGGGTAGTCAGGACAAGACTGACATGTTATGAATGTCTTTCATGGTATCCTTGAAATAATATTTCTATGAGTATGATCATACCTCACCTAATGCATGGATCATGTTCATTTATTATGTAAGATTCATGTATTTTTAAATCCTATGATATATTTATTGAAAATTTTTTATGATCATAGAATTTCGTAGCATGGCATTCATAGTAAATCTTATGTTCTCATACCATTAATCTCATATTTTGATACTATGTCCTTTAATTACTCATAGGATTAACCATACTGAGCATCCGATCTCACCCATTATTTTGTTTTCATTTCCCAAGGATATGAAGTAAATTTTATGTATATTTTTTCTAGTTTGGGTGATAGTTGCTGTGTACCATGTGGGAGATTATATAGATCATTTATGCACATGCTTTTTAAGAATCCATTTTTCTAATGATACTATAACATTATGGTTTGAGTGTAAACTAAAATGTTATTTAATTAATATTCATCTAATATTTATAAACGAAAAGTATGGTTCACTATATGCAATGGAAAAAAAGGAATCAAATATGGGAAAGTGAGAGTTTTTTTAAAATTCCTTCAAAAAATAATTTTGAAGACAACCTTGACTATTGTAGGGGGTTTTATTTTAACTTTTTAACATTTAACATAATTTAAATTTACATTGATGATTAATTTTTATCTTTACTAATTTATTTTATCGAAGAAATTAGTATTATACATTTTAAATAATTTGAAACATCTAATTAATTAATTGAAAATAATTTTTAAAATAGAAATATTAATTTTTTAGCATATTAATTTTAAAATAAAAACTCATAATAAGTAAAAAAAATTGTTGATAAAAAGTGAATTTTAAGTAAAAAAATTAGGTAAATGATAATATTATCATAGATAATAATTTTTAGGATGAAAATGTGTTTTATATAAAAAAAATTAATTTTATTTTTCAATTGATGTAATCCAAAACTGAATTTCAACATCAAAACATATAATCGGAAGAAAAGACAAAAAAATTTAATTATTGTAATAAATTAATATTATTATAAAAATATTATACATAATAATTATAAGACAAAATAATTTAATAAAATTATTCTTTTATTCCTTGAATAAATAATTTATAAAATAAATTTATTTTTAAACTTCTTGGATACACTTACATAAGGATAAAATTGAAAAAATTATAATGTCTTCAAAATGTGTATGTTCTGACAAAAAATCAATATTTTTTTAAAAAAACTATGAATTTCAAACTAAGTATTTTCTTATTTCTAGAATTCGAAAATGAATTTTATTTTCTCGAATTAATATTCCAAATTTTTTCAATTCAATTTTTTAATAGAGAAAATTATTGAAATGAAAATGAATTTTAAAAAAAATAACTATTTCAAAATTAATTCATATTAATTATTTATTATATAAAGAGAATAATTTTTATGTTTTTACCATCTTATTTTCTATTATAGATTCATAATTAATTCTCTTATAATTTTTTGTTGTTATTTTATATTGGGTGTCACATTTAAGTCATGTTACCGAACATAACAATAGTTTTATGGGGTCTATAAATTTGGGTATGACATGATAAAATATTGATAACATTCCATCAATCATTTAAAAATAGTTTTATAATTATGATATAGATAATATAGGATCTTGTAATCATATGAATTGGTCAAAAAAAAAAATCCATGAGCATAATACTAGATCACTGGAAATAAAACAATACATAAGGGAAAGAGTCCCCTTGGAAATTTTGTCTACTCATAACCCCTCATATATAATCTCATAATATATAAAAAATTAACCAACACATTGAAGGGTTTTATAATTCTTATACCACCAATCCTATCATAATATGTACATGCATATCTGTTCCTCAAAAGAAAACAATCGTATTGTAATAATCAAAGCTTAAATTACCAAAAAATGAAATGGATTTTAGGAATATTCATAAAATAATACAATCATATTTCATCCATAAAAATAATATGTGAGATATCATTTGAGAGTATACTCAGTTAAGTATAATAAAAATACATGTGTGTTGACAACGATTTAAAATAATTTTATGTTAATATCCGTTTTTATCACTTTTGAATGGTATTAACCATTGAGCTGTATGATAAAAAAATTCAACATCCAAAAATAAAAACATCATCATATCATTTAAAGGGTTATTAATGAAACAAAACACAAAAAATATATATCATTTATATTTTTAGAGTATAATAGAAGAAAAGTTATAAAACAATTATGATGGGTATTTAATAAGGTTAAAAAACCTATAATTCACCTAAATAATCAATTGGGGGGGGGGTGTGAAAAAGAAAATTGAAAACCTTAATTATAAAATAATATAAAATAATGAAAAATTTTAATTATATGATCTTAAGGATATGTTATTTTTTTTTGAAAAATAAAAAAATATATAAATTCAATGCACTAAATTTATTTATTCTTCTAAAATTTTATAGCGTAAGTTTAAAAGGACTGTTTTAAATAGTGAATATAATTTTCTATTGAAATTCATGAAAATTTTAAAATTAAAATTCTTTAATAAAAATTAATATTAAATTTGAATGATTCTATTATGGGGTAAACATAAAAAATGATATTTTTTAAAAAAATTCAAGGTACATAATAAATGAACTACGTGAAAAATGTAAAAAATATTTATTTGTTAAAAAAATTCAAATATTGGGTAAAATTAGATTAAACAATTATTTATATAAATATACTGAAATCATTGAAACAATATAATTAATATTTTTATGGAGTCAAATCAATTAGATATGATGATAAGGAATCTTAACAATTTAATATTTTTATGGAGAATATAATACATCCATGAAAAAAATTGACATAAAATTTTAATTTCCAAGATAAAAAATACGAATATTTAATAGGGATAGATAATAATAAATGAAATATGTAATATAATATTAATGGAATAATGTCTTTGACATAATTATTAGTAACTTTTATCAACAATACCATTACAGAATCAACAAACAATGATTCAAAATCCATTTTTGGGTAGAAAATGAAATTAAAATTCAAATACCATGTATAAAAATTGAACCATGATATAATATGTAAAATAGAATCTAAATAAAACCTAAAAATTAAAACATGTTCCTAATACAAAACAGTCATAATGAATGAATTTTGATACTAGAAACATATATGAATTAGTAATTATATGAATAAAAAACCAGAATGTATTTCATGATATGGAATTTAAAATATCATGAAATGACAATGTTTTATTATAAATCAATATAGTTGGGTTGTGATAACATCATATAAAACAAAAAATTTCACACAATATGAAAAATTCATCATAGAATAGAAATTCAGAAAAAGAACCCTTACCTTGAATTTCAACTTATTCAATGATGCACTGACCACATGTAGAACAAAATATGTGTAATTAATAAATTATTTCAAAAATATATGAATTTATATTTCATCATATAATGTTAAATTATTATCATATTTCATTTATATATTATATATATTTTTCTCAAATTGGACACACGGGTTGTTTTGTTAACTTTTTCTAGAACTGCGTCTATTTGTTGAAGATGGTCAATGGTTCTATAGTATACTTCTATAATATAAAAAATTATATATTTTAATTCTATTTATAATTCAAATATCACAATAGTTATACATATGAAATTATATTATAAAATATATTTTAATTATGATTTATGTCTTAGTATGCTAATTGGGGGTAGGTAAAATCACGATGATTAGTCATTATTAAAATCATTAATACAATGGTCAATTTATCATTAAATAATCTTATCCATGTCATAAATATTATATTTAACTATTAAAAAATTTTAATAACCCTTTATGTTTGTTTATGATGAAAAATAAGATACATCATTCATATTGGTAGTGAATTGATCCTAATAGGGATGGCATATTCGTTTTTCGAATGGAAATGCATAAGGAATATAATGGTTGTTACATTAACATAGTAAATTTTTTGTATTATAATAAAAACTATTTAATTATATTTTCATGGTTATAATATAATTAAAGGGGGTAAAAGAATAAAATTAAAAGAAATAGTGCTAAAGATATGATTAGAAGTTCAAATGTTACTCCTTGGGAAAAATCCTCTGGTAACTAGATAACGAATTTGATAGGTGAAACATTGATGATACCGACACCAATAGAATATTGATAATATTTTTGACCAATTATTTTTTATGATAATTATTATGATAATAGGGTTTTTAAGGAGAACTGGGATGATGAAAGGTTCATTTATAAGTGAGATGACTGACATTTTGGTAAATATAAATTTCATAATATAAAATGAAATGTAATATATTTGGTAAATTAGACCCAAATTGAAAATTAATGTTTATGAGATTCATAATGTTTATCAAATAGTTTATCATCAAATTTATAGAGGTTGTTTGTGATATTTTATAACACTTCCACTTGATTTATCACTTTTACTTAATTATAAACTTTACCGCGATGACTAATTTTTACATTGGTAATATTTTTTCTCCAAATAAGATATATTGAACATAATAACTAAATTTTATTATATTAAATCATAATATGAAATTAATTGTTTTAAATCATTATCCTAATGTCATAAAAATTAAATTCAACAATTGTATTTATATTGAAATTGAAACATTTTGTAGAAAATTGTATTTGGAAGCATAACTATATATCTTTTGCAAAAATATTATTAATATAATTAATAAAAATGAAAATTATTGTTATATTATAATATATTTGGAGATATTTTTATTTCTAAATATTCCAAAAATTGAATTGAATCTTGTGAATAATTAATTAAATTTAAATGACAAAAAATATTTTTTATTAGAATAAAATATAACTCACATTCCAAAAACTGTTAACCATAGGATTTTATATTTATTTTTTTAATATAAAAAATTTTCTCTTATACATAATATTTGGCCTATTATATGGGTTCTTAAATTTAAAATTTAGTCTTATATTAGGTTGATGTCAAAAAAATATGGTTTTGGTAAAAACTATATTTTTTACTATTTAGCTAAAAATAACCCTTTTCAGAAAAAAAACATCACACTAATAAAATCCTGAAATGGTGAATAAAAAAATGAATATCATTATATCCAATTAAAAAATAAAAAATATGGAGTTCAATACTTAAACAAAATCATAATATATAAAGAAAACCCTATTTAGGGGTAAATGAAAATTTATACATTATGTGTTATTAATCCAATGTTAATTTATAATTCAATGCATGTAAATATATTTTATTATATTTGGAAAAAATTTATTTCAATAATCCATTAAAATTTAACAACATATTTTATGAAAAAATTACACAACAATTTAAAAAAACCATTGAAAAAATCAATTTTCTAACCTTAAGTTATTATAAAAATGTGAAATTAAAAGAAATTATTTATCAATTAATTATAATTTGAAAAAATAGAATTCTTTCAAAAAATTATAATATAAAAGTTATGAAAATACTTGTTTTTATAATAAATCATTTTAATTTATTATAATGTTCTTATTTATTCCATGTTTTAATCTTCTTAAAAATTTCTTTATTGTTGAAAAAAATTTTATTCTAATAATATATTAATATTCATCATAAATTTTAATATTAAATAACATGGTTAATTTTAATTTGTTTTTTTATGTGACATAATCTATTAAAATATTACTTATTTAATGGAAAAAAATAGTAATACCATGAGGTGTTATATTCTCTCCCTTTAAATAAATTATGCCCTATGAAATTTAATTTCACTCAGTAATTGAAATAAATGCTGGGTTTTTTAATATTTCTTTTACATGTGATATAATTAAAAATGAGATATAAACCTCTCTATCACTTGTATGAACAAAAATAAATTTATTTTCCTTACATAAAATAGAAAATGTATATAATATCAATTTTCATTACCATTTTGGTCAAATATAATTTTTTAGTGGTTATAATTGTATGGAGCTTCTATAGATATAATTTTATAGACACATATTCATGATTCTATACTCAACCAAATACTAAAAACTAATTTTTTATGATAATAATAGATAAATATATTAATATGAAAATTAAATCATATTTGTCTTATACTTTGGACTCATTATATCAACCTAAGGTACATTTAGGTCAACTATTGGATAAAAATATAACTCTTTTAGTTTAAACTTAATTTTATTAATTTACATTCCCTCTTTATCAATAACCAAATCCCCAAAAATAACTAACAAAAAATTAACAAGGACATTATAATAATATTTAAAACCAGAAAATCATGGAAAATAATGATACCAGAATATAACATTTATTTAAACCATAATCAAAATAATATCCAATAGTAATAAATATTTTAATAATAAATATTCCCAAAAAAAAATATTTTCATGTCCTAAAAATAACCAGAATCACCTTGTCAACAAATCACTTCTCAACCCCTAAAGTTATTCATACATCTTAAGTTATATTTAAAAAATTAATATCCCTATTTTGAAAATTGACCTTAATTATATTAAAATCAAATCACATATCAACCCAAATTTTTATCTACACCTCATTCTAGTATTCTTCTTAAAATAATTATAGCAATATACTAAGTATAACTAATAACATTAAAATCCTATCACATAAGACTCAAAAGTGTATACATTCCTTTGAAAATCTGAGTATCCTTGAACATATTAACCTAGGAAGGTAACCATTACCCTTAAAATATACTCACATAATAATATCATAACCTCTAATGTTATTTAGACCCTACTATTATGCCAACTGAGATGCCCCTGGATAGTATTCTTGGATCTGGTGCTAAAAGCATATTCTTTAAAAATTGATTTTAATAGAAACTGAAAAGAACAAAACATAAACATATATAATTCAATATTAAATATATATATTTTATCAATAAAAAACCTTATATATTTTAGTTTTAGTGTTTTAGTGATTTTGGATAAACCAAAACCCATATCCTTAATATCAAGTAGACATATTTCCATATATACCATGGATTTATTATTTTACCTAACATATTAAATATATTATAAAACATTATCAAGACATGATACACATCATTAAATTTCCTATTCAATAGTCACTTTTATAACATTGGGAAATGAAAAAAAATGGTGAACTCAAAAGTTCAGTAAAGATACACATAAATAATGAAATAAAGTTATCATAAGTTGGAATATGGTTAAAATTTGGGTATGAGAACAGAATGAAGGTATATGAATATTTTATAAAGAAACCATGCCTGAAAATACATATATCATATGTCCATAATCATGACATAATGATTTTCGAATAGGGAAGTAAAAAATATAGATACATTTCATACTAAGAATGTGAAAAAAAATGTTTCTATGAGCATTAATCATGGATGACTACCAATATAACATGACATAGTGGAAATAGTCCCATAGTTTACTCAGATTACTTCTTATCTCTTACATACAATAACATCATATATATATATATATATAACATTATACATTGCATTAGTGGAATGAATAAATCTTGAACCACCCATCACATCATAATATGTACATTAAATTGTTTTCCATATAAGAAAAAATCTTAATTTTATCGAATCTTAATTAACTTGATAAAGAGGAGATATTCCTGAATATTTAAACAAATGATGATCATATTCTGTCAAGATAAATAATATGGATGGTTCCATTAGGTAGTATATCAACTAAATCATTATAAAAATTAATAGATAATGACAATTATGAAAGCCACTTTTATAAAATGGCGGGCATCTAAACACATTCAAATGGTATTGTGAATTATTTTGTTTGATACCATAAATTAAATATCGAAAAGAAAAATTTAAATATAGAAAAAAAGGTGATACATGAAGCATAAATCCAAGGGAGATAAATTTTTTACATTTGAGTGTAAATTTAATGTGAAATTATAAAAAAAATCAATAAATCTATTATAACTTGTAAAAAAACAAACAAATCACTTTAAAATTCCATTTCATGGGTATTAAATAAATTTAATATAATATTTTTTAAAATTAAAAATTTTTAAACCATGTAAATAAATGAATTCAATGATAATAAATGTGATGTTCTTGATATAAATATAATTAAATTCCATGAAATCCATTATTTTATTATTTGAAAATATTAATATTTATTTAAAAAATGTAATGAAGAGAAAAAAATAGAACATACATTACATTTGAAAATAAAAAAAACATGATGTGGAATCATCATTAATATAATTTCTTATAAAATCTTGAAAACTATCTAAATTTGTGATTTAGACAAATTATATTGCCTTTATAATTTTTTATAGAATGTAAAAAATGGCCAGTGTGGGAAAAAATATGTAAATTTGTTTTTAATTTTTTTAGTAATGTTAAATTTAGTTTAAAATGAACTTATATAAAAATTTATGTGTAGATAAGAATATTATTGAAACATTATAAATAATTTTTACTTGGTTGAAAAATAATTATTGGAAATGATGATATGGATTCATAAAAAATATCTTATTTTTATATAGAATCTATTACATAAAAGAATATTATATTAATGTAAATATATTCAGTCCATTGAGAGAAAGATAAAATATCATATTGAACAGTGAAATTATAGAATAAAATAATCCTAAAATAGAATATTGAAGGAAGAATATTTATGACCCAATGAATAGGAAACTAATGTGTCAAAACTCTTATTTATTTGTTAATTATTGAATCAAAATACGTTTAAATTTTTATCATGAAATGATAATTTAAATAAGTAACCCAAAACCAACAGTAAAATGTATGGTTCTAAAAAACATTCATTAAACACATGATTCAATAAAATGAGAAATTAAACAAGGTAAATATACATATATTTTTCATAATTTTCTTAAATTAAATAATAAATATAACAATAATATAACAATCCCATGAATATAAGGTTTAGTGTCATTGATGATTTTATACACAAGAAACATATTTTAAGAAACTTATTGAAAATTACTTTATGAAGTGGGTGAGACAAAAATAATAAGTAATTCAATGACTTTTCAACTATTCAATTGTAATTAAATGAAGATACATGAGGAGGGGAGAAATATATTATTAAAAATAACATGGATCTATAAGTGTTATTAATAATTCATGATGGGGGAATATGAAATATAAAATGAAATAATAAGTTCCATGAGAAAATAGGGTTATATACAAATGGAAACATGAAATAAGGAAATTGTTTTATAAGTTCATGGAATCATAAATATGTGGACACCTAATAATACACAACATCATAATAATAATATAGTGGTCAATGCATAGACAAAATAAAGCTGGGTTCCTAATCTCACCAACCATGTACCATACATGGTATCTCATGATATGAACACATTAATTAATTATTAATTATGTGCAATTTTTTCCACAAGATTAATGAATCCAAACAATATATATAAGATTGATTAAAACCGTGATAAAAAAGTAGATTTTATAATATTTTCTAAAATCATAACCAATGATTATATAATAAATATTTACAATGATATTAAAGAATTGCATCTTTTTTATGGTCATATTTGTAAAAAATGGAATGGTCTTGAACATGAATTTCAAATGTAGAAGAATTCATCCTAACGATTGGGAATGTGAGGATTGAAAAATGAAACGACATAGATGATACATTAAGAAAAGTGTAAAAGATCAATTGAAATATGGAGTAATATTATTATTTTTTTTATTCTATATATGAACTGGAAGGGTTTTCCATAAAATCATAAGAGTTTAACTTAAATAATGTTTACATAAAATTAGTAATATTAAAGGAAGATAAATAAATTATTATCAATTACCTACAAAGGAATACAAAACTACATATATATATATACGAAAAATATATAAATAAATGATTGATATAAATTAGGCTAAAGTATAGAAAATGGGAGAAAATAAACAATAACATGAATCCCAAAAGTAATGAATGGGGGTAAAAATAATATTTTTTACTTATAATTACACTTGTTAAAATCAACATCATTAATAATTATAATAAATCATAATTTTTAAATATGGTAATGAGAAATATTAGAATAATCAGAGATAAAATATGTTTAGGTTATGAAATAGGAATTTATAAATCAATGGGAAGGGAAAATGATGACATGGGGGAGAAAACTAAATTATAAAGGATAAGTCTTAATCCCATAAATATTGTAAATTTTTGTTGATATAATAAAAATTAAATGCTTAGAAAATAATGTATTTATTAAATAGTAATATTTGTGTCACTGTTTAGAATAGAGGAAATTAATTATAATGTAACAAATATATGAATTTCCAAGAGTGAAAACTTGATATCAAAATAGAATGAAAATTTAGAGATAAAACCCTTAAGCCATAATTTTTTTTGAATACAAAAACAGAAAAAAATAAAAACAGGGGATGGATTTTAAATAAATTATATTTCAAAAAAAAATTGATCAAAAAATCCAATGGAAATACATACGTTAAAAAAATGATTAAATAGAGAATACATATAATATATAAGTGAATTAAAACGGAGACGTGGAAACCCTTTCCCAGGGACTTGTTTCATTCTTCCTGGGCACCTAACCACTTGAATAGTGAGATTATGTTTATTAAAAAAAATTTAATAAAACTTTACATATATATATATATACATATATCATTTTATAATTTCTATTTAGTAAAATGTGTTATTTAGTAATCGAATAATTTCTCCGTATGATGGATAATTGAGGTGGGCTTTTCATATTACCCTTAATGGCTTGGTAATTTTATAATGGAAAAATATCTTATAATGTATCTTTATAATCTCTATAAATGTAGAATTTTATTTTAATTATTATTCCATTATTGTAAAAATTTTCATAGTCTCATTGGTTTTCCCAAAAATGGATATAAAGTATGCACGGTTCCTCAATATGTTCAATTAATGAGATTGTGTTTATGAGGCGTATTTTTTATTAATATTACTTATGGAATTTCAAATATTAACATTAAATAAAATTAATAGTGAAAAAAATATTTTTTATAAATTTAATTAATATTTAAATTCATGAATGTTAGGTTTAATGTAAAATACAATACGATATACAATGGTAGAGGAAGTCGACACATGCACGTGTATTATGTAATCATTCAATGGATGGGATGAGGTATAAAAATCTAATAATTATGTTTTAATAATAGTAATAATGTTATAAATATTATATATTCTAATTAAGTTACACTTTTCTATAATTTTTTTTGGTGGTAATGAAAAATATTACATTTCATTAATGGAGGAAGTAATCCACTCATACGCATGCAAACATATTTATTTTTGGAATTTTAGTGGGGAAGATAGAAAAATTATTTTACATTATTATAATAAAATTAAATAATATTAATAATTCATATTTTATCATTAATTTATGAACATAAATTATTTGTGGGAGTATATGAAGAATGAAAAAAGGGAGCTCGGCTGAGAGCATTACCTCACATTTTTCATTTTCTCCCTTGGGTAACACCATAATGATCAATATATTGGTATTTCAAAAACAAAATGGATTCAAGGATATGGGAATATATTTGAGTATAGATCATGGTAGAGTTTTGGTCAATATAATCCTTTTTAATTTGTTGAGAATTGTTGTGGTAATAATATCATGAAATGATTTTTTTCATAAATACACGTCACTTTTTCATTAATGGAATGAAACTATTCAATGGTAAATTGACAAATAATAGAAAATAATATAGTGGGCGATATAATAAGTTCCAATACACCTCTTCCTATTATTTATATATATATATATATTTAATACATGCTTTTATACTTTTACTTTTAGGATTTATCTTTTCAATTTTTGTTTTTTATCTTGGTTACTGATTTTTACATTAAGTAATTAGTTTTTTACAAAATATAGAACAATCCAATTTACTAAATACTTACGATACTATCCTAAGAATATACTCAATTTAAAATTAATAGTTCTACAAATTTTTAAAGAATAATGATTAAATTAAAAAAAATAATATATTGAAAACATTTTTAAAAATATTGGATATTTTATTAATTAAGCATTCTTGATCATATTAATTAACAATTACATGAGTGATATTATATTTCCATATATGTGTAAACATAATATTAGAGTATTTATATATTATATATTGTTTTAATTTACTATATTAATTCACCAAACATTTACAAAATAATTCATTGAATATAAGTCATACACCATTATCTTTCCCATTAACATTAATCATTGAAATGAAACATGTATTCGTAAAAATGTGATTGAAATTATTAATTAATATTAAAATTATGATAAAATATATGAAATAAATTATATATATTTATTTTCTACATGTCATGAAATGATATTTTAATATAATCAAATAAAAATATTCTTTTGAGTAATGTATTACTTAAGATTACAAAAAATATTATTTAGTAGTTTTATAGTTTGAAAAAATAATTTTTAAATTGAATAATTTTCTACTAAAATATATTTATTTTCTGATAAAATAATATTATATGTTTTTCTAGTAATACATACTTCATGATAATGTTATATTCATTACGTTATAAAAAAATAGAATTTTCACTATTCACCTAAAGATCGGTTATATATGAAATTTCCAAAAAAATTATACATAGATGGAATTTAAATTATTATTAAAAAATAAATAATTTTGACATATGAATATAATGAATTTTTTGAAATATATTTTAAATAAAAATATATAGTGAAAACTACTTTAATAGGAAAGTATTTTCTAAAATAAAAAATGATCTTATTCATAGTTCTTATCATTTAAAAATTATTCTTGATATACTATTAATATAAAAAAATATAATAATTTAGTTTCACTAAATAATATTAGTAAAAATAAAATTCTTAAAAACATAAAATTTTAATAATAAAATTACATCGTTCATTTTATCAATCCATTAGTAAATCAATTTTGTTTTTTAATGTAAAAATCATTAATATTTATAATACACATGACAAAAAACATATTATATAATTAATTACTGGTTTATATCATTCTAATTTCTACGTACATAGCCCTAAAAAATATTAGGAAATTATCTATGCATAAAATATGATATGGTGGTTATTTCAGGTGATTTTTCTACGAATATGGATTTCATTGCAATTTCTATGATCATGAGCCTCTCACGCATATGATTTTGATCAATCCAAAATTATTTGAGTTCATTTTGGGATTATTCTAGGGATATCCATATTAAATCTATATCCTTTATAAGATCATAAATATGATCTTTAAAAAGGATACATCCATTACCCAATGAATATTCATTCCATTTTTGAAGATATATTTCTTAATATGGATAATTTCTTTTATACCTACTAAATTTAATGATACATTATAATTGTAAATTTTTATAAATTTTTTTAAATAATCATGGTTTAATTTTTTTCATTGTTTCATGTAAAATAATCTATTAAACAAATTAAATTTTAGAAGGAAAATATATATTAAAAACATTGGATTTTTTAGATTTTCTCATTAAATAGTTTTTTTGTCATTTTAATTCTAAATTTATAATTGAAATTTATATGAATATCAAAAATCTAAACATGAAACTATATAGAAATTCATTAAATATTTCCTCCTTAACAACTTGTAATTATAAAATTTTCATCAGAATGAGATTAATCCTCAGATTCAAATTTTCTCTAACCATTTTATAAAAGAGACCATTGGTATTTTGTATCAAGACCAATATCATATAATTTTATTATAAAGGGTTTTGATATTCATTCATGAATTTTTATATGATCGTAGGTTGATATGAAATGTGATATCATTTTTCCACATAACATTCAGTCTACGGGGAGGTAACGAACCAATTATAAATTAATAATAAATTTATCTAAAGGGAGAATAATATGATTTCAACAAAGTGAATTTCTATAATAACTAAATTAAAATGAAACAAAAATACAATTATAATTTTTCAATTAATAATTAGATATCTATTCATCGTGTTATTTATTTTATTTCCATAGAAAATAATGTTGGTATATATATGTTATTCTTCCAGATACAAATAAAACGCTCACATTTTGTGAATGAATGATCAATTTTACTCACTCTACATCAGTCTAAGAACTCAGTTAGATATTTACTATTAATAATATTCCCATTATTCCATTATACATGGATGTTCTTTATTTATATCAACCATGTTATCCCTTTGAGTGGGGAATTGATTTGAGAAATTACCAGGATTCCCAAATTTAAGTCATTGAACTATTAGTTATGACATAACATGGACACTTTTTTCAGTTTATTGTGTGCATGAAAATATCAACTTTTCATTGAAAACTAGTTTCTCCATCCCCTCCATTTCTATACATAAAACTTCTCTAATTTATATTAAAACATTTTCCATGGTTCTTCTCCCTAAATTTTTAAAATTTACAAAATTGAGCATTCATTACAAAATAATCTTTATCACCAACACATCCATGAGACTATAAATTTATCTTCTTTGGTGTTCCTATGAATTTTAAATTGTTCATGTTATTAATAATAAATTGTGATTGATTTTAGGGTATGATCATACTTTTTCTCCCTCATGTTCTTATTCCATTATGTTACTTTTTGGGTAAAATAACTACATTTTCCATGGAACACATGATTTACATGATTAATTCTAGTTTTGACCAATATAAAACAAAAGTATTTATCATTAGTAGATAATATCTAACATCATAAGATGGTTTTTATAAGATATTTACATTAATAAACTCTTCATAAAATATGAAATTCATTCAATTAATAAAATAATTCTAATGTTTTTTTGTCCTAAATTATTATTTGTTTAATTTAGGTTATTATAGGGTGGTTTCTAGTATACTCCTTGATAAAATAATGAAATCATCATAATGGATCATAAAAATAATATGATTCAACTTGGAATATTCCCTAGGAGTGTGTAAGAAGTTGTTTAGTATTACAAAAACTCATTGTGAATGGAGTGATGATTGAGGTAATAGCCAATAAATATTATTCTTATTGATTTTAACTAGCTTCATCTATGTCAGAGATGCACACACATTATAGTATATAGACATTGATATAATTACTGGGTAAACCACAGACACAAAACCTCAAAACAATTGAAGGATTATATCTTACACACAAATGTATCCCTTAGACTTATTTTTAGGTATTTTACTAAATTTATATAATCCTATTCATAATATAAGTTAAAGAATTCCAAAATTAACTAAAATAATACTAAAAAATGACTAATCTATGCTCTATTTCTAACAACCTATCCTAGACCTTCACTCATAGGTCCATTGATATGAACACTTTATTTGAATAATTAATTCCATTCAAAGTGAGATAACCCAAGGTAAAAATTTATATATTTCACAAAATTTTCATAAAAGAAACACTAAATCGCTAAATTTTCCAATAATATTATGAAAAAATGTTTATTAATATTAAGGATCAATTACATAAGATACGTATTTTAAAAAACTGGAAAAAATTCCTCAATAATTATGCCCCACCAGAATAACTTTTTAATTATTATAAGTTATAATCATATTCATAACCGATGGAATAAAAATATAATAATGTTATGAACTCAAACAGTAAGTAATGGAACAACTCATCAATAATTTATATATGGTTAGATCGTGACCATATGAGAAAACTTGCACATGGGTGAAATATTTTATTAAATTCAATGTTATATAATACGAATTTTTCTTACTTCATGATTGTGGAACTTGAAATAAAAAAGGAATAAATATACCATGGAATAAATAGTTTAGATAATCATGAAATATTGTAATAAAGGATTGATATCATAATTTCATTGTATAAAAAATAAGTGGAAAAAATAAAAAATAATATCATAAGATTAATTCATAGATCCCTGCTATGAAAACCTTACATAGTATGTTTGGGGTAAACTGCCATTCCCCAGACATGGTATCTCAAGGGAGGAAAATTTCGCAACCCATTGATTTGATATACATGAACATCATCAATATTTGTATCATTAACATTCATATATTCTCCACAAGAGGATAGAACCCATAAAAAATAATATTCATGATAAATACCTTGAGTAACAACTTGGTTTAATAATATGGTCACAATAAATAACTAAAGTCTTTATAATAAATATTTCCAAATATAAGGATGTAATAAATCATTCTAGATATTCATATTCTAAAAAAGAAACTATTTTCTTGAACATGGATTTCCATTGTATAAAATTCTAGATAATGATTGGAAATGTAATGATACAATAAACCACATATGTGATAAATTATTAAATAAGTAAAGGATATTTTAAAAAATTAAGAAGATCATTACTCTAATTTTTACTATTTTAAGTCTAGAATTTTCCTAAATAAAATAAAAAGGGTTTTAAATATATATTAATGGGTAAATTTTTTAATGTGCATGTATAAGACTATAAATATTACATTGGGATGTACCCTTCATTCAGGTTTATTTAAAAGAGAAAATTGATAAGATAACACCAGTCATTTATTATCCTAATTAATATAAGTATAATTAAAATTTTTATATATTTATATAACATATATACAAAATTTTATGATGTAAATGATAATAATATAGTGTAAAATGGAGAAATAGAAAGTGAATGTGTTTCCCAAAAGTAATGAGTGGGTTTCAGATGTTCCTCTTTTATAACATAAAAATTATTAACATAATCCAACATCATTAAAAATGATAATTGATTATATTTCAAGAAAATGGGTTATGAAAAATATGAGGATTATAATAGATAAAATATATTTTCCTTTTGAAATATTATATATGAACATTGGTGGGAAGAGAAAATAAAGACATAGAGCATAAAATTACATTAAAATGATGAGTATTAATCATAATAATGTTGTCAAATTTATAATTTAACCAACCGAATGTTTTTAAAAAGTTGTTCACCTAATGATAAATGAGTTATTATAATGTATAATAGGGAAATGGTATAATAAGGGAACATATAAACAAGTTACAGTGAAAGATAGATCAGGACCAAAATGCAATGATAATTAGGTCGACAAACAACTGATGACTTTTTTTGAATCTAATTACAATAATAGAAGAACCAAGTATGGATTGATAAACAATTTTTAGTTAATAATAAGTATTATTAAAATAAAAATATTTATATTAATTACATCAAAAAATGGAACAAGTGGAAAATACAAATATTATATCAATGAATCAAAATTGAGTTGTGGAAACCCTTACATTGGGTCATGAATCGTTCTATGTGTGCACCTAATGTCATAAATATTGAAGTAAATATTATTATAAAATTAAATTTGACCATTTCCCATTAATATTTCATTTTTATGGTCCAAACACTGTTATATATTATTTATTTGTTAAAATGTTTTATTCCTATGGGGTCACATGATGAGGTTTAGTCGATTATTCTATATCTCCCTTTGTATATTTACCATGATATGATTTTTTGTAATAAAGATGAATATTATCTATAATTATTGATATTTTTTTTAATTTTATTATGAAATTATAAAAAAATTTATACAGTTCCAATGGGTTTCCATAAATAGGCATAGATTTATAAATGTTCTTCAATATATTCATTTATGGATATTATGTTTACTATGACTGCACTATGTTAATTAAACTTATATATTTTAAAATATTATATTTAATAATATTAATATTGTCATATATATAATTTTTATTCTTCTAGATAATTTTTTTAGTTATCCATTTTATACTGTAAGGGAAAATGTAAAATGTTGTTCTATGGAGGCAAAAATTCTCACATTCAAACAAACAGTGTCATCATTTTTCCAAAATTGAGAAGAGGGTCGAAAATACAATAATTATCAATCAATAATATTCTTAATGTAAAAAATAATATATTATTTCATTAAATATCTAATTTTTTCATGAAACGTAATTTCGTTATTACAAATAGAACATGTCATTCAGAGACACAATAGTCACGACAAACACATAATGATGTCTTCATTTTATAAATTGTATTGGAGGAAGGTATAGAAGATATATTCCATTAGTATTATATAATTTAATAATATTAATTATAAATTTGTTTTAATACATTTATTTATATGAATATTTGTGTTCGATGACGAATAAAGAATTAAGTGATCTCTTTTCAGATCATTTTCTCTTCCTTTGGATGTTCTCGGTTGGGTAACACCTTAAGGATCCCAAGAATGGTATTTTGGGAAGAATAGGTCTTGTGGAGAGAGTTGAGGGAATTTTATGGTACAATTTTTTTCTTCAAAATAATACTTTTTAATGGGTGGATAAATTAAGTGGAAGTGATGTCCATTTATAAGTGATGAAAATTGAATTTTCATAATTACCCATTATTTATTCAGTGATTACATGACACTATTCAATGGTATATGGACCCAAAATGGATAATAGTAATTCAATGTTTTAAATAAATTCATTTATACCTCCATTAATATTTTTTAATGTTATATTTATTTGTTTTTTTGTTTACAATTATGTTTTAACTTTTAGCTTGTTGGGTATCCTACCGCGGTAACTGGTCTTTATCTAAGTAATAAATAGTTTACTAAAAATATAGGATTTCCACTCATAAATTTTTTTATTATTATTAAACTAAATATAGAAACCATTTCATTTATATAAATTTATAAATATTCCATGAATAATTTTTATATTAAAACATATAATATGTATATAAATGTAATTAAAAAAATTTATATTGATTAAGTGTTCTTGATGTTATCAATTTCCAATTAAAAGAGTAAAAATAATTGAGATAGACTACAACCCATGCACCCAGATCTAGTACTAAAATATATATTTCAGTATTGGATTTGATTCTAATAGAACCAATATAAAGGGAAAAAACCCATTATTTGAAAATTAATAAATTAAATTAAGTCACTTACATTCCAATGAACATCTAGTTTGAATGGTTTAGGTAGTTAAGAAAAAATATTTACCTTAAAAAACCCATGTCATTATCCTCAAATGGATATGATTTTTCATTATACTATATTTATATTTTTCTATAATAAGACATCAATATATCTCAAAACATTCTCCCACATGAAACCCTTCTACTTATATCATACATAATATTATTTTTCATCACCCTTGGAAAATGTAACTTAAGAAAGGATGAGCATAGATCTCATGAAAGAGTTAATATGGGAGGTATCAATTGATAAGAATATATAAGAGTAAGAGAAAAATAATTTTATTAGTGTATGATGTTGAAATTATATGTTCCTACCAGAAAAGTAATCAATTATAAATCATGATTCATGTAATAACACTTTTTCATAAACAAATACATGAGTTATAAGTGTAAAAAATAATCTATATTCCATAATTTTCCAATAGAGAATAACAAAAAAATAATAAATATGATTTTTGGAATAAACATAAGAATATAAAATCAGTTCCCTAGTTAAGGCTCACCACCAAGACTATCCTAATGGATAGAGTCCCATAGTGGATTGGGTTCACTTCCCATTACCATCATTTCCCTAGTCCAGGTTCACTATTGAGTCTATCTTATTTGAAATTTTAATTTAATATAATTTCTCCATTTTACATCATACCATATAATTAGACATAAATCTTCTCCCAATTCACTAGAAAGAAATATAAATTTCCACTCACCTATCATATAATGATAACTATATATAATTGTTCCTCAAGATCATAAAAATATTCATATTTCAATAATTTCATAACCTGTGTTGAATAATCATGTTTCATAAATATTTAATTATCCCAAAATC
This sequence comes from Viscum album, assembly GCA_963277665.1. Classification (NCBI taxonomy): domain Eukaryota; kingdom Viridiplantae; phylum Streptophyta; class Magnoliopsida; order Santalales; family Viscaceae; genus Viscum; species Viscum album. Next base: position 1,767,054,471 of record OY728120.1, read on the forward strand.
ATAACACATACAAAGAAACAAAGTTGATGGTATCATTAATAAAATAATTATTTCATTGTATCCGAATATACCTGTGGTATAAAATTAGTTTCTTAAAAAATTCTTAAAACATTATCATTACAACAAATCTAGAGAGATAATAGGGATTCTATAATTAGAAAAAATACATAGTATATCATAATAATAAACCAATGAGGATTTAATGTATGAGAATACCATTATATTATAATTTGATCATTTCTTTTAAAAAATCTATTATTTAACATTCATATATTTAAATATGAAATATTTCTAGAATATTGATAAATATAAATTATATTTTAATAATCTCATAATATTGGGAAATTTAATTCAATGTAAATAATTTAATAGACATTGGGAAAATAAATTCATTTGGGAAGTATTAAAAACATATTCCTTTCATAGATTTTATAAAAAGTTATGATCCAAATATGTACAAAACATATTAATAATATCTTTTCAAAACATTGGAATAGAAAATTAAATATGGTCTAATGTGACTTTAAAAAATTATTTTATTATATAAAAATATTTGTTTTGAATCACATAAATTTTTTTTACGTGAAATAAATATTTCTATGGCTGAAAATGAGAAATAAGGTTGAATTTTCTTAGAAACAATTTATCAAAATTTTAAATTAATAAATAGAGGGTAATAAAATGAGAACATTAAAAACCATAAATAATGTGATGGGAATAAGAATTATGCATTTTAAGGGATAAATATGTTATAATTTTTCATTAATATGAATTTATCATAGACAATACCAAAAAGAAACGAGATTGTTTCATAAACCATTATCACTATTGTAACTTTTGAATCGTAAAATCCATAAAAAAAATAACATAAAATAAAAATTTAAATACCAAAATGGTGAATATATTTATTATATAACATATTTAATTTGAAGGATATATATCATATAATTATATAGATTCATAATATGAAATATGCCTCAATTAAACAATACTGGGAGAAAAATCCCATCATACATCAGTAATCTATTAACCGAAAACATCAGAAAAGGTATAACTGTAAATTTATTTTCAAATAAAAATTATTTTAATGTAATTAATAAAAATTTTAATTCAGGGGAATTATATATTCCACAACAAATATATAAGTGGAGAATATGGGTTATATATCAAAGATATAAAAGTGAGATGAGAGACCCTGACCTCAATTCCTAAATTATATCTAACATGCTCTTAAACTCTGTTATAAAAATTTTAATTTATTATAAATTTATACCAAATCCATATGTACACTTATATTACTATATATTTATCACTTATTATTTCCAATTACACATTTATTAATAATTCATACATAAAATCATAATTATTGGTGTTAACTATTATAAGTTTCCTTTATATTTCCCTTTGTAATTTCCGGTCCATGAACCATGTTCACGGTTACCTAAATGAAAAAAATATTATTTATGAAATATTTATCTTATTTATTTTATATATGCATTTTTATGAGCCGTAATATAAGGCAGCGATGAAAAATTAATGTCATCACTACATAGAGATAATAGTTTCCATGTATGGATGAGTTTTTTTTTCATATTCAAAGGAAGGAAAATAAAGAACGTTAAAAAAATATATTTAATTGATCATAATATTTTCATTTATAACATTTAAATTCATGAAATATATTCTTATATACATTAATTTTTATTGAATATGATAAATGAATCACATCACTTTGTGGAGGCGGAAGTCAACACGTACACATGATTGAAGTTATCATCTTCCAATAGATGGGAGGGTAAAAAATTAGAAAATAATTTATTTTTATAGAATGAAAATAAGTTCATAACAATCATATATAATAATTAAATACATTTATATAACCTTATGGGAGATGTTTAGGGGGAAAATAAAATAAAATTTTTCTGGAGATGGTAGAATGTATATATGCACAACCACATTTTAACTCTCCCTTGGGAAGGATAATAAAATGATAATGGATATTCAATTAAAACAATAAATTTAAAATAATAAATTTTTATAAATTTCAATATATTAGTGTGGTTAAATGAAATTTAATGAAGGCCTATGAAGAAATATACATAAAATGATACATTTAATACAATTACCTCTTTTTTGAGAATTCTATATTGGATCTCTTCTTATGGTACCATGGGATAATATTTTAAGAATAAAATTACATTGATAATATTTCTAGTGATGTTTTTATGATATATTTTAAATGTTTAATTGATACAATTTGAACAATAATATATGTATAAGTGTTGAGATAAGCATACCTTTTATAAGTGATGGGATTGGAATACATTTAATTATTCTAATCATTAAAATAATAAAATTTCAATTTCATTGAGTATTTGAACAAAATTGGATAAATTTCATAGGTAGGATGATATATGATATATATCCATTCAACCATTAGTATTTATATATGTTTTTAATAACTTTAATCTTATATTTTCGGTTGAACCACTCATTAAAGCTTTGTACCCTTTATCATAGTAGCATGATAATTAGAATTTAAGGATAAAAATTATTATTATAAAAGATCATGTGGATTATAAGTCATAAATTGTTACTATTTTTTCTCATTATAACAAAAAAAGAGATGATTTTCATGATTTTAAATTGATTTAGAAATAATTGTTAAACATTAAATATTATTTATTCTCATTTTCTTGACTATTCATATATTTTGACTTTCATGGAACCAATATTGTAATATAATTTTAATATATTCACCTTAACCATAAATTATAAATTATAAATATCAATTACATTATAATAACACCATTACTCATAAAAAACATTATCTCAAATTTTATTTAAATAATTTAGTTTATTTTTCAACTACTTACACATGGGTTGTATGAATGATGTGAAAGAGTTATAAGAAAATATACAATTAAAATAATTTAAGATTTTTTACCACCATAAAAATAATTATTTCATATGAATTATAACAATTTATAGTCATTTGTTTGAACTTTTTTTCTTTTGATAACATATTAGAGGAATTAAAAGAAATAGAGTGAATTTTTGTTCTTTTTCATTGCTTAAAATAATGTAAAGGTTGTTATCATATGAAAAAGGGACTAAATTTTAAAATTTTCAATGATAATATTGTTTTGGATAAATTCAACTCATCAAATGAAAGAGTGGATACTTTTTGGTTGAACCATTTTCCCCCATTATCGAAATGATGAATTATTACAACAGTTACTGTTAATTAAGAAATAAAAATGAAATGAAAGTCATTAAAAAATTAATATATGATGATACCAAATATTAAGTCCAATTTTAATATCCCGATGATGTAGAAATTGATTTTAATAAATTTCGACTACAAATAATGGGGAACTGTTCTTATAAAATGAATAACTTAAGAAAAAATATTATTTTATATCAAAATTATATATAACGTTGATTAAAATTTAATTATTTGGATTATGGTTAATAAAAATAATTTAATTTTAATTTTATACAAAAATAAAAATATTAAAAACATCCTTACTAAAACAAGACTGAAGGTGGAGTACCAAGAAATGTTTTTAATTCTCTTAAAACATTTCATCGATTTCTAAAATATCAATCAACGATTTAAAAGTTAATAATTTTATTATTAAATCAATTATACAACATATAAAATCTATATTTAGTATAATAATAAAAATTTTGAACATATAATTCATTATTATACCATGATATTGTGACAAAAGTAATATTATTAATAAAATCGTTAATTCCACAATTCACCTATAAATAAACTATATCTAAAAAAATATCAAAAATTTACCCTAAGAAAAATTTGATATAAAGTATGAAAATATGATCTTTATTATATAAAATTAAAATTATGAAATAAAAAAATTTAACTATTAAATTAAAAATAAAAATGCAATAAAAAATTTATTATAGAAAAAAATCATTATTTTAATCCTTAATTGTTCTGATCGTCATGTTATTTAATTCATATCATTCAAAATTTAGTACTAGTTTATTTTGAATTACTTAATAAATTTAAATAATGAAATATTTTCAATATATATTTCATTATATTGTTACACATATTCATGTCCCCAAAACAAATAGATATGTTTTTAGAATCATAATTAAAGAATAATATTTTCTTATTATATCATGGTTTGTTTGACCAAGATGTTGTTTGTACTAAACACTATATAATATTGTATATAATTTAAATAAAATACATTTTAAAATCATGGGGTGTTAATATATTCATGTATATATGTGTAAACATCACATGAGGGTATTTATATAAAATATATTATTTTAATTAATAAGTTAAATTAAAAAAACATTAATAAAAAAATTATTTGATAATAACCATTTTAATTATTATTATGGACATTAAAATTAATATTAGTTATCATACCATTATTATAAATTTTATTTTCATATTACATAATATGAGCCTAATATGAAATCTGTTTTTTAGATTTAATTTATACATGTGATGCAAAGTAATGTTTAATATGAAATCCACTTAGTGTTAATGAAATATTTTAAATTTTTTATGTAATTATAAATTTCTGATAAATTTATAATCATTTATATTTTGTAAAACCAAAATTTAATACTATTCAATTGAATGTATATTATTTTACAAAAACATGTTAAATTCATAATAAAATAACATTTTTATTATACATTAGAAAATGGCTTTTATTTGGTCATATTCAAAATCTAATATTTTAAAAGAAATATTTTTTAAAAAATAAATGTGAAAAGTGTTTTCATTTGAAAATAAATTCATGGGGAATACAGACAACATGACACTAGAGGAAATACTAAAGGAGGAAGATGTCCTAGAGGCTACCTTCATCTTAATCTAGGGCAACGCTATAGTACACGATGGGTTTCAAGTAATTTTTATTTGATAACTCGGGCCTTTGTGAAGCATCATGTGGTTCAGGTAGTGAATGAATCATACAAGGGGGATATATACCTAGAGGACTCTGGTCAAGAAAATTGGTGCTCATCCCCATGTACAAGGAAATGACTTACATTTCCAAGTACATGCTTACAAGACTTTGTAACTTCTCTTACAAAATTCTCTCTAGTCTTCTTTTCTGAATATTGGGCCCCATAATCCTAAGACTAGTTTCCATTGAACAACATGGGTTTTGGAAAGGCATAAGTATTCGAGGATAAATTGGAATCTCTAAGTAATTGGTGGGATATATTAAAAAACAGATGATGGGGTCTAATGTGATTATACTTGTTGAAATGTACATAGCATATAATATACTAGAATGGGGATTCATTCTTTGGGTGATGAGGGAATATAAATGTGAGTAATTTTTTGATGATCTATTTTTCAGATTCTTCTCTTCTCCTAGATTTCAATTTCCCTCATAGGAAAGGGGTTTGGTTCCTTTAAAAATATAATAGCTGTGGGGGAAATAGATCCCATGTCTCCCTTCATTTTTCTCATGGATCGGGAGGGCCTCTCATCAAATTTGCACACTAGTTTGGAAGCAAGAAGGATCAAGCCTTTGGTCAACAAATATTGAGAAAAATAAATCTCTCACTAAAATTTCACTGATAATATATTAATTTTTACTAATGTTTGGTTTAGGTTTCTCCAAAACCATGTTGGTATCATTGAGGACTATGGGGAGAATATAGGCCAACTCATCAACTCTCAGAAGACCAAGAATTTCATTTCAAAAAAATTATCTTGATGATGATGCCATGAAATCCAATTTGTATTTTGAATGTAGTGGAGTCATATTCCAATGACATACCTTGGATATCCTATTTCATATGGGTGAATAAAAATGAGTCCCTTTGATGACACCATTAATCATATTAGAAACACGAGATGTTTTTGGAAGAACAATTTCATTTCGTTTGGAGGAAGAGTTACCCCCTTAAAAGTGTTCTCCCATCAATTCTCATACACATTATTTCAATTGTTAATCCATTGAATGGTTCTATTTAAAATATTGATCACACCATGATGTCCTTTTTTATGATTCTAATTAGTTGAGGAGATGTCATAGGGATTCGTGGATCTGCATGAAAAAATGGTTGAGGAAGGTGGTGTGGGATTAGATAGTGTGGTCGAAACCATAAAATCTATACAGACATGGATCATGTTGGAAATCAAAAAAGGTTCTTTGATATGGGAAAAGTTCATCAATAATATAAATGGGGAGAAATAGGAGGTATGGCCATGGAATAGAATATACCATTCCAATCATTCCAAATTCTTGATCACACATCTACCTAGCCTTCAAAACCACTCATGTTGGTTTTTTGGGAGTGGTGATATTAATCTATGGAATGAGAATTGGGTTGGAATTATCCTCTTCTATCCTGGCTTCCCTATTCTGGCCATAACCATCAAGGAGGAAAGAATTCACCAAGGTATGATTGAAGCTGTTCTCAACATAGAATGAAAGAAGATTTTTCAAAGCAATCATTTGATGGATGAGACAGATCGTTTCTTTTTCATTGGCTCGACATCCAAATTTTTTTCCAGCATTGGTTTTAGAAACTCTATCCATGTGAAAAGGGAGAGTGATGAGATCGTCTCGATCCTCTATTGCAAAGGAATCCCCCCCAAATGTAACTTTCTAGTATGTTAAATTCTTCTTAGGGCCCTTCCTATGGATGGGAACATCCATCATAGATGAGTGAGCACATCTTCCTATTGTTTTTGTTTCACGAGCCCAAAAATAGTGTCCTCATAACACATTTTTTTGCATAGTTAATATCAACGGAACCTATGGTATTACATGGGATTCGGTTTGGATATCAACTATATAGGGAATTATTTTCAGTAGATTTTCATGAGTTGGTTTTGTGACTTATGTCCATTGGATATTGAAAGCAAAATTTATGCCATATTAGCGGTGTCTACTTGCTAGAATCTATTTGAGGCAAGAAACAAGGCCATAAGAAGGTTTGAAGATGTCCCACACTGCTCTATTGGTGAGGAATCATTCCATGGTTGTCGAGATGGGGAAAATATATTGTGGCTGTGAGGGATCACCCCCTTTCAGAAGGTTTTTGACCAGGCCTCTCACATCTAGATGTTCGTCATCTGGTAACCAGGGAAATGAGTTAGGTGGTTACTAACTCATTGTGTTATGAAAGATGAATTTCGATGGTTCCTTCTTTTATAGAGAGATAAGGGGATCTTTCCTAGTTATTAATATTAATGGCTCCTCTATTTTTGGATTCAGTTCCTTCTGTAGTCTGGTCTCGCCCAAGGGTCAGGAAGATTGGGAATTACACATGGGTTTATCTCCATGTAACCATTTCAACGCCAGGGTATATGTTATTAAATCAGACCCCACTGTGTCCATTATCTTTCAATAAGATAAGTCTAGGACTCTATGGTATCATTTCTATTTTTTATTTTTATACCTGAGTTATATAATCCCAGGATCCTCTATCAAGAATTTTTGGCACATAGTAAAATTTATAGCAGACAGATTGGCTCTCAAAGGGAGAGCTGACGGGGACATAATTATTTACAACCTCAATGGCGCCATTCCAAATAGCTACACCCACGTTATTTTCTAATATTCCCTTGGCCTTCACCATTTTAGGCCACCGTGATTTGTGTTTGTTTTGTTTTGCTCATTTTATTCCTCTCTTTACTCAATAAAAAAGTTAATTTCAGCATATCATAATTATATAGAATATATATATTTTCTTAAAATAAATTGTATAAATTGATATTTTTGAAAAATAATCATTCCTATGAATAAAATGATAATGATTAGTTTATCAAAAAACTAGTATATAAAATGTTTATCTTTCTCTATGTTGAAATAAATAATGTGAGAAATGGATGTGATGAATAAATAGGTACATAAATAATTTCTTGTGTATATCATATTAATTAATAGTTATGTAGACCCTAAATATCCCTTTGTAATATCTAATATAAGGATACCATTAGTGGAATTATGGGTGGTGATTCCATAATAATGGATATTATAGAAATTTAAAAAATATTTCACTTCAATAACATATGATTCTACCATATCATAATTTTTGTATTTCATCTTAGTCTTGGTCTAGGGAAATCCGTAGTGAAGTTACCTTATTTCAAAAATCTGAAAAACTAAGATTCATAAGGGAGACATACACTACATAATGCCATTACATTTAATTTTTTTTGTATATTTTATAATGTGGATACTTCCTCCTATACCAACTAATTTATGTCCCACACTATATGAGTCAAATTTAATTATTTTATATTAATTTTTATAGTTTGGTTTTTTTTCAGTGTTTTGTGTGAAATATGTTATCAATAGATTATTTTTTTAATGAAAATAAATTTAGTAAAAACATGGGGTGATACATTAAATACCAAGAATAAAATGTAAATATTTACATAAAATCTCAAGGTTTCAATACATACAACATATAAATAAAAATAGGTGCATAATATGAAACATACCTCAATAAAATTAATTTGAGATGAGAAACACTTATAACATTTGTATTGTATGAATAAAAAGAACATGAAAGGGATATCATGACATAGAATTTAATTTCTAATGAAATAAACGATTTTTATTATATATTAATTTAATAGGTTAGTAATGAAACTATATAAAATAAAACACGATGCATCATATGAAACATGCCCCAAGGAATTGAAATTGGGATAAAGATCCCTTTCCTTGGATTGCCTCTTAGTCAGATTTCTAACAAATTAATGTATATTAAACTTAGTCACATTAATATTTTAATAATGATCCTTATTCACATATTTTCTAATTTTAATTATTCATTTATTATCATATGTAAATTATTTTTCATAGTGTTTTTCTCTTATAGGCCACTTGGGTTGTTCGGTTTATTTTTACCAAATTACATTTGTTTGTACAACAAGGTAATTGGAGTTGTAAAATAGTTTCGTAATATCCATAATTATGGATTTATATATTATTTATCATTATAACTCTAAAAAAATTATACATTATAATATATTTTCCAAACTAGAAATTAAATATGAATGATTTATCAATATGCTTATTCATTGTTTTTACAATCACTACAATCATTTATTTTTAATATAATTAACATAATGTTAAATTTGTAATTATATATTATTAATAATGTAATAAATATTATATTTATTCAATAAATAAATTTTTATTACCACAAACATGTGTTGTTGGCAGAATATAATATTCATCATTCAAGGTGGTGGTGAACGAACCATAATACAAGCAACATTTTATTGTTTCAAATGAATGGAAAAAGGTAGATGACTTTTATTACATTAACATAATAAAATATAATTATAATAATTTTATTTATTTCCCTACATATTAGGACAATTATAATGAAATTTCATGATTTAGAAGACATATATAAAAATTAATTTTAGTGAGATTGTGATAATGAGTTCTTACCTTACTCTATTGAATGACTCATTTTATAACAGGATTAGTAATTTTAACTATGGATTTTGATGAGATCAAAACCTATAGGATATATATAATCTATTTTTAATTTTTCTAGTTAGCCATGTTTAATATATTAATATTTATGTGTGATGGGAATTGGGGTGGGTAAGGGGTCCATTTATAATTGAGAGGGGTTCAATTTTTATTAATATTAATTTCAAAACAAAAAATTCATATTCATTTAATAGGGATAAAAGATATATAATTATAGAGGATAAGATATTTTATGGTCATTAAATCACTCTTTATCCCAATTATAAATTATTTTTATTATATTTTGTTACTATAACTATAGATTTAACACTTTTATCTCATTTTAACATTTACTATGGTGACTATATTTTACCGTAGTAAGTTATTTTTAGTCCCTAAAATTAAATTTTCCACAAAACTAATATTTATTATTTTAATTCCTCATATGGAATAAATTTTACTTGATTTAATATGAAATTAAATAATAATTAAAATCAGTATATGTATAAATAATTTATAAAAAGTAATTTTTAGAAAAAGTAATTTTTTTGCACAAAAATATTTTTTATAAAATTATAATAAATATAATAAAAACAAATTTTATTTAGTTGTTTTTTATTAAATAATGAATGATAATTTTCCTTTCAATATATACAAAAACCAAATGGGATCTTGTTAATATTAAATTGAATAAAAATGACAAATTTTTATAATTATGAATAAAATAAAATTTTGGTACCAAAATAGAAATCATATATTTATAAAAACTATATATTATTTTTCAATAAATAATTTCAATACGTAAAAAATATTTATCATAGAAAAATGTTATATAATTTATTAAATCATTCTCAAATATTAATGATTGCAAAAAATTTAGAGTAATTGAAAAATTATATTTTGAAATGTATTTTAAAAAAATAAAACATTATATAAAAAAATTCATTATATATATATTGACATTATTAATCCAAAAATTTAGTTAATTATTTCAAATTTATATTATAAACAATAATATTTTACTTCTAAACAATAACATATAATATAATGAAAAATTAGGAAAATGAATTTCTTAAAATTAAGTGTAATGAATATTATTTATGTTGGAAAAATTAATTTTAATTTATTTTTATGAAAATTTAATCATTTTATTAGAATATTCATATAAAAGTCATTAATATTTTATAAGATAAAACAACATAACACTTGACGAAAAATAAATCCTTTAAAAAAGAATACTTTTTAGACATTAATTGATTTTAATCATATCACCAAAATATTATTATTTATTATATATTTGGTATTAGGATGTATAAAATAATTATTTAAAAACAACTATAATATATTTTTAAATCAAATAACCCCTATTAAAAAGAATAAATTGTATTCCTATGAAAAAAATTCTTTAATCAACATATAAAATGGGGGGTGAGTATCATTTAAGTATTATAAATTACCATTATCAAAGAAATATAATAATGAGGGTAGTAATATTGTGCCGAGATATCAATCGAATATAGTAATTGGATTCAATATATGTATTAGAAGATGACCAAGTTAACAATAATAAAATTCTCTCATCATGGTTCATAAAATGTTTTTTAACATTCCAATACATACCGCTTAGTAGTGTATGACCAGGTGTGTACACTTTGACCCATTTGTCACGCATTAGTGTGTTTATTGAGTCAATTTTCAACCAACCCATTTAGGATTGAATAACCCTAGTTGCATCTATTCTGGAGCTGTATATACATTTTAGTATCTATCGTGGGATTTATTTTCTATAAAACAATATACAATATTTTTTTACCAAAACATAGAATGGTTTTCAATAATTGAAAATATTGAATTTAATAGTGGATTTAGTAAATCTTAAATGACCAAAAAATATGGGGTATATAATATTTTAAGGATATAGATCCATTAATTTTTATGTTTAATATTCTAAAAATTGATCCAGTATAAGGTATTCCCAAAAAAGTAATTATGTGTTGAATATAACATGAGTCCCAAATAATGAAAATTTAGACAGAAAAACACACACTTAAGGATTTGATAATTATTAAATTAATAAATATTCAAAGATAGGGGAATTATTTTATCTTAATAAACCTTGAAAAATGCTAATATAATGATACAAAATCCTATAGAGGTATTTTATTCACCACATGAAGGACTCTAGGTGTATAATATAAAACATTCCTCAAAGAGTAGAATTTGTGATGAAAAAACCCTTCCTCATGTACAGAATTACCCTAAAATATTATGACATCCAATATCATTAGCTTAGATATTTTAATATATTAATTAATAATCATAATCATATATTTTATGATACATACTCTTCAAAAATAGTCATTCTCTACATGAATTCTTCTGATTTTCCTCATCGCATGTTTATAATTATGATAATTTAAATTAGTTTCATAATAGGAATGTTCATATTAATTATTCATCAAATAGAAAATAATTAATAGGCCATTAAATATGATATTAGGCATGTTTTATAATTATTTTTAATATTTTTAATTCCATTAATGAGTGTTTAGTATTTATCATTCAAGACGAAATCAATAACAAGAATGTTTATGTGAATCTTGACTGTCAGGGGGTATTTTCAATTGATGAATTAAATATCTATATAACATATAAAAACTAATTAAAAATAATATTTCATATTTCATATTATATTAAACAATTAGTTATGTTTAAATAGTCATTTATGATACCAATTCATTGCATTTTTATTTTATGTAGTCAAGCCAAACTAAACATTAATATACACAGATTTAATGAATGATTATGATGTGGTTTTGTTGTAATATAATTATAATCGAACTCTACTAATATTATATAATTTTTATTAATGTTATATATCTTAATTTATAATTTTTCATATGAATAATTATTGAATATTAAAATAGCACATATTTTGAATAATCATTTTAATCTTATCACACTTATTTTAAACGATTCAATTAACAATGATCTTTTTTTAATTGTATCATTGATAGGTTTATAATTTTTTTATACCTGTAACTAAAAAATATAATAAAAATTATACTTATCTTTTAATATCATCATTTTATCTATCCTTTTCATGTCGATAAGGAAAATAAAACACATCATGTCTTGGAGGTGACAGAATGAAAAATGTAGGAATAATGATTTTATTTTTCCAAAGGGATGTAAGAGAAGAATAAACTATAATAATGACCTTAATATAGTCAAATTAAATTATATAAATGATATAAATATAAAAAAATTGGAAAAATTAAATTGTAATTGTGATAATTAACAAGAAAAGATAAATATATGTTTATAGTCACATCATGAACTTGGATATTCCTTGGATGTATACATGTAAATGAATGCCTAATAATAAAAAAAGTGACTATAATATTTTAAATACAATGGAGGGTTATAATAAGATACAATTTAAATATTTTCATGGTGATATTCGAAGGAGAGGTTAGTTTTTAAGTTGTGGATATACTATTATTTTATATGTGAGGATAAAGATAATTTTTTGGGAGTATCCCTATCATTTTCTATAATGTAAGTTTACTATTTAAATTTAATATGAAAAAATCAAAAAATAGGTGGTTCTAGTGATTTCGGTTTTACAATCACCTCATGTACTTATTTTTTGTGTAAAATTTTAATTATATATTTTTTCCTTTTATTTTTTCCCATATTTTTTTAACTAGGTTATTAATTTATAATAAAAGAATTGATTTTAATGAATAAGATTAATATTGATCACTTTTAACTAATTTAATAATTCTTATTTAAAATTTTAAAACCAAATTATTAGATAATATTAATAATGGAATGAGAAGATAATTTTAGAATAATACCACATAATAATGTATGATCATTTTTTGTAAAAAAAATTTCCTATTTAAATTTTAATATAATATAATATTATCTTATATAATGATTTAAATAATTTAAATTTATTTATAATAAAAAAAGAAATATGACGTTTTCAAAGAAATATAATAAGTAATTTTCCATGAAAATATATTATTCAATTATATGGAAGAAACAAATATTTTCATTAAAGTAACATTTCAAATAGTTCTAAAATTGATGAAAATCATATTTTTATGTTTAAAAAATATTTTGAATAGAATATTGATATTAATTAAATTCAAATTTCTTTACTTAAATGGTTTTTAATCTTCTAAATGATTTTAATATATTGATAAATTCGTACAAATTACAAGTTTCATGAAAACCAAATTCTACAAAAAACATTCTTTTTAAGGAAAAGATAAAAAATTACTAATATACTGATTTTGAATTGATAAATTCCATAATGAATTTATTTTAACAAAATTAAAATTCTAAAATTAATATTTTAATTTAGTTCCTCAATAAAATACAATTAATGTACAAATCATCAGATTATTTATGATGTGTTTCTTACCTTCTACAGTATGGAGTCATGAATTTAATTCTCCCCCTTAAATTATTTTATCATTAAAATTAGGATATATATTAACTATTGAATATATTTGGGTACCCATTTTTATAGCTTATTCAACATCAAAGGTTTCATCTTCTAATTTGTGACTTTCCCAAAATCCCATCAGTGATAAAGTTTTTTTTATTTTTCAATACGTGATCTATAGTGTGAAGAAGATCGAAAAGCTCTTAATTAGATGAAAATTCTAGTTCTAATTCTGAACCATCATATGTTAGCAGATTCATTGAATCTGAAATGTATTTCCCTAGTAATGGAACATTTATGACATTATGCACTATTATATTTTTGGTTGTCATATCCAATCAATAATCTATATCCTGAATTTCTTCTATTAATGCAAATGTTATAATGTACCAAGAAAATACCAACGAGCTTGTAACCAAGTGGTACAAGCTCCTACTTGTGATCCAAACCACCTAGGTCCGAATCAAGGAAGGGACAAATTTCTAGGTACTGTAGCAGCACAGTGGTAGGGCATTATTGCAGTGGAAGTCTGTAGCAGTGTTGTCACTGTAGCGGCGGAGGTACTATAACAGGAACTGTTGTGGTGGTGGTATTGTAGTAGCTAGGATACTGTTTCCGTACTTTTCTCTGAAGGCCCCTTTGGGGAAAAATGGGCTTTCAAGCCTTTTTTATTAACTTGTCCTTGGGCCTTCAGGCTATATAATGGGTCTCACTCTACCTAGTCTAAAGAGCACTTTGATTTAATAATAAAATGAGGCTTCATACCCAACCTTTAAAAAAATTGTTCCAAGAACCTAACATCCCATTTTTACCAAATCATATAACTCGCTTATATGGTGAATCTTTCAATAATACATGATAGTATCTTGAAATTCCATTTCATTCTACTTATTTTTATTAAAGATACTTTTTATACTATTGGATTTTATATTATGATCTAAAATAGTTCATACATTAGTAGATGTATCCTCATGTAGCTCTGGTATAAATAAATTTATTTCTCCAACAACATATGAATAGGTTAGAGTTTGATACATCTTCCAATACAATTATTTAAATATTTCCATATAGATGATATAATGGGAGATATTTCTATATGAAAAATTTCACCAATGTTTGATAATGATTAAAAAAACCATGAAATTTAGGTGAAAAAGATCTCAACATATCATCTAATATCATAAATGTTATTTCAGAGTGACCATATGTTTGGGGAAGATAGGTGGTTCATAAATGTAGGTCAATTTCAAGATCCCTTTGGTGACTCTTCCAGAATTATAATGTGAATTGTGTGTCACGATAACTATAATTGATAGAGTAACCCTGTGACGCCTTATGATTTCATTGATATAGATTTAGGGAAGGGAATGAAGGGGCAGATATTATCTTATAGCTTTGAAATAAAAAAATCAGCAAGACAATAAATGATGACCCATATAATAATGTTCTCCTTTGATGTATTATGGATCCAATTAAAAAATCCATGGTAACATTCTCCCATATACATATATTTAAAGAAAAATATGCATGTATCCATTTAGATTTTAATTATTTTTATTTACCTATGGGTATAAAAAGAAATTGAACATGTAGCCTACAATTTACCACTTAAAAACGTCACACAAAAAGTATTATAAAAAATAGCTATACAAATATTGGTTTCCATTATATAAATAGATAATGGAGCCATGTACATCATCTAAAAAATATATTTTTAACTATACATTAGATTAGAAACTAACCACTTACTAAACATAAAATCTCAATCATTATACATCATTTTTATAGATTTCTAATCATTTTCTAACCTAATCACCCATTTTAATTCATCATCATTATTATAGGAATTATCAATATTTTCTAGTAATTATGTCTTTTAATTTTTTTGTAAATATTAAGGTTGATCTCATTTCCTATAAATAACTATTTCCATCATTAAAATATCTATATATAGAGGGTATTTTGAAATCCTAATCATGGTTATAACTCCATGCTCCCTCTAGATCAATTCATTAACCACCATGTATTATTCCCATTGAAGTTTCATATGAAGCAGTCATAGACCTTGAATAGTTTTAGCCTTCATCTTTTCCTTATATAGGTTTCCTTTTGAGATAATATATACTTCAACCTCTTTTTATTCGTATATATATATATATCATATTGTTACCCATAGAGGTTGTTGCTCAATATTTTAAATGAAATGATTATATATTTCATCTCAAGGTTATGAGTTAGATAGTTCTATTAATTTATTCACAATTAGCGTAATGCATAATAAATCACTCTATCATTCTGAATAACGAAAAATCCAACTCCTTTATTTATTGAATCAATTTATATTACAAATCCTACCATACCTAACAGGAATGATAATAAAAGTTCATTAATCTATATACAAATCAACCCTTTTAAAAATCCCTACATAGTCCCTTGACCATATTAATTGAAACCCACATGTACTAACTCAGATAACGGGTTATCCAATTGAGAAAATATTGAAGAATCTATAGATAGTAACCTAATAAAGCCAAGAACTTATGACCTTAATGAATTTTTGGGTGAAGGCCCCTATTTGAAAAAATTTATCATTGATGGGTGAACATATATTCAATTATTAGATATAATATTCAAAAGGAATGGAACTTTATTAAGGCTAAATTCATAGTCACTATACATCATTTATACTTACATTTTTCAAAGGGTCTCCAAAATTATTTATAAATAAAAATCATAATAATCAGTTCTATTAGAGTGTATAATGATATTATCAATGAAAACTAACTGTATTTTATTATGATTATCATATAATATTCTATTCATTAGATCAATATATATATAAGTGTCATTAGTTAATTTAAAACAAATTACCATAACCCCATAATTTCCATATCATGTTTAAAATGTTGTCTATGGTATATTATCCTTCCTTAAACTTAATTAATGACAAGAAAAGTGAAGAAAAAATATTTTATAATTATTGGGATCTTTGAGGCTGAAAAAATAATGATGAAATTCCAAATAAATGATAATTATTGTTTATATTAAAGGTATTTATATCTTCATTATCAATGTATTGTCGTAAACACCCACACATTTGATTCATGAAAAAAACATTTTCTACCCCTGAGGAAACTGTTTAGTGTGTTAATCAATTACCACTCAACTCCTACAGATGTTTCTTCAACACAAGAAACTCCACTAGTTCCATTATATATGGTGTTTTATATTTATTCCTTATATCTATAATGAGTGAAATAGAGAAATCAACATTATACTCTGAGGGATAACTAATTAATTATTTTTTACAAACATAAATTATTTTTTAAAGTAATTTTATATCATATATTAAAAATATAATTTTCTAATCCATAGATCATGAATGACCTTCATCTATTAATATAATTTCATTATGGAGAGTTACCCAGGGAGGACCCAGTAATGAATAATATGATAATGTTTCCCCCAAAAAGGTAATATATTCCACTTCACCTTAATGAATAATAATGTTATTATGATGAAAATAAATTTTTACATAACAACCTAAAATTAAATCAAGGAAAAATATCATATTAATTTCAAAAAAAGTATAATAACCATTTTTGAGAATATTGTATGATCAAGAATAATAATTGAGACATCTTGAGACATTGTTTTCTATAAGATTCCTA
This sequence comes from Viscum album, assembly GCA_963277665.1. Lineage (NCBI taxonomy): Eukaryota > Viridiplantae > Streptophyta > Magnoliopsida > Santalales > Viscaceae > Viscum > Viscum album. Next base: position 1,767,072,062 of record OY728120.1, read on the forward strand.
ATGGGTGTCAAAATTTATTATTCCCTTAACTAGGTGCAAGGGAAATATGAAATATTTTTCCAAGATATTTATGATATATTATAGTGAAAGGATCAATAATAAAATAATAAAATAGATAACATTTTGAAATGATCAATATACATGCCACCATATCCTTAAGAATGCTAATTTTAGCTAGGGTACTAACATTAAGTTTCCATTTCTCCCATATAATTTTATAAGGTAAATTAACTTGATATTTTTGGAATTGGTTCCCATAATATTTTTTAGACCTAGAGTTAAATTATGGAATATCAACACATTATACATTTACCAAGAATTCATTTGATTCATGTAATTTTTATTCACACTTGTAATAATCTTATGTTCCCTTACTAAAATATCTAGGGTGTATTATCCAATAGTAATCACAGGTGGGAAATCTCATCCTTCATTTAATTTTATTTTCCTCATTGTTTTTCCATAGATACTAATCTCACCTATTATTATCATGATTTCTCATGATTGAATAAAATATATTGAACACCTATTTTTGTATTAATGGATCTTGAGACTACATCATATTATGATGAAACGATCAAAGACAAAAACACCCTTCAATTTCTTGAAATTAACCCTTAAATGAAATGATAAATGTTTATTTTTGGTCCATGTACATACTCTACAATATTTATAAATATAATTTTGATGATATCCTCAAACTCAGTGACATTTTCCTCCAACTTTTCTTTATGATCGAAGTAAATCCTTTCCATTCCTTGTATTTTTTGACCAGGAAATTATTTTTCATTGAATACCTCCTTAAAAGTTATCCATTTAAATCATTTTATCTCATATTTATCTTTATTGTTTTGAATTAGTGACCACCAATTTTCCACATACCCCTTCAGAAGATAGATCACCACGATTATCTTCTCCTTTTAACAATATACCAAATTGAGAGAGACATTTTATAGGAATTGAGGCATTTTTTATCTAATAATGTATTAATATTTCCACTAGATGACAGTTGTATTTGTCAAATAATGCAGTCCAACATAGTTACACCAGGTTGTGGATCAGTGGGTAAATCTGTGTGAGTGATATTATTTTACCTAACCTAGGTAAAAATCTCTAATATTTTTATGATATTATTATCCTCAACTCGAGCTTTATTAACTTTTTCATGGGGAACATACATACATTGAATACAAGTGTTGATAAGGTTCTCTTTCCTCTAATTAGTCCCCACCTTTCTAAAATAAAATACAAATAATTAGGTACGAATATGAAATTGTAAAATAAAATCCATAAAATGTTTTCTAGTATTTTTAATAGAAATATAGAGGGGTTTTTAATTAGATCGTAATTTCTCACTTGGTTTATCTAAATAAAAACCCAAATGTTCCTACTAAACATCCTATTATATAAATTCTAACATCCCACATGTGAGAAACTCAGATCTACTAATTATATTAATTTACTAGTGAAGGATACAAGAGTTCCCAATGGATCCATAAATTTTAATGTCATGTGAATATATATATATATATATTAATTTTCAAATCATTATATATAACATGAAAATATTTTGAGAACATTATTATCCCTTCCATTATATCCATGAAAAGTACACATATTCAACTTAATGGTTTCATTGGTAAAGAAACAGATAATGGTGATCTTAGAGGCTCACTAAATAGTATAAAATGTTGGATTATTACATAACATTAACATTTAATAAGTTATATGGTAGAAATAAGTGAACAAAATGAATTCATATTCAACTATTATTAAGGGAATGCTATATCCACATTAATAAATGAAAACATGTATAATAATTATAATTCATATTATACGAATGAAATACATAATGTAGGACATAAAATACCTATATCAAGGCATTATAATAAGACATTATACAATTGTTGGAATAGGTATACAAAAAAACTAAAAATATTTTGAATCATGTGACCTGTCGATGCATCGATGAGAGATATTATTCTAGGGTCCTCCAATAACCAGATTAGGTCCAGTGCGTTCTCTATAATAGTTATCTAGACCTCAAGAACTATTTCATAAAGAAAATATTAACAAATATAATATTTCTATCCCTATATTATGAATTACAGAAATAATATAATTTCTCATTTAGTAGAATAATGTTGATATCCAGATGAAAATCCCTTAATCGAAAAAAGAAACACTGGGTATTGTCCATGTATCATGATGTACCCTTATAAAATAAATATAGTATAGAGGGTAGTTATGAGGTTCTAAGATTCGAAATAAGGAAAATTTTTGGATTCCATATTATCATTGGTAAAAGGCCAATGCAGTAATAGGAAAATTACTCCACCACGTTTCATAATTATCATGTGCACATTCATAACAATTTCCCCCAAGACAGAATATTTTAGGGCGTAGTTTAGCCCATTCATTATGTATCATAGTGATAATTGACTCAATACTAAACCAAAACATTATGCTTGATTACCCCGAGGTACAACTATGTCACAATTTCATCCAATTTCTAGTATATTGATACAAATGTATTATATTGGAAACAATACAGACATTTGAATTAAAAAAACATAATATTGTTTTCTACCATTGAAAATGTTAAATTTTAACAATTGTTTGGGAAAATATTTTTCCAAAAGAACATGATGGAGGGAAAAAATATAAATATATAAATAAATTAAATAAAATGAGTAATATTTTTAAATTTCACAGATATAAATGTAGGCACCATATAGAAGGAAATATAAATGGAATATAAAAAGAGTCCCAATGAATGAAAATTTGAAGACACAAAAATAGCACGTATGGATTGGGTAGAAATTAAATCTAATACTCATGAAAGGGATAGATGGAAATTGATCTTCTAATACACTGAATAATATTTATTTCCTTATATAACATCTTAAATGCAAAATATATACACCAGATAATGTACATTATGTTCATAATACAATACCATTCTATAAGAAAGGAATATGAGATGGAAAACCCTTACCTATTATCCAAAATTTCTCAAACATACATTTAAGACATGTTTTAAAAACATATAATTCTAATATAAATAATTCATAACCTTAATCATATATATTTTTATTCACACTCTTCATAAATAGTCATTATTTACATAAATTATTTATATTTTACACATAAGGTGTTGATAGTTTCAATTTTTTATATTAATTTCATAAGATCAATGTTCATATTAATTGTTCCTTAAATGTTAATCAAGACTATCCTATTAAAATTTCTATCATGGGTGGTTTAATATTAGTTATTATTCTTAAAAATAATTTCATGAGTGTTTATAATTTACCCTTGATGATGAAATCTATAATAAACATTTATCAATGATTCATGGCGATAAAAGAGTGTTTTATTAATTCATGAATTAAATATTGATACACCATCTCAAGAATAATTTTATTACAAATTTTTATTATATTATAACCATATGTTTGTTATCATTTCCATTTAGGATATAAATTCATTGTATTGTTCAAGTAGGTTGTTAGACTGACCCAAACATTAATATACCCAAATTTAAGGAATGATCATGAGGTTGTTTGGTTGTAATATAGTCTTAAAAGAAAAAAAATGATATTATTTAATTTTTATTAGTGTGATATATTATAAATAAATAGTGATTATAAGAATACATAATCTATATGAAAATAATACATAATTTTAATAATGATTATCCACATAGTACCACTATTTTAAATATTTTAGTTAACAATGATCATTTATTGATCATATTATTAATAGGTTCAAAACAATTTCCAACCATAACCAAAATGCTTCTAGAAAAGTCATATTATAAATTCAATACCATATTTATATATCTATCATAGTTACTAGGTGACTAAAAATGATGCACGTTCTTGTATGGATATTGTTGTCATCACAACACACAAATGATAAGTTTTTTTCCGTAAGGGATTTGATAAATGCATAAAAATGATAACAACATTAATATATTAAAATTGTCATATTTAAATAAATGAACTAAATTATATTAGTGTGGGTAGAATAAATTTAATGAATAAAATTATTAAGAAATGGTAAGTAGATGATAATACTCTTATAAGCGACTCATATTTTCAATGGAAGTATCATTAAAAATGAAGGTGTTACACTAAAAAAATATTAACCAGAACCATTTTAACATGAGATATGGATCCATTAGTTGTATGCATTCACATTTTAATGATAAAATCCAAATTTGTTTTTATTATTGAAGTGTTGGATGTGTTACTCTATTATAATGGAGAAGATGGGTCGTTTAGGGAGTAAACCTTACATGATCAATAATGTAATGTTACAATTCATTTTTTAAATGAAAAAATGAAATAATAGGTGGATATAGTGAATTTAGGTTCCAAATATCCTTTAAAAAATCATTTTTGAGAAAAATTATTTTATTTTTTTGGATTTTTTCTAACTTTTATCTTTTACCGTAATTTACTTTTACCTAAGTAATCACAAATTTTAGTGAATATTTTACTTGAAAATGAGTAAAATGGACCCATTTAACCAAAATTTTCACATGTGAGTTGAAATATTAAATTAATTTTATTATATAAAATTTATAAATTTACGAAATGTTAATTTAAAAATAATCACACTAATTCGTGTAAAATTAGTTTTTATATAAATATTTTTTTAAGCCTTAAATTTATGTAAAATATAAAATTATCTAGGATAATAATTTTTTATGAAATAATTTTATTTATTAAAAAATAATCGGAATGAGTCTATAAATGTGAAAAAACCAAATATCTTATAAAAATAAATTATTCTAGGAACAGACTGAAAACAAATTTTTTAGTTATAAGATCATTTTATTTATTTCTCAAAATATGGGACATACAATATTATAAGTTAAAATATATTTTAAAATACATATTTTTATCACTAAAATTAATATTTTTTAATAAATTATTTTTTAAACATCATGATAATTATTATATAATTATAATTTCATAAAAATTACTAGTTTTGTTAAAACTGTAATTTGACTAAAAACTAACCTTTTCATAAAAAATCTCACAAATTTATAGTAAGAAAATATTTGTATGATTAATTAAGAAATTATGATACCATGTTCAATTTAATGTTATAAAATTAATCTTATAGATGATAAAATAAATAAATTATATTTTATTTATGCATCACATGACAGTTTTAGATATAATTTATTATTTCTATAATAGGTTTCTAGGTATTTCATAACATGTTATTAAGACAATACCTACCAAGGCATACATAGGGACACCATTAATGATTCTTATTAACATGATTCAAGATTAATTACCAATTATTTGATTAAATATATCTTTCTAAACATCATTTTACTTCCAATTTTTTATCAATGAACAAGTTTTTCAACCAACATTTCACACAGGCCACTCACAGTCTAATAGATTCCATTCATAAAAATGAAATTTATGTAATATAATTTTGGGAATACATAATTTTTTTATCTAATTTCATATGAAAAATTATAAATGATTAAACATAATTAATATATCAAGGATCCACCTACCAAAGACTAGGGTAGTCCAGTTCATAAAAAATTATCTATTTACCAAACCTTAAAAGAAATAAATCATAAAACATTTAAAATCCAAATTTTTTGGAATATATATTGGTGTGTGATGAAATAGAGAAGAAAATAATTATACAATAAATAGGTGAGGTATATTTCTTAGGATGAATCAATTTAGTACAAAAAACATTGAACTGAGCCCTTATGAGAGCGGTCCCCAGTTGAATAAAAAACAACACAAAAGGGGATGTAAAGGAAATGTTTCATACATATATTTAGTGAAAGGGTAAAAAACTCATTTTATTAAATTTTAACATAATATAATTAATTAAATGAAACTTTTATATGAAAATTATTCTTGGGACCATTGGATATCTAATTGGAACCAATCATAACAATAGTTGGCTCCAACTAGGTTTCCAGTTGGAATATTCAACATTTTCATATGCTATATAACTAACACATTTTCCCAATGTATTATCCCAAGCCACCTATAAATACTTTAACTACTATAAATGAAAAAAATAAGTTTCAACATTAAGGGATCAAATTCATTCATATAAATATTTAAGTGTTTCAACATCTCTATAAAATTTCAGCCTGTCCACATGCTGCACTTACAAACATAACATACCCTCGTCAATAAAAAACACAATCCACTATGAATAGATTTCAGAAAAAAACACAAATATTTCTTCAAAGATAGTCCTATTTTACCACTATAATTATACTAGGGGGAATATCTTATCTAAAATAGTTCCATCTTAGTGATAAAAAACTAAACCAGTTTCTCCTCGAATGATACTTTTGGCTCAAGCTCAACATTATTGACGCCAATCATAGTAAAATTTTTAAAATGATATCTATAATTCATAGATACATGAAATAAATTATACATACATATATATATATATATCTATGTATGCATGTATGATCTAACCAATAATAATTTTAAGAATCCTAAAAAATATTAAAATATACCCATAAACCTCAAAACAAATTTCCCAGTCATTTGAATCTGCTTATGTCCCAATTGAGTTGAAACATTTAAAAATACAATCACAAAATTAAAAATCCAAAATAATGAATCACCAATAAGAATATTATCTCTAAATATAATTTGAAAAAGTTAAAAAATACCTAATATGTCTAATATACACTAAATTCACATGAACAAGACTAATATTAATAACCATTGACTCAACAATCACCAAAATAAGAGAGGTGATCAGAAGAAAATAAAAATAAAAATCATAAAAATTAACTATGAAGATAAATTAATTATAACAATCTATATATTAAAAATATGTGGTTGAAATATATTTGTCACTAAATATGATAAAATCAATGAGATATTACCTCAACATTCTCTCTAACACCCTGATTGCACGAACAGACAACCCATCGGTGTGAGGATGGTAGGCAGTGCCCAAATCCATAGTTTTTTCATACACATTATATAAACCACATCATAATAATTATATAAAATTGTAATCCTAAAAAAATGATTCCCTCATACACCCAACATAGAATCCTAATATCTCATACCAATTTCATTCCCAAATCATAATTGGAATATGTTACTATGATATGTATGAAATATTTGATCTTCATAAATAAACACACAATAACCTATACAACATCAATGTAACTAGAATAACCCAAAAATCCCATCATAATGTTTATGTTAAAAACCTCATACTTCAAATAAATAATAGTTTAATAATGAAGATGTCATACTAGTGGTTTATGGTCATCCTTTAAACATTTATATGTAAACCATTACAAAATGATCACATCAATACCCTTACTCCATCCAAGACACTATAAATACCTCTAAAAGTCACGATACATCTTAGTAATACCTAGCTGAACATCCCAAAATGATTCATGTGAAACAAACAATATCTCCACACTAATTTTCATAGGGACTACGACACAAACCCATATATAATGAACCTTATTAGCATCATGGGTTGAATTATATGGAATATCCCGACCATATATATTGTCCCTTATTAGAAATTTATATGATTCATAAAATATAATCTCTATAATTTTCTCGAAGAGTATGGATTTATTACATAGGGAGGTCAGAATCACTCTATCCTGAAACATTGTAATTTTAATATTCTTATTACTATATTTTCACATCACCTAAGACTCATTTGTATCCAGATACACCAAATTTTTCTTGACACTTTCGACTCAATAAATATAAATCAGAATTTAATTTTCTGGATGTATACACTATCTAAAAATAAATATTCTATATGAAATCTACCACCATTATCTATATTAAGTTTAGGTCCCTCTATGAAAAGGTAATCCTAAGGATATTATGGTCGGTACAATCCATTAACCTGTAACGTAAGAGGTATTCACAACAACATTTCAACCCAGAAACCACCATAATAAGATATAGTTTAATAGTAATGTAGTTGTAGTCATGTTTCATCATATTCGTATTCTCATAAGTGTCCAATCACCTTCCCTATATTATATGTTCCTCAACCCTAGATCTAGATGCATTTTAAAAAAATAAATCTTTGTCGGGCATATGTATGGTATGAATTAACTGAGATATCACCCTCCTTTTTAGCTCATGGAAGGATCCTTTTTATAAATAATACTATATAAATATTATCTAATTCTTGGTATAGGCAATCATCTACAATTCTAAATGATGAAAACCATAGATAAATCTCTAGGAATAACATAATAAATTAGAAAACTATAAAACATGAATACATTCCAAGGAAACCCAAAATAAAGCATAACCTCTTCCTTCTATGGATCCATTTATTTACCTACCTCATAATTTACATGCTGCAAGAAACAAACCTCACTAATCAAGAAATGAGACATTAAGAGTTTTAATTATATAATATGTCAACTTAGTATACATTGAATGATCCCTAAATACTAACAATGATGCCCCTTCATCTAGGATTTTAATGTGATATCATCAGTGAAAAAATATTTTTAAGAGTATAAATAAGGGAGGAAGACCATGTTCATCAGGTACATAAAATGGTTTTCCATGTTTTTCTATATAGAAGGCATCATAAAATAAATATAGATATTGTAAATAATAAACATATGAACATAATATCAGAATTACTCACCCTCTACAAGTGATATCTAGACCATAAGTCAATCATAAGGAACCCTTATCTCCTTCCAATTAATTAAATATGTCATTGTTATAAGGAAGTGGAAAATGGTTCTAAACCCTCAACAAATTTAGCCTCTATTAATCTATAAAGAACCATAATGATCTATCAACCCTTTTGGGAAAAAATACTAGAAAAGCACAATGGGACATGCTGGGGAGAATAATAACCTTATTTTCCCAATACCAAAGCTTAAACATCAAATCTTGATCCATTGGGGGAGAAATTCTACATGGCGTAATAGATACAAGTTCAATGACAAGCATAATATTGATTATAAAATCAATCTCATTCTCATGTGTGAAATCATTATAATCATTAGGAATGAAAAAATAGAAATAGAAAATGATAGGCGGAATGACCCCTTGGTATATCTCGTCATCTCTGAATGAAACACAATCCAACATGGTCATGATCTCCCCTATCTTTTAATGGATAGGTTCCATAGAAAATACCAAAACATTACACTCTCCCTTGTAGGTGTAATTATCACCCTCCATAAAGTGAGATAAAATTTTATGTTATAGTAGATAACATGTGATCGGTAAGAATTCAAATAACAATTTATAGGGATCACCTCAAACCAACACATCCTATTCATAAAAACGTTTTAGAGAATCCTGCATCCACCGACCATGTGAAATCACTTAAAACATTTCCAAATACCATAAAATCAAATCCCCATTGGTGCATTGATAGAATATACCACATGTATTTAATCATGAAAAAAAATTATTTCGTATACTAGAAATGAAAATAATTATTAGTGGGGTGGACTAGAAAAAAATATAATATTCTATAGGATCATTAACACATGATTCATATATAAAACAATGGAGGGAACCACGACCTTCATGGAAGGATTCTGCTCAATGGTGTGAAGATTACATAAAAATAAAAGTAGATATTCTATCGTATAAATACCCTACAGGACCTCTCCCTAATGGAATAAATAAACCTAAATATAGACACCATGGATTGAATGAATAAAGTATCTCTAAAAACATTGGAAATATTACTCTCCTAGAAAGTCTTCATACCACCATGTTTTAATATATTATCTAAAAATAACAAACCATGGTGTTATGATACAATACTTATATAGATTACCTTTTTCCCCATAAGAGATACACCAATTTAACTAATTATCATAATCATGTTGGATATATCCACACTTCAGGGACCTCTAACACTCAAATGAATCTCAGCCTCTCATTGAAATAAACTAACCCATTATATAGATACAATTAATTTCACCACCTTTGTGAGAATTCAAACACATCGGCTTTTTACTACAAAGTACATTCTCTGAGAAATTGAAAAAGATGTCGGGTACTCATATTACCAAAAACTAAGTCTTTATCATCTCATTAATCTAGGAAATATTCATGACCATAAAGAATGGTTTCAATCTAAATATATTCCCTAGGGATAGTATAGAATATATCAGGGTGTCCATAAAATAATATACCCCAACAGTCTCATCATCCACCTATGTGGGTGTGAATCATAGAAAATAGATAAAATGAACAGTATAAACCATAACTAAAATAATCCATTATAAATGATTCATAAACTATATGGACTTATTATCCCTTAGGATCCCTAGAATATTATTCCTAGAAAATCATTTCAAAAAGTTCTTCTATTAGAACCCCTTGTGCTAATCATCTGAGACCAAAATGTCCCACTAGTGCTTCTCTAATCCCCAAAGTATATATACTTTCCTAATTACTCATATCTCAAAAAGTGTGTCAAGGTGACCAAATATAATTTTAATGGAATATATCCATAATTCTGAAAACTGTGATCCACCAACACTTGAAAATTATGGTGGATCCTATTTATATACCTCCATATTTAAATCAGACATGTCTATCTGGACCTTCAGATCCCCTTGCACCATAATATACATAACATGATGTAGGCTCTGTCTGAGTTACTCAACAATTATAGGAACCAACATGAAGGTTGGTTCTATCCCCATTATTGGTGGGTCATTCACATACACTCCATCTATCCATTAAATATGATGTTTTTATTACAAATTAATTTTATGATTTTAATAATGAAAATCATAAACACAATTCTAGGACTTTGAAAAATATGTACATTTCTTGTAAGAAATAGGAGGAACAAACCAAACTAACCTAAATAAAAATCTAAAATACTAGAGTTTAAAAAAACATTTCCACTATAACATAACATACCCTCTCTCAACTAAGTTACAATATCTTAATGTGGATAATAATATACATAACATATCTATTATAATAATTGTAATCATTAGTCAATCTGGAATAATTTCACTAAAATGAAATATAATAAAATGATATTAACATTTTATACACTTTCAATTACAAGTATTTTGATAATAATCATAAAATACACAGTAAAGAAGTAAATGGACATCATGTGATCCATACATTCCATGAATATTGCATCGAAACATTCTCCCATTCCACATTAGGTCAAATTTAAGACAAATTAATGATAAATACATATTTTTAAAAAATAAAATTTGACTTCCCTCATATGTGTGTGAAATAATACATGGAATATGCTTAAAAAATATCAGAAATAATCTTATCCTCTATCTACCGTATCCCTAAGAATATTAAAATACATCTTTAATATAACATTGTATTATCCTAGATCCAATTCACCACTTCTATGACCGAACCGGGTAGCTATAATCCACATGTATTCATCCCCATATGAAAGATATAATTTTTAAACATCGAGTTTTAATATAAATCGGTCAAGGGAATATAATATCATGCATAAATTACTATCAAGAAAAAATGGTAAAAACTACCTAAATGAGTTATCTTAGTAAAGATACAACGTTAAATAGACATTAGAACTATATCACAATAAAAAGCAAATGACATCATCATGCCATATCAAAATAAAAAGATTCATAAGTCATAAAACTCATACAACCCTAAGTAGGATCACCCATGAAAATGTCATATAAAACCGTTATAAAACATAATAAAAAATTAAGACAACCACAAAACATAAATGGAGTCTACACTCAGTCCTATATTATAACACAACTGAAGATCCACCAGCTCAACCATCGTATGTATTGGTCCCTTTCATAAAATTTTTCAGGAAAAATGATATCCTCCTGGATACAAACATTTTTGAGTTGGATGTGTTTAAAACATGGTATAATACCCCTAAAAGAGACCTTATCAATAATAGTACCTACTGGTATATTATTCAAATGATGATTTACTAAAGTTTTAAATAAAAAAACTATCACCTTGTGGGGTGTTCGTGTTTAAAAAATGTGAGAATTTATATTTTGGATTCAATCCGAATGGGATAATATACTAGTGTTTTGAATATAACTCAAGGATTAATTATGTATCACACATCACATAATTACTAAGACAAAAAATGCATCAATCTCACAATACCTTTATGTGAATTATCCATCACTAATCTAGAGTTAAAATAAAATAAGAAATGTCATTATGTATGGGAAATCAATAATATATTAAGGTTCATACAACACCCCAATCCATGACTATGTGGATGATATACTATCATTCTATTGCTCAGGTAGACAAGACACCATTTAGACGTCCCAAAAAGGTGGGGGGGGGGGGGACTATCTCAACACTAATGCTAAGGTATATGTCATTCCACAATCATAATTACCCTTGTGGATGATTCACTACTATAAAAACATCCATAGGTTGTTGATGAAAAAGAATTTATATCCATTAGAGTGATTATGTACCTCCATTATCACATCTTGAGTGTCAATTACACCACAATACTCTATTACATGGAGGATGGGTAAACACCAAAATAAATCTAAAAGTTGATGATGAACCACCATATTTCTTACTTATGTGAATGAGGGTTAAGGAGTCACAACTTCCTGCTTCGTAGTGTGGATGGTGGCCTTTGAGATGATCTGTCCCCCTCCTGCTGGAGTTAGATCTCCAATGACTCACAAGGGTGTATGCCGTTTCACCTATTCTCGGACCCTGACCTACTTCCTTCGTTATCGAAAGCTTCACTATGTCCTAAAGTTCCAGATCCATCGATGGTTTTAAAAATCTCCAGTTTTCGTCTTTAGAGTTCACAAAAACCCAATTTCTACTAAACCTCACTTTGATTGCTCGATTTATTCAGATGTGTCCATCAGTGGACTTGTTCGATAGGTTTGTCTTCAATTCCATGAATTTTCCGGAAAGGGCGATGATTAGTTTGGTTTATAGGATTAATATAATGATTTGGTTTACTCCATAGGAAGATATTATTCGATCCTAGTCAAGTGACCCTATAAATTCTATTACTTCTGGTTCGTCTTATTCCGGTGGGCCTTTGATTTTTATATGGATCAGAATGCTCATACTTCTATGATCTATGAATTTCTCCCTCATTTACCCCTTCCATTTCAGAATAACGCAGTATTTAGGATACTGGGTAACCTCGTTGGTAGATACCTTTGTTCGGATAGTCGTACTGATTCTGTTTTCCATATTGTGAACCTGCATGTCTACGTCAAACTAGATTTGTTGAAATTACCTAATGAGTATTTTTGGGTAACAATTAGCGAGGAATATTGGTTCAAGAAACGTGTGGTGTTTGAAAAATGGTTGGAGTTTTTCTCAACATACAATAGGATGGGTCACACTTCATATTGTTGTATCCGAGGTGTTTATTGTTATGATCAAAAGGTATGTAGCGCTAGTATCAAGGTTTCCATGGTTCCTGTTGAATTTGGTAAGGTGAAGTTGGATGTTTCTGGGCATGATTTTCGGGGTTGGGGTGTCAATGACTATAGTGTATAGTCTGGGTTAGAAGTTCACCAGAAATCAAAGTTCGGGGATGGGATTCGGTTTGAAAAAAACATGCGGGTGGCCAATGTGCCCTTGGAAGCCGGCTTGGGGTCTCCATTGGCAATGAAGACAACAATACCTATGCTTAATACAAAGGTCTTTGATGATTTCAACCGGTTAAGGTATGACTTGGAAGGACTAGCTTGGTCGAGGAAAGAGCTGGTATGCCTGTCCAATGACAATGGGATTGTTCTATTCGATAATAGTGTGTTGAATGATGTCTCCGCACTTTTGCGAGCTACAAACCAAATAAAGGGTGTATCTATGGTATAGGAACTGAGGGGGAAATGAGGTGAATGTGGATACGCCTCCTTGTAATGAGGTGTTACATTTTGTGGTTCATATAAGGGAAGGAATACGACTGATAGGGGTGTGAAAATTCTATAAATAAAGGTGGGATGTGGAGGCTCGAATTTTAAGACATAGAAATCTATCTAGTTGAGTAATAGTTGTATGGTCCAGGCAGATGATGCTAAGAACCATGATCCTAATAAACCATTGGCTTCTAAGGAGGGTCATATGAATAAACATATTGGGGATGTTACTAGCCATTCGAATGGTGAGAATTGAATCCCAAGGGGACATAAAAGTAATATAAGGAGAAAAATTTGGAAGGATTATTCCTCACTACCGCCTTTGTTGGAGACCCGATCTTCCAAAAAGACGAATTGAATGAGGGCTGAAGTAGAGGGAATGGGTATCCAGACTCTGAATATTGTGTTATGATATGAAGAATATGTGGTGGACCAAGTTTTTATCTTAATGTGGTCGTAGAGGAGGTGGAAATAATGAAGGGAAAGGCAATTAAGGTAACTCTGAATGAGGAGAAATACTCTTGGAATGAGAAGTAAGATCTTATTCTAGTAGGGGGCTCCAACAAAGGGATGATCATCCTTGAGGAGTACATCCGTTTGTGGGATTATATGGCTTCTAATTTTGAAAATCTATTGCAAAGTGAGCCAGGAATCCATGTTAATTCAATCTCATGGAAACTATGTATGGAATTGACCTCTTGTAATCTTAAAATACTTATCAATAACTCTATTTAAAGTGGTGGAACTTTTGATCGGATTGGTAGGTACGCTGAATCGGGTGGGTTTATCTTGGTGACTTTTTCTTCTTTTAATGTGATTTATTAGTGGCTCTCACATGCACTCTACATGGGTCTACATCGGATGGGATTCGTAGCATTTTTCATACACCGGTTCATTCCATATGGACTTTGTTATATGAGAGGGTATTGCTATGTCATTGGTTTATTGACCATGCATTTTTTCACGGGACTGTCTGCTAGGTGGTCATACATTAATATAGGTTGCTAACTGTGATATTATTTCTAGGGAGGTAAAGACCCTTTAGTTTTGTCATGGGTTTTGTTTCAGTATTTTCTATTTTTACTCTGGATTTTGGTTTCTCACTTTTTCTGCAAAAGTGTTTGCATATTAAAAAAAGCAACTTCCAGTAAGTCAGTGAATGGTGAAACATTCTTTTTAAATAATGATGGTGATATAATACTAGATTGATTTTATAAGTTGGAAAATGTTAAACTATTTTTATTGATTCATGTTGAATGATTGATCATCAAATATATTCAATTTTATGGGATACATCATTTTATTATCTTTATCTAGACTAGGATTTACTATATATGATGAATCCAATAAAATGACCGATATATAATATAAAAAAACAAAAAAATTTCAAATTATCAACCATATCATGTGTTCGCTATTAAGACATCAAAATATAAAAATGTCTCATTTCTAGGATCAATACCCATAGTGGGGGACTTTATAAAGAGAATCCATACTAAGGATTCGTTTAGGACACCATACATGGTTCCTAGAATCAATTCTGAATATTAAGTATCCCAAATAGGTCCAAATCCATGGGTTCACCCTTAATTCCATATGAAATTGAAAATTAAATGCCAAATTCTTCAACATAATCCTAATATTGATACTGAAGACCTAATAGGTTGTAATTATACCGCCGATTTTTTTAAATATAATTTAAATATTTAGGGAATAAAAAATAAATTATCAAATTATATATTTCATACGATGCATGATAAAAAAGCTAAAACCATTATGAAATCATGAGAGAACGTATTTGGGACAAGAAATTTGTTATTAGTCAATTATTATTAGTATATTTTCCCTCATATGGATGAAATAATAACACCCAAATATATACCAACATTATGGGATAACTATTGATGCATAGAAAAACCATTAGAAAAACCAATTATATAAGAATAAAGGGAGGTATACCCACTAGGAATTTTCCCTAATGATGAAATAATATTCTATCTATGATCACATGAGAGAGATCCACAATGTAAGGGATAAAAATAGAGAAGTGGTGTGTATAGGAAGGGGTATGGATTTTTTCTTTGTGAAAGTGAAAAAAGAACACATTTTATAAAATTTTAATAACAAATAATATTTTTTATTATAATTTTATCTAAATTTTTATTCAAGCCCACGAAAAATCCATTACGAACATATTAAAAATTTTGTACCCCTAAAGGGGTTCCATTTCTGAAAAAGTGGACACTCACTAGTAGTTGTCGTAGCCACTACAAAACACACAAAAATTCTAATGGGATCCCACCAAAAATTTAATTGTAATTCACTACTATGTAATATTCTCTTCCAAAAAATATTTAATTTAAAACATGAGTTAAATATAACTAAGAACACTACAACAACAATAAATCCAAAAAAATTATGATTTATAACCTAAAATTGATTGAATTCATAGCTAAAAAAGGATTAGGTTTTAAATATAGTGATATTATTGGATGTAGTATCATGAAGAATTGTTGTATGTGCTGTAGAAGTTGGTATTCATAAAGTATATGTATGTTAAATATGGTACGATGAGACAAACGTTATGGAATATAGATGATGAAGGATGTATATATATGGTGGATGAAAAGGTTCTCCTTGAAAATAAGGATGAAATGGTACTAGTGTCTCCATTTGAGGTGTACTTTTTATGGGATTTGATAAAGCTTACTCACATAATAAATTAATAAATTATAGAATACCCAAATGGTGGTCATTGTGTTGTTGAGTACAAAAAATATTAATCTAGATATATATAAAATATGCTATAATTATAAAAAATGTATACTCTTAGGGGTGTTCCATGGTTTTATTCCCCAATCTCAAATAAGATTTTTTATTTCAATCAATATTATAACTTCAAATATCTTTATAATCTAACACTACCAAATTAGAAAATTGAATGTATATATTTAAAAATATTCAAAATTATAAAATTTATATAGTAAAACTATATATAATTTTTAAATTAATATATTTATAAAAAATATGTAAAGGTTTAGGAATCATTTGTAAAGTTATAAAATAATATATAATTTTAAAATTATACATTAATTTTAAAAAACATATAACGTTTTAATTACTATATATTAACTATGTTTAATTTATAATGGTATTTACTAATTTTTAAAAAAATATTTGTTAATAATAATTGATATTTATTATTATTTAATTATTTTTAAAGATAATAAATAGTATTGACTTATATTGATAATTTTTTAAAACTTAAGTGTATAATTTTAAAAAATAAATAAAAAAGTCCCATTTATTGAAACATATACATGTATAAAATTACATATCTAATACATTAAAGTTTTCATTTCTTTTTAAAAATTATAATATAATATATTACATAATTTATAAAACTTTGTAAAAATATAAACATAAAATAGAATAGTAACAAAATATAAAATAATATTTATTGGAATATATGTTTAGGCTAATTAATATTTATATATTTATAAAAGTATACTACTTTTAAAATTTTATTACAATATAATATATAAATTTTCCAATCATTGAAAACTATAAGTAGTATATATATATATATCTGTTTATAAAAAAATACCTTAATAAATATTAAAAATTATTCATGAATAATATTTATATCATTATCAAATTACTATTTAAAATTTATTAAAGTAGTTGAAATACTAATTCTGAATCCACAAGTATAACCTAATTTTAGAAAAAATCAATTACATTAATTCAGTGAGGTTAAAAAACATTTTAATACTGACATACATGAAACAATGCTGCAAGAAATAAAAATCAATATGAATAAATTAATCTTATTAATAATCATATATCATTGATCTAATATTAATGGGTGGGGATAAAAAGGGACTATATAATGATAGATGCTGGATGGAGGATTGATTATTTGAAAAATCCAAGGGGAAAAATAGAGAACTACGAGGTAATAAACAAAGAATTTAAGGGAACCACATGTCTGGGAGGATATTGGAAGGTGATGAATATTTAAATTAAGGGAGAAAGTGAAAAAGAGAAGGTAGAAAAATTAAATCCTGGGTAGGTATTTTCATCTATTATTATTTTAGTAATATTATTATAGATTTCCAATTTTATGATTTAAATAAAAATATAATTATTGTTAATTTATCATTATGTTTTCCAAATTCTACTATATTATATAACATATTATTACACATTAAAAAAACATAACAATTTATATCTATTTTAACGATTGAATAAATTGTAATAATAGGTATGTAGTTATATAAAAATATATAGTTTTGGGATACGCTGTGAGGGAATATGGTTGTAGTTTGAGCAGATTTTATAGTGATGTGATGATGATGAAGTGATGTGGCTATATGGAAGTGATACAGTTTATGGTATGTGTCCGTGGTTATGATTTTTTGAAAGTGTTTTGATTATTTGTTATGTAATCATGCTTATCAAAAAGGAACAAGAGATATAACATATGTTACTCGAATCTAAGTGGTACTATATCATTGGGTAAATGTGTGCTTGGAATCATTCATAGGTATATCCATGTTGATCTTTCAGACCACATAAGTAGTGTATTCCATAGGGGGAGACCATGTATTGAGGAATTTCATGAAATAGGGTTTTTGAGGTACACACTCAGCTAACCCATGTGTCTAACAATCCATGTAACATCTATTGAAAATTTTCATAGGATTTATCCATATATAATAAATATAATAGTGTTTTCTAGTATTTTTTATGTGTCATTTATTCAATGTTTACAAGATTACATGCTATGGAATATGTGAATTTTTATGTTCTTCACATTTTCTCATCAATTTGTTATAATTGGAGAAACAAATTGACTACATTGTGTGTTTTTCCAATTAGATATTGAGGCAGGATACATTGTGTCATAAAATAAAATTAATGTTATTTAATGGGGTGTTTTTTAATTTTATCTCCATAGTGGATATGAAAGTATTATAATAATACATTTATAGATAATACTACTTTGGTTTCCCCTAGGTGGCTTATCATTTCCTATGAGTTGGTCCTCCACATAGTTGATGGAGTTAGAATCACCTCAAAAATATTTGGAATGGGTCCTCCTCTTATGAAATTTCAATAAGGGGTCAGCACCCACCGATACCATGACCTAACATGGGTTCCCATTAAACAATAGAGTAGGTATGCCCCTAACTAGTGGAATCGAATTCCTATATTTATAGAGTATTTAACCCCATCATCTGATTAGAATTTACCACAATGATATGCAAGTCCTCCATTGGTTTTGGTACAACCTAAACTAACCAAACCATATAAATGAGGTGTTGGTACCTTACTATGACTACATAGATATAATGTGAAATTAATATGATTTGGGTAGGTTAGAGGTTTCAATTTTAAAAACATATTGGTTGTCCCAACTATATCAGTGGGATCAAATATGAGTTGTGCTGAATTATTTTCCAATATATTGTTGTTGTTACATAACCTTAAAATTTCTCTAATTTATCTTCAATGATTTTTCTCCATTTATTCTTGTATTTTAAGATGAACTATCATTTCAACCATTATCGGTGTCTAATAAAACGACATGTGTAACGTTATAATAACCCTTAAATGGTCCTCCTGACCATATATGTTTTGTCTCTTCATATGAAACAATGTTTGGTATATGTGGATCCAATGGAGATGGAGCATAGTGATTATTGCAGGATATGGTTTCTAGTAGTGTTCATATTATAATTCAAAGAATTACAACGTTTTCCCCTTATCAGTTGTTTGAGGTCTATATTTATTTTGAATATGATAGTTTTTTTAACATTCCAATTTCCTTCTTAAAATTTATTTATTCATATTATTAAATTTTTTTAATATGTGATTCATGCATAATATATTATAGCTAGAACTTATGTTCATTTTGTATTATTATATACAATTAAGGAAATATGTTTTTGTGTTGTGGTTTATTTGGTTATATCCTCCCATGTATGTTATTCTGTATTGTGGGGTTAGTCATTAATTTTGAGCCTTGTTCAAGTACGTTAGGGGTACCAAACGTGGCTTTCTACTTACAAATCATGGATCTTATTAGGTAGGTTCATAAAATGAATTCATGTGTCCTTAACTCTCCCATGAAATGAAACCATAAATTAAAATATTACATACATTCTCATAAAAAACTATACCTTATATAAAAATAAGAACCCACCTGTATGACTTATTACCCACAAATAATATTCCCCTTGATAGCCTATATACCAATCATTAACCAATGCTGAATGAAAATATTTTGATTCTTATATATTAGAAAAAATATTCTTCACTAAATCAAATTGAGGAGTAATAGTACTCTATAATCCAATGATCTTATCCACATATAAAATCTTCATTCCATTACAAACCATTTACATCCAATAAATTCCTAACTAATCCATGAATAAGTATTTAATAAATAAAACATAAAACCATAATTTAGAATTATTTTTTACTAATCATTTTTATAAATTAATACAATACTACTAATGGGAGGGATTTTTAGTCACCAAATCAGATGAATTTTTTTTCTATGATTTCACTAAATACTAGTGTAATAATCAATACAATATTGACCATTTCTTGATTATTATCATCTCATAGATTCCTTTTTTACAATTTACTTCAAGATAACTCATCAATTCCTCCCATCATCAAGGGAAGTTCAATACCCCAAACTCGATTAATTATAAATATGAAAAAAATGTGGTCTCATATTCCATCATTAGCCACTAAATACTCTGTTCTCCCACTACATGGAAGCCTACATATCTTTTCTCCCCCATTATCATCACTTGTAAAACAAAATTTAGTCTCTTCCCCTTTCTTCAATAAGATACTTTGATATACTCTCAATATTCAATTATTCCAAATTAATTATTGGAGATATTAAAATAATGGAACATAAATGAATTTTTGAAGATAATTCACTCTTAAATACAATCTCAAGTAATGGATGTAATCCTTCATTATGGTATTTATTATGGTATCTGTAAATTTATCATATTTTGATGCATGTTCCAATGAAATATCTCCATATTTCTCTATACCCTTAATAATGGGGTACTTGATGTCAATATCACCCATCCATGAAGGTTGCACTAAATTATTTGGAATATTGATTTTTCTTTTATTATCCCATATATTCATTAATGGGTTTGATACATTTACATCATATCATCAATATGAAATTTTATCCATATCATAGGTGTTGATTATTGAAATTTATTATGAAACTCAGTGCCATTGTTCTTAGAATAACTAAAATATTCTTTTTTTGGAACCACATAACACATCTAAATTTAATAATTAATAATCCTATAGATGTTGAAAATATATCACCAATTTCACCATCCAAATAATATTAAAGATATCTATAATAATGAAAAGAAAAAGCTATTTCATACCAAAAGTCATAATTAATTATCCCTTTTATGTAGCACAAGATCCATTTTTCTTCTTTAAAATGTGTATACTTATTATAATTTTATAATCATTAAAAAATTATAACGGTAGAAATTATATAATTTCTTAATACCCTAATACGTGTTAGACTCCTAATAAGAATTTGGAAGCCATTATGATCAATTATTCTTCTTTCTGTATTGTATGAAAATTTGGGTCCATGTTCTATTAGTGGATAGACCACTCTGGTATATTATATTCAATATATAATAAAAAATAGAAGAATACTGTTATGGTTAGATAATGATACAAGCTACAATGTTTTTAATTTGAAAACCAAAAAATAACATCATGTAATTAAAAATTGAAATCTCAATTTTTTTGGAAAACAAATTCCTAAAATGTTATGTCTATGTTCTACAAAAAAAATTATCTACATATATTTTCAAAATGAGGTAATTTTATGTCTACTATAAACTAGATATTATAATAAAAATTTATTTTCTAGAAACCAATTCTTCCAATGTTGCCGTATATATTTAAATATAATTTTTGGGGGACTTTATATTTGTTGTATAATTATTTATTCACTGTTATAAACTGAAAACCATAATCATAAAGAAGGAAAACATCTAGTGATTTAGTATAGTCCAATATATAAATTTATCTATTTAATAATTAAGAATTCACATCAATTTTGATCACTCATATATTATTAGATAACCTTTTGAAAAGATGATTTATATTATTTCATTTATTATGGTCAGTAAAAATGTCTCATCAATGTCTATACCATCATTTCACAATTAACCCTTCCAAATATCATAATCAATATTCAATTATACTTCGGCCTTCTAATTGAGCATGTTTGGCAAATTATCCTTTTGTTTTTTTACAGTTTTAAATTTGACACTAGAAACATATCCCAACGTGTTTTTCCACTCAATGTTATTTAACTCTCCTTCCATTAATACAATCTAATACTCATGTTAAAATGATTAATTAATACTTTTGTGTTAAACATATGATATCAAGAATGTATGATTGGATTTTCCCAACACCTCTGATATTTTACACTGTTGATTCAATCTTCAATGATGTTTTCATAATCAAATTTTATTTAGTATACTGTGAAAATTGATCATTAGAATCATTACATTATTAAATTGATTGAAATTTAGAATCATCATATTTTTTTAATATAAAAAACATGTATAAAATACATCCTATAAAATATAACCCATTCAATTTGAGATTCCTAAACATCATCGTCAATAAAAAATTATTTTTGAAGGATTTTTTAATATTAAAAACAAAAAAATCATAGATATTAATGATATTACTATTTTTTTTTATTGTCACAAAGGTAATTGAATCCCTTGGGTGTATTTTTAGGGAATAACCCCTCATCAGTAATATCATTAATCGATATATGTCTTCCTACAATCATGTTATAAAATATCGTTCTATATATCTTTATGACAATCAATATGGGGTTATTACAAAGCACATCTCATAAGGTCTTTTCAGATAACATGTTTGATGTGTGATTCGATTTAGAATATATATATAGGTACTATAATAGATCATTTTATTAAAAGTGTATTGATTAAATAAAACATCCACTCTACAATTAATTTGTATCTGATTATTCCATTAAAATAAACAATTTTTTTAAGAATTGTGTTGAGAACTATTTTTATTTCTTATCTCACTCTTCTCATGATATGAATCAATGTACTTATTACTATATTCAGTTTGGTTGTTAGACAAAAATATAGTTATAGTATATATAACTTTATTTTTACAAGTCCTCTACATGTTATTAAACCTATCAAATATAAATTATATTATAAATATAAAATAAATACATTATATATTCATAAAATCATCAATAAATAAAATAATTTATTTATATCCATTTATTTATTTTTTTCTCATTAAAAAAAACACATATGACTGTATCAATAAGGAGGGTTTTTATTTTTTATCCTTACATTTTTCTTACCCTTATTCAATATATTGCCTTTGTAACATATTTTAAAATTGAAGATTATTTCAAAATTCCACATTAGTTTATTCTGTATGTTTACATATTTGAAAATATTAAATATGTTATTTAAACTTGAAACATAATTTTATTTATTCCAAAGTCAACTCTCCTCATTCATAATCATACAAGAACTATTTTTTTCCTTTGAAAGAAAAAATAATAGTAGTTTATTATCCATTAATGATGATTCTTCATTCCTTCATCCACATAACTACTCATATATTCTTTTAAATGGTTAAATAATTCCAACTATGACCATGTTGGGAGACTCTCATGATATTTCACGTTATCCCGTCCTTAAATAATAAATTCCCAGATTTATGTTTATATTATATAACATTTTCACTTCTAACTCCTTGGACATTGAATTATTCCTCAATTACGAATGTAGCAAATTATTCATTATATATTTAAATATAATTTAGGATATTTTTGTATCTAGTCATATTTTATGATTGAACACAGTCAATAATTGTTGTAATTGATCATTTACCTACATTTAAGGGCACCTAAAATCATATTTGTTCCTTTAATAGTTCACCTTATGATAGATTTCCAGTGGTCCTTTAGATTAAATTAATCTGTTATTATAATCATACTTTTTATGACTATGTTGAATTATTTGATTGTACCTTTTACAAGATTCATTAGGAGAATCAATGTATTTTATGGTTTTACAATATTTTCTTGATGTTTTGATTAAAAAATTGAATAAATGAAGGAAAAGAAATGGATATTTAGAAATTTAATGTTCTTTGTTTGGATATACTAAAACCTAGTGAATATCCCTATGTCATGGTATTGAAAATGGTATTTAATGGTATTACCATAAAATGTTTCTTGGATATTCTTAAAATCAAAATTAATTATGATATCTCGATATTATAATTATATTATATTTAGTGAAATAATTGATGGAAAATATAATTTTTTTTGAATTTAAATAGTTCGTCATTAATCAGTTTGGATTTACATAAAACTTGAAACAACTACCTTTATGATCAATCATTTAAAAATTATTTTAGTTTCTTGATGAGGGTCCTCAATGCCCATAATATGTAGATAATATAATGAGATATTTATTAAATCAGAATCACATTATAGAAACTCTTTTTTTCAATGTTAACTATATCATTTTTTCCATGACCCTATCCCACCAACGATACCACAATAAAGGGGGATGTAATGACCCCCTGAATCCGGTCTCCAGTAGGCCCTGGTAGGCCACTACCACCGAGGGTAAAAAATATCATGAAATGAGAGTCATTACAATCTATAATATTATAGGATCAATATATAAGATGAATCATCCAAAAAAAACTCAATGAAATAATATAAAAATAAACTAGTAGAATCCCCAAATGAATCTATAAATAAAATAGGTACAAATAAAATTCTCCAAACAAACATTTCCTAATGTGACACAAAATAAGAAATGAAAAAACCCCCAAAGGGATTAAATATAAATTTCCATCATGATCCACATAGACCTCCTAGGAACCTAAAATCAAATTATACCAAAAGGGTTAGGGAACAAGTATACTCAGAATGAAAAACCAATGTATCTCATTCACATGAAAAAAATCCTAGTAATACACCCCTGAGAAAATACTAGAACCAAAGAAAACCTAAAAAAGTTAAATAACTAAGACATTACTCACTATATAACAATTACCCAATAGTTTAATCCATGTATAATAAGATAATGTGAGTCATATATATAAAGTATACTTCTCACCACATTCCCATTAATATTTCACTATCGCACAATTTTTTTTAGAAAATGGTGCTTCCATTTATTCCATATAAGATATTTCGCAACACCAAAGCATGATCACATCAGATCACAGACACATAAACCTTATCCAGAACCCCATAAAACAATCACATCTCATCTAGTCTGAAAAAACATGGGCAATCAAATCACAACAACTTACATAACAAGAGTAGTTATGTATCATAAACATGATGTACATCTACCTTGTTCCATCCTCATATGATGCACAACGCCAACTATAATCCACCCTATAGCTTGAAAATAGAACATATTTCCTAAATATACCTAGGACACATCACTATAGTATGATCACATCAATTCTATCCCAAAGACAGATGGGCCCTAACCTATAAATCCATAAGACATCCATCCATCACAGTTAGTGTATAACTACTTACAAAATGAGGTAGTGGGAAAGAGTGGATATGTATACATCCATACTCACCACCGATATGTTTGATAAACCCACCATATAAATTTATGTTTTTCGAAACACAATGCTTGACATGAGTGTGATATATATAGAAAATATAAAGGATCGTACAATATATATAATGATATATCTAAACACACGTCAAAATTATGGGTTCATAGTAAAACATTAACTAGATAAAAAATCAGTACTTTTGTTTCCACTACTAAATTAATAACACAAAAAAATACATAATAAAAAAATTCACATTTCCAACCAACATGATTATCCAGCTCATTAATTTCATTATTAAGCATAAACCACAATTAACCACAAAAAAATAATTTATTTGTTTATTAATCATTTCCATCCCATTCACCAAACGTAATGATTCCAATTTAAACATTGTTAACAAGTTATCCCTCCATTTCCTAGGAATCTAATGCAATGTAGAAATATTTCAAAATAATCTCATCATTTCAATCGAACTATCGCCATGCTTCACCAAAATCATGTACAAAAAATTCATCACACTACCCTAAAAGAACATCCAAATAAACCATCACCTATATATCAAAAAATCATATACAAACAAACCATCACGTCATTTCCCCATAATTACAGACAAACAAACCATGACATTACCACCCCAATAGAATACTCATATATCACCAATCATCCACACAAGGCTAAACCAAACTATAACTAAACATAGACTCACACTCAATGAACACACATCATATTTTATCAATTTTTATTACATATTTAGCATGGGGTTTTAACAATACTAGATGATTATTTTAGAGGAATTATCATAAAACCCCTAATCATTGGGAAATCATTTTATTAGCCAATTATATTTGGTTACCTATTTCTATTTATGGTAATATTACTAAAATTACATATCAAGGTCCCCAAAAAACTTATAAAAACAATTCTAATGAAACACACAATGGAAATAATTATTAATGGGGTATTCATCACATAAAATTAAAATATTTAATTAATATCTAATCTATAAAGGTAAGTAAATCATTCCCCTAACCTTTCAATTCTAATTATATGATTAATTTATCTTTATTAGGAAAAAAATCCCCCATATAAGAAAAATAGAAGACCACTCCCACATGATAAAAAAATTTGATACAAATTAATTTCATATATTAATGAAGCTTTTCCAACTCTACACACACAATAGAGAGATGACGAAACACCCACAAACCACAACCAAATAATAAAACAATAGGTCAACCAATATCACATACAATGTTATAGAAAGAATATCATACATCACATCCCAAAAACTAACTTCCGAACCATAGTGGATTCATGGGGGATGAATAAAAGATAAAACCATGAAGAAGAAACGATCTTAAGACTAATTATTGAGGAAACCCCACCCGAACTAGAAATTCAACAGAAGGGGATGGGGTATAAAAAATAATTTAGAGACACCCAGGGTTCACCCAATATTAGTTTGATAATACATTAATGATTGAAGTGGTTTTCATCCAGAATACTTATTTACATACTATAAAATGAGACTTTCATGTCTTGTAACCCATTTAGAATGTGAATTTAACAAAGTTATCCCCAAAATCCATCTTTTGATGGATTTCACATTGTATTATCCTAATTTAATTACTCATTTCAAATTACATTCCTGAGGTGAATACATATAAATAATTATTCATAATATCCAAAAATTTCATGAAACTAACAAACTAACAAATCATGATACAACAATTCTTGTCATGTACCCCATTCCATATGTCAATTTCCTACTGTAACTCTACTACAACTCTCACCACCATATAAACTCATCAAGAATCCATTAGAACATCTCTAACACTAGAAAATATAAATGTAATAGTTTAGGAATTCATGGGACGTGATATCAGATAACTTTTAAACAATTACTATCCAAATGAATCAAAACAAAACTCGATTGAAAGTAATGAGGTCTAAAATAACATTCAAGGATCTCTTCATACCTCAAATTAAACCACTAACCAAATAAAACAAACAAAACAACCACAAATATATCGTAAAACATCATCTGTACCCATCTAGATCACTTAAAATATCAAACCGACATATAATGAAAACCAATAACTGCTAAAAAACAAACCACACTACCCCAAACATGCGAATATGTGAATTATATCCTATATGTAAATATATTACCCTCCATGGGTGGCACTAACTCGCCCTCATGGGTTTAATAAAATCATAGTATAATGAATCTTCATTAGGAATTAGACCCTCCACTTTTCATATATCAAAATATTATCACACGTAATAAAAAATAAATTATGTAAAAACCCTATAAAATAAAACAATAAGGCGTCAAATATCACATCATCTCGGAGAAGACAAGAAAGAAAAAAACTCAAGATATATCTAGGTAATAGGAACAAAAATGGCT
Source organism: Viscum album (assembly GCA_963277665.1). Classification (NCBI taxonomy): domain Eukaryota; kingdom Viridiplantae; phylum Streptophyta; class Magnoliopsida; order Santalales; family Viscaceae; genus Viscum; species Viscum album. Next base: position 1,767,100,081 of record OY728120.1, read on the forward strand.
CTCTCAATCAAATTAACTCACCTCTAGGACACAATGTATCAAAAATACATTGTAGAGGAGTGGTTCATTAAGGAAATTCCTTCTCTTTGTGATCATAGACTTGTTGTTGATCCATAATGATGGTCACATCATCTTGAATATCCAACTCATCACAGTCAGTGAAATGTGGGACATCATGAAGATATCAATGTAGATAAGATATGCATAAGATGTTTTAGATCCTTGTTACCAATGGTGGAAACATTTAATGATATACCACCTTAACAACTCACCCCCACACCTAAAAAGGCCCGTAAATGTTGGGAAAAATCTTACTACTACTTCAAAAGTCACTACTGCAAATGTTAAGGGGAAACCTTCAAGAAAACAATGCAACCATCTATGAAATTAAATTTCCTCATCATACAGTAATCATATGACTTATACTAGTATTCTATTAGTTTCATCCTCTCATGAACAATATGAAACTTTTCTATTGGTCACTAAACTACACTATGAGAAACAGCTACAACCTCCCCAATAACTATCTAGAACAAGAGTAAACAAACAATACGCCCATTAAAAGACTCAAATGGGGACATTCCAATTGAAGAGTGAAAACTATTATTATAATAAAAATCATGTTAAGTAATATTTCAAAGAAATAACCCCTAATATCCATGACGCGTAATTACAACATATCCCCTAATTTCCTGATAGTATATTATGTCTAAAAAATTGTGTGAGGGTAGAAATAAGTGTTGAGGTGTAACTGAGTGGAAAAATACTGTTATAATAAAATCTACAATCATTAGGTAAAAAGTTTGTCATAATCCAATAAAATGGATCTATAATAACCATATTACAATGCCACAATATCCACATACCTATTTCTCAAACTATTCACTTCTCTTGACTCTATAATTGGTCTGAAGTGGTATGATTTAATTAACCAATAAACAATAACTTAGATAACATCACAACATCTCTGATATTGGTGTAATCCTATGATAAGATCCATTGATATATTATTCCATTATACTTGAGAACATAAAAATACAACAATAATCCCCCATGACCATGATTCCCTTCCTTTACCTTCTGGAAAACCAAACAATTCACCACATACTTCTCCATAACCTCTTTCATCTTGAGTCATCATAAACGCATCTCTAAGACATGGTACATATTGTATAAATATGGTTATAATGATAAATGCGTTCCATGAGACTGATGAAGGAATATATCATTAATCACTACAAGAAAAAAATAACCTTCTAGGAAAAAGCATCTGGTTCCATACATCCACTGACCATCTCTCCAGAGATACATAATTAACAACTTGATCTTCTATCAGCTTTTCCACTAAGTATCCCCAATGAGGCTCCTCCACATTCTGCATTAGATAATATTTTACCATCATCTAAAATTTATATACTCTACTATTATCCACCCGTTCTAATAAGTATAAGGCCCTGAAATCCTCCATCACTCTCCAAATATCCCAGGACTCTTGAAAAACATCATTATGTGACATATTTAACAATGCATCAGCCAGAAGATTCAAATTTCCAAATGTGTAGATTATATCATTATCATTATCCTAATGAAACTATATCCATCTCTAAAACATCAAATATAGATCACATTGATAAATTTTATACCTCGAAATATTATGATATGCAAACCCCACATAGAGATCCAAAATGAGTTAATCCTAGAAAAGAATCAATGAAAACAGAAACTCTTCTAGTTCTAGTTTAGGTATGGAATTTTTACCCTCATGATGATAAATCTTTCTAGATCCATAATTTACCCCTTACCTCTCCTACATAATCAAGAATCACAACCTAGAGGTGAAGCGTCCCAAAACACCTTAAACACCACCCCATCCTCTATAAATTTGAGCACTAGATCACTAGACAACATACCCTTCAAATAAACTAATACCTCAGAATAATAATTAGTCCATATATAATATTGTTCTATGTTATTATATTATATCAAACAAGATGAAAATATTGTTATATCCAAAAAATGAACCTATAATATTGTATAAGTCCATGGAAACGGTGAACATTTTTTGTGTTCTTTGGAGAATCCTAAGAAATAACTACAATGAATTTATGAAGGTATTCTACCACACAAATATAATCCACCACATGACCATGTAAATGAACCACTCATGTCAAAGTCATAGACTTGATATACATTTGAAATTACTGATGTCATAGAATAACAAGAAAGAAATATCTGAGAAGATCAGCATGCTCCTCCAATGACATTGAGTAGATGAATATGTCATCCATTAACATAACTATTAAATGGTCTAGGAATTAATTGAATATGGTGTTCATGAGACCCATGAACACATTTGAGGTGTTTTTGACAATGAAAATAATGAATTAAGAATCTATATTCCCATTACTACATATGATAGGAGTCTTCAAGATATCACCTACCTTCACTCTGAACTAGTAATATGTGTACCATAGATAAATCATTGAAAACCATATCAACCCTCTAAAATGGCCAAAATATCATTTCTACATAGAAGAGTGTTTGGTTTCTGGACTGTTAACACACTGACCCTCTATTAGTCTATAGAAAACCATATACTTCCATCTTCCTATTTGGAGAACAATACCAGAGCACCATATGATAAAAGACTTGGCCTGATAGAACTCATTGGCATCAAATAATTTATCTATGCATTCCACACAAAAAATTAATATGGATTCGTCCAATGAGGATCCATTGAAATATAATAATCACTAACCTACAAGTCTATCCAAAACTAAAACTCATGTTGAGGAGGTTGATTCAGAACATCCTTAGGAAAAACTTATTGAAATTCCTCAAAAACACTGGGAACCACCATTGTCCTAGGGTCCAAAAATTGTACAGATAAATCAACCATCCTTGAATGAAGGGGATACAAATTCCAACTTCCCACCAAATAACTATTATCACTAATTAAATCCACATTCTTGTTATCCACATTGATGGACACTACTCTCCCATGAAAGTAGTTGATAAAAAAAGGTGGAATACAAGTAGTCATTGACAAGGATAACATTGTACATCAATATATGAATAAAAAAAGATCTCCATGGGATTGATGATTTCCCATCACGAGGATACACCAATGGTACACATCAAACAAGGTTATCAAGCCCCTGACTAATGCAAGCCACACTAGGGGAACTAGAAGAATCAATAAATATAATCCAAGAGAATGAACTAGACTGGGTGAAACCAAGGAGTAAAATGATTCTAAATCAAAAAAGGTTTAAAAAATGGCAGATTATAAGATTATTATACCATGAATGATCTCTAGAAACACTAGAAATAGTCTCTTCATGACATGTAACTTACCACATTCAACTCCAATACCTATCTATTTATGGAAACGTCAATGAAAGTGTTTGGATTGTGGTTCGTGAACAAAAATAATACCCCATGTCTAACCTATAACTACTATATCTCTCCTTGACTACAAATAAGTCAACTACCCCTACTGTTTAAACTATCTCGCTTGAAACTGATGTTGGGGATGGTGGTAAACCTATCTTTTTCTAAGATAGTGAGATAAAAGAACCAGTAAGAGCTAATTTTGGAAATCCAAATGATCAACAAATACAAAACACACCATCCAAAATTATCTATGAAAGTAATATAAACCACTATCTCCAAAAGGATGGAATGGAATATGTAAAGGTCAACTCCATTCTATTCAAAACCTCATATAACTTGATGCGTGAGACCTAACAAAAGAAACTATTTTCCTCAAAGAACCATGATGGTTTCCCTCTCATGAAATACCTCCTCATATGTGTATCCACTTTATCACATATACCTTATTTTGAACAAAAAATCATCGTAAACATAAAAAGAATAAATTTATACTGGATAGAAGGATAGAGAACCTCCTCATGGTGTCGTACATGAGACTCCTAATCTAGAAAAATAATTTGGGGAAATCTTACAAGGACATTGTACTTAACTCCCAGACCCTGTACTTACATACTGCTATGATTAATAAAAGAAGGTCATACCTATTCACCACCATCATGGTTGATAAAATTAACTCTTCAAGGAACTCTTTTTGAAATTAGACCCATGAAACATCATCCACCTTCCCATCAACCAGATATAGTGTCCACCACATAAACTCAACTCCCCACATCTGACTGACGTATTAAATGACTGACTAGACCACTATCCCCATGATCAAAATGAATGTGATTTACAACTGCTCTAGGAAACTTTATATCTAATAACTAGAAACAATTCCCTCATATTTCCCAAAATCATTGCATTGAAATGTGTAAAACTCCCTCTTCCAATCCTCTTTCTCATCTTCTAGATCAACCCTATGACTATCAACCAGATTTTCCTGTAGAACATTACATTCCCTATCACTGTGCAATAGACATCCAAGATCCATAAAAAGGATATATAATATTTTCCTTTGATGCATGTAACTATCAATGGTTTCTACCAAAAACGATGGTCTAACTCACATGGTCATTTGATATGCATAGATTATGTGAACCAGATTATGGGGGGCCCTAAAATCGCATGCCCAAACTGGTATCCTTGGCGTACGTCACACATTATGGTCAATTGGAACAATTTCCATACCAACCCAAGAAATGATCACTATTCCAAGCATCAAAATCCCTCTAATATATCAACCATCATATATGATACCATAATGTCCTGATACCCTCTAACCAATGACACCAAAATGAAGGTAGAGTGATAATTACATTCCAGAGTTCCATCACACATTCGCTCGAGGTTGGTGACTAGCATTGAGGGTATCAAAAGATTATGAATTGGGATGCATTATCCGTTATAATAATATAATATTGGGATATAGGATGAATCATTCAAAAAAATAAATATGAAATAATATAAAAAAATCAAAACAATCCCACTGTGTATTTATAAATAATACATTTACAAAAAGTTGTACCCAAAATTAATTTCCCAATAGAAATGTTAATGCAGCAACACACCAATTGTCCAAAGCATTGAGCTAGTAATTTCCATCATGATACACATAGTCTTCTTGAAATCAAACGAATCTAATTATAGACATAGGGTAAATGTAACACCCTATGAATTGGAAAATAATTTTAATATAGAATGTAATGAACAAAGAAATTTGTGTATGTGTAACGAAAAATTGTTTTTAAAGTTATTTAAACAATATAGCTATAATGATGGCAGTTAATATAATGTTTCATCTTCTGTGTTTAGAATTTTTAAATTTAGACATACACTATTGCGATCATTAAGATATTTAGAGTCTGATAGAATCAACTTAATTTTTTCAATAGTAAATCGAACATTTAGAATAGTAATGTACCCTCATCCATATGAATAGTATCCTCATCCATAAGAGTATTAGTAAAATTTATACACCTTATAAATTAATGTATGATGCAATTATATCATAGTATAAGTAAGTGAATATTTTAAAAATTAATAATTATGTGCTGGTATTTTCTTGAGTATTAAATAGTTAATCATAATTTTATAAATAAGAAATTTATTTAATAGAAAATTTCATTTCATAAAATGTATTCATAAATATATATATTTTTCTCTTTTTATTTTAGTTTAATTTGATAATACCTTTTTAATTTTTCATGGTGTTATAAAATCAGTTTTATCATTATAAAATGTACTCTTATAGAAAAATATGATTTTAATTAAATATTATATTTCTCATTTGAAGATATTTATTATCACCAAATGGATTTCATTTTTTAATTCTAAATGTTCAAAAATGGTTATGGTGAATTTTTGATATTTTTATAAAGGACTTGAATTTTAGATGATTTGTAAATACGAATATTTATAGTATAAATACATTATATGATAAATTCCATATTATTTGGGTCATGGGTGATTTATTAACCCATGGTTAGAACTCAGATGAACTTATAGCTATATTTAATCAAAATAATCCTTATTATTTCTTCTCTTGGAAGAAATTATTAAATAATGAATAAAATAATGAGAAATTCACAATCGCCTCCACTATATAACCACCCTTCACCCCTCTTCTCCTCACATATTAAATTATTTGAGCCTTGTAAAATTTATTCCAAATATTTTTCCCATGATTCTCACACACTTCCAACATCTCTTGTGTCGCCAATAGACCAAAATTAACTAACTTATGTAAATTCTCATGGAGGAGTATTCTAGAGGTAAAATCCCCTTCCTTTTCCTATTATATCCTCATCTCCTCTATCAATATGAGAATTAAAACTTCTGTATCATCTATATACTGAAATTATATCAGTTTTGAATAATATCCATAATAAATATCATTACTATATATTTTATTTTTAAAACGAAATCCTCACCCGAGAGGTGCCGATTGACAACCTTAGTGGATGATGAACATTTGTTCATAAAATTATTCTTCAATCCTAGTGATGATATTATTTTATGGTCAAAATAGACTACAATATATGTATTATAACCTATTTAATGTTTTGAAACTAGTATATATTAATTATAATAACTTATATGACAAAACTTGTTCATGGGGATCAAAACACTTCTGTAATAAGCCAACTAATTATCATTAAATGTATTATCTAATGATTCATACTCATACTATATGACCATATGATATATATGAACATTTTCACTTAAATATAATCCTTAATAACATCTAATTCGAATTCTAGAAAATTATACCCATTTTACAGGAACTATATTACTTATAAAAAAGTTAACCAATCATGAAAAGAATGAAATTGAATGCTCTTGAATGATTAAATTAAACTCTATAACTCATCAATAAGTTCATAAATTAACTTAATAAAACTATAATGAATCTAATTCTTATAGGAAATTTTCATTTTTAATTAATTAATGTATTTAATTTTATTATCTAGGACATTAAGGTCAAGTGAAGAACATAATCAAATATAAGGCAAGGGTTTCCACCCAAACCTTCAGTTTTATTTCAGGTTATTATTTCACTACATTTACACCAATTTAATTCTTATTTCATTTTGTGTAATTATTTTATATTTTTTATATTTTCCAAACTCATATATCTTCATCATTTTATCATTATTTTATATTAATTACATGTTTCACAAGGTTCCCTTCATAATTCTTCCTGATATGCAAGCCTGATTAAATAGAACATCATGATTTCTGACACATTTTATAGTACCATCCAAAACCTATTTTAATAATGTTTTTTCTAAAATAAATAAATTGGTCAAGAAAAACTAAGTTTGTTCATTTATGGTTATATACAAAAATTATGGAAAAGAAAAATGATTTTGCAATAGGATGTATTGTTTTCAAAGTAAACAGAATATTTATGTCATAAATTCTTCATAATTTTGTAAGAGAATATTTCATTTTCATCAGCTATGTTGAATTATATGTCATATTTATATTGGTATAAAATTATTATCATAAAACATATTTTAATAAATGGTTTATGATTAGTTTGGCTGTGGGTGAGCTATCTTGATACCAATAACCATACTACTCACAATGGTTAAATATTTTGTTTATATATTAGGGAACACAATTTACATATCATATTTAAATTGTTCTAGTTTAAACCCAATCTTCTAAGGAATTAACTAGACATAGTATGTTTTTAGTGGGGACTAATATGGCCCCTCAATTCCTCGGTAGGCCCAGGAGATAAAATAGAAATGCCTTTGGGTTGATGCCTTACCCTAGTATTTTTAGAGGTCTTAGTCAAGGCCTTAAAAATATGTTTTAGATGAATGGAATTATGAATTCCTTCATTATGAAAATTATAATTGATAATCCATCTGATTATTTGACTATTAGAATAACCATGGTTATTTTTCATTCTATTATTATCATTTTTTTAAATTTATGTAATAAAATTTTATTCCTACCATTTTATATTGAAGTTAATTTTAAATGGAATGTGTTTTTAGTAATTCACCATGCATAATGTTTATGAATATGATAACTTCCATTTTATTACATACCCCTTTTGATCATCTGAGATGACCCCTTACATATTATTTCTTTTCCCCCAGGATGTGTAGATGAATATTATTATGAATGACTTATTGGAATAATTTAAGAGTTTATGGGTGTTTCTAATGGAGTTGTAATGTTTTTTTCACTCAAGTTGCTAGGTAAATCTTATGTTTTTATATGATTTTCTGAAACTAATAAACTATTATTCTCTTCAGGATGCGACATCCTTGTAAACATAAAAATGTATTAATATATGGCATTTACTTCAGGAAACTAGGGTTGGGGTTCTTACAGTTGGTATTAGAGGAATATTAGTAGAAACATTGGGAACTACATATAGAAATATATATTATGGAACAAAACCCTAAGATAAAAATGAAATAAAATTAGACATGAACATCCTATTATTTTTGTAAGGTATAGATTATATAGATAATAAAAAAATTTACATGTCTAGATACTATAATTGGTGTTGTTGGGCACAAATATACCCAGGAGTAACAACTCAGACAAGGTGTTCAGGGATGAATTTGATGTAATATGGTAAATGAAAATGTCCCTCACAACACACTTGGTTTGAAACTCCCATGGGATATGAATAATATTTTTTAGATTTTAACAATAGAACAATAAGAAAGATTTAATTATAAATATGTCTCCCAATAAACCATGATTATGAGTATAAAATTGTACACACATAAAATTACAATTTATTTCATTTTATTTTCTAGTTTGAAAGTATAAATTATGTTTCACAGGATAGTTTCGTGTTTTCCATTATATAAAAATAGAGCCTAGTGGAATGAATAAAAAATTTATGAACAAGTGTATCCCTTGTAGAAATATAACTCTTATGAAAGATAATGATGTTGATATTGGAGATGAAATTGGTTCTGAAAAAATTATAATAATATCAGGAAAACTAATTAGATTTAAATTGTCTCAGGTTCAGCACCTGAACCTGAGGGTCAGGATTGCCGCAAGATTAATGCTACATTAGGAGAGTCCATTCAAATAGCTAAATACTAAAAAATAAATGAAATAAGGTAAGGTAAAGTAAATAAAACAGCACGGGTTAATTAATTCTTGCCTAAAAAATGGTGAATGAAATATTTCAACCGCCTTGGATACACTAGGGTGGGGAACTTAGGTATTCTCTGAGGGAAAGGTTCATCCTTTTGGTCACGCCTATATCGACTCAGGTCCATTTGTCAGGGGAGGCTATAGACATGCAGGATCATCATGATTATAGTGGACGCAAGCCATACCCTGCATTTTCAAGCACCATTCGCAACTTTCGTTTACAGGGGGAGGGAATAAACTATGCATGTTAGGGGCTTTATGAAGGTTCATTCACTAGAGGTGTTCTATTACAGCAGTTGTAGGTGGAATTTTTAGAAACCCATTCAAAGAGCATAAGAGTTCTTCACAGGAGGCATTCCAATTAAGGTTCGAGATTCTTCTAGTCCCATTCTATGTTATAAAGAACATCATGTAATCATATTTCATATTATTTGTTGACATCTCTTCTACGAAATTTCATTACTAATTGAAAATAGAAATCCCATGTTCGAAATTTCATAATATTTGAAGAAGAGAATCAGGATTTTGAATGGTAATTTTCTAATGTGAACGTCTGATGGCAATTTCCATTGGGATTTTTTCAGTGACAATTTTCATTGTGAATTTCAAATGGTAGTTACTACTATAAATTTACAACAGCAATTTCCAGTGTGAATTTCCAGTGTGAATTTGTAGTGCGAATTGACAGGGAGAATTAGCAGTGCGAATTGTAAGTGAAAATTTCTAGTGGGAAATAATAGTTTGAATTTCCAACTCCAATTTACAATGGGAATTTCGAATAGATCCAAAGGAAACACCATTAAAAAAATTATAGACAACTGTGATCTAACACATTATGCAGAAAAATTGTACATTATAGAATGACAGCCAGGGACCTGAATCTGAATGGTCTACAAGGTATAGAGGCCATAAATTCATTTGATTTAAATGTTGATCAAAATTTGTCTGACTTCTATGTCAAGGAGCATAGTAACGAGGACATTAAAAAGTCAAAGAGCAATGTGGAAATTAGCATCAACAGATATAAATCCCCAAATTCGGAAGAATTCACCCCATGTGAAAACATTTCTATATAAATCAGTACAGGGAGACCTAGTATTTTGATGGATTTTAAATTAAATTTAGATGCTTATTCGTTTTATGTTGATTATGGAGGCATTGTGGGTTTTAGAGTGTGAAACTCCGAGATTTTTTGAGAAATATTATTTTTAATTTTTTTGATATCTTGTGTTGTACACTATACCAAGATTAGCTTGTGCTATACACAACACCGTATTAGCTTCTAGTATACGCAGACACAACTCTTGGCTTCTATTGCACACAAGAGTGACCTTCCTCAATAGCGCGTGTTTTACACAATACCAAGTTTCACTGAAGAATGATATATTGATATTATGAACTAGACATTTTGAATATAATTTACCAAATTTTTAATTCTATGACATTATCATTCATCATAATCATATTCTATAACATTGTATGAGAACAAAATAATTTTTTAGGTAAAATAAGTATTTTTTTTAAAATGCAGTTTTTATGCGTTTTGATGGAACCCCCACATTAAATCTAGTTTTTGATAATTATATGAGTCTAATTTGTCTAAATAAACATATTAATTTCAATAATAATATAAAAATTTACTTGGGATATTTTTTTATTTTTTTCTGTCAACTTTAATATTTTGTTGAATAATAAAAATATGCTAAATTTTAATTAAAAACAACTTTTTTCATCAAGATAATTTATATGGTTAAATTATCATATTGAATGGTTTAAAATTATAAATATAATATATTTTTACCATTTAATATAATGCATGTCATTATCATTAATTTTACATTGAATTCATAGGTAAAAAATTTCAATCTTTTACAATGTTTTATCTTTTAAAACTCGTTTTCTCAACAAAGGGAATAATTTAAAATTAAATACTGCAACTTCTATGATTCGAATTTGAAAAAATGGATTCCTTATTTGGAATCATTAGGACCAAATTATGTTAATAGGATAATTTTAATTATTAGACACTTTTTATATTAACTACAGTAATTTTTATTTACTATAGTTAAAGTTAAATCTGGTAATTAAGGGTAACAATAAGATTATAAAATTACCCTAACAACTTCCAAAATTCTGTTGCATGAGTAAAAGTGGACCCATATATCCTAAGGGTCGGAATAGATTAATTTCATGGACTTATGACCCTAAAAATGATGTAATTATTATTAAATCCAACGAAAGTGACAACATGTCACACTCTTATATCTTATAAGTTTAATAATGGTAATTTAGTCATAAAATTCATAAAACATAAAAAATAAAAAGTCACTATAAATATAACAAAATTATCTACATCATTTGAATTTATTTATAATTTTTATAGATTAAATAATTGTCATTAATGGTGACACAATAGTGATGCAGAAATTGTTTATTTAGTAAAAATCAGTAATACTATTTTTATTAAACTAATAGCAAACATAAAAGGCACAAATACCTGACCAAAAATTATTGGTCGTGTACTTGTAAACCAAAAGCATCCAATGGTCTAATATTTCACCATTTTGAGCCTTATAAACGAGATTATGACACTAATATTATTTTATTTTAAATAATGTCAAAGTTGTTACCTTCATAATTTAATGAATATATCAATTTAAATGTTGTGACTTTAAGATGATAAATTCTAGTAAAAGTATTATTATGGAAAATATTATATTTATCTTCATCATAGTATTTTATTTATAATTTTTATGCAACAAATTAGTATATTTAATGATTATACAAAAAATGTTGTAGTAAATAATTTATAAATGGAAATATCAAATAAATGGATTAAAAAATATTAAAATAAATGTTATTTGAACAAATTAATGTGATACATGAATTTTTTAGATTAATATGACCTGTTAGGAATCTATTAAATATTTTGGTTCGAATATATCTTTTGTGTGAATTTAATCTGAATTCAAATAATTTAATAGTGTCAAAATTGACAATATTGATATTTTATAAAAATAACATATTATTAAATTGTTTAAAAATCACAAAAATCATTAAAAAATACAAAATAAAAATTATTTTTTCGAAAATGTTATAATGTATCTAATTATGGAAAATTCACATAACATATGTAAGTATTTATAACAATTTAAAAATTAGAATATTATTACTGAAAATAAAATCAAATAGATTAAGTAAAATTAAATCCAAATGAAAAGGTTTAAAATAAACATAAAACAAGTATAATTTTTATTCGATGATTATATAACAACCATATATCATCTAATATTTTAATTTAGTGATTTTTGGAGGATTATAATTGTGGTTTGGTTTTTTTATTAATTAATATTTTTGAGGTTTCCAAAAGTGCCCCTCTCTTCCCTTATAAAAGGGCACCTCATCCCTATCCTCCTCACACGATTATGTGACATCATGCTCAAAGAAACCCTGATCATTACTCTTTTATACTTCCCCAGAAACATTTTGGAGATTCTTTTCTTCTCAAAGTACTAACTATATTCCCATAAGTGGAAGATCAAATGAGGTGCGTCAAAAAATATGTATTCACTTCTACCGATTCTTTCATGATTCATTATTATTATACTTCCTCTATATGAGTTGTTTCATTATAAAGTAATAACATCAGTATCAATAATATAATGATATGTTATTATAAATATGTAATATCCCTATTCCAGCTTCTATCAATCCTATAGAAAATGAAATCACCACGCGAGCGTACATACAACTTACCGTCACCACGCTGTGGTGTAATCTGTTTTTCCACCACCACCATACATGGATGGGTATAATGGTGGAAATAATAACTATATATGATTATTATAACATCATACAGATTCAGATACATTATATCATCCACTCTAATTCAATTCAATAATTATGGGAATGATATCATCGCTCGTGCGTACGTATAGATTACCGTCTCCACGACGTGATGCGATTCATTATCCATGTTAACCATTCCCAAATGATTATAATATATATATATATAATATATAATCATGAAATATATGACATAATAATGATACTGGATTTATTTATATTTAATTTACTTACTTAAATTAAATTTAATACGGAAACACAAACTGCGTTCTTGTGTACGTACGACCTACTGTCTCCCTGAATGGTATATTTCATTCCATTTTTCGATCTATTATATAAATGTATATTCTGAGTATATATTATATATAAATCATAATTTACATTCTATAATTAATTAATCATGATCTAAGTAATCATATGAATAATTAAAAGTCACAACACGTACGATGAATGAAACAATTTTACCAAAAACTCTGCTTTAACATGGAATTAACGAATGAACGGGTATAATAAACATTTAAGTGAATCATATATGATAATAAAAACATTATTATAGTTCTGGTACATGTTAATAATATGTTTAAACCCACTATAATGGAGCCTCATACACATATAGATGAAATTGGACATAAGGTAAGGGATAATTATTCCAATCTCGTTCTTATCCGAGATTCTTTATTCGTTAGTATCTATTGGGGTTATATTTATAATCAATATCCATGTTTTCAAAAAAAAAATTCATAAAATGTTTACTATTTTTTCATGTTTGTTTAAAGTCATTTTTACACCTTTTTGGCTTTTATTACGATGAATGGAAGGAATCTTTCATTGGATTACCATACGATGTACTTGTTGACTTTTCTTGAAAAAGTATGAGGATACTGTTTTTTTTAACTTATACGACATGAATATATTTTTATGGTTTCATAAAACCTTATTTCCCTGAAACTTCCACTACAATATTTTATGATTATTTTCCACAAAAATCTTTTTCTTTTCAAATTTCATGTAATTTTGTGAAAAGATAATGATTTTGAAGAAGAAATGATATTTTCCTCAAGAATTCATTTTTAGTGTTTTATCAAAACTATTTCCAATATAAGATGAAATTATTTAATATGATTGTGTTTCAAGTATAATGTTTCTATTATTTACATGGTTTCATTTTTCTTGTGATGAAATTATATCCATTTGTTCTATATGGATTATGTTATGATGGGATGATGTTTATGAAACACGTATTATTCATTGGGTTATAATGAATGATTTATTATTAATTTGTGGAACACATAAGAATGATTTAATTATGAGATTGGTGGGACCTATATCTCCTTCCAATTAATTGGGTAATGATTTATATCTCATGTGATCGACATGGCTGGAACGGAAAGTAACATCCAGTTCAGAAATACAGGGCTGGAACAGCAAGTAAACCCGGTTCAGTAATGGACTTTGTCTACTATAATGGTCTTGGACGCAATGCCTTGGCTACTATGGAAATCATAACATGATTTTAATGGTTTTACACAATAACATGTTTTATTCCCTTGCTATTTTATCATGGTTAATGTTTCTTTAGGATCTATGCCTTATAAACTGCCAAGATTTATGTCATTATTCATGATTTTGATGTTTTATGTTCATGTTCTTATGATAAAATGTTTAGGGATTGTTTTATGTTCTCCATTTTTACCCTTACTGAGCATTTGATCTCACACTATTTATGTTTTAATTTACACAAGATATAAAGAATGGTTTTAGGAAAGAAAAAAAAGTGGACGATCCTTATGGGATTTGTTGAAGATCTTTCACCATGATTTGAAGATTATGTTCCGAGTTTCCAAAGACACTAAACTAATCCAGTATTTGGGCATCTGTTTTTTTCATGTATTAATTATTCCAAAAAAGTAATTTAATTTCTATCTATTTCATGCTTTGGGTCTCTATAGTTGGTATGAGAGTAAAGGTTTAGTTAACATTTGGAAACTAGATGCGAAAACTTTAGGAAGATCCCTAGAGATATTTCTAAGGTATGCCCAGTGATGTCCCTAAGGTTATTTATTAGTATAGGTTACCATCCCAGAATTATTATAAAGATCAAGAATAACCTAGGATTAAATCTATGATATTAGAGATTGAAAGTAATCCCCCTTATTATGTTGTTTTCCTAGTGTGATTTTTTCCTCTCACAATATTCTTTTTTGGTTTTAGAAAATAGCTGGAAACAAGAAGATTCATGTTAATGGAGAATATTATGGACAATGGAATGATATTATTCATGATCAAGTGAACAAAACAGGATTTGGAAGGCGAAACATCGTTATTATTCCGAATCAACAATCTCATAATATGTTCAATAATCTAAACTTTGTTAAGTTTTCGGACACAACTAATAAGAGAAAGAAGGTGTTTCATGATGATCTTAGAGGAAAGAAAGTTCAATTTTCCTCATTTAAATATTGTTGGAAGAGACATCATGGATAATGTTTTAACGGAATTGGAAGATGCTTTGGGTGTGGAAAAGAAGGACATATAGCCAGTAATTGTAAACGAAAGGGTTAAGTTAATACTGTGGAAAAAGATAATGGTATTCATAAGGCATCCACAATAGTTAAATGTTTTAAATGTGGAATTTACGGGCATTATGAAAACCAATTACCTATGGGAAAATATCATGAAGTGAATTAGCAAGGTCGTATGGGTAGTGTTTATATTGATGATGATGAAGACACTACAAATGATATTTGAGATTAAAGAAGTGTTAAAGAATAAAATGATTAAGTTTTCTCAATAGTTTAAGAAGGTAGTGGAATGATTCTATGTTTATTAAGGGTTATGTTGTATTGATAATATAATGGTACTATGGAATAATGAAACATCAAAGGATTGTTACACTATTGTTTTTTCTAAAGTATTTTAATGTATATGTTGAATGGTACCAGTAACCATGAATGGTTATTAAGATATTTTGGGAAAGAAGATGACATGCACATAATGAATGGATTAAGAGAAAATAATAAATTTGATAGTATTAATGAACTCATGATTAATATATGGACAAAGTGACATCATGGTTTGAGTATATAGAAATTTTGGGATTTTGGTATGTTGAAATAATTAATTTTTGATAGCATTAATGTTTTCACATAGGTTCTATGGTAATTCATGTTTCTAAATAATACATTATTAAAGTCTTCACATGATTGGAATATTACCAATAAGATATATCGTATGATATATGGGGGATAAATGATGGTAATCACATGCTTGGTAGATGATCTCTCTAGTAATATTTTTCTATATACTATGATATTGGAAAAATGTATTTTGGATAAGACTAAATATTGGTATAAAATAAGTTATACATAAGATAGTATTTTTTAAGGCTATATCTTTTTGATATTATTTCTGAAATGTTATAATAGTATAGCTTATGAGAAAGTACAACTCGTAGGATGAGTGACAACTTGTCGCGTCGGACAAGGATGCAAGAATAGAACCCACCACCGAAGTGCGACAAGACTTTATCACCTAACACTGGCCTACAGGAAGTCCTTTGTTAGTAGAAATTAGTATTATTTTATTAATTGGTATGATAGTTGATTTATAAGTCCATTTTTGGAACTATATACGATTAATATAACCATATAGTTACTTATGTATATTTAATAAATTTTTTTATCCTTTTGTTTGAGACATATGGAATGACCCATCATTTTGTCACAAGATCTTCTAACACTTCACGAATGACAAATTCAACTTCATTTCTTTATGATATGAAGTGGATGTTGTTCAAGGAACAACCAACAGTGAGATTGTACCAAAATCATGTAAGTATTTCATCTAATTCAAAATTTTCAAATTTATGGAAAGGATCTTTAAAAAAAATGTTGTCCTAGTACCGTCATATCCAATGAATCATATGGTACCTTAGATCATCACAAATTTATAGATTATTTAACATTGTATTTTTCATATCCATGTTCCCTGCCACTCTCCATATGAACATGATGGTTAAATTTCCCTTCCATATCCATATTTTCAAATATATTCTCTTATGTGGAAACCCAGTGATGATTTGATTTGGGTATACTTTATGTTTTTAATATTCATTTTTAAAATAAAGTTTTAGTATTCCTTTTGACGATGTGGGTTACTATGAATGAAAAATTCATGTAATAAACCATTTAAAACCCCGACAAATTTTGAGGGTGAAATTCATTTTAAGGGTTGTAAAATTTAACACCCAGAGATTTTATGAGACATGTTATTTTTAATTACATTTATGTCTTCTGTATTATTCTATACCATGATTATCTTGCGCTATACGCAACACCTTATTAGATTTTAGTATACACAAAAACTATTCTTGGCTTCAGCTACACACAATAGAGACTTTCATCAATTGGGTGTGTTGTAGGCAATACCATGTTTCACTAAAGAACGATATATTGATCTTATGAACTAGCCATTTTGAATAGTATTAACCAAATTTTGAATTTTATAACATTATCATTTATCTTACACATATTCTAGAACATGGTATCAGAACAAAATAATATTTTTGGGTAAAATAAGTATTTTTAAAAAAATGCAGTTTTGTCGCCTTTTGATGGAATACCCACATTAAATCTAGTTTTAGATATGTTTATGAGTTCAATTTGAAAAAATAAACTTATTAATTGAAATAAGTATATAAAAATTTACATTGGAAATTTTTTTTAATATTTTTCTGTTAACATTTATATTTTGATGAATAATAAAAATATGGTAAATATTAATTAAAAACAACTTTTTTCATCAAGATAATTTATATGGTTAAATTATCATATTGAATTTTTTTAATGTATAAATATAATATATATTTACCATTTAATAAAATGAAAGTATTATCATTAATTTTACATTGAATTCATAGTTAAAAACATTTCAATCTTTTAAAATGATTTAACTTTTAAAACCTATTTTATCAACAGCATGATTAATTTTAAATTAAATACTGCATCTTATATGTTTTGAATTTAAAAAAATGGATTCCATATTTGGAATTAATAGGTCAAAATTATGTTAATAGTCATGTTTTTATTTTTAGTCATTATGAATAATAACTACGGTAATTTTTATTTACTACAGTTAAAGGTAAATCAGGTAATTAAGTGTAAAAATAACAATATAAAATTACCCTAACACCTGCAAAAAATCAATTGGATTAATAAAAGCCGACCCATATCACCTAATTGTCGGAATATATTAATTTCATGGACTTTTGACCATGAAAAGGATGTAATTATTATTAAAACCAATGAAAGTGACAACATCCCACTCTATTATATCTTATATGTGTAATAATTTTAATTTAGTGGTAAACTTCAAAAAACTGGGAAAATAAATATCCAAAATAAATAAAATAAAATTATCTACATCATTTTAATTTATTTAGAATTTGTAGGTATTATATAAATATCATTAATGGTGACACAATAGTGATACAGAAATTGTTTATTTAGTGAAAAATAAATAATACAGTTTTTATTAAATTAATAGTGACCATAAGAGGCACAGAAACCTGACCAAAAAATTATGGCCGTTTGAAGGTAAACCATAAGCATCCAGTGGTCTAATATTTCACCATTTTGAGCCTAATAAAAGCGATTATGGCACTAATATTATTTTATTTTAAATGATGTCGAAGCTGTCACATTCATAATTTAATAAATATATCAATTTAAATGATATGATTTTAGGATGATAAAATCGAGTAAAATAATTCTTATGAAAGATAATAGATTTATCTGAATCATAGTATTTTATTTTTATTTTTTTGCAACAAATAAGTATATTAATTAATTATACAAAAATAGTGTAGTAATTATTTAATTAATGGAAATATCAAATAAAAGGATTTAAAAATATTAAAATAAATGTTATAAGAAAAAATTAATGTTCCCCATGAATTTTTTATATTAACATGAAAAATTATAAATCTATAAAATATTTTGGTTTGAATATATCTTCTGTGTGGATTTAATTTAAATTCAAATAATTGAATAGTGTCAGAATTGAAACTATTGATATTTTATAAAAATAACCTATTATTAAATTGTTTAAAAATTAAAAAAATATTTAAAATTACCAATTTGAAATTATATGTTCGAAAATGTAATAATTCATCAAATTATGGAAAATTCACAAAACATATATAATTATTTAGAACAATTTAAAAATTAGAATATTATTACCGCAAATAAAATTAAATAGATTAAACAAGGATAAATCAAAATGAAATTGTTTAAAATAAACTTAAAACATGTATAAATATTATTTTTTGATGAGATTACAATCTTATCTCATCTCATCTTCAAATTTAGTAATTTTTGGAAGTTTTTATGTGGGGTCTGATCTTTTGTATTAATTAATATTTTTGAGGTTTCCAAAAGTGCCCGTCTCTTCTCTTATAAAAGGGAACCTCATCCCTCTCATCCACACCCCATATTGAGCCTTAATTATGAGCCAAAACCTACCAATTACTATTCTCAACTTCCTTAGTAACATTTTGGAGATTATGGTCTTATCAAAAGGCCAACTCTAGTCCATTAAGAGGACGTTCAAAGAAGGTGCGTCGAAGAAGAGGTAGTCTCTTCTACCGGTTCTAACACATTTCTTTATTCTTCTACTTCATATATATGAATTTTTTCATTATTAAGTAACAACATATGTATCACTAATATACTGATATGTTATTATAAATATGAAACAACCCTATTTCACCTTCTATCCATCCTACGGAAAATAAAATCACTGCGCGTTTGTACGTACGGCTTACCGACTCCACGCCGTGGTGTAATCCGTTTTCCACCACCAACATACTTGGATGGGTATAATGGTAGAAATAATAACTATATATGATTATTATTACATCATACTTATTCTGATAAATTTTATCATCCACTCAAATTCCATTCCATAATTATGGGAATGATATCATCGCTCGTGCGTACGCACAAATTACCCTCTCCACGAAGTGATGAGATTCATTCTTCAGGTTAAACATTCCAGATTGATTATAAAATATATATAATAAATAATTATTAAATATATGACATAATAATGATAATTTATTTTTTTATTTGTTATTTACATACTTCCATTCAATTTAATAATGAAACAAAAATAGCGTTCATGCGTACATACGACATACTGTCTCCATGAATGGTGTATTTCATTCCATTTATCGATCTATTATATATATATATGTATATTATGATTATATATTATATATAAATCATGTTTTAGGTTATAGAAGTAAGTAATCTTGATCTATGTTGTTATATGAATAATTACAAGTCAAAACACGTATGATGAATGAAACAATTTTACCTAAAACATTTCTTTAACATGGAATTGACAAATGAACGGGTAATATAAACACGTAAGTGTATCATATATGATAATAAAAATATTATTATGGTTCTGATACAAGTGAATAATATGTTTAAACTCACTATACATGAGTCTCAGACACATAAGGATGAAATTTTACATAAGTTAAGGGATAATTATTTCAATCTCGTTCTTATCTGAGACTGTTTATTCGTAAGTATTTACTGGGGTTATATTTATTAGCAATGTTCATTTTTCAATAAATTGTTTTCATAAAATGTTTACTATTCTTCCAGGTTCATTTAATATATTTTTTACTCCTTTTTGACTTTTAATACGATGAATGTAAGGAATCATTCTTTTGTTTACCATACAATGTACTTTTTGAGTTTTTCGGTAAAATTACGAGGAGAAATTTTTTATCTTATACAACGTGAAAGGATTTTTATGGTTTCATAATGAATTATTTTCATGAATATTACTCTAAAATATTTTATCATTATTTTTCAATAAAAATCCCTTTATTTTAATGTTCCATGGAATTTTGTGGAAAGAAAATGATTTTGAAGAAGAAAGAATATTTTCCTCAAGAATTAATTTCAAGTGTTTTATCAAAAACTATTTTCCATCTAAGATGACATTATTTAATATGTTATTGTTTCATGTATAATGTCTCTATTATTTTTATATTTTAATTTTTATTATGATGAAATGATATCCTTTTGTTCTATATATATTATCTATGATGTGATGATGGTTATGGAACCCATTTTATTCATTGGGTTATGATGAATGATTTATGTTTATTTTGTGGCACATCAAAGAATGATTTCATTATGAGATTGGTGGGACCTATATCTCCCCCTAATAAATTGGGTAAACATTTATATCTTATGAGAAAAAAATGGATGGAATGACAAGTAAAATACAGTTCAGTAATACTAGGCTGGAATAGAAAGTAACCTGATTCAGTAATGGACTTTGTACACTATGATGGTCTTGGAAGCAATGCCTTGGCTACTATAAAAAATAATAACATGTGCTTAATGGTTTTCAACAATTACATGTTTTATTCCCATGATATTTTATCATGGATAATGTTCATTTATGATATATTAATTATGCACTGCCAAGATTTATGTCATTACTCATGATTTTGATATTTTATGTTCATGTTCTTACATTCAAATGTTTATGTATTGTTTTATGTTCTCCATGTTTTCCCTTACTGAGCATTTGAGATCATCCTTTGTATGTTTTCTTTTCCCTAGGATATAAAAGAAAGTTTTAGGTATGAAAACAAAAGGGGATGATATTTATGGGAGATGTTGAAGATCATTCACCATGATTAGGAGATTATGTTCCGTGTTTCCAAAGAAACGAAACTAATACAGACTTTAGGCATCTGTTTTTTTCATGTATTAAGTATTCTGAAAAAGTAATGTAATGTCAATATATGTCAAGCATTGGGTCTCTACAAAATGTATGGAAATAGTATGTTAACAAACATAAAATATAATAAAGTTTGGTGACATCCACATTGTATACATGTATAAAAGAAGGATGTCGAAGAGTAGAAAAACGTGATGTTAATGTAAAAAAGCCACATGCAGAAACAATGACTAATTGTACAAAATGAATGGGAGTTGTCAACATGTCCAATAACCAATATGAGTTCACAAAATTTGATGAGGAGAATAACCATCCCTTACAAGATCCCGAGCCTAGCATTTCATGAGGTCACAATGATGCACAAGTGATGCACAAGGTCCCGAGTTGGATGTTAATGACAGAGCTAGTCTGATGCCCGGTGATTCGTTTTCACTTGCAATAGTTATTGTAGGTGGCCCTGCAATTCATGGATACACACGAGTGGACCAACTGAATTACCTATGTTCTAAAAGAAAAAAGGAGTTGCAACTATGTAATGCTTATGGTGTGTTTCAATACCCATAGGAGGAATCAAGTGATAACTAGTCATTCGTATACTCTGTGAAACTTGACATGTGCGGTCAAATTAGCAAATTTTTTTGGATTGACCCGAGAATGAAGGTTGATTATGAGCATTTTGGAGACGTTTTCGTGTTTGACTCTATCTTCAAAACAAACAACTATTCTGGGAATTTGGGAGTGTTTGTTGGTATAAATCAACATAAAGAGATTGTAATTTTCATTGATGCATCGCTATATGATGAGACTGTAGACTCATTTAGTTGGTTGATTAATAGATTTGTTGATTTTCATGGAGGCAAACATACAATGAAATTTTTCACAGATCAAGATGAAGCTATGTCTAAAGAAATTGGTTTATCACTACCTACAACAAGAAAAAACCTATGCCCCTGGACCATAATGCAAAATAGAATGAAACATTTGGCCCGTGTTATGAAATATGACTCGATAGTTTTTGAAAAATTTAAAAAATGCATGTATGGATTTGCGGAGATTTCAAAATTTGAAAAAATTTGGAATGAATTCCGAATACATTGAAGTGATACAAATTCAATAGGGATAGAAGATATTTACAATGTCAAAGAAAAATGGGATCATTGTTTTTTGAAAAATGCATTCAGATTTGAAATTCGAAGAACACAACTAATTGAATGACTCAATGGTGTATTAAAGGGTTATTTGAATTATAAACTCAGTGTCTTGGATTTCATCCAACTATTTGAGAGTTTGTTGGAGAAGAATTAGTATTGAGAAACGAAGGATGAATTTGATGGAAGGGAAAATCTAAAACGCAGTCATTTTCCATATCCTCTGATCATGGTCCCAACAAGTCATTTGTACACTCCAAAAATATTTGATCTTTTTCAGTCTGAACAAAAACAATGTGTTGCTTATGTCCTAAAGTCTTTTATTGAAACTATTTCCCCAAAATAGTATCTTGTGGCAATGAAATGTTCATCAAATGAGTTTAGAGTAGAAGTTTACCAACAATCAACAGTCAGAATTGGTTCTACTTGTCTGAAATTTGAACGTTATGGATATTTGTGTTGTCATGCTTTGAAAATATTAGAAAGGATGGACGTTCGGTCCTTGCAACAGTTGTATATCTGTAAGAGATAGACAAGACATGACCATGAGATCCAGTTGGAAGAAATCATAGTTAATCATGATGAAGGAGATATGGTAGCAGGAAAATATAAATGTTAACAATAGTTGGCACAAATGGAAATAAAGCACGTAACAGAATCCTGTGAGTTTGAACATGGATATAGAATTAGACGGTCAAATATGAACAATTATGCCATAGAATTGCTGGACGCCAAAATGAATTTACCATCAAAATAATGTAAACATGAAGTTAACAACCAGGGTCGACAACAGTCTAAAACATCATTTAAGAAAAAATATAAAAAGAAATGCGGTGACATGCAGAAATGTTGACTAGAGTGGGAAAGAAAATGCATCAAAAACCGGTGAAAAATCAGAAATCAAGAGACAATAGAAATCGTACTACATTTTAATTATTTACTTATGTAATTGAAATAATACATTTTATGTTTTCATGAATAATATTGTTATAATGCTATTGCGGGGAACAACTAGAGAACTGAAAAATAGTTTTGTGATGGAAAAACTATCATATATGTTAATGAATGTACTGTATAGTAGGTTACAAAACATTTGATATTGAATCCAACATCATATCACTTTATTTAATTTGATATTTAAAACCTTATATAGTATAAATGGTTATGTGTAACTCTCAGTTGTGGTTTCATGGTTGGACACTGAACATATCTCTATAACATATTGATAGTAAATTATAAAATGACAAGAAAAATTACACCCTCCACATCATATCCAACTGACCAAACTGTAGAGTCTTGGGATAAGAATATTTTTGTTGAAAAATCAGACCCTCTAGCTCAAAAAAATTATTTCCACCATTCCATCAGTAAAACATACATGGACCGCCTATCCGAGATCCACTATTTTATACACACCGTAGTCTGAATCCACCTAGTCAGCCTCTGGTGTTTCCGAATATTCTTACTCTTCTATCTCCAATTATTCACTGAACCAAACTCTGTATAATAATATAATAATGGACCATGATCCAACCATGAAACCACCATTAAAAGTTACAATGATACCCACATTATAGCACTATATATAATGTGATATTTAAAACCTTATTCAATTGTTCTGCAATTATTTTATTATGTTAATGAACAATTTCATTCAATGATAATGTGCATAAATAATGTTATAATAATGTTGTAGGGAAATGAAATAGAACTGTTGAATGCTGGTTTCCATGATGATAATGTCATAAATATCAATGTAAGTGCTTATTTTTTTTATCTTCAAAACCTACAAATTTGAAAATAGCCCACAGCTGTTGATATGTTGTCCTATTTGAAAACTTATGCAACACTTTTTTAGTAATAATTATAGTTGTTATTATATAATTATTGATGAAATTTTCTGCTAACAAGGAAGAATTTTCCACCATTGATGATGCAACATTCCGAAATAGATGAAAATGGGAATGAAAACATAAATAAGAGGACTAAAAACTCATTCCAATCATTTTAGAATTTAATTGATACACCAATTAAATTGCAGATGACATTACAATATGTAACATCTATTGAAATTCAGTTTTTATAATTTAATTTGTTTGTGAAAAGAGGGATATTGTTAAAATAAACTCATACACAATCAAACTAGAAATGTACCCTCCCATTTAAAAATAAAACAGTCCAGTGGAAAATTATGATTCAAATTCCTAGTTTCAATTTGTATGCCTAATAAAATGAGAGTGAAAATAAAAATGGCACTATAACACCTAATAATATTATTTAAAAGAAACTGAAAATTTCCAATGTTTATAGTGGGAGTTCCCACTCGAAATTCCTAGTTGGAAGTTATATCCACAAAAAGTTTTCGTTAAAAGAACTGATCCAAACTTTACTATGGGAAATTCCACTAGGAATTTACAATGCAAAGACAACTTACATTGAACCCACTTTCCCACAATTTACAGTGTGAAATTGCAATGGTAATTTCTAGTGGAAATTCATAGTTGAAATTTCTATAGAAAACAAATTTCCATTGAAAGACGTGACTCCAAAGACTACAAGTAGAAAAAGAAGTTTATTGTCCTTCAAACTATTAATGATTAAATATATATATTCTATATGAAAATGGTTATCCAGATAGGAAAATTACAATTTTCACCCTATGTAACACCCAAAAAATGGATGAAAACCTATCTTCAAAATTTCAATACAATGTTTACAGTGGGAATTTCCACTAGAATGTTCCAATGAGAATTCCTTGTTAACAATTCTATGCAGAATAAGTTTCTTAGTAATTCAAATAAAACAATGAATACTAAAAATACAAAGAACATAGCATCACATATCATAAAACTAGAGTTTTTTCATCCTGAAAAGAAATTACCCATTTCCACCCACCAATCACCCACCAACACCATCACAAAAAGTCACAGTAGTTCTATTTTTTATAGGACAACCATATTTCTCTTACATTAAAAAGGTCAATTAACAATCATCATTGCTTCTGACTGCAACCAAATACTTCCGAATCTCAGAACCGATCTCTGTTGTCATCCACCTAGTATCATTTATGAAGTAATGCACCATAAAAAATAGATCCTCACAAAGTTCCTTTTATGCCGAACATTCTGGTACTTCAACTCTTGTAGCCAAACATTCCATTATATAACAAATGATGAAACCACAATCCCAAGTCACATATCCCTGTTGCGGCGTCTTCTCAATTTCCATGTCCCATTTATAGGGCTTGTACTTATCAGCATGGACTAAGTTGAAAACATCCTCCAAATATTATTTCTTTAAAAAAATTCAATTATTAGTCCATCTATTAATGTATTTGAAATTATATTTTACATTGAATAATAACTTACCATAGTCACTGCATCTAAATGGAATGTATTTCTTGCTCTCAAGAGTCAAATTGGTTTCATTGAGTTATAATATAGAAACACCATTTTTTTCAAATCCATGAATTATAAAGTCCAATGGATATTATCCAAATTTACTTGGCATAATAAATGTGTGGGGCTCCTCATACTGGGGACTACTGGTCACTATAAAAAGGATTCCTTTAATTTTTCATTTTTTTGAATATAGAACTCCCTATAAGACAATGATAGAAGAAAATGTAAGAAGGTAGTAACCATTAAAGGTAAACATGTCTTGAACATTAAAACTGCCAAAATATGATCATCATTATATGAAAAATGAAGTTCAGTCTTATTGTAATGGTGCTTTCCATGAATGAACATCTTTCCAGGTTGGAAATTCCATCCATACTTTGAAGACGACATCATTCTTAAATGATCACCATATATGCATCTATGAACTGTTTCAAAAAAGTGTACATAATAAATTAGAATGCAATGCTGAATAAAGAAACTATTCCAAAACATACCGTACTAAAAGTGCACCTATTCTTTAACAAATCAATAATGTTTTTCATATTGATCTGTTGTGATTTGTATCTAGAATTCCATACTAGAATACATTTTTCATGAAAGAACATTTTTTATTTTACTATAGTGTAAACTATATGTTAAGAAATTATAATACAAATTAAATAGCATTACCTATCCCCATCTGCATCAACCAACATCTGCATTAGTCTTATATCATTTTTTGTCACTTTATAATGTTGCATTACCCACATAGGAATTAATTTGTCTAGCTTTACAATCATATTTTGCCTCTTTGTCATGGTAATCTATGGATATATATATGGATACTGACACATCAGTGTCCTTTCCCTACTCTTGACACCTCTAATCAAAGCTGTTTTTATCTAAGAGGAAGAAGGGCCTGGAAGGGACTGCTCAACACGTTTTGGCCCTTTATTGACCAATTATTCATTCATATCCTCCTCCTCACATTCCTCCCAAATATTTTCTTCCATCTTCATAGCAACATGAATACCTTTGTGCTACCTTCATTTATAGAAACTGACATTTTATGATTTTCCATTTCAATATCTTGACTCCCAATATTCTCTAAAACATTTTCTATCTCATCATCGAAATCTATTTT
Source organism: Viscum album (assembly GCA_963277665.1). Taxonomy (NCBI): domain Eukaryota; kingdom Viridiplantae; phylum Streptophyta; class Magnoliopsida; order Santalales; family Viscaceae; genus Viscum; species Viscum album. The sequence continues at coordinate 1,767,127,452 of OY728120.1, forward strand.
GAACTCTTCCTTCCCCTTCAACATTGCTTTCCAAACACGAATATGTCTACTCTGTAGCTTTATTTGGGCCTACAGTCACTTGACCCACTTATGATATTTCACATTATCTACATAGCATCCTAAATAATCCTCCTTTGAAAAAACTATCATTTGTCACCTCATACTAAAAGGAATTTTTTTTAGCTGATACCTACGGACCAGGTACTGTAACATTAGAAGGCCTTGACTGCAGCTTGGGGCTCTGCCTATTCTTGGTTGGAGTCTGGATTGAATAGTACAAACATAAATACAGATGTTATAAAGTATTCTAAAAGTAATGGACTTTTAGTGACATGTTCTACTAATTGTACCTTGTTAGATTCTTGTACAACGACGTCACCATCGTGAAAATTCCACCGAACAAATAAGGAAGCACCTACTATTTTGGATGAAACATTCCAAGAAATATCAGCATATCAATATTGTAATATTTAATATTGTTTGGAAATATGAAACCAACATGGGAAAATTAATTATCTAAATAAAGTTGACGACCTTACCAATAATCTAACAACAGAGCCAATAAATTTTAATGGGAAGGTGTGATTTTTTTTCACTGACATGAGAATAATGTCATGAATACTAGTTGACTAAGAAAACCTATTCACTTTTGAGATATTATCAAAATAGGTAACAAAATTCTAACTAGCTTATGAACCAGATATAGGGGAAAATAATGTGGCACACACAAACAAGCAATGAAAACATGAAACCTTAGATAAATATTTCTCTTCCCTTACTTCAACAGTGTCATGAATTGCTCTCCATAAGACCCCATGTGTTAATAGTCGGCCCACATGCGCAAACCTTCTACTCAAAATGTATGATTTTTTTGAAGAAGAAACATGGCTGAGTTATTTGGTCGTAATGTTTATGTAGATGATAAAAGAAAATGACCATCCTCAATGCCAAATATATCACAGATGTCATCAAATTTTAATTCCATCATCCTACCACATATATCAAAAAAATTTAATTGAAAATTTTACCTCTTTAATAATAATAAAAACAGAACCATCTATTTTTTTACAATCATCCAAGGGAACTCTATTTTCAATAAAGACATTTAACAATTACCAAAATTGCATATTATGAAGAAATTTAATCTGATTATCAATGATATTAGGCCTAATATCATGATGTTTTTTCCATAACACAGCCATTGAAGACCATTAGTGGGTGACAAATGATATAGATGCATCTTCTTCCCTAAAAAATCAGTATACCAAAAAAATTAGCTTCTTTAATGTCAATACTAACATAAGGAGAACAAGTGACAACATTTTAAAAACAAAGAGTTCAATTTGAACTCATTCTAAAAAGTTATCTATAGTTCGAAAATAGAAATGAATTCCACAGGGAATTTTTAGTGGGAATTTGTAGAAGGTATTTAAATGGGGATTTCTAGTGGGAATTTCCACTGGGAATTGCAAATGAAAATTCCCACTAGGAATTTGCAGTAACAGATTCATATGGAAATACCTATTCCAATAGTAGGAAAAGATAGGGTAAAATTTCATCTCTTTCTCATTATGGTTTGCAGTTGGAAATTATAAATGAATTCCATAAGGAATTTACAGTAGGAATTTTCATTGGATATTTCCTATAGAAATTTCAACTGGAAATTTTCAGTGGAAATTTCAACTGTGAATTTCTAGTAACAAATTCTAGTGGAAAATATCGATAACAACTATAGAAAAATACGGTTTGAATTTCTAGTGGGAATATGTGGTTTTAAATTCAACTAGGAATTCCATAGGGAATTTCCAGTAGGAATTTGCGGTGTGAATTTCCACTTGGAATTTTCGATGTGAATTTCCAGTGGAAATTTTCCGTGACAAATTCCAGTGCAATTACCCATACCGACAGTAGAAAAATATAGTGTACATTTTCAACTCATTCGAAGCATGGTTCTGCATATTCCATATGGAATTTTCACTAGGAATTTTCTCTAGGAATTTCAACTAGGAATTTATCACAGAAATATTGATACCAACAGTAGAACAAGACGATGTAAAATTTCAACACATTCTAAATATGGTTTTGTAGTTGGAAATTATAAATGAATTCCACATGGAATTTCCACTAGGAATTTCAATGGGGAATTTCCACAGGGAATTTACACTGGGAATTTCCACTGGGAATTTCCAGTGACAATTTATACTGGGAACATCCAGTGAGAAATCCCATAAAAACTATCACTGCCGAAAAATACAAAAACACGATGTACATTCCAAAAATGTTTTTCAGTTGGAAATTATAAACCAATTCCCCATGTAATTTACACTGCATTATATAATTCCCAGTTCTAGTTGGACTGAGAATTTACACTTTGAATTTCCACTGGAAAAACCCCAGAGAAAGTTTCCAGTGGGAATTCAATGCCAAATGTGCATTAGAAATTCTGGATTCAAAACAACAAGTGATTGAAAATGTAATTTTTCAGAAATTATAAATGGTAAATGAATTTCATCCCAAATTCCTAGTTGGGAATACAATGTGATACTTCAAATTCACAGTCCGAATTTCCAACAGAAATCCCCATAGAAACAGAGGCAATTCACAGAATAAAATTTCAAAAAAATTACAAAAATTGTTTTGTGGTTGTAAATTCCGAATGAATTACCACTGGGAATTTCCACTGGAATAACTAGGAATTACCACAGGTAATTTCCGAGGGGGAATTTCCGATGGGAATTCCCAGTGGGAATTTTTAATGGGAATTTGGACTGGAAATTCAGCACCGTGATCACTAGAAATTTTCCCCAGATTATTTTAGTGAATACAAGGGAAATATGGGAATTTCTGATGGGAAGTCCCACTATAAATTCCGAACCAAATGAGCATTAAAAATTGTCACAAGAATTTTTCAATGAATACAAGGGAATTACCACTTAGAATTTCCAATGGGAATTCCCAATGGGAATTTCCAGTAGGAATATCCATTGAGAATTCAACAACGAATGAGCATAGGAAAATGTCACTGGAAAAAATCAGTGAAAACAAATTCCCAGTTACACATAGAAAATAGCCATTTGGAATCTACAGTGGAGAATGATAGGAATTTTAAAAAACTATTCAACCAATAATTGGAACTCAAAATTTCCATATGAAATTTTAAATTTTAATAAATTTGGAATTTGAAATAAATTTAGTTGATGAAATATAAATTTCCAGAGAAAAATGGAATTCAATTTTTCAATGAAAATACCTAATGAAAATTGAAATTGAATTTTCCCACTGGGTACTATGGGAGGAAAGTACACACAAGTAGTAAAAACATTAAGGAAAATAACTAACAGTACAAATTCAAAGTTTAATGTTATTATGAAAATGTAAAACAATCAATTACAATTTCTGTAATACTCTTAAAGCAAAAAATCCATAAGAACTGTATCATTAAAACAAAAACAACAATGAAGAACACAAATAGAAATGATTGCATCCCAACAACTCACAAAAAGTACAAAGAAGAAGAAAAATAGAAATGGAATAAACCACAAGGCATCTTCTGTCATCGTAGGTCGAAACAGTACAAAGGTTCACCGAAACATTCTCCGACGCCTTCAGTAAATGGATGTCCGAGGGAATCAGTGGACATTTTCTCAAAGGACTTCACCTCAGTATTCCTCACCGAGGGTTTCTCTGAGGTGTGATAGCTTTCACCTTGGTGCGACGATGTTGAATGAATCAGCCGGTAGTTTCTTCGATGTAAAAGGATGTTCGAGGGAATCGATAGATAGTTTCTCTGAGGGATTTGTCTCGGGATTCCACACCGAGGGTTTCGCTGTGTTGCGACAGCTTTCACCTCGATGAGATGATTTCCATCGAATCATACAATGGTTTCTCCGACGGGTTTCATAAAGGGTTTTGTCAAACCATGATTGTAGGGTTCTGCCAAGGTGTGACGGTTTTCATCGAGCATTTTGTCGAGCCACTGATGGATATGATCGATGAATTTTTTGATCCCTTATTTCAAACTCTATGGAAGAACAAACTAATCGAACGATCCCCCCATGTATTAACCATGTGGTAGCCATCCAAAATTGAACTGGAGGGTTAGGTTGAGAGCCCAATCTGAGATGATAATTTTCACAATGGACTGAGGTTATGAACAATAACCTTACCCGTATAGATCATCCTTATCTACAACATAGAGGAAAAATGTTTGGATGAAAAATACGACAACAACCTCCCTCATTCAATGGAACTATAATCACACATATAACAGGGATGTGTATATGTTCATTGGAGAAGATATTTCTTTCATTGGGAAGCAATAAAAGGGATAAGGTTATCATGGTTGTTTATCATTTTTCAGGACATGCAAATCAATGGTGGCCATTAATTCAAAACATAAAGGAAGTGACAGAAATAGAAGAAATGAAAATTAATGATTTCAAGGAAATCATTTTAGAAAAATAATTTCATCAGGTATAGTTAGTGGATATGGAGAGGAAATTCATGAGTCTAAGATATAATGAGGTTGAAAATGTTTTTTAGTATGAAGAAAATTTTACAAGTATAGAAAGCCATACTGAAGATTATATTAGTAATCCAAGGAGCAATATTGATCGATTCATTGATGGTTTTAAACTATTACTCTAAAGCCATATTTTCTCCAAAACATTCTCTTTATACTATGATATAGTCTTATATGCGTACATTAAAGAGAAATAATTCTTGATGTCTTAGTAATATAAGGAAACGAATGAGAAAAATAGGGTGGTAGAGGAAATAATGGATAATGAGAAGAATATAAAATGGTGTTTTCCAACATGTGATACTTGTGGAAGGAAACACCAGAGAGCCTGCATAAAAGGAAAAGGAGTCTATTACAAATATAGAAGAAGAAGCCATCGATCTTCTAATTGTAAGGTAAATAAATAATCTATATATTTTCAATGATAAAATTTTAAGGATATGAGACATTAGAAATTTTTTTCTCATATTCTTCAAGGAATCCTTCCCAAGAAAAAGATAATGGAGAAATTTCAAGCTTTTGAAATCATAAATTTGTCGGATTAGGTTCCTAATGTTGTGGTGGAAGGTACTTTAATTATTTCTTCAAACATAGAAAATGTTTTATTTTATTATGGATCACTACATGCTTTTATATATTACCAGTTTAATAATAAAATTATAAATTTCCAATTTTATTTAATAAAAAAAATTTACGTAAAAACTAATAAGGGAATCAACATTGCAACAAAAATGTGTTGTTCAATCCCCCTTATGACACATAAATGTAATTTAAATTGTAACCATAACAATATAAATATTTTCGAATTTGATATAATACTTGGTTTGAATTGGATTTAAAATAATGATGTGATGACCTATTGAAAAATGTTGGAAGATATATTTTATGTATATGTGGTAGAGCCCTAATCTTTATAGAAGAATCATCAGCATCTAATTATTTTTTAGAACCTCCAACATTAGATTTAATGAATTCATATCTTATAGACGAAGATATCCAAATATCTATGGGCGAGGAAAGAAATTTTTTAATTTGAATGTACCTATTATGAATGTAAATGATTATCGATTTCTAGAAAATTTACCTAGACTTCCTCTAGAGCGGTTAATTGAGATTTAAATTGATTTAATTCTTATTGAATGTACTGTATCATAGAATCAAATTCGGAAAGACTCACAATAATTAGTGGAGTTGAAGAAAAAACTAGAAGAGTTGATTAGTAATGGTTTTATTCACCTTAGTGTTTCCCCATGGGGAGATCATGTTCATTTCAATAAAATTTATGGATCTATGTGGCTGATCATTGACTATAGGAAGATAAATGTTATTATAATAATATACTAGTTTCCACTTCCTTACATTGACAATTTATTGGAAGATAATCACGGATCCCAATTTTTATTGATGATTTAACTTTGATTTGGATATCATCAATTGAGTTTGGGGAAGCAAGATATTCAAAAGGAAAAATTTAGAACCATGTATTGGAATTACGAGTCTACAATAAAGCCTTTTGGATTTAGTAATTGACCCTCTTTTTTCACCAATATAATAAATAGAGTATTCATGGATTTTTTTTTTGTGATTTTTTGTGGTATTTATTGATGATATCTTTGTATATTTAAAAATAAATGATGGTCATGAAAATAAATTATTAACTATTTTGAATATTCTCAAAATAAATTAGTTTTATGGGATGCTTAGCGTGTGTGAATTCTGGCATAAAACATTTTATTTTTTTGGACATATTTTATTTAAGGATTGAATCTTAGTTTATCCTATAATGACAAAGGTAGTTTTTGAATTACCTACACCAGTAAACATAAACAAGGTACATAGTTTTATTGGTTTAGCAGGTTATTATCGGCATTTTCTTCTTAAATTTTCCCAATTAGATAACATGTAGACCAATGTTATGTTTAAATGGGTTAGTTTCGTATGGAGAAACGAACTTTCAGAATGTTTTGATGGTTTAATGAGGAGATTATTGAATTATATGATCCTGACTATTCCATCGAGAAATGGAAGATTTGTGATTTATAGTGATTCATCAATGAATGGACTTCGTTGTGTACATATTCATAATGATATATTTATTCCCTATGCATCAAGATAGTTAAAAAATCCTAGAAAATAATAAAACTCATGATCTTGACTTATTAGATGGAATATTTTCCATGATGATATGTAAACAATATCATTATAGTGAATGATGTGAGATATGTAATGATTAGAAGATTGTAAAAAATATCTTCTCCTTGAAATTATTAAACATAAGAAAAGAGGATAGTTCATGATACTGAAGGATAATTATTGTTACATACATTACCACCCCATGAAGGAAAATAAGGTGGAAGATGCAATGAGAAGGAAAGATCATGGAGTTACGAACAATAAGAGGATTGAAAGGGATCCTATGTTCATGGTAATAGTAAATATGGATATGGTAATTATCAAAGAAGGCAAAACATCATAACTATTTCAATTGGTTTACAAACCATCTATATTATATAGGATTAAAACTTCTTAACCTAATGATAAGAATCTTCAAAATAAAATTAATGATGTGAATGGTGGGATGTTGGAAGACATTGTATATGAAGATTAAATTATTTAATTTTGGTGGAGGCTAGGTGTTACCTCTATAAACAAGTTAAAAAGATAGTTATTAAATAAAAACCTTATATTTAATTTCTCTATAAACCATGGTGGTATTATGATGTATAGAGATATAATAGAACTATTTTGGTGGGGTAAAATGAATCTTGAAATTACTGATTATATAACAAGATGTTTTGTATGTCAACATGTAAAGGCTAAAAGAAAATATCCTAAGGGAATGATGAAACCTATTCTAATTACATCATATAAATTATATTAAATTTCAATGTATTTTCTATTGGATTACCCAACATAATGAATTAATGATGTTATATGGGTAATTGATGATCTAATTACCAAAATATGCACATTTCAAAACTATTAGGGATGATTTTACACCAGAGAACCTTGAACGTCTCTATATTAATTAAATTTTAATAATTTATGGAGAACTTATATGGATTATATCTAATATCAATCAAAAATTTAAATGGAAATTCCATAAACTTATTTATAATGCTATGAATACAATGTATATTTTGAGTACATCTTATTAGACTCAAACTGACAGGATGTCTAAACGGACCATTCAAAAATTAGAAGACAAGTTGAGATCATTCTCCATCAAATTTGAAGGTATTTGAGATTAGTATTGTACATTGGTATAATTTTCATATATTAATAGTTTCTGTTCATGTATTCAAATGGAAACATATGAAGCATTTTATTAAAAGAGATTTCGTACACATATATGTAGTGATGAAGTTAGTGAAATGAAGAATATAGGACTAGATTTTTTAGATGAAAAAATAGTGAAGGTTAATACTATTCAATCCCATATTGATGTAGATAAAATAATGCAAAAGAAATATTCCATTAATTGATAAAATAAATTTTAATTTCAATTGGGAGATAATGTTTACATGAAATTATCTACCTGGAAGGGTGTTATATGATTTTGGTAGAATGGAAAAAAGTGCCAAAAGTAAAGTTCTTATTTTGAATAACTGGATTGAATAATATATGTGTATTATCATTTCATAATGTTGTATAGACATTCTAATGTACCAAATGTGTTCCAAATACCTTGTTATGGAAGTATATGATAGACCCAACACATTTCCTTTCCCTAGAAGGAATAGAATTATAACCTGACATATCATAATGTGAAGATCCTATTTTTTTGTTATAGACACTAAAGAACATGTCTTGAGGAATCAAATAAATTTTATGGTAAAGGTACTTCACAAAAATTTTAAAATTGAAATGGCGACATGGGAGCATGAGGAACATCTGATAAATATCTACCAAAATCTTTTTATGAGGTAAAATTTGGGTAATTTCATGGATGAAATTGTTTTTAGAAGGGGAGAATGTATCAAATCAAGGATTGTAACATCCTAGATAAGGTCCCACCTAAGAGTGACCCATGTCGATTCACCACGTGACCTCAAGTGTGAATCCCCATATTCTAGAGGCTACCGTCTAATAGCAGGGGTCTGGTATGTCATTCCATGTGAGACTATAACCTCTCTTATTAGAGTAAAACACCAGTGAATAAAAAAAATGATCTAAAAAACATATATAATAAAAAAAATACTCATTTCACAAGATAATGAAATAGTAAATACAATAATCAACATAAAAGTGAAATAATGATATTCCAATATATGTTTTTCATTTCAACAATTCAATTGAATATAAAGACACTATAGCTACACAAACGAGTCTCAAACCATGTCTAGTTCCCTCTTCCAAGATCCAACCCCAATCGTCCACCTATCCTAGGGCCTTTTACCTAATCCATTCCTACAACAATATAATCTATTAGGGTACAAATCATGTTGCCCGAATAGGGTGTGATTACAACTTAGTAGGCCACTACCAACGATGATTAAATATAATCTAATCGAAATGATATTGTATACTATTATGTAATAAGTAAGTACAAATCATAACTATATAGTTATTACATTACCATCTATTCTTATTTAACTATATTAACTCCAGGGTTCGCAAGGCGACCTATACCCCAATACTAACATCAAATCCTACTGGATCCTGAGGTGTCCCCTAGGTAATATCATATCTTAACACCTACTTCTCTCCAAAGATCGGAGTACTAAAAGGTAACATAATATCTCAGTACCGGATTCAAATCATGACAAAGTTCTAATATTATTGTGCGATACCATAACTCAGAGTTCCATTATTCCAATTATATAATTTCACAATTATAAGAAAAATTACCAAAGTTCAAAATATCAAAAACATAAGTAATATGGACATGTTACCATGATTACTCCTCAATAGAATGGACGTGTTCCCATTATTTTTACTCATAAGTATGATGACCATGTTACCATTTGTACTTCTCAATTTAGAATGACCATGTTCTCGTTATTTATCACATAATTAATTTACCAATTAATTATCCACCCTAATCCCATTACTAATTCATCAATTAGTTAAACAAATCCATTCTATTACATTTCTCCATAATTAAATATGTTCTTCAAACTAATAATTAATTAATCAATCAATTAATCATTATCACCATTCATATTCCAGAATTAATTTTCCTTAATAAATAATCTCATATTAATCTCAAAATTGAATAAATAATCCCATAATTAAATATCTATATCATCTTATAAAAAAAATAAATCCAAAATTAATTATCTCTACTTATAATTTTCAATATTTCATTATTAATCTCTTGATTAATTGTCCATATTTCAATCACAATATCTGATAATCAATTTCCTAAAAAATAATTTTCTAATAGGGATACCCTTAGTGTTAGGATTAATTTCACAATTAGTCAACTATTTCAAAAAAACATCGATAAATCAAATTTTAAATCTAATTAACCCCATTAAAGAAAATCAACTTTCAAAGGAATCTATAAGTTAAACAATTTTGTATATATATATCAAATCCATGGCTATAGAAATAGATTTAGACCAACTACCCTATTTTATCAAATGTTGTTTTCCAAACCAAAATCCACAAAAACCGAGCAAAACAATGATATAGATTTGAGATTCCATATCTAAATCAGAAAATAAAGATATTAGAATATCAAGATATAATCATTATTTATATATATTTACAATACTAGATCTAGATCTCACCACAAATATTTGCATATAAAGAAATAGAAGATAATCTCAATAAAAATATCAAGAGAATAAGAAGGAATAATTGGGATATGTATTAGGATGAAATCCACATACCAGGATAAGATAAGATCCTTGAATTGGGCTATGAATATTGAATAACGGAGGTCAAATGACCATGAACCCCTGAAGAATTCTCTGGGATCATGAAAAATATGCCAAGCTTGATCCTAGGATTTAATGTGGATATTTAGGGGGTTTAAGGAATTTTTTTATAATTTTTAGAAGAAATAAAACTATGTTCATGGTTTACCTTGACATGTGAACATGGGTTGGGAAACCGCGTGCTAACCGTGCAGATCCCACTGTTAGCTGTCACTCGATTACATTGGTTTAGGCGCATGGTTTTCAAACCGTGTGCTAACCGTGAAAGCCTGCCTATCCTTAAATATTCTTATAACCCCACCCAAATCACCCCAAAACATAACTCCAAAAATAGGTACGTAAAAACAAGGACTGTAACATGAAAACATGCACGAGATGACTCCAGAAAAGGTCAGGATCTTACAATATCCCCACCTTATAAAACATCATCCTCAAGCTGCACATCCAAACCATTCTATGATTCTGAGGAAAACAATATCGAGATATTGGGCCCTCATATCTACATTTCCTACCCATTTTTCTTATTATGTATTTCCATTTTTACTTAACAAATGGACTATCGGTACTGTCTTTCCCTGCAACAATTTCTCTCCATGACTTAACAAACATATCAGATGTTCCTCAAAGGATGAATCAACATCAAGGTCAACCTAATCCTGATATATCACATGATAAGGGTTGAGATAATACCACAAAATTTTTGATACATGGAAAACATCTTTCTTAACATTGTATATCTATAGAAGATCTTATTGTTATGCCACCATCCGAATTCTCTCCACTATCTCAAATTGTCCAACAAACATGGGTGCCAACATGACCTGCCACTGTATCCTAGGGTGACCCAACCATGGTGAAACCTGAAGGAACACATGATCTACCTCTGTAAACTCTAGGGGCCATATACTTATATCAACATATGACATCTTTCTACTCTGATCCATAACCATTTGTTTTCAAATAAACACTACCTACTCTGATGTCTCCTCCACATGACTTGGTCCCAAAAACGGTGACTCACCAGCCTCCATCCAACATAGTTATAATCTACATGGACTACCATAAATAACCTTATATGGTAAAATATATATAGTTTCCTAATAACTATTATTATAGGAATAATCCACTAAAGCGTGTACTTTTCCCAAGATCCACTAAAGTCAAGAACACTTTCCTATAGCATATCCTCAGTTGCTTATATAGTATGTTCCAACATCCCATATGTCTATGGGTGGAACGCCATAATAAATAATATATGCATGCAAAGGGATTTCTACAAGCCCTTCCAAAATCATAAAGTAAATCATGAATCGTAGTCTAAAACTATAGTGTGTGGAACTCCTTGCAGAAAGACATTATCTTGAACACAACGTTCTCCCAACTGTTTTACTGTTTTGGTTTCTCTTATGGGAAATAAATGTGCTACCTTTTTCAGTCGATCAAAAATTACACAAATAAAATAATTCATACTAAGCATATTTTGGAAGAATTCAACAAATCCATGGTCATGTCATCCCAATTCCATTCTGGAATTGGGTAAAGTTGTACTCTAACACCCCGAGATTTTATGAAAAATATTCTTTTTAATTTCTTGTGTTGTATGCTACACCAAAATTATCTTGTGATATACGCAACACCATATTTTCTTGTAGTATACACAACACGATTCTTGGCTCACGTTACACTAAATTTCAAGTTTGTTTTGTAGAAACTATCCTACGAAACATTTTGTATAGATTTTGTTTAATGTATAAATGAAATAAGTTTTGATTATGTTATAAACAACACCAAATAGAGCTTTCACTACACGCAGCCCTGACTTGGCTTGCATTACACACAATAAAGACCTTCCTTGATAGCGTGTGTTGTACGCAATACCGGGTTTCACTAAACGAGATATTATTATAATATTATTATGAACTAGCTGTTATGAATAGTAATAACAAGTTTTTGAAATTTTATAAATTTTATCTTTCAAAATGGACTTCATTTTTGGATTTGTAATATCGAAATTATCTTAGGGTGAAATTTTGTTATTTTTCAGATAACTTTCATATTCTAATGAATAGTGAAAATTATTAAATTTTAATTAAAAACAATTATTTTAATCGAAATAATTAATAGTGATAAATTATTAATTTGAGTGGTTTTAAATATATTACCAATATATTTTTACCATTTAATACAATGTTGGTCATTGGATGTAATTTTAAATTTAAACCAGACATAAATAAGTGTCAATCTTTTGATAGTTATTATCTCAAAAAAAACATGCTATTTTTTGACGACGGAAATTAATTTTTAAATTAATTAATGCAACTGATATGTTTTGAATTTGGTTAAATAGACATCAATTTTTAATTCATAATATCATATATAGCTTAGGCCTAATTTTTGGTATTTTTATGGAAACATTCATTTTTTGATGAATAGTGAAACCACTAAGTGGTAGTTAAAAAACTGAATTTGTCATAAAACATAATTTTACCGCTTCTGTGAGTGGAATTTCGAAAATATGAGAGACACGGTTAATATCAAGGACTAAAATTTGGTTCAATGAGATGAAAATATTTTTTCTTGAATAGTAACTTTTTACCTTTATTTACCACGGTTAAAAGTAAATAGGATAAATAAGGGTACAAATGATATTATTATTACCCTAACACAATTCCTAATTCTATTGGATAAGTGTAATTCGACCAGAAACAACCTTAGGAATAAAATATGACCATTTAGGAACACATGGATTAGATTAGGACATTTAATATTAATTTATTTAAAGAAGGGTTGAAATAGTTAAAATCAATGTTTAATAAGTAAATAATTTTTAATATAGGGTTATACATAAGATAAATTCGACTATAAATATTCATTAGAAATATATGAAGAGTTCCTACATAATGGTATTTTATCTATAATTTTTAGACATTAAATAATTTAATTTATTTATGACCCAATGATGATGCATTAATTATCTTATGAATGAAATATGGACATAATTGATGTTATAAATAGCCAAATAAATTTAATTTGAGAATTTTTGTGAATTAAACTAATATTATAGGTTAATATGACATGTTAGTATTTATTTATTTAACTTCTTTTTATCTAATCATTCTGTTATGATTTTCACAAAAATCATTTACAAAATAGTGTCAAAATTGACATAAAATAGTTTTTAAAACAAATATTATATTATTAATTGTTATTTTATTCCTAAAAATATAAGGTTCGGCCAAATTACTGATATAAGGTTATATATATTAATAATAAACAACTTGGGTTTAGTTTGTCATGTTATGGTAAGTTTGTTAACATTATAATGTAAGAAAATAAGAAGACACAGTAAAAGTTAAATTGTCTAACATAAAGTTAAATCTAAATGATAAGGTGAAAATAGAAACCTAAACTTGTCTAAACTCTATTTTATTGGAGTATTTAGACCCATCCCCACCTTATATTATAAATAACTCAATTTGGAGCTATTAAAAACCGAATATGTCTTTATAATAAAATAATATTTTTAGTTATTCCAAAGGATCCCCTCTCCTCCCTTATAAAAGGGCACCTCCTCCCTCTCTTCCTCACACCACATTGAGCCTTCAATCTCGGCCATCGTCTGCAAAATTATCTTCTCCACTTCCATATAAACATCCTAGAGGTCCTGGTCTTCTTCAAAGACCAATTTTAGTGCCCTAAAAGGTGGTCTCAAAGAGGCGCTTCAAAGAAGATGTAATGTCTGTTAACGATTCTTTCAACTTTATATCTTCTTCTACTTCTTCTTATTTAGTTGTTTCATTATGAAGTATTAACATCAGTATCAATCATATAATGATATGTTATTATAAGTATGAAACAACCATATTTCTCCATCTATCCATCCTATGGAAAATGAAATCACCACGCGTGCGTACGTACAGAATACTGTCTCCACGCCGTGGTGTAATCTATTTTCCACCACCAACTTACTTGGATGGGTATAATGGTGAAAGTAAGGAATATATATGATTATTGTAAAGTGATATTGATTATGTAATATTATACATACAATTTAATACAATTCCACGATCATGGGAATGATATCATCGCTCGTGCGTATGTATGGACTAGCGTCTCCACGAACGCGATGAGATTCATTTTTCATGATTAACCATTCAAGAATGATTATAAAGAATATATAATGAATAATAATGAAATATTTGACATAATAATGATACTTTATTTATGTATATATATATATGTATGTCATCTATTTAATTTCATTCAATTCAATAAGTAAACGAAAACAGTGTTCATGCGTACGTACGACCTACCGTCTCCATGAACAGTGAATTTCCTTTTTTTATAGATCTATAATATATATGTATATGATGAATATATATTATATATATAAATAATGTTTTACACTCTGGAATTATGTAAATCAGGATATTAGTAATAATATCAAGAATGACAAGTCGAAACCCATACGATAAATGAAATGATTTTACCCAAAACGCTACTTTAACATGGAATTTACAAAAGAACGGGTAATATAAAGTCACAAGTTAAACATATATGATATCATAACAATAAATATTATTATTTAATAAGTCAATGAAATTATTTAAATCCTTATACAGGAGGTGTGTATCCATACGAAGCATATCAGACCTAAGGTAAGGGATAACCATTCCAATCTCGTTCTTATCCGAGATTGTTAATTCGTAAGTATATATTGGGGCTATTGTTATCATCCATGTCCATGTTTTCTAAAAGTGTTTTTATTTATGTTTAAAGTCCTTTTTACCCATTTTTACTTTTACCCAATGGTATAGAAGGAATCTTTCTTTTATTTACCCTACAAGGTACTTTTTGACTTTTCTGATAAAAGTATGAGAAAAATATTTTTTAACATATACGGCATGAAAGGATTTTTACGGTTTTATAAAGCCTTATTTTCATGAAGCTTCCTGAAAATGATTTCATGACTATTTTCAACAAAATCCTTTTCTTTTAAAATTGCACGACATTTTTTTAAAAGAAAATTGTTTTGAAGAGAAAAGGATATTTTCCACAAGAATTAATTTCAAGTGTTTTATCAAACCCATTTTTCATTTAAGATGAAATTATTTCATATTTTTATGTTTCAAGTATAATGTCTCTATGATTTAAATGGTTTTACTTTTCATATTATGAAATGATATCCATTTATTTTATATGGGTAATGTGATGATGGTATGATGTTCATGAAACCCATTTTATATATTGGGTTTTTATGAATGATGTGTGTCTATTTTGTGGCACACGTAAGAATGATTTGATTATGAGATGGGTGGGACCTATATCTCCCTACAATGAATTGGGTAATGATTTATTTCTCATGAGATAGACATGGTTGGATCGGTATGTTAATCTGGTTCAGTATTATAGGACTGGAACGAGGATTGAACACGATTGAGAAAGGGACTTTGTCCACTAAGATGGTCTTGGCAACAATGCCTTGGAAACTATGGAAATCATTACATGTGCTTAATGGATGCCACAATTACATGTTTTATTCCCATGCTATTTTATAATGATTTATGTTCCATTATGATCTATGCCTTTTGTACTTCCATGTTTTATGTCGTTGCTCAAGATTTTGATGTTTAAACATAATGTTCATGTTTTTAAGTTCAAATGTATATTGTATATTTTATTTTATCCATGCGTACCCTTACTGAGCATTTGAGCTCACCCTTTTTATGTTTTATTTTCTCCCATGATTAAAAGAATGGTTTTAGGTAAGGAAACAAAAAGTGGAAGATCTTTATGGGAGATGTTGAAGATATTTCACCACGAATAGAAGATTACGTTCCAAGGTTCCAAAGACACTAAACTATTATGGTCCTTGTGTGTATGTTTTTGTTATGTAATAAGTATTCCGCAAAAGTAATTTAATATCTATGTACGACAAGCTTTGGGTCTCTACAATTGTTATCAAAGGAAAGGATTAGTTAACCTTTGGAAACTAGGATTCGAAAAAGTTAGTGAGATCCCAAGATATATTTCTAAGGTATGTCTAGGGATGTCCCTAAGGATAAGTATACGTATAGGATATAGTCCTAGAACTATGGTTACGATCTTAGAATTTAACCTAAGATGTTAGATATGGACTGTACTCCCCCATTATTATGTTTTTTTCCCTAGAATAATTTTTTCCTCTCACACTATTCTTTTTGGGTTTTAGACAATGGTTGGAACCCGAAGGAACCATGTTGATCAATGCAATGGACAATGCAATGATTTTCCTTCTTAACAAACAAATGTTTTGGGAGATGGACTGAAAAATATTATTGCTATCCTTATACAAGATATGAATCGTTCTGGACTTCCAAATGAGTAGAGAAGGGAACAATATACTTTTGAGTCCTTCATGAGGCAACGTCCACCTTCTTTCAGTGGGTCTTCTGATCCACTCGTTGCTGAAAAATGGATCAGTACCACTGAAAAGATATTTTTAGTTCTTCAATGTTCTGAACATGATAACATCATCTTAGTAGTATATCGTTTGGAAGGTGAAGTTGATCAATGGTGGAATCTTATCAAGAATACGGGGCCAAGAGATGAAATTGAGTCCATGGAATGGGACCAGTTCAAGAACATATTTTTCAATAATTACATACCTCGTATTCTTCGAACAAAAATGGAGAAAGAGTTTCTTGAACTAAAGAAAAAGGATGATGAATCTGTTGGTGTATACGAAAAGATTTTTACAAGGGTTGCAAGGTATGCATCTGGCTTTATCATCCAACTTGAAAGTAATGTTGATCGATTATTCAGTGGAATATAACCAAATCATCGAAGGGCATTAGCTATAAGAGACTACAGTAGCTATAAAGAAATTGAGTGTTGTGCTATCATGGTAGAAATGGTAGTTGGTGTTACTTATCCATCTCATGGTTTTGACAAGAAATGAAAGATAGAGTTCAAGGAGAAATCTCATAATAATGGTGAAAAGAAGATGAATGTTTACTTATGCTAAATGTGTGGAAAGAAGCATGATGGAGATTGTCTTAAAGGGACTAGAAAATGTTTTAAGTGTGGAAAAGAAGGTCATCAAGCAGCTGAGTGTTGATGTAATGGAAAAAGGGTTGCTATTGATGTGAATAAAGAAAAGACTGTAGAGAACGCACCACCAACACTTCAATGCTTCAAGTACAAGGAAATGTGGCATTATTCTAATAAATGCCCTAATCCAAGGGTTAGGGATGATCGACATGAGAAATCACCTCAGGCAAAGGACAAAGGAAGTCACATGTGATCACTATTGGTGATGTTGAATATGACAACGATGTGGTGTAATGATTTAGTGTTTATGTAATGGGATTCCAAAAAAATGTTGTATATAGTATCGTGGAATATTGGAATATTTATGTATTGGTCTATTGTGGTTTTCAATAATTTCATGGTACCGGTAACCACGAAAAGTGATTGTGATATTTTTGGAAAAAAGATGATATGCACATAATGAAGGGATAAGGAGAAAATGAAATGTTTGATAGTATTCATGAGCTCATGTCTAATATATGGAAATAGTTATATCATTGTTTGAGTATATAGAATTTTGGGATTTTGTTATGTGGAAAGAGTTAACTTTTGACAGCACTCATTTTTTCACTAATATTCAATGGGTATTCATTTTTTAAGAGAATACATGATTAAGGCCTTCGAATGTTTGGAATGTGACCAACAAGACATATCTTATGATATATGGGGATCAACGATGGTATTAACATGCTTGTTATATGAAATCTCTGGTAATCGTTTTCACTATAATATGAAAGTGGATTGTAGTATTACAGATAATCCTAAAGATTGGAATGGATTATGTTGGAAATTAGTTAGTATGGTTTAAGGATAGAAGTTTTTTCGATATTATTGATGGGATGTTATAGTAATTTAGTTTTAGGAAAAGGACAACCTGCAGGATGGGCGACAACCCATCTCGTCAGACAAGGCTATGGGAATCGAACCCACAACCGAAGTGCGACTGACCTTTATCGCCTACCACTAGCCTACATGAAGTCCCTGGTTAGTATAAACTAGTTTTATTTTATTAAGCGGTATGATATATGAATTATAAGTTCATTTTTGGAATCTTATATGATTAACCTCACCATAGATGGACTTATGTATATTTGATATCTTTTTCTAACCTTTTTTTTGAAATAGATGGAATGACCGATAATTCTATCACATGATCTGTTAACACTTCACGAATAACAAATTCATCTTCATTTATTTAAAGATGAAGTGGAAATTGTTCAAAGCACGAACAATAGTGAGATTGTGCCAAAATAAAGAAAGTATATCTTCTAATTCAAAATTTTCAACTTTAGGGAAATGATATTGAAAACCAAAAATGTTGCCCTAGTTCTCTTATATCCTTCGAATCAAATGTTACCTTAGATCATCACAAATTTATGGCTTTGGGATTGGTGGCTTTTTCATAGCCATGTTCTCTACCACTCCCCATCAGAACATGATTGTTAGATTTCTCCTCCATATCCATATTTTCACCTATGTTCTCCTGTGTGGAATCCCAGTGATGAGTTATTTGGGTATCCGTTATGTTTCTAACTTTCCTTTTTAAATGAATATTTAGTAATACTTTTTACGATGTGGGTTTCTATGAAAGAAACTCTTGTGTAATAAACCATTTATAGCCCCGACGAATTTCGAGGGAAAAAATCATTTTAAGGGGGGTAGAATGTAACACCCCGAGATTTTATGAAAAATATTCTTTTTAATGTCTTGTGTTGTACGCTACAACAAAATTAGCTTGTGATATAAGAAACATCGTATTTTCTTGCAGTATACGCAACACTATTCTCGGCTTGTTTACACACAATTTCAAGTTCGCTTTGTAGAAACTATTCTACACAACATTATGTATAGATTTTGTTTAATGTATAAATGAAATATGTTTTGATTATGTTATACGCAACATCAAACAGAGATTTCACTACACGCAGCCCTGACTTGTCTTGCATTAAACGCAATAAAGACCTTCCTCGATTGCGTGTGTAGTACGCAATATCGAGTTTTAGGAAACGAGATATTATTATAATATTATTATCAAGTAGCCGTTATGAATAGTAATTCCCACTTTTTGAAATTTTATAAATTTTATCTTTCAAAATGGACTTCATTTTTGGATTCGGAATATCTAAATTATCTTAGGGTGAAATTTTGTTATTTTTCGGATAACATTCATATTCTGATGAATAGTGAAAATTACTAAATTTTAATTAAAAACATCTTTTGTAATAGAAATAATTAATAGTGATAAATTATTAAATTGAGTGGTTTTAAAGTATATTTAGAATATATTTTTACCATTTAATACAATTCTGGTCATTGGATATAATTTCACATTCAAACCAGACATAAACAAGTGTCAATCTTTTGATAGTTATTATCTCTTAAAAACACGCTATTTTTTTTGAAGGGAATTATTTTCCAAATTAATTAATGAAACTGATATGTTTTGAATTTGAAAAAATAGACATCATTTTTCAATTCATAATATCAAATATAACATAGGCCTAATTTTTTGTATTTTTCTGGAAACTTTCATTTTTTGTTGAATAGTGAAACCACTAAGTGGTAGTTAAAAAGATGAATTTTTCATAAAACGTATTTTTACAGCTTCTGTGGGTGGAATTTCGAAAATCAGAGAGACACAGTTAATATCAAGGACGAAAACATGGTTCAATGAGATGATAATATTTTTTGGTGAATAGTAACATTTTACTTTTATTTACAACAGTTAAAAGTAAATAGGATAAATAAGGGTAAAAATGATATTATTATTACCCTAACACATGTCCTAATTGAATTGGATAAGTGTAATTCGACCAGAAACAACCTTAGGAATAAAATATGACCATTTAGGAACACTTGGATTAGATTAGGACATTTAATATTAATTTATTAAAAGAAGGGTTAAAATAGTTAAAATCAATGTTTAATAAGTAAATCATTTTTAATATAAGGTTATGCATAATATAAATTAAACTATAAATATTCATTAGAAAGATAAAGAGATTTAATACATAATGGTATTTTATTTATAATTTTTAGACATTAAATAATTTACTTTATTTATGACACAAAGATGATGCAGTAATTATCTTATTAATGAAATATTGACATAATTGATGTTATAAATACCCAAATAAATGTTATTTGAGACTTTTTATGAATTACAATAATTTTATAGGTTAATATGATATGTTTTTATTTATTTATTTAAATATTTTAGATCTAATCATTCTATTATGATTTTCACAAAAATCAATTACCAAATAATTTCAAAATTGATGTAAAACAGTTTTTAAAACAAATATTATATTATTAATTGTTATTTTATTCCAAAAAATCTAAGGTTCAGACAAATTAATTAGATAGGGTTATATATATCAATAATAAACAACTTGGGGGTCGTTTTTCTTGTTATAGTATGTTTATTAACCTTATAGTGTAAGAAAAGCAGAAGACACGGTAAAAGTAAAATTATCTAACTTAAAGTTAAATCTAAATGATAAGGTTAAAATAGAAACCTAAACTTGTCTAAATTCTATTGTATTAGAGTATTTAGACCCATACACACCTTATCTTAGAAATAACTCAATTTGGAGCTATTAAAAACCGAATATGACTTTATAATAAAATAATATTTTTAGTTATTCCAAAGGTTCCCTCTTCTCCCTTATAAAAGGGCACCTCCTCCCTCTCTTCCTCACACCACATTGAGCCTTAAACCTCGGCCAAACCCTGCCAAATTCTCTTATTCACTTCCCTAGAAACATCCTAGAGGTCCTGGTATTATTCAAAGACTAATTTTAGTGCCCTATGTGGAGGTCTCCAAGAGGCGCTTCAAAGAAGAGTTAATGTCCGTTGGCGATTTTTTCAACTTTATTTCTTCTTCCACTTATTCTTGTTTAGTTGTTTAATTATGAAGTAATAAAATAAGTATCAATCATATAATGTTTTGTTATTATAAGTATGAAGCAACCATATTTCACCATCTATACATCCTACGGGAAATGAAACCATCGCGCGTGCGTACGTACAGAATACCGTCTCCACACAGTGGTGTAATCTATTTCCCACCACCGCCTTACTTGGATGGGTATAATGGTGAAAGAAATGAATATATATGACTATTGTAAAGTGATATTGATTCTATAATTTTATACATACACTTTAATAAAATTCCACAATCATGGTAATGATATCATCGCTCGTACGTACGTACGGACTACCGTCTCCATGAACGCGATGAGATTCATTTTCCATGATTAACCATTCAAGAATGATTATAAAGTATATATAATGAATAATAATGAAATATATGACATAATAATGCTACTGTATTTATGTATATATATATTTATGTCATCTAATTAATTTCATTCAATTAAATAAGGAAACGAAAATAGCGTTCATGCATACGTACGGCATACCATCTCCATGAACGGTGTATTTCCTTTCTTTTTATAGATCTATAATATATATGTAAATGATGAATATATATTATATATATAAATCATGTTTTACACTCTTTAATTATGTAAATCAGGATATAAGTAATAATAGGAAGAACGACAAGTCGAAACACATACGATAAATGAAATGATTTTACCAAAAACGCTACTTTAACATGGAATTTACAAATGAACGGGTAATATAAAGTCATAAGTGAAACATATATGATATCATAACAATGAATATGATTATTTGATAAGTCAATGACATTATTTAAATCACTATACAGGAGGTTTGTATCCATACGAAGAATATCAGACCTAAGGTAAGGGATAACCTTTCCAATCTCGTTCTTATTCGAGATTGTTAATTCGTATGTATTTATTAGAGCTATTGTTATCATCCATGTACATGTTTTCTAAAAGTGTTTTTATGTATGTTTAAAGTCCTTTTTACCCATTTTGAATTTTACCCAATGGTATGGAAGGAATCTTTCTTTTATTTACCCTATAAGATACTTTTTGACTTTTTCGTCAAAAGTACGAGAAGAATGTATTTTTAACGTATAAGGCATGAAAGGATTTTTACGGTTTTATAAAGCCTTATTTTCATGAAGCTTCCTCCAAAATATTTTTTAATAACTATTTTCAACAAAATCATTTTCTTTTAAAATTGCACGACATTTTGTGAAAATAAAATGATTTTGAAGAAAACATGATATTTTCCTCAAGAAATCATTTCAAGTGTTTTATCAAAACCATTTTTCATCTAAGATGAAATTATTTCATATGTGTATGTTTCAAGTATAATGTATCTATGATTTACATGGTTTCACTTTTCTTATTATGAAATGATATCCATTTCTTTTATATGGATTATGTGTTGATGGGATGATGTTTATGAAACCCATTTTATTTATTGGGTTTTTATGAATGATGTATGTTTATTTTGTGGCACAAGTAAGAATTATTTAATTATAAGATGGGTGGGACCTATATCTCTCCCTCCAATGAATTGGGTAAATATTTATATCTCCTGATATAGACATGGCTGGATTGGTATGTTTATCTAGTTCAGTATTACAGGACTGGAACGAGGAGTGAACTCGATTCAGAAAGGGACTTTGTCCACTAAGATGGTCTTGGCAGCAATGCCTTGGCTACTATGGAAATCATTACATGTGCTTAATGGATTCCACAAGTAAATGTTTTATTCCAATGCTATTTTATAATTATTTATGTTCCATTATGATCTATGCCTTATGTACTTCCATATTTTATGTCATTTCTCATGATTTTGATGTTTAAACATTATGTTCATGTTTTTATGTTCAAATGTATATGGTATGTTTTATTTTATCCATGCTTACCCTTACTGAGAATTTGAGCTCACCCTTTTTATGTTTTATTATCCCCCAGGATTAAAAGAAAGGATTTAGTTAAGGAAACAAAAAGTGGAAGATCTTTATGGGAGATGTTGAAGATCTTTCACCACGATTAGAAGA
Organism: Viscum album; assembly: GCA_963277665.1. Taxonomy (NCBI): domain Eukaryota; kingdom Viridiplantae; phylum Streptophyta; class Magnoliopsida; order Santalales; family Viscaceae; genus Viscum; species Viscum album. The sequence continues at coordinate 1,767,150,883 of OY728120.1, forward strand.
TTACGTTCCAAGTTTCCAAAGACACTAACCTATTACGGTCCTTGTGTGTATTGGTTTTGTTATGTACTAAGTATTTCGCAAAATTAATGTAATATCTATGTACAACAATCTTCAGGTATCTACATGTACTAAACATCTAGTTCGTTGATGCTCTTCCTTCACCAGCTGACAGGTGAATCATCTTGTCAAAAACCCTTCTATCCGCCTTTTCATGCATAGGAACCAAAAATAATGTCATAGTTCATGGTAAATTTTTTTACAATTAGATGCACCACCAACTTAGAAGAGTTAAATTACCACAAAAGCTCCTCTCACATTCTTGATGGCATAACAACTCCATTCTTCACAGAGATTATCTCATCTTCATCTATCTACTTGTTTGAAGATGTCTCCTAACCTTCAATGATTAACCACAAGGATAATCACTTTGGATGCTCATAAATTCTATCACTGGTCCTTATCTAAAGTGTTGAGTCCACTGAAACTTAAACTAGAGTCATCTTCTCCTAACTCCCTTGAACCACCACATAAATTTCAGGCTGCAAGGTCTTCATCTTCCACTCTTCACTCAACTATGAACCATCTAAATATGATTTTTTTATCAAGGGATCTTCAAAACTATTTCTTATATAGGGAATATATTCCTATTAAAAATAGAAATAATACATATACTCAACACAACTATACTTCTAAAGATTTAAATCACATTGTGAAAATATATAATTCAAGATTTTGTGATCACTATAGATTGTAAAATTTTCTCCCAATAGATTGTTTCACCAAATCATAAGAGCATAAACCCCTAGAGCCAACTCGAGGTTTTGCGTAGGGTAATAAATTTCATGATGCCTCAAAAACTAAGACCCAAAATTCATAACATGATCTCCTGACATCAACACAATTCCATGTCCGATCCCAAAAGAATCACAATAAAGTGTATAATCCTCTCCGCACTAATGTAGGATCAAAATTGGTGCTGATGTTAAGTTCTTCTTCAACCCCAGGAATTCTCTCTCACAAGACTCTAACCATTAAAACATTACTCACTTTTTGGGAAATCCCAAAAGTGGGATTTCCAAATGGGAAATGTGTAGGATGAATCTCCTATAATATCCAGTTAATTCAAGAAAGCATCAGATGTATAATAAATTCTTGTTCTTCCCAAAAGAAACTAGTACCAAAACCTTATCTAGTTTCTCTAACTCAAATTACTCAAATAGGATTTTCCCTAAGAATTGTACTTATACAATAAAAAACGAACACTTTGATACCATGGTTTACAACCAATTATCTCATAGTGTACTCTAGGAAATTTCATGAAGTTGGGAATGATCGTCCTGTGACTTGGAATACACCAAGAGGTCTTCTACATATTCTACCACTAAAAGATCCAGATATTGATGAAATATTGTGTTCATCATGTAATTAAAAAAATCATAAGGGCCACACCATCTTCTTAATGTAGTCTTTAGTATACTAGAAGACTATAATCCCAAATGATGATACCCTAATCACCAATAAATCTTTTAGAAAATAGATAATCTCTTAAATTTTTCAAATAGATCAAAATTATGTGGATGTTTATATCATTTAATCAAAGAAAATTTGTTCAACATTAGGTAATAGACACACAAATAAAAATTCCAATAAGCCTTCTTTGAAATAAATATCTGTGATCCCCAATGTGATTTACATGGATGGATAAATCCCTTATCCTAAAAATCCACCAACTAAATCTTATGATCATAAATCTCATTAGGTACCGTTTTTTATGGTGGAATTAATACTGACTCAGAACCTGAAATGAGATAAATAGTTAATTCAACATCGCTCTCAAGTGGTATCCCTAAGAAGCCTTCATGAATGTCATCTTGAAACTGTTAAACTAGTGTTGGAATAACATCTTGCCTAACACCATCATCATCAAACATAATAAGAGAAACATTGGCTATGAGCTCTCATAATTACTGATTAACTGGCCTTACTCAGCCTTCCTAGATATCCCACTCTCTATGATGAATGTACTGGTCCTCCTTAGTAAATGTAAATGTAATCCTCCAATGGTAACACTCGACGTGGGATCAGAATGCGACTACCCAATCAATAACCATAATTTGGTCAAATCACATCATATTGAGGACATTGATATTACATAGGATATGATATTCCCCAATCACGAGCGATCCTTCCTTGCATAGATAGATTTATCTAGACCACACCCCCTATGGTGTATCTATAGTCATTACACCACTCAGAAACTCAAACACCTAGCACAAAATATATCCATGTTGTGTAGATATAATGAAATTTGAGTCCAACTATAAAACAAGGCACTGTCTAAATTAGAAGATACTAGAATAGTAACTCTCATTATCGATGGTCAATCGTTTATATTCCCAAGTGTAGGATTTACTGAATGAAACTATGTTTTCCCTCTTCCCTGTGATGTTTTATTACTCCCCTATGTAGCACCACTCTACTGATGTGGGTACTTCTTACCAAAAGAACCATGTCAACAATATATACCCCCTCAGCCAATAGAACTCCATATTCTAGCCCAGTTTAGTGTAGAAGAACCGCTTTCAAGGCTCTGACACAACCACATTTCCCTTTTAGTACCAGTCTGTCACTATGACTAGTATAATTTTTATAGATTTCCAATATTTTCGAAATATTAAAATTCCACTAGAGGTTAGGAATGATGTCGAAGATAGTGTACCAACCTACTACACTGATGATAGGATAGCCTACTATGGTCTTGTATAACTGAACCTCATGTATTGCGTACTCTTCATTCCACTTACATTGCTAATGTTTTTATAATGGCTCTTCGTTCTCTCGAATGTTGCACCTCATGATAATACAGTAATAACTACATGTCCATCAATAGAACCCTCTCTCAAGTTACCTTCAACTAAGAGAACTAGATCCACCACATCCGTAAAAATCATGAGCCCGACAATATTCACCTAGGATATAATATCAAACTTCTGTCGAACCTGTAAATGATTCACCGTAGATGTCTCATATGCTACTAATGGTGGGGAAATGTGTTGCAGATCGATGTATCATCCAACATAATACATCACCGACATGCCCCCCTATAGAAGATGCATGAAATCCACATATTACTCTTTTCTCAACGTCATTAGATAATAGTGTTCCATGAACCTCTCCCAGATGACATTCCATAACAAGCAATTAGTTTTTCTATTTTGTACCTAAATGTCCCACTAGTGATTCATTGGTCCCTATATAACATTAGAATCCAACATGTACCTCATCTCATACAGATTCTCCAAATGGTCTTGTATTATCACCATGAATCAAACAAGAATTCATCTCTATCAGGTCTACCCTCTCCTATAAAAGTCATAGGGTGCTGCAACTGAAACTCCCTTATCCACTCAAACGTACTTTTCAAAACCCAACTTTGGTCATATTCAATGAATTTCACGATGCGAGGGAAATTCGCTCAATACGTATCCCCTTCAGATTCATCTACCACAATTGGTTCCTCATGTTCCCTTACTAGAAAAACATTCCTAGGTATGCCTCTCGGGCATCCACTCAACATGCTCCATGGAGGCATACTCTCTATAAATAAAATCACACATCTAAGGTCTCATATCACAGCCTTATAAAATTTACAAAGAATAAATACTCAAATGAATCTTTTTTACCCCATCTAACCACACAGTCAAAACTGAGGAACTATCACTACCCTTTACCATCCTACAACTAGGTTATGGTTAACAAGGGTAAACATACTATCATTATCATGATTCTCCTGTTGAGACCAAATGATTTTCATTTTTCATCATTTTAAAAATATTTTTCAATTCATGTTAGAATTTTTTTTCATAATAATTTCCCAACAATGAAAATAGTTCATGATCAACAACTGACCCATGACCCATTTTCCAATGCATTCCTAAAATGATGCATGTCCCAATAAACCTAAATGACTTGAATGATACATGTAGACTCAACTCTCGTTCCATTATGTGCCACAAATCAATACTCAAAAAATATTTGAAATAGTAATCATATCAAACCCTAAGTTCATCACCTAAGGGGAAATAATATTCAACATTAACAATAAATATTATTAACAAAAATCTCACCATGAGTACATGGGGTTTCCCATATACATGGGTTTGCAGCTCCCATGCATGAGCACATTATGTAACACCTGAGACTACTATGAGAAATATTCTGTTTTTATGATATATAAATCATCAAAGGAATCTTTCACTACACACATCACTTGCTTGAATTTCTTTACGCGCAATCATGACCTTCCTCGATAGCTTGCGTCGTACGCAATACCAAGTTTCACTAAACAACAATATGCTATTAAAATATTATTAAAACTAGCCATTATGAATAGTAATAACCACTTTTTGAAATTTTATAAATTTTATTTTTCAAAATTGACTTCATTTTTTGATTCGGATTATCGAAATTAGCCTAGGGTGAAATTTTGGTATTTTTCTGAAAACATCCAAATTTTGATGAATAGTGAAACCACTAAGTGGTAGTTAAAAAACTGAATTTTTCATAAAACATAATTTTACCGCTTCTGTGAGTGGAATCTCAAAAATCCGAGAGACACAGTTGATGTCAGTAAGTATAATGTGGTTCAATGAGATGAAAATAATTTTTGGTGAATAGTAACTTTTTACTTTTATTTACCACGGTTAAAAGTAAATAGGATAAATAAGGGTACAAATGATATTATTATTACCCTAACACAATTCGTAATTCTATTAGATAAGTGTAATTCGACCAGAAACAACCTTAGGAATAAAATATGACCATTTAGTAACACATGGATTAGATTAGGACATTTAATATTAATTTATTTAAAGAAGGGTTGAAATAGTTAAAATCAATGTTTAATAAGTAAATCATTTTTAATATAAGGTTATACATAATATAAATTCGACTATAAATATTCATTAGAAAGATAAAAATATTTAATACCTAATTAAAGATTATTTGTAATTTTTAGACTTTACATAATTTAATTTATTTATGACACAAAGATGATGTAGTAATTATCTTATTAATGAAATATTGACATAATTGATGTTATAAATACCAAAATAATTATAATTTGAGACTTTTTATGAATTCCACTAATTTTCTAGGTTAATATGACATGTTAGTATTGATTTAATTAACTTTGTTTGAACTAATCATTCTGTTATTATTTTCACAAAAATCAATTAATAAATAATGTTAAAATTGACATAAAATAGTTTTAAAAAAATATTATATTAGTTATTGTTATTTAATTCCTAAAAATATAAGGTTTGGACAAATGACATAGATAAGGTTATATATATTAATAATAAACAACTTTCAGTTCGTTTGGCTGATTATAGTAATTTTATTAACCTTATAGTATAAGAACACAAGAAGACACGGTAAAAGTAAAATTATTTTACTTAATGTTAAATCTAAATGATAAGGTTAAAATAGGAAAAAAATCTTGTCTAAATTTTATAGAATGAGAGGATTTCGACCCATCCCCATCTTAGATTCTAAATAAATCAACTTGGATCTATTTAAAACCGAATTTTACTTTATAATAAAATAATAGTTTTCGTTATTCCAAAGGTGCCCCTCTCCTCCCTTATAAAAGGGCACCTCCTCCCCCTCTTCCTCACAGCACTTAGAGCCTTCAAGCTCGGCCAAACCCTGCCAATTTCTACTCTCCACTTCCCTAGAGACTTCCTAGAGGTCCTGGTCTTCTTAAAAGACCAATTTTAGTGCCCTAAAAGGAGATCTCAAAGAGGCACTTCAAAGAAGAGGTAATGTCTGTTACCAATTCTTTCAACTTTATTTCTTCTTCCACATCTTCTTCTTTAGTTGTTTCATTACGAAGTAATAACCTCAGTATCACTAATATATGGAGATGTTATTATAAGTATGAAAAAACCCTATTTCTCCATCTATCCATCCTACGGAAAACGAAATCACCGCGCGTGCGTACGTACGGAATACCGTCTCCACACCGTGGTGTAATCTATTTTCCACCACCACCTTACTTGGATGGGTATAATGGTGTAAATAATGACTATATATGACTATTATAAAGTGATATTGATTAGGAAATAGTATACATACACTCCAATACAATTCCACGATCATGGGAATGATATCATCGCTCGTGCGTACGTATGGAATACCGTCTCCACGATGTGATGTGACTCGTTCTACATGATCTTCATTGCATAATGATTATATAAATGAATTGAGTGAATAAATATGATATATATTACACTAATACAATTCTGTAAATGAGGTATCTATAACCTAAAAAAAAGTATAACAATTTATTCAACAAAACATGCATAAGAACAAAAAGTAATAAACACCCAAATAAACATGTAGTAATGAAATATTACTAATAAGAAGCTAAGAATATGACCATATATGATATCATAAAAATAATTATTATTCTGGAATAAGTCAATAACATTATTTAAATCATTATACAGGAGGTTCAGACACTTACGAAGCAAATCAGACCTAAGGTAAGGGAAAATATCACAATCTCATTTTTATCTGAGATTGTTTATACTTTGGTATTTACTGGGGTGTATTTTATCATCCACATCAATGTTTCCTCAATATGTAATATTTATATCCTTCTACAATATTTTATATCAAATTTTACCCTTCAATGAGTTTTTAGTGAAAGATATGAAAGGAATCTTTTGTTTTTTTTCGTACGAGGTACTTTTTGACTTTTTCAGAAAAAGTACGGGAAGACTGTTTTTTTACTTATACAACATGAATGGATTTTTAAATAATTATTTCCAAGAAGCTTCCTTTACAAGTTTTCAAGTTTATTTTTAATCAACTTCTTTTAGTTTAAAATTGTATGACAGGTTAAGAATGGAAAAATGTTTTCAAAGTAGAAAGGATATTTTCCTCAAGAATGGAGTTCAAATGTTTTATCAAAATTATTTTCCATCTAAGATAATATAGGGTTCTGTTTCTATCCCTATTATTACATTGATTTGATTCTATTGTGATGGAATTATTTTTATGAATTCCTTTATCTTATATGAATTCTCTTATGATGTCATGATTTTTATGATTCCCATTTTTATTACATGGGTAAAGCAATGATGTATGGTTTATAATTTTGTGGCACACATAAGAATGGTATCATTATGAGATGGGTGGGACCTATATCTCCCTCCAATGCATTGGGTAATGATTTAATATCTCATGAGATAGACATGGATGGAACGGAAGGTTAAATCGATTCAGTGAAACAGGACTAAAAAGAGGAGTGAACTCGGTTTAGAAATGGACATTGTCCACTAAGATAGTCTTGGAAATGAGCCGTGACTAATAATAAATGATTCTCTATGATTATGAGTGTATGCCACAATGTTTCATGTTTTAATTTATGATTATTGGGATTAAATTTCACTACAATTATTTATCCCATGTTATGAGATTATGATTTCTTTTGCAGGTTAAGATTTCCAAAAGTTATGTTCTTATGTATATGAGGTGATTGATATTTCTTTTGTTTACCCTTACTGAGCATTTGAGCTAACCCTTTTGTATGTTTTCATTCCCCAGGTCAGGAAGAAGGTTATTAAGTAAGATATACCAAAAGGGACAATAGATATGATGAAATAAATGGGAGACAGTGTAGACGCTTTATGAACCAGTTGTTTATGTTTCCATGTTTCTAAAGACACTATACCTATACAGTCCTTTCCTAGTTTTGTTATATGTTGTAATAAGTGTGCTTCAATTCTTAAGTAATAACAATGTATGTAAAGTATGGGTCTCTACACATTACCAGGCCCCGACTCTACCTTTTATGCTGTATGACATTCACAAAATAGCAAGGCAAAAGATGAAGAATGAAAACATGACCTTTTATACCATTTTATAATGCCTCAGATCTGTTTCCTCCTGATGGTTCCCCGATCCATTTCTCCCCATGACCTCAAGTGCATCTCCCCATCTACTAGAGGATACAGACTAGAAGTGAGGGTCTAGTAAGCCATTCATGGGTTCACTTTATCCTATATTATCAATGTAAAACACTAGTGGCTGTAAATAAACAATAGTGGGATAATAAATAATCATAAAAATACTAATGTCACAGGATTAACAAACATGATATACAATAGTCAACAAAAATGTGAAAACATGCAATGCTAATATAAATGTAAAGGTCCTATAATGAAGTTGAAAATAAAGAAACTAAGACTACACAAATGGGTCCCAAAACATGTTTGGTTCTCCCCTCCATGATCCATACACAATCATACACCTATCCCAAGACATTTTCCTATATCCAGTCTAACAAAAATATAATCTATTCATGTACTGATTAGTTGATAGAATAGGGTGTGAGTGAAACTCAGTTGGTCACCACCAATGGTACCTCACACTCGTCCAGTACAAATGATAGTGTATGTTGTTCTATATGAAATAAGTACAATTCAGTAATAACCAGTTATTACATCATCATTTATTTTTATCTAACTGCATTAACTCCATGGTTCCCAAGGGGACCCGTACCATAATACTTACTTCATCTCATACGAGATCCAGAAGCATTCTTGATGTAATATCATATATTAATACCTTATTCTTAACAAATATGAAATTATTCAAAGGTTATATCATATCTCAGTACATTATTCAAGTCATTCCAAAGTTCAAATATTCTCGTGTGAAGCCATATCTCAGAGTTCCATTATTTCCATTTTTTAAATTCACATTTATAAACCACATTGCCAATGTTACCAATATCACAAATGTAAGAAATAATACCATGTTACCTTTCATACTCTTCAAGATAATGACCATATTTCCATTATTAAAACTCATAACCATGATTACCATGTTACCATGTATACTTATTTATTTAGAATGACCATGTTCCAAATCTCTTTACTCATAATTATGATAACCATGTTACAATTTCTACTTCCCATTTAGAATGAGAATGTTCCCCTGATTTATAACCTAATTAATTTTCCAATTAGTTATCCACTCAAATAAAATTACTAATTCAACAATTATTTAAATGCAACGATTTTATTATTTAAATAAACAATTAAAAAAGTGCTTCAAACCATCAATTAACTCATCACTAAATTATTAAATATCACAATTCATATTCTAGAATTAATTTTAACGAATTTATAATTTAATTTTAATATAAATGTTTCATAATTAGACCCATAATTAATTATCTACATCATTTTATCAAAGGTACATAATTAAAACACAATTAATTATCTAAACATAGAAATTTCAATATTTCATAATTAATATCCCAATTATAAATCTAGATTAAAACTCCAACCTATTATAATCAATTTAAATAAATTAATTATCTAACCTGGAAACCCTTTAGTCTCGTGATTAATTCCAAAATTAAGATAATATTTCAAAAAAAAAATTTATAAATCTATAAGGAAAAAAAATAACCCAATTTTAGAAAGTCAATTCCAAAAGGATGCCTAAAATACTACCACTATTCATATTAATATCGAATAAACGACTATGGGAATTATATTTTGACCACCTAATTCCACTCATAGATGGATTTTTTCCAAATCGAAATCGCCAAAATCTAAGAAGCATAATGAAATAGATTTGTGATTTCAGATCTAAAGCCTTAAATCTAGATATCAAAAAATCATGATTTAATCAATATAGACATGGATCTAAAATCTTAGATATATATCTCTCAAAAATGATGTATATTTAAATAAATTGGTGATAAAATTCACTAAATGATCAAGATAATAAGAAGGAATGATCGTGATTGGCTTTGGGATGAAATACACTTACCAGGAGAAGAGAAGATCTTCATTAAGGGAATTGAATCAAGAAGAACAAAGGTCTAATAACCTTGGAACCCCTCTATAATGCACTGAGATAATGAAAAATAAGTGAATCCCAATCCATGGTTGATATGGGGATTTTCAGGGTTCAATGGATTTTTAAAAGGAAATTTGGATGAGATAAAACTGCGTGTATTGTATTCCCTGGTAGGTGTGCATTATTAAAGAAAATGTGCACTAACTGTGATAACCTCTCTATTTGGGGCTGCCCATTTACCAGGATTTAGGTTCAAAGTTTTTGATACTGTGCACAAATAGTTCATAACTCCATACCCTTAATCTTTCTTAAAACCCCACCCAAAATCACCCCAAAACATAACTCCAAGAAAAGGCACTTAAAACAACAAAAAGTACCTAAAACCATCCCAAGATGACTATAAAGAAGGGTAGGATCATAAAAGGATTAAAAAATTTAATATAGAATCTAATGCACACAACACTGAGTCTCGACGATGAAACAATTTTTTGTTATAGCTTAATTAATATATATATATATATGCTATCTATTAAAGATAAATTTTCCACTTATGGGTTATAAATTTCTAAAAATGGATATATAAATTTGAAATCAGTAAGATATTTAGAGTCTGATCCGATCAACACTATTTTTTATGAATAGTTACACAGTTCTTTGGAATAGTAATGTACCCTTTGGAATAGTAACATGAACATTATGAATAGTAATAATACCCTTATGAATTGTAAATAAAAAAAAGAATATTATACTCTTCCTTGAGATTTTAAATAAAATTTATGCACGTTATTAATGATTCTATAATATAATTATAACATATTACAATTATATGAATATTTTAGAAATTAATAATTAACTATTCGTAAATTATTGAGTAATAAATATTTAATAAACATTTTATATTTAATTAATTTATTTAAAATAAAAAATACTTTCATAAAATGTATTCATAGATAAATATTTTATTCTCATATGATTTTAGGATAATCTAGTATGTCCATTGATAAATTATTAGGGTGTTACACAATCAATTTTACCTTTAAAAAATATATAATTCGAGTAAATTATGATTTTATTTACCAATTAATTTCTCATATTTTAAAAATTAATTTCATAAAATATATTTTATTTTCAAATTATACATGTTGAAAAATAGTTAGACTGAATTTTTGGGATTTTTCTAAAATAGTTATATTTTTAGAGAATTGAAAAATATGATAATTTATAGTATAAAAATATTACAAATTAGAAAAACTATTACATGAATAATAGATGATGTAAGCACCATTTGATTAAAATAAAATATACTTATTACATTATTTACTCAAAATAATCAATAATATTTCTTTTCTTGAGAAAAATATTATAATAATGAACAATATAATGAGAAATTACCCCTCATGTCTACAACAAAAATCATCCCTCACCCACACTTCTCATCACAACTTCTAAGTTTTGATCCTTTCAAAATTTAAACCTAACACTATTTACCATATCCACCCAATGGAAAAATTCTATTGGTCTTGATCAAAAGACCAAAATAAATCCCCATAATGAGATTCTCAAGGAGGAGTATTAAAGTGGTAAAATCGTTTATCATTTCTTTTTTATTTTATTTTCAAGATGTTTCTTCTATTAATATATCATCAGCCCCCTATCAAAATGAAAATGATTACTATAGTATCATTTATATTCTATAATTATATAATTTTAATGGAATAACCGTAATCAATCTTCTTATGCTCTCTCTCTCTCTCTCTTTTAAAAAATTTTAGAAATATTCATCTGGGAGGGGCCAATTTACAATCGTTGGGGATGATGAACATTCCTTCTTCAATTTATTCTTCAATGATGGAAATGATATTATTTTTTGTGGTGAAACTAGACTATAATATATGTATTATAACATATTTAATGTTCTGGAACCATTATATATACATAACAATAATTCATATGACAGAACTAGTTCGAGGTGATTGAAATATCAACTCAATAATCTAAACGATTATCACTAAATGTAATATCTAATGATTCATACACATACCATAAAAAATATATATATATATACATTTAAACTATATTATTTTCATTAAAATGATGAAATTATAATTATATATAATTATAACCATTTTACATGAACTCCATTACTCATAAAAAATTTAACAGATCAGGAAAACCAAGAAAATGAATGCTCCCAAACAAAGAAATTAAACTCTATAACTCATCAATACAGACATAAATGAACATAATAAAACTATAAAGATAAAAATGTGTATATAAAGTATCGTAATTAATTTATTAACAGTTTTAATTTAATTATCTAGGTTGATAAGGTCAACTGTAGAACTCATTCAGACATTATGTAAGGGTTTCAACCAGAGCATTCATTTTCCCATCAAGTTATTATTTCATTACACTTAACTGAATTTAATGATAATTTAATTTATTTTAATTATTATATATTCTATATATATTTTCCAAACTCATATATCTAGATCATTTCATTATTTTTTAATGTAATTACATGTTTAACAAGGCTCACATCATTATTCTTCCAGATATGCATGCCCAATTAAAGGGATTATCTCTATTTCATAACCATTTTCAAGTACCATCCATAAATTGTTTTTATAAAACATTATTTTAGTAAAAGAACTTATTTGTTAAAGAAAAATTTTATTTTTTAATTTCTTTTTTATATAATAAACACTGAAATATTCAAATGACTTTTCCAAATGAACTCTTCTTTTCAATGTAAAAGGTGTATATCTCAAAATAATTCCTTGATAAATTTGTGAGAATATTTTATTTATTCAAAAATGATTGTGAATTTTATTCCCTATTAATATAGGTAACTTATGATTTCCATCAACCATATTTTATTAAATGGTTTATGATTATTTTGAATGCGGATTTCCTATCTTGATACAATTCACCATAGTACTAAGAATGGTTCATGATTATGTTTACATATTAGGGATATATATTTTCATATAATATATATATATATTACATGTTTAAACCCATTTATATTTGTAATTAATTGGAATTTATAAGTGGAATTTGGGTCCCTCTATATCCCCATGATGCATCAGTGGGACTTAATGGACAAAACAGAATTGGGTTTTGGTTAAGGCCTTACCCTTGAAATTTCAAACGTCTTGGTTGAGGCCAGGACAATCTGTTTGGGAAGTCTAGAATTATGAATTACATCATTATGGTAATTGAAATTGACAAACCATGTGATTAATTGACTAGTAGAATATCTGTGGGTATGCTTAATTATATTATGATAATTTATATGGATTTATGTAATCAACATTCATTCCTCCAATAATATTCTCATGTTTATTTTTAAACAATTTTTTTTAGTTATTAACCATGCCTAATGTTTATGTTTGTGATTACTATCACTGTATTACATACCCTTACTGATAATTATAGGTCCACCTTTATTATGTTTAATTTCTCCCTAGGATGTGAAGATAAATATTATTATGAATGTCTTCTAGGAATAATCTATGATTTTATGGGTGTTTCCAATGGATATGAAATTTTATTTATTCTTTTAAGTTGTAATGTAAATATAACATTGGTATCGAGTTTTCTAAAACTACTAAACTATTCAGTACATCCGGACGAACTATCCTTGTTAACATACACATGTATTAATATAAGGCACCAACACCATGATACAAGGGTTGGGCCCATATAGTAAAAATAAAAGTATACTCAATTGGAATTCAAATTCTTTCATTAAAATGAGAAAGAAGCATAATAATGAACCCATTCTAAAATAAGAGAACCATAGGGAATAAGAATAGGTCAACCAAAAAAACCCATCCTCCACAATTAACATTCTTCAAATAACACAGTCATGGTATAAAAAATAAATTGAGTCATATCAATAAAGGGTTCCCTAAAATCCATTATCACTTATTTTCCCCTATCACAAATCAATTTCGTATGTCTTGGAAGTAACACTGGATTTTAAAAAATATTCCAATACCAAATAACACATCCCCATCAAATCACGACTATAGACCCCCCGATCTACCACCCCACAACAAAATTAAATCTCACATCTCCCAAAACAACTAGACCATCACATCACAACAAATTTAAATAACATATTAGAAGTAGTTTATGAACAAAAAAGACAATATACATGATTTTTCCTCCTACCTAGAATTCGCCCCACTATAACCCCCCTCCAATGGAATGGAAAGATCTTATCTCACCCGATGAATCCTAGGCAACAAACACATAGGAAGGTTACATATCATCTCATATGAACACAACTAGGAAATCACAAAGTATTATATCAGGCATCTGTCCATAAAATCCTCTGCATATAAACACAACTTGAAGAGATAGCAGGATAGAGAGGGTATCCATCCATCCATCCACATCATGGGGATTTTGAAAAACCCCCACCCATATAAATGAATTGGGGTTGACACATTGTGATAGACAGGGGTGGGGTGTTTATAGAAAATCACTAGAAACGTAATATATATATATATATACATATATCCATACCCAATCCCATCATGTGGTTTCAAAAAAAAAACACTTACAAAATCATAATATCCCCTCTTTATCAACCACCACTAAATGGAAAACAAAACACAAGGTGATAAAACACTTTTTTGTTATCCAAAAAATCCCATTATCCATATTATTTAATTCTGTATTAATCATAAAAAATATTTTACCACAGAACTGGTCACTTATTTTTTCATTAATCATTTCTATCCCATTTACCAAACTATCCCAATCAATTTTAGATGTTATTAACGGGGTATTCAATCACAACCTAGGTATATATCAAAACAATACCAGACATCACAATTATCTCATCATTCCCATTGAATCATCATCTTCCTCCCCAAAATCACAGGAAAAAACCATTACCTTGTTTCCCAAAAATGAAATTCCAATCAAAACATCACATTTCTACCCCCAAAAAACTGGAAAAAAAACCGTCAACTCACCACCCAAAAGCATAAAAAAATAAAAAATAGCATCACCACACCAAAATCAAACCAAAATCATAACCATTAACCCCAATCCCCCACCACACAACAGTTGCACATCACAAACCCAAAACATGACCAAACATCACAACATGTCAATTTTTTATTTATTTATTATTGAGTATTTATCAACCCTACTACATAAATTTAGGGGTGTTATCACACGAGTCATAATCATGTAGAAACCATTAGATTATGAAAATTTAAGTGGTTTTCCATTTTTCAACTTAGGAAGATATGGAAACAAACACAAAATTGGAGACACACAAAACATATCAATCCTGTATTAAAAAAATCCCAAAATGAATAGAATTTTCAATGGTATTCAACTGTTATATTACCAATTTAACAATAACATCCATCCTATAAAATCATCTGAATAAGTCACCTCCCCCATTCGATTTAAATTAACTGATAAGTTTACCGTTATTTGGATAGTGAAAACCATCCCGTATTGATAATGAATTGAAAAAACAACCCTCATGACACCGAAAATGAGAAACAAAGGAATTAGAAAACTCAACGAATCTTTTCTATCTCATTACACAACACATGGTGAAGAATAATGTTCATAAATCCACAACAACATGAAAATCCCACACATCAACCTAAGCCACATCAAGGGTTATAAAAAATAGAAAATGTGAAAACACAAGCCAAAACTGAAAAAACAAAGTATATCCTCAGGGGAATAACAGAAGGAAAAAACTAATAAAAATAAATGGTATTAAGACCATTTGATGGAATACCACTACCGAAACCATCTTGTTGAATAAGGAGAAGGGGGGATGAAAATAACCCAAGTGGAAGAAAAGGATTTTCCAAAACAAAATATGAAATCCATTGTTGATTTAGGACTTGTTCAGTTGAAAGACCTATTTACAACCTCTAACTCAATACATTCACTTCAAGTAACCCATTCACAACGTGAATTTCCTGGGGTTTTCCCAAAATATAAACTTATATAGAAATTCACATCATCTTATTTAGATTTTATTAGATAAATTTAATTTCATTGATGATGTGATTATATTTCACAGGTCCTCCCTCAGCAGCATACCCGATCTGATATTTATCGGCTACAAAAGCTATGAAACACTAATTAAAATCATTTACCCCTATAATGATGTGAATTTACCTCTGTAGACTTGATACACCTGAAACTACCATTAGAAAACCCAATACATCCTTCTGAAAAATAGGTCACTCAAATATTGAAAATTAATATCCTGGGAAGGCATATGCTATTATATCATGTTCGTTTCATCCACGAATATGATTATTTTAAAAGACTATGGATAAAAAATAATCCTTTGAATGCATTGACAGATTTACAAAACCTATGGACACCCTATGGAGACTGATTCCATTAGTTTATCCATGGTGATCTCTATCAAGATAATGAGGAAAATGATGGAAATGATGATTCCTTAATGAAATTGTATGTCATTTTTTTATATGAAAAATGAGTGGAAAATCATATGGAATAATAAATATTTTTACTATAGAAAAATATGTTTTTATGATGAGTTATTTGAGATGTATTACAATTACATCCCAAATAGATTTTAAGATAAAATAATTTAAAATATACAATTTCATCTAGAAAAAATAATATATCCTATAATGGTTTGTTGTGAAAAATGATTATTTCATCATAAATAATTTTGGGGACCATACACAAGAAGAGGACGAATGAACTATTTATGATGGATTGAGGAATCTAATGAAAATATTTTATTTCCAAAATTTTTTTCTATCCAACGAGATGGTCATAAATACTATATATAGGAAAGGCATATATATGATTCATTTTTCTCAAAACACTAGTTCCGGTAGGTTATTTTTATATGGAAATGCATATATAATGTTAAAAACACGATATGTGAGAAATAATATTTTTTGGGGGGTTTCTTAAGAAGGATATATTACTTGTAGAAATTAATCATCATAAATAATCAATCTATTGTCAATTTATATTGAAAAAATCAAATCGATGAAGTTATTCTGTTCTAAATTCTATCCTAAAAATTCCATTGGAAAAAAGTAAATTATAAATATGCACAGTCACTGCTCCCCACCTCACAATTCCTTTTGACAACATCTGTTTTCTTGAATATTTCTTCTGATTTTATAAATAATTTTCAAACTGATAGATTTTGGAATAGACTACTAATATTTTGGATAATTACCAATTTCAAGGTGTTAATTTTTTTTATAAATTATCACTTCTTTTCATTTAATTTTTTTTACTTTATATAGTTTTGTTTCTTATTTTAATTTTTTAAATCAACATTTGATTTATTTTTTATTAGTATAATATAATATAATTTGTCTAATATTTTAAAATTTGTTATAAATGAATAATTTGTTTTAAAAAAAGAATAATAATTAGAATAAATTAGTATGACTTAACCAATCACTATATGTTAATATAAATTAATGTCTTTTATAAATTAGTATTTTTTAACATATTGTATTATAGATTATTAAATGTTACAATAAATTGATATAATTTATTATTAAAGAATATGATTTTTTAAAATTTTCCCTAGATAATATTAATTACTACAAATTCAATAAAATTTGATTAAATTAGTAAAATTAATAATCAATAAAATAAATTAATAAAAATGTATATAAATAAATAAATATTATTATATTGGATTATAATTTAATAAAAATAATAAAATTAGTTATATATTTGAATAATTTAGTATCAATTGATATAATTTATTATAAATCGATGTAAATTATTTTTTTACATAATGTAATACAAATTAGTATAATATAAAATATTATAAACAAAACTAATAAGAATTATTATATTCATATAAATGTGTGTAAATTCATATAAATTTTCATAAATCCAATTAAATTATCATTATTAAATATAAAATATTTAATCTTTTTATCAATTTCTATAAATTGAGGTATATTACTAAAAATTAATATATATTCTGTAAAACAGACATTAAAATATACCACATACTATAAATTGTTATAAAATTCTATAAATTGATATAATTTAATTTTAATTTATATAATTTATTATAAATTAATATTTTTAAATAATAATTATAATAAATTATGGGAAATGGTTATAAATTCATTTCAAATTGGTATAAATTAATACAAATTAATATAAAATATTAAAATTTAGTATAAATTGTTATAATTTGTTATTAATTGATATAAATTTTTATGGAATGGTTTAAATTGATAATATTTTATATTAAATTATAAAATTAAATTCAAATTTATCAAAATATATATAAATTTCAATAAATAAGATTAAATTCAATTTGAATCAGAAAAATGAATATAAATTAATGTTAATTGAAATAATTTCTTATAAATAAATTTAAATCAATTTATGTTAATATAAAAGTAGAATAAATTCAGAAAATTTATTCTCATTTTATTTCAATTAATATAATTTGATATATTTTAATATAAATAACTATATATTACAATGAATTGGTATTATTTAGTATAAATTAATATAAATAAATATAGAAAGTAAAAAATAAATATCATCAAATATAAATAATTATAAATGCATAGAAAATAGTATAACTTAATAAATATTACAATAAATTAATATAAGTTAATATAAATTAGTATTCGTAAATATGAATTGATATAAATTAATATATATTTATATAAACTAAGATAAATTTAAAAAATTAAATGAAATTAATATAAATTATTATAAATTATTATTAATTAGTATAATTTCACAAAAATGTGTATATATTAATATGAACTACTATAAAATGACATAATTTACAATAAATATTTTATTATTTTGCAAGAAATTACACATGATAGAATAAATTTGTATAAATTCCTATCAAATTAGTATAAATTCAATGAAAATTATTATGAATTATAGTAAATTAATATAAATAAAAATTGATTAGTATAAGTTATTTTAATATATTAAATATCAGTATATATTAATAAAACTTATTATATATTAGTACAAATTTGTGTAAATTTATAAAAATTATCATGAATTCATATTAAATAATAAAAATTATTATTTTTAATATAAATTATAAAAAAATGTTATAAATTATAACAAATTAATATTATTTAATCTCAAGTAAAATTTATTTTATATAAATTAATAAAATTTACCTCAAATTGATATAATTTACATTAATTTAGTATAAAATATTAAAAATAAAATTATAATTTCATTTAAATTCACCCGATTATGAATGATCTATACATCATGCACTACCATGCTGTATATGTCCCCCATTGTGAGTGATGTTATCCTCCCAATTTCTAATGAGGGTAAAATATCATCCCCTTAAAAAAAGTATTTTTAAAATTATAAATAAACAAAAAAATATTTTAAATAATATATATTATGAAATATATTATAAATAAAATAATAAACTTATACTTTCAGAAATATAATTTATGTGATTCATTTTGAAAATTATATATAATAAATTAATTATTGTTTCTTTATTAAAATTATTTACCTAGGAATTAGAAATCATTTTTCAACTATGAGATCTATATTTGATAAATCCTAAGTAAAATCGGTATAATTCTAGTATAAAACCTGTTTATGATGAGGGTGTCAATGCTTTTACGATATTCATATCACCGAAATATGAATTTTATTTATATAGAGATATTATATGATAATATGTAATGACTTTTTTCATATAAGATATTAATCGTTTTATAATGTTTGGGGTTATAATATTACATTTTGGTTTTGAGAATGACTATTTATTTTTGTATCATGATGGTTATGAACATTCTTAAGGAAATATAAATTTTATTCTCTGAGAACTATAATAATTTTAAAATTATGTCTATGACACTGGTGAACCCTCTTTTTATGATATTGAATCTTAGAATGACAATTTGAATCCAAAATTAGATCATTATGGAATAAATAATTTGTTCAAATATTCTAAATAATCTTAATATCTCCATGCTAAGAAATGATAATTTTAATGTGTTTCCAAATTTATAGCTATTAAATATAAAATATTAATTTAAAATATATGTATTATAATATTTTTCTTGTCTAAATCATTGATTCCTAAAGGGAATACGTTTCTTGCTAATATATATTAATGAAAAATAATTGGTCATAATTATGGTTTTCATTTTCAAAGGATCCCTAAATATTAATATTTTCTAATATTATATTATTGTGAATACGTGTCATAACATAATATTACAACATGTGTACAATCATGGTTTATTGGAGATTGACAGTGAATGTATGGATTTATTATTGTAAAATAATTGAGGTATTTTTTGGTTGAATATTGAATGTAGTGGATATTTATGTCTCCCAACACATATTCATTGATAAAATAGAATAGATATAATATTTATATAAGTAAAATATTTTTTCATCCTTATGATGGTGATATATTGAAACACTTTTATCACGTGAATAAATCATTTTATTCAGAACCACATATCGTAAAGTAATGTAATTTTACTAATGGATTTCTTCCACAAGGTAATTAAAATAGACACTATTATTTTTTTCATATTTTCATAACGTCGTACTACATACCTCAACATATTTTTAATAAGGAATAATATATATTTTTTGCATTAGAAATTCTGAGACATCCAAAAAAGGTAATTAATGTTAATTTTAATTCACTGATTGATGAGTTAACTTTATTATGGTATAATGGTGTAACTACATATGATGTAGTTAGATATTATATTTTTATACTCAAATTTACATTAATGTAGAAAATATGTGACTTTCTATCATATGGTATATTATATGGATGGTGTAAACAAGGTAAAAAATCTTCCCTATAACACATGGATGACACTAAAGTATACATGCATTTCAATTGAAGAAATCAGTTTTTCTATTACTATTAATATAGATTTAGTCCTAGATATCAATCATTCCAACATAATTTAAATATATAAAAAATATATAATTGAAATATATCAACCTCTAATAATACTACCAGGTATTCAGTTAAAATATGTTACCTCTCCATTACTTCCTATTAATTTTTGTCAAATTTTAGTCATATAAAAAACAGACATTTTTTAGAGAGATAATTATTTGATAAAGGAAATTATTTTCTGAGATCATTCATATTGACCTAATTATTTAATTGGTCATATTTTGGATATAATAAATGATGTTATGAATTGTTTGAATAGGACAATTTATACATTTTTGGTAACACGTGGAAACACCAAGAAATCTATGATCACATAGTTAGATCATTCATATATTTTATGCATCCTTCACTTGAGTTATTTTAAACCAAAATCAAATAAATGTTAATGATTCCAAAAGAATACTTTCAAATTTATAAATAAATATTTTATGGGATTTTTAATTTTATTAAATAATTTATGATACATATGGAAGTTTTTTAATTTTATATCATTGTATAAGAAATGTGGTTGTTAATTATAATGAGAAAGTTTTTACATTAATAATAGTTTATGATGCAATGAGTATGCTATAAAAATATTTGGTTCTAATTTTATGTAAATTCGAAATAAATATTTACATTGACATAGTTTCACTGAATATAATATTGAATTCTTCATTTCTCATGTGGAAATAAATATTGAGGGCCAAAAAAATTCTAATGGATATACCTATTCAGGTGATGTATAGTCAGTTAACGAATTAGGTACATATGAAGGAAACAATGTCATGGTTGATTGATGAGTTATAATTTAATGAGAGTATTTCAACTATATGATCTTATATGTTTTAATATAAATATCCTTAAATTCATTATCGAATTGGTCCTAATGAGGAAGATGTTATGGTGTCACAAATAATCAATTTCTTATATTTAATAATCCTGATCATAGTTTCATTCGTCATCATGAATGATTTCTTTCAAATGAATAAATGTATAGAGATCATTAATATATTTTTGTCAATTTAATATATATGAAATTATTTATCTAGTTACTAATTCATTTACATATATTTTTTAAAATAACTTTTAAAAGTATATTTATGTTAATTTTTTGTTTGAATGATTATTCTATAAAAAATTACACCGATTACCCCATTTGATCTTCAAAAACATCATGGAAATATTTTTTACTATCTGTTTAAGAAAATTTTATGTCAAATTATATATTATTAAAAAATAATATAAATTTTTGAATTTATATATTATTTATTAAATATATTGATTTTTCATATATCACAACACCGAACGAAATTTGATTGTCGATTACAAGCATTGTGTAATCCAAAATCGATATTAGTTATATCTTATAATTACTAAGTTTTTAATGGATTTAGATTTTATATAAAAACATATGGGCCATCACCATAATATTTATATATATATATATATCATTAAAAAAAATTATGTCTTAGATAACATGAATTACATGAAACACTGAGTTGAAACGAACCATAGTATAATATAGAAATATTATTATTAATTATAATATTTAACGACATGTTGTTAAATTGGATACAATTAATATAACCAAAAATGTAAAAAATTATATTTTAATATAATAATCAAATTAATTAATTAGTCTTAAGTTATTATAAAAAATATTTGTAGTAAAAATGAATATTTTTATGAAAAACACATATTATTTGTGAAATTTATTTTATCATAATTAATGGAATTCTCTATTGATGATTTCCTTTCATTAAATAAAATGTAAATAATTTCAATAAAATTTATTAGACAATAATTAAACTGTTTTCAATAGGAAATGAATGAGAATAAATTTGGTGTTATGCAAAAAATTCATATTTCTAAAAAATGGTTTTCATTGCATTTTGAACTCTTATTTTAAAATGGATATATACTATTCTTAAGATTTTATTTTTATAATATGGTTCCCATATTTTAAATAATAATTAATAAATTTGGAAATGTTTTCACTTTCATTTTTGGAAATAATTAATGGTGACTACGGTAATTCTGTTATGTTAGTAAATGTTAAAAACTAATAGTGACAGGGTTAAAGTAAATTATAATGTGTAAAATATAACATAAAATTGTATAAATTTAATTATTTTGTTATATTTAGAATATAATTTATCTTATATTTTAATTGTGGTAAACATGGTTCCACTTTCACTTTAATATGATTTTAATATATTTTAACGTATTATGTATTTACAAGAGTGTCACCCCCATAACATAATAAATAGAACATCCTCTATTTTGCTATCCACACCAAATGAGAACTTTATCAAAACCAATATCAACCAAAATATTATCCAATTATCCTTAAAATTAGTTAATTATATTACAATTTGAGTCATACAATAATCCTTAAAGTGATTCTAAAAGGTGTATTCTTGAAAAAGAGGTAGATGATCATACTAATCTATTTTATGTTTTTCTCTTCCTAATAACCCATGTAATTTATTTTTCGATCTTAAAATAATGAAATAAGTATATATATTATACTTCTATGTATTTATGATAATGGTATATGAATTTTCTATCACCTTCATATCTGTTGTAATTTGTTTACATTCCTCATGTGTACGTGTGGAATACCACCAATATGAAGGGATGTGAATATTTCAAATAATTTTTAAATGGATTGTAATATAAATATATTTAAAGAAAATATATTATATTTATGATATATTTATTATTCTATAAGGGATAATTATTAATTTTATTCCTTTTCCCATCCATCAAATAATGTAATCGTCACTTATGCGTAAATACATACTCCAGTCTCTATGAAGTGATGTAATTCATTTTCCAATAGAACAACGTATGAAAAATAAAATTTTATTATAATTAACAGATATTATACATTTAACATGACTAAAATTATGTATATTATGAAACCATGAACATGTTTCAATGAATTGAAATGTAAAACACAAATATGGATGGAAAACATACTAGTTTTCAAACAAATATTGATTTTAATGAAATGGTGTTTTATAAATGGGTAATAGAAAATTAAAATTGAATTTTATATTGTATAAAAAACCTGAATATTATTTATATACATATTAATTATAAATTTTAATTTATTAAATAGATAATAAGAATGTGTATGTATAAATACAATTATTATGGAAAGGGTTTATGTTACAATCTCATTTCATTTCAAGACTGTCTATTTTTAGTTCACATTTTTGAAAATCATATGATACAAATTAATTAATAAACATATATTTTCATATAATAAATTTTTTTTAGGTTCTCATGTTTTAAATTCCTAATCATTAGTATTATTAAATAAAATGATTGAGAAAATGATTTTTTAAACCGACCTTATATCCTTATCACTGATTAATTTTTCTTCGACGTATATGTTCTATAAAATGATTTTGGGATTGTTAATTTGTATGATATAATTGTTATTTTATGTCATTTTCAACTAAATTTTACATTCTTTTCAATGTTTTTATAGGAATCTTTTCTTCATTTATAGAATGATGTACTTTTGAACTTTTTACAAAATTTTTGATATGGATATTCATTTTCACATTAATCAAAAAATTGTTTTATTATGTTTCATGAATATTTTTTAACCGTTATGATTCCATTAAAAATTATCACAATTATTTCAATGAAAATAAATATTCAACATTCTATAAATTATTAGATTCAATTATACTGAAGAAAAATGATATTTGGCTTATTTTTATTGCAATATTCAAATTCCATTTGAATGTTATTTTTCATATATGTCAATATCCTTTGTTGTTTATAATGATTAAATGGGAATATTAACTAATTATACCATCCATGATATTTCATTAAATGGATTTATATTATTTGATGATGAAATGTTTATCAATCATATGAAGAACATATAAAATTTTTATTTCATTTCAATTTGTTATTCTTTGAAGTCCTTAAGAATGTTATTTTGATCTTATGGAAAAATATGTATGATATTAAATATGGGTTAGGAAGCTATGTCACAAACTGATTCTGGTTCCCATCAGAATCGGCACCCGATACTATCCAAGACATGGCCCAGAGCGCATTCATGATCCCCATGGGATTTCACATGTTCCTTGGAATCATATACTGAAAATTTGTAATGATTTATCAGATTTTATAAACTAAAAACAACGTACATATCCAATACAACAAATCTGGTTTTTTCAAACAGAATCATCTTTTAAAATATTTCAAATTGAATTACACAATTTAAAACAATTATAAAATACTACAACAACTGATGAAACTGACAAAGAATAGCGCAAGAACCGTCTTCCTGGCATGATGCACTGCCCACAAGCCATCTCCACAAGACAACACAACGAAGGGCCTCCTAAAAACCAGAACCACTAGCACTAAAAACTATACCCAAACCTATTACAACGATAACCAAGACTATATACACCGAATGGTGTAAGTAGTGTTTGAGCCAAAGCCCAGTATGAAACCACAACTAAGGGATTCGATGTGATAAAAATTTTATGAACAAAAACATTAAATGTTTTGTAAATAAGAAGATTCATGTGATAATTTCTAAATGATACAACATTAAAATTAGATATTTCTGTCATGGGATGTTTTAAATAAATGATTATTTTCAATGAAAACAACAAGATAATGAATTTTTCATTCCAATCATACTATATTCTGATGGTAGAAACAAAATATCTAGTGAGCACAGGATATGAAAAATAACCCATATGCATTATCTCACACTGAGTCCCAGGTACCTCGTATCTCAATGAAAGTAACCATAAAAAATATAGATTCTCATGCATGAGCCACTATTAGGGAACATTCCCATAACCTAGTGGTCCCAGATCATCATCATCATCAGAGTTTATTTACTGCTTTAAGAGTCAATCTTACTACGTGAAACTAAGCCAAAATCCCATGCGATCACTAGTATACTAGTACACGTCCACCCACCTAGATACATAGGTTTCCATATTATGATGAAAATTTTCAAAAAGTCATGAAATATAATTTGAACATGGAAATATTTCTCCCACATAACACATTCTCCTAACATCCCACATGTACATCCTACAAGTCACCAAATCTACTTTTTCATTCAAATGCAATTTGAAATCATACTCACACAAAAATAGCCAACAACACTTTTCCCATTACATTAACACTTCCACAAATCCGTTAATAAATTTTATAAAAGCATTCCAATATATTCCAATTCATATAAAATCTCTCAAAAATATCAATGAATAACCTTCTCACCATCGAAATTCATTTTATCATCAAACTCACAAAAAACAGCCCACAAACAGGTTTTGCATGAACATCATAATTTAGAAAAACATTTCAACAATTTATAAAACATTAATAAAATGTTTGAAATCTTAAATCCCCACTAAACATTTTAAAAACACATATTATGTGATCACACTCACCGAAACTGTATATATACACCATTTTCCGACATTTTTTTATCCAAATAAAATAATTACAATTTTCATAAAACAATATCAAGAGGTATAAACATGGTTTGCACAGAAAAACTATTTTGAATCCCTCATTATAAAAAAAATAAAATGAATACCAATACAAAATAGAACTGGAATTACTACCAATATTTATTAAACCACCACCATGTGTTGTAAATATTCCTCAAATAATACCACAAAGGATACACCTGAAAAACATACATTTTCATAAATCACATTCAAGAACTACAACATTGTTTACACCTTAATTCCATTCAAAACCCCCATTTTTATGGCACATATGACACAATGTAATTTACAAAAAATAATTTTCATCCCATTTAAACACTAATAAAACAAATTCATATGTTATTAAATACACTAAAACATTACCCTAAGAGTCACACATGAAAATCACCAAATTTCATCATAAAATGAAATTATAAAAATAAATTCATAACCAATTCCATCAAAAAAATTTTATCCCCATAAAAAATATATTAGAAACATGATAAATTAAAAAACCATCAAATTTTTCTCATCATTATGTTGTTATAAATTGAATCCCCTACTGAAAGTGTCGAATCCCTAAAATTTTGGTCTGAAACAACAACAGCACCACCGTCGCTCAACAAAGAAGATAAATCTATTCGTAGAAAAAAATATTTTCGCATAATGCATCTGGTTAAAACCTTGGTATGAACCATAGTTACTGTACAATAGGAACATCATGAAATAGTGGAATAAATCTTAATGAAATGGAAGAAATCTAAGATTGAATGAACTAATTTCATAATTTTGATGTTTTACCCATCAAATGTACCTTCAATGATGTCATCCAAGGGAGGGTGAGAGCCCTTGGAGGCTGGAAGTGGACGTAGGTCCTGAAATGGGGAAGAATGAGGAAGATTTGGGTTTATTCCTTAAAGGGAAATGTTGTAAATTAAAATGTATTTTTAATGACCTGGATAAACTAACACAGTTTGGAACCGTGCGGCCAAACCATGCGTCATGTTCTGGCCACCCAAAACCATGAAATTCTCCTCCAATTTCTGGAGGTCCAATGGGGAAACTATGGTAAAAATATAAACCAATTATAGGGGAGAAAAATCCAAATTGAAACCATCTCATTCACCGAAAAACTCATCCAACTCATTGGTGAAAAACACATCACCCACATACCCCCAAAGTAGTGAAACTAAAAGTTTCACTGAGCCAACATGAAAACACAACAACCTCATACAATCCCTTTGATAAAAGAGAAGTTCAATTACCATAACATAACCCATGATCAAGGTTATAGATTTGTAACACAACATAATCCAAAATTTCATACACTAAACACCCAAAAACCAAGATAAAGACAAGAAACAATGAAAGGTTGGAAACAAATAATTGAATCGAAAACCTGGTTGTGACAATTCTCACCAGCATAAAGAATTCCACCCTAGGAAATCCACAACAAGACCTTAGAAAAAACTGAACCCATCCTAGAAAAAATGAGATACATGTTTGAAATGTTTCACCCCCAAAGTCCAAAACACCTCTAGTGATAAATTAAATAAGGGATACTCCCCAAAAAATGTAAATCACTTCCATGAATGATCATGCACAATCATATTTTCTCCCAAAAGAAAACTCCTTAAACATTATCTGAGAAAGGCTACTGAATTACATGCTAGGACCAATGACCTATCCAAGTTACTAGTATAGGGAGACAAAAATGGGTTTCCCACCAAAAGAGGGAAATCAAATTTTCTAGAGATAGGATCAGGACACTGATAGGGGGTGGCCAGAACAGTCTCCCTTGTACAAGGGGTAGAATTCCATTCAAAATTTCTGAAGGAAAATATATGAGAATCATTGTGGGTATAAAAACCATATAAACCAACCATCATAACCGACCAGAACATTCCAGCAAAAGGAGAACCCAAATTTAAAGAGTTGGGACGGTCGCATTGTCAATACACACAGTTTGGGAAACTGTGCACTAGCTATGTGGATCCTTCTACTAGTATAGTTTTCTGGGGCATGGTTACTACTAACCATGCACATACGGTGTACTCATCCTATCTAGCCAAATTCCCAACCATACATCAAAAGTTCAATGGAAATTATATAGGAAAAGAGTGACATTGGGGGATAACCTAGGCATGAGGTCTTCCACCTCTTTCCACTAAACATGAACAAGAAATGTAAGATGAAAAGAAAATATGTTTAAACTAACCCCATAATTTATACTAAGGATATGATTTTATTCAGTGGGTGGGACAACCGTGGTATTTCCTCTTACAATGGGAAAGCATCTCCCCATAACCTATGGATTGAGTTCAAATGATTTAATCATCTTTTTCCTCATAGTTAGGCCTTGGAAACCCATGAAAATAAATTATTCTTCTAGTTATAAAAAAAACTACACCAGAATCCCAAATAAGTATACCAAGATATAACACATTCCAAAATCACCTTACCCTAACCTTAAATTTTACTGAAACTAGGTCTTCAAAGATGCACAAAAATCACACCTTGTTTCTTTGGGTGTGAAAAAATATAAGGAATAGAAGCATCTAACACCTTCCTCTAAAACATAGGATTTTGAGTTTTTTACAAGGGATACATAATCCCAACATAACTGAGACACTCATAGGATTTCCCTAATTTCACATTTACAGTCAAATGAGAACACACAATCACAAGGCATCACTGAACATGACTATTGCGACTAATAGAAACAATACAAGAAGAGGGATATTATACAATGTCCTCAAAGAACACACAATTCCAGAAAGGGTCCATAATATCCTCTCATGACCAGATATTACACACTGGTTGTTTAACATGAAATATTACTTCAAAGAGACAATGAAGGACCCATAGTCCCTCTTGTACACCACCCATAAACACATCCACACTTATAACCCCAGAACACTTCCACCTTCGATGAACCAGGTAACATAAGATCAGTAGGTTTATTTCAACCTTCCACGAGCACTCTCCCACTACAAGAGGATAATAAATTAATGAATTGAAATTATGTAAACTCAATATCCAAATCTCAAGAAAAATATTCCTTATATTCAACAACTTGAGGATTTTCCAACGGCGAAACAATCTGTATTGAACTTCAATCAAGCACTAACTCATACTGGTGGTGTACCTTATCCAACTAGAGAACCCAAGGACAAAACCAATCTAGTCCATTGGTCAAAACATGAATAAAAATAGATCCATACAAATTAATGGAACCTCCATAATGGCATCCTGATACATTTCATAGAAGATTCCACTAACCATCCCTTCATCCCAGCATACTGACCGAACACATACCCAAACCACCGTTCAAACAGGAGGGGTTATGGTACTGAAAACATCCCACAACATCAACATTTTCAGAATCAAATAATACACACCATTACAATACATTAATCAAAACAGTATGTTTTCCTTCAAAAACATCTATTTGGAAAATAACAGTTCAGCAGTCAGCATATTCACCAATGGTACCCCGTGGGCCCCGAACATGCATGTATTCATGCCATACCAGGAACCCTCCTCATATCTCTCCTGAAACTCATCCAAACATTCCATCAACTATCCATCACACCATATAACACCATGCATGTTGTCGGTCACAAAAATACCAAACATTGAAACCAAAATTCATTCCTCATTTCAAAACCAAAATCGTCAACCAATATTTTTTTCTCATGACTGCTAACCTTGAGATCAAAACACCAATATTAATTTTAAAAATCATTTCATAAAGACACAACCATTCAAATAATAATTAACATTAAATTTATTCACAATAATTTCAATGAAAATCGCCCCATTAAATTACCATTCAATAGTTTAGAAAACATATATTTGGAAGACTTTTTTAAAACCAACATTAACATTATTTCATCCTTCTAAACAGGTTCAAACACACCATTTTCCTTTTAAAACCAATTCTAAAAATTCAGTTATAAAATTTCAAAAATCATAAAATTCCATATTTATTAGAAAGTCATTTCAAAAAAACTATATTATTCTTAAGACAGGATCATATTTGTTTTAGAACCAAACTTCCATGATTCTATAACTAATGGAAGCAATACAATGCAAGAGGAATCTAGTTTCAGTGGCTGACATGGACATATGGTTGGATGCCATATGACAATAACTTAACAATAACATAGAGTGTTCTAGGGAAATATCTCTAGATACACATGTCTTTTCAGGCCCTGTGAGCTCAATGGGACATTTAACCCAACTCTCTTTTCATTTCACCTAATAATCATCAAACCAAGAAAACCAAAGGACTCAGATAAGTCCTGACATCCCATTGAGACTTGAATCCCATCATGAGGTGTGGTGATCGATCACACTACCCATAACCAGAATTCTACAGCCCAACATTCTTAACTATAGACTATCCTGATTGTTCCGCTAATAACATGACCGAAAGAGTTAACCTGAACCTACTTTGAAACAATTTTGTCACGGACTGAATTTGGTCTCCATCAAAACTGGCACCCAACACGGTCTGAAGCAAGTCCATAAGGGTGTTCCCGATCCCCATATGCTAGAAAACGTGTCTAGGTATCATATTCTCTAAATTTGGAATGATTTACCCAAGTTTAAAAAAATAAAACAGCAAATGAATCCAATAATGTGAATCTGGATTTTTCAAACAAATTAGTCATTTAATAAATTTATGAATTGAATTAAACAATTTAGAACAATTATAAAATACTAAAAAACTAAATAAACCCACATGGAACATCAAAAGAACCATGCTCATAGAAAAAGACACTTCCCTCAAGCTATCTTCATATGACAACACCCTGAAGGACCTGCAAGAAACCCGAACAACTGGCACTGAAAACTGACCCCAAACATGTTACACAGATAACCAAGTATACGTACACCCAAATTTGTAGGTAGGGTGTTATCCAAAGAACATTTAGATACGAACACTCTATGATTATATGTGATAAATATTTTAATACAAAAATCATTTCTGGTTTTGTAAATAAGAAAATTCTTGTGATAGTTTCTAAAAGATACAACATTTTAAAATTAGTTTTGAGGTGGGATATTTCAAAGAAAATTTTTTTTTCAAAGAAACCAAAATGCTAATAAATTTTTCATCCCAATCATATTGTATGTCTATAGTAAGAAAAAAATATCTAGTGAGCACATGAAATTAGAAATTACCCCTAGGAAATAGCTCGATGTGGGTCCCAGGTACCTCGTATCTCTGTAAAAGTTACCATCACAAATATCTATTCATGTGCACGAGCCACTAGTAGGAAAAATAACCATAACATAGTGGTCCAAAATCATCATCATAATTATAGTTTAGTTAGCTTTGTATGAATCAATCTTGCTACGTGAAACTAAGGCCAACCACCACGGGATCACTAGCATACTAGTACACGTCCACCCACATAGACACCTGGGTTTCCCTATTGTGCTCCAAAAATGTCTACCAGAGTAGAAATATAATTTTCACATGAACATATCACTTCTAAATCACATATTGACAAAAAATTCCACATGTACGTCACACAATTCTAAAAATCCACTTTTTCATTCAAATGCATTTTTAAATCTCACTCAAATAGAAATTGCCCACAACACTTTTCACATTACATTAACACTTCCAAAAATTCTATAAAAATGTTATAAAATAATTCCATTATATCCCATATACAATAATATCGAAAAAACATATCACATAATACCCTTTTCACCCTCATAATTTACTTTTTCATCAAACTCACATGAAATAATGCACAACTACATTTCACACACACATCAAAATTTAGTAAAACATTTCAGAAATTTGTAAAACATTCTAATTGTTTTTAAATATTAAATAACCACATTACCTATAAAAAATCATATTATGTAAACATACTCACCTATATAGTAAATATACACCATTTTCCCACATTTTTTAACAAAATAAAACATTTAAAATTTTCCTAAAACAAACCCAATAGGTATAACCATGGTTTGCACCGAAAACCCATTCGAATCACCCAATCAAGACAAAAATCATTACAATACCAATAAAAAAATATTTCATCCCTAAAAAAATTTATTAATCCACCCCATGTGTTATAAAAATTACTAAACTAATACTACAAAATATACAAATGAAAGACACACGTTTTCATAAACCACTTTCAAGAAGTACAAAATGGTTTACACCTTAATCCAATTCAAAACCCCCCTTTTAAGGTCCACATGACACTAAGTCATTAAAAAAACCAAATTTATAGCCCCTTTCAACACTAATAAATAACATTCATATGTTATAACTTATACCAAAAGATTACCCCATGAGTCACACATGAAAAGCACACAATTTCAATCTATAATGAAATTATAAAATCAAATGATTAATGAAATCCATCATAAATAGTTTCCTCACCACAAAAAACAGATTAGAAACATTTTAAATTAAATAACCAAGCATGAAAAATAATCATAAAATGGTTACACATGGAATCACCTATTGAAAGGGTCGAATCCCTAAAATCATTCTGCGTACATCAACCACACCACTGTCACACCACATGGAAGATAAATCCAGCCCTAAAGCACAATATTTCACCAAAGGACAACCGGTTAAACCATAGGTACGAACCATAGATATTTTAAATGGGGAAATTCAAGAATTAGTGGGTGAAAACCTAAAGAAGAGGTAAATATAATATCTATAATGACTTCCTTTCATAATTTTGAGGTTTCCGTAATCAAATATCCCCTCAATGATGAGGTCCATAGGAGGGGGAGTGACCATGGGGGCCAGCCATGGAGGTAGGCCATGAAATGGGGATGGTTGGAAATGATATTGGTTTATTACAGAAGAGATAATATGGATAGTAAAATGTATTTTATTGACAAGGAAACACCTTCATGGTTTTCCTGCACGGTTTGGAAACGTGCAGCCAAAATATTTGACCTGTTCTGGCTTCCCAAAACCATTCCATTGTCCACTAATTTCATTCGGGTACCAGGGGAAAATCAAGGGGGGAAATATATTCCATGGACAGTGGAGAAAATACTAAATTAATCCATCTTTTTCACCCCAACACTCATTCAACTCATGGGTGCAAACCACCTCACCAACTTACCCCACAAGAGGAGAAACTAGGAGTTTCACTATGAAAAATCCATAAAAACACAAACTCATTCCATCAAATTGAAAAAAGAGAAGTACAATTACCATAAAATTCCTCCATTACCAAGGTCATAGGTCAGTAACACAATAAGAACCAAAATTTTAATCCCAAAACACCCAGAAACCAAGTGAAATCCAAGGTCCAATAGAGGATTTTAAATAAAAAATGGAATTAAAAATTCGGGTGTGACAGGGTAAATTCAAGAGATAAAATTCATTGGGTAATTATTAATATCTCCTGAGATAATTTTTAACAAAAATTGGTAGAGGAACCAATAATGTAAGGAGACTTTTCCACTACGATATTCTTCTTAGTGAACATTGACATAGGAAATGATTTAATAGAGATTTTTTGAATTACAATATGATAGCATATCCCTTATTATAATCATACATTTCATCTTTTAATAATGAAATTAATTTATATATTGATGATTTTTCCTCACTATTCCGGTGGTCTGTTTGTATTATAATGTTATGATCTCATTAATCTTGATTGATTAATGAAAATTCCTATCTCTTTTAACCCAGGAATTTAATAATTAAATATATTTATACAATGAATAATGATTTGTGATATATAATATATTACTAATGAAAATTTTATGATATAATCCTCAAATCATACCCTTAGTTAAATATTATTCTGACACATGATCAGCTGTTGTTGTTTCCTATGATTACCTATCCTAAGAATCTGACCTTACCCCTCATCATGTCTCAATATTCCCTAGTTTCTCATGAAATTTTTTGATTATGAAATATATTAAATGGTTACTATTACATATGAGTTTTTAATAGATTTGAATATATTTTATGATATAAGTTTATAGTGTATCTAGTCTGCAAATACTCTAAATATTTATGGTCTTTGGTTTTGTAATATTGTGAAATTTATTGAATATTTATCAAAACTGATGTAATATACATGTATGTTATGCTATGGTCAACTATGTTACTATACAAGGATGGTTTAGGAATTTTTGGAGATTAGGGAGTGACTATAGGTAAGATGAATCATATTAAAAATTAATGTGGTGGAAAATGTAATGATATTCCTCTTGAAAAACTGAAATAAATTGGAGTTGGAATATAAAATCATATTTCTCTGATCACAAAATTATCTCAATAAATATATAATTACGATCATTGAAATGTTTAAAATATAAAACAACACACATTTGATTCTTTCATGAGCAAACATACACCTTGTTTTATGGGGTACAATGATCCACTAGTTTTTGAGAAATGGACCAGTACCATTGAAATGATTTAATTTTGTTCTGTAGTTCTCAAAGCACGAAAATATTTTCCCAATATCATTTCATTTAAAAGGTAACTAATATCAGTGGATCAATAATATTAATAATATCAGTTAACAAGGATAAATTCATTGCATGAATGAGATTTATTTAATAGGGTATTTTTTAGAAATTACATTACATGAATTTTTTTTATGAAAATGTAATTTTAATTATATAATTATAAGTATGAGGATGATGAATATATTTTTGTATATGATGAAAATTTTACCATAATTTTTAGGTATACTTCCATTTGTATCATCAACCTTAAATAAATGTTTATCTAATTTTTATTGTCATATTACATAGTCCTTAAAAGGAAGTAGTCAAAAGGGACATCAGTAGACATAATGAAAAGTTTTGAAAAGTTATAATGGTGGATATGAAGAGTGTATATTCCAATAATTATTATTGTTTCGATAAGAAGAGAATGTTTGATTTTGGATAATGTTATAAAAATAAAACCCATAGAGGACCAAAAATTAATTTTCCATTATTCTATAATTGTGGAATGAACCAATGGGGAAATTTCCCAATAGGGATCAGTAAATGAATCTTGTGTGGAGTGGAAGGATATCAACAAAGTGAATTATAAAAAGATATAAATGTAATTATTAAAGAATTGAATGGTGAGAAATCATAGTTTAATTTACCTCTAACACACCAATGCTACTACTACTACAATATTTATGGGTTTTATGAAAACCAATGCCTTAATCTAGGGGTCAATGGTCACAATGAACATGTACAACATCTTACAAAAGTATATAAAGATAAATATAAAGAATTCAAATTTTTCAAAGTGGGGTACGAGAAAAATATGGTGAAAGGATTATTTATCATCAACTCTATAGCTATAAATGAATTATTTGATTCTGGTTCTATACCCACATTTATATCTGAATTATTTTCTAACGTGTTCAGATCACCATCTAAATGATAACATGTTGAATTATGTTTAACACTTCTAATGGTATGATTATATCATGTCACATATATAGGGCATATTCTATAGATATTTGTAGGAATTATCATTCTAATTTCTAGGTAATCCAGTCTCCGATGGAATTTTTTTGTGATTTGGGGAATAGACTAAATGTGTATATATAGATTAAATATCAATTTCCAATGAAGGGAATTCATGTTTCCCATTATAAATGAAATAATGTTTTTTCAATCGATGTGAGGAGGAATATGAACTTATAATTGAAACAACATCCATTATATGTTACTTTTTACCTATTTTTGAAGGGTATTTTGAGAAAATGAATGAAGAAAAAAAACATTGAAGATATGATTTCTATGTGGGAGTATGTCAATGTATTTTTTGAAGAGTTTCATAGTTTTTCCATAAATCATGGATTTTTATTTTCAATGAATCATATATCTGGTGATATAACTATTTAAAATATTCATTATACAATGACCCTAATTGAGTGATAGTAATTAAATAAGAAAATATTGGATAATCTTTATAGGGGATTAATTTGGAAATGTACATAACCATGGGATGAACATAATAATTTTTATTGTCAATAAATATAGTCAAATGAATATTATGTTTGATAATAGACAACCTATCCAGATTACTGTTATGAAAAAATTTTCTCTACACTACATTGATTATTATTTCATCATATATTAAGGTCAAAATACTTTTAAATTATTTACTACTAATCTGGATATCAATAATTGACAGTTGAAAAGGTATAAATAACCAAGATTGATTTTCATACATGGTTTAGACACTATGAATTTATAGTGATTCCATTGGACATAAAAATTCTTCTATTATCATTATAGTCTATACTGAATAGTGTCTTAAAGTTTACATTTATCAGTTTTTGGTAGTATATATAGAAAAAAATTATACATATTCTAAGATTATGGAAGATCATGAGGATAATTTTTGGATTTTATTGAAAATCTAATGAAATGAGAAGATGCATAAAATAATAATAAATTTGGAATAATATCTTTTTAGAGAAACATTATTGGGTAACATAATTACATGTGGGGATATATCATTGGATCCCTTAAAGATATTTTTTTTTGAAAAATGTTTCATACTTACCGTGGTTATTGAATTCTATAGTTTACATAGGTTGGATAGATACTAGCAATTAATTTTGAGAAACTTTTCACTTTTATCAAATAAAATAAATGTGTTAATGAAAATGGGAGTCATGTTGCATCATATAAATAAATGTGATGAAACTTTTAGGGATCTAAAGAAATGTTTGGTTAGTAAACCTCTTATCAAAAAAACATATATCAAAGAGGGGGTTGAGATCTTATATTATGAATAAAATAATTGTTAGATATGATAAATATTTGAAAAATGACATGGTAGTAACTTATATATAATTGCAATTGATGTTTCTAGAGAAAACGTACCTGACACGTTATTTAGATCTCATAGTGGTATCTTTTACTATATGAATATGGATATGGATTTTTTATCTTAATGGGGAATATGGATACATATATAATGACCATAAAATGATGAATTCCATATTCACATAGATATTGTTTAATATTTCTCAGAGAATATTGTTTCAATTGATTACTAATTATGATTTCTTTATACACTATGACCATGAGAAAGAAAATAAGGTGGCTAATGATCGAAGTTATAAGTATTATGCTACTATTTTTAGGTTGAGTTTTGAAAGAGAACTAATATTTTTTTCATTTATAGAGGTTGGACCTTGAAATTAAAAGGAATGGATAAATAACATATCTCTCTTAGATTAATGATCAACTATATATTCAGGT
Organism: Viscum album; assembly: GCA_963277665.1. Lineage (NCBI taxonomy): Eukaryota > Viridiplantae > Streptophyta > Magnoliopsida > Santalales > Viscaceae > Viscum > Viscum album. Next base: position 1,767,188,458 of record OY728120.1, read on the forward strand.
TATGATTATAGAAGGTGACAAGGTATGATATTGAGATATAAAAGATATTATGGATTATTAAAGAGATCAACCAAGACCATAATGGAAAGATTAGTATTGGTAATATATTATGTGCCAAAATAATACCATAATCAATTATGGATCTATTAGATGAATCCCACAGTTCATTTTCACTATCCAGTATGGAAGTACAAATAGGTATAGAGTTATTATAGAGAATTGATGGTGGGATGACAAAAACAGATATCTCACAAAAAATGTATCTCAATGATTGGCTTGAAAAAAATTTAAGTCCATGAGAAAAATTATTTTGGTATGATATAACCATTATCCATATATGATTTTAAATAGAAAAAATTACCATGTATTTCATATTGGGGATCCCCAATATATATAAATAGATTAATTTAATATAGGCATTCATCGACTGCCTTATAAATTAAGAACATTTCAATATAATATGAGAATGTTTTTATCTTTATCATCATTGTAGATTATAGAATGTGGTATGGATTTTAGGAGTAGGACTCTAAATCATATCCTAATAATATTAAATGATTTATATTAATTTTTAGAGACTTATTCATCAATTATTTAATATAGAGTTGAAAATTAGTACTACATTAAATCATTATTTAGATAGTTATATGGAGAAGAACATTCATCAATATAATATATTTTGATCTAATTGGATTTTGTTATCAACTGTTATGGGGATCATCACATCCCCTGTTCATGTTTTTTATAATAATATAATTCACTCAATAATAATTATGGATACTAATGAATCCCTATATTGTATGAAGTGAAAAACAATGACAATCTAGGATAATTTTTTAGAATTATTTTCATTAGAACTTGAACGAAATGAGGTTATGGAATGGATAGATCTATTCATAAGAACATTCGGAAATCTTAGAGTTTGATAGTAATTTATTCTTAAATTCATTAGTGAAATCATGGATATGATGTTAGTGAAATGTTACACCAATTAATATTTCCTTGGAATAGGAATAATTTATTTTGGAATAAGAGAAAACTGATCCTCAAATACATTAGTCCCATAAAAATCCATTATCATATCAGTACAATTACTTATCACATGGAACATACATTGAATCTTCCTCAATAACTGGATGTGATCCATATATCTCTCATAAAGATGTATATAACTAAACCCTTAATTATAATTAACACAATTTTCATACCTCAGGAGCGTAATCTCTCATATTGAGACCAACTGATGATGATTATTGAAAAAAGAGGGAATGTGATGTAGAAGAAGAAAACAAACATGGTCAATGTTTATAGAAAAAGAAAAAATTTGACGAAGTTATGTGGTAACCTAAGGACACGTCAAGATAGAATTAAATTCATTTGTTTACATCGATGTTATGAAATTTCACAAGAAAATGTATTATAAGGGGGGTAGAATTTAACACCTTAATATTTTATGATTTATTTTCCTTTATGGAATTTTATATTTATAACATACAAACTTGAACCATATGGTATAGATCGGTGTGAAAAAATACCTCATGAAGGCCTTCCCATTTGAAAGAAATTGAAAACCAGTTGTGAGGGTCTGTGTCCATTTTTGGGGATACTATACCCTTATTACCATTTCATAAGATGATAAACCATAATGATAAACAATATAATAAATAATCATAGTACTGGAAGAAACTTAAATGATGACAAACATGCCACCCATATACTAAAATGGAGTCTAACTAATCAATAAAAATAGAGTAAACAAATTTAGATAAATAAACAAAAAGAGGGAGTCTCTAGATTCCTTCCTAGTCTTCCAATAGCTCTATACTCCTCCACATAGCCATCCACCACAAGGACCTTTCACTTTTCTTGTTCTCTAGTCATTAAATATAAAATCCGAAAAACATTCCCACATAGAATGAGATTATAGGTCTTTGTAGGAAACCATAAATTCCTCCTAATAATAATTTACTCATGTATATATGTTTATTCAATAATAATAATAGATTAATAATATTCAGTGCGACATAAAATCCAAAATCAAGCGTTCAAGTGATAACAAACTCACCACAAACCCCCAGTTGTTCCAGCTTCACCTCCTTTGTAGAAAATATATTATATGTCATTAAGATACCAGATCCATCATCAAGAATTTAAACATGTCACTCAGAATCCAAAAGTCATCGAATGAGTATCCTACTTCGAATTCAACAAGCATCAATTAATACATGAAATCCACAATGCATCATGTATAATTAACTTACTAAGAATCCACATGCCATAGAGTAATAATAAAAATAAACAAGGCATAAAGCACCATACATATACTCAAAACCCCAAAAAATCAGTTATATGAAATTATACAAGGATTTTCTGTCCCACTGTCGTCATCGCCACACATCATTCACACTCTCTCTAATGAATAATCATACCAGAATGGCCATCTATCATATATAAAACATATCAATACTACGAACGAATTATATGAAAAGATATATGAATATAAATTCTGTTGTATAAAATTAGTGGAATAAATAATAGTGTCATATATCAACATGTGAATCACACATCAACATGTACGTTAAGCCATAAAAAAATTCTTCTAAAAACAATATCCTAAAGTCCACACATGCTACACACACACCCATATGGGATCAAAATTCAATAATGTATATCAATTATTCCAAAAAAAATATATTATTACAATTTATTATATTAAACAATAGCTAAAGAGTTATAGAAATTCTTACTTCAATGTCTTCAATGTTAGAGGTAAGTATGAAATGCCATACATGGTTCAAAAGCCGGAAGAGTAAACTCGTTAGTCAAGAATACGTAATCTCGGACCATATTATCATAGTAATCGACACATATTTCATCGAGGGTCTTTAATGGTTCATAAAAAAGTATATATTTTATTTTAAAATAACAAATAAAATATGACTTGTGATGATAAATCATCACTTGTGGAGAACATTATAAATATCATTTTAGGCCAACACAAGGGATAGTAAGAAACTCTTCAATAATAATTACAAAACCAAATTTATAATATTTATATATATCCAGATTAATTTGATATCATAGATGGTAGACCTTTAATGATAAATCTTTAAAAAACTACATTAATTACCATATAAAGTTTTTCATATTTATCATTTGATAATTTTTTTCATATTTTTCATATAATTTGATATAATTATTATTTGATAATACATATAATTATCCTTTGATAAAAATTCATATTAATATTATATTATTTTTAATAATTATCATTTGTTAATTAAGATTAATTAGCATCTGTCAATTACAAAAAATTATCACTTGATAGTTTGTTGAGATTATTGTATGATAATTTTGTTTTACCTATAAGATTAATTCAAATTAATGATTATCCTGAAAATTCAGTAAATTATCACTAGATAATTTTTAGTGATTGTGAATTGATATTTTCTTATTTATCTACAACAATTAAATAATTTTTTATAATATTAGTAATAAGTAATATAAACTAGAATGATGAAATAAATAAACAATATAAAATCAAACTAGAAGAAACTACACCTTCTTCATCACAAGAAATGTGAAATAGGAAACACCTAAAGAGTGTTTTGTGGCTGAAAATGTTAATTGTAACAAAATGGTTGATCGATGGGCTTAAAAAATTCATGAAATGAACATTAATGGTCTCTAAAACTTCAGGGGAAGATCAAACAAGGATGAATGATTTATTCAGCTATTTCAATATCCTAAAAAGTATGTTATTTTTCATTTTTCAAGAATTACAGATCAACTCACATTTTAATTTTAATTTTAATGTAATCATGAATACAGTTTATTAAATTTCACCCATTCAAGGAATTGTTAAATTTTCCCTTGTAAAATTATATAGATTTGGTGGGTTTTTAAACAATCTAAATGAACAATGGTGGGTGTACAATGTGATGTCATGGGGAAGATGAAGTAATAAAGAATAATGGAAAAATAAAATTAAATAAATAATAATATTAAAATAGGTATGGGTATACAAATTACTCATACATTTGATTTAACTAAACACCCAACATAGACAAAGGTTATGTCATGCCTAAGGTTAAACCCAAATTCATAATGTGATGCAGTTCACAAAAAAATTCGATAAGACATTATCCAGGAGAAGTTTTTTTGGAATAACTTCATGAGAATAATATAATATATTTACAAATGAGTAGAATCAAACCTAACACCGGACACACATAATGGTTATATTATGTCTAGGGTAAAACATTAATTATTAATTTAATAGAAGAATATGATTTCCCATACAATATTACATTATGTTTACATTTATCATTTACAAAAAAACTACATTTATAATGATATAATATATTTTATTTTATTATTATATAAATAATTCTTCTCTACGAATCTCAAAATCTAATGATGACTTATCACCTACAACTGAAAATAGTTCATAGAATATTCGAAAGTGTTTAAAGGGACCTTAACAACACTAAAATCCATTAAATTATTTATGATGTTATTTTTAATTAAATCATACATTTTTAAATAAAAAATAGAAAATATAAATCAATAGGGTTTCATAATCGTAATAAATTTGGGATATTACAATTATAAGCTTCTATCTAATTCTAATCCTAGTGATGTATCCTTATTACCCTTATTTGAACAACTCAGCACATTGAGATCAAGAATCAATGTACCACTCCTACATCCAATCCTTTATCCATGATGCCATACAATCAAGAAAAGTGGTGTCATCTTTACTTGAGGACATTTTTTGTTATAATATTTAATATACAGTGTATGTTCCTCATAAATAGTGTCTATCTCGAAATCCCCATTTTATATTTTGTTCACATATGTATGACGGATCATGTACCTCTGATGTTGTGACACATGGAACATTTCATTCTTTCCTAGGTTAATATAAGGATGGTCCATGTGATATGTCATAGTCCCAACCCATTCCATGATCACTAAGTGTCCCAAAAACAATAGTGTCCTATTTCGTTTCTTCCCTATACATTGATGGCCTTATTGACGTGTAAGTATTATGAAAACCAAATCTACCATAGAAAAATGAAACACTATCTTGTAATAATTGGTACATGTTATCTTCCTTCTCTGAGTGGTGATCAATCTATATTGAATCAGTTTCACTCTCTTTGAATAATCATGAACCAACCTATTCCCTAAAACTACTGCCTCAAATGCCATTTGTAATGAATATATGATTGGAATGCTCTCTATTGAAGGCCTTCATAAGGTTCCATATTAGTAAAAACCTATTAATTATTATTTTATGTATACTGGGCCAAGGATATTTATAATCCTATGAATCAGAAAAGACTAGGATTATATATCTCAGCATATTGTCCGATATGTGTATCATTGACTCAGATTATCCATCTGGCTGGGGTTGGTTTGCTGTGCTCAGTGTCAACTATGTGCCCAGGGATTTATGCAAGCACTACTAAATGAGAGAAGTGTAATTTATATCTCTATATAATTAAATTATTATTATAACTCAGTGTAGGTATATGATCTCATAGATATATTGATATTTTATCACGTGAACTAAGTGAGTCTCTATGATCTATAATAAATGGGGAACCATCGTTATTTGGAAGAAAATAACCTAGAGTGTGTTAAAACAACTCAGGGTCTGAGGTAACCCTATAAAAAAAAATTCATTTTGACGTCATCAATCTTCCAAATGGGAATAAGAAGTGTCAAGAGAATCCCTCTGAGATTTTGGTTCTTAGCATTTTTCTTCAGAAAGGTAATTCATCAGATTAGAATCCATATGATTCCCCTCTTCATCCAGGGCCTCCAAATCAATATACTATGTAATGTTATATATTAATCACACTATGATTTAGTTCCACCAAACCATTTTATTATTGTATCTCATTAAATTATCTCTGGTTAAAGAAGGGACTTCCACTCTATCAGGTACCCTGATCATAATAACAACACCCATAGTAATTTCGGGTATGAGGTCACATACAGCTAGTAGTTCCTACATCACAACACACTATTGGTCTGAAAAGTTTCATTTGTAAACACTTTATACAAGTGAGGATTTTATCTATTAAGGGGAATAATTCCTCAATAATTGATCCTCAAAATCATCTACCCTCCTCTACGACAACAATCTCATCATGCACCAGTACTCCTACAAAGGACTCTCACCACTCACTTGGTATGCATTAATCATACAACTAAGATATTTTTCAATGAAATTAACATACCTTACAAAATATGATTTCTCAAAGTCAAAAATTTGTAGAAAATAATTCCAGAGCCTCCATCATAGATTTATATTTCTTAATATGAAGATGTAGTAAAGGCTCTTCACGTCTAGGTGAACATTAAATATCATTCTTATGAGATAGTGTATGTAAAAATTCATAGAGAACACCATAGTATCATTATATTTGTCACAAGTAGGGTGGTTCCTCTCATGGGGTAATATATGATATAAACATTATACTACTACCTATTCTTTCTTCATCATTACTACTCCAAAACCAACATCTGATGCATTACAGTATACATGGTATCTGATACCAAGATCATGTAGTATCAGCACTAGAGCTATAATTAGTCTGGTTTTTAGCTAATGAAATGTCTCCACAGACTAGTTCATACACTATAAAGTTAATATTTTCTTCCACAATGTAATCATGTGTACTGATATTCAGGATATTTTCTAGAAAAACTATTTGTATTACCCCACTAAACTGATAAATATCATTATCTTGAAACCAATTCTAGGGAATGCCTCAAACATGACTACATATACATTATATGGGTCTGTGGATATACCCAACTTAGATTCCACATGTCAAAGGAACATCACCTACCATATCCTATAATACACCATCCATAGATTAGCGTAAAAATGATGCTATCAAAACATAATCCAAACAATTTATATATTCCTATCATACTAATCTAGTGTTAGTTAGTTGATGGGAATGAATTCAACCAACACCACGATGAACGTGACCATGTAGTGGATGATGATTTTTTTAATGGGGGCCACCAGAACTATGATTGTTTACCCTATTCTGAACTACATCACATGGTACATATAAAATCCATGGCTTCTTTGAAATGTTGATTTCAAAATATTACCGAGGGTGGAATCTTATTTAAAGATCAATCATAGAGACCAATTGGGATACCTATAATTAATCAAAGAGATAAAAACTCATGGGTGAGGCGTATCCCCTCTTTACTATCACCTCATTCATCTTCCAATAATCATTTGAGTGTAAATACCTAGTTTTATTCCTCCCTGGAGAACAACATTGGTTCACACCATAGTGTAGTACTCGTTCAAAATTAACTATTTTGTCCCAAGTCACTCTTCTATAACTTTATATCATTCTTCTTGTATAGAGTCAAAATATAAGGGGGTATCAAAATGGTCTATAGCCCTAAATGAAGATAAATCTCAAATTAAACTCCTCTGCAAAGAGGAATAATGAATAATTCAACTGAAAATACATTCATATGATGATCCATGATTGGAGTAAGAATCAAGGGGGAAGTCATGAATCATGATGAAAGTGTCAATAACCCAAAATATGTTGTCATCATCTTGAGAAAAGTCATGTCTAATCCAACTCTTCTTACACTGAGTTCCAATTAATTAGAAATCCGGAAATTCCCTCTCATTGGTTAAGAAAATGAAACATATCTCTAGTTGAAATAAATGCGATCTCAGATATTGGTTAGCTATTATGCACTGAGTATCACACTATAATTCAGCATCTATATAATCATGAATTCCCACATAAGTCTATATTTGGTGTCTACAATAGGATAGGCAGCGAAACAATAGAGATGATCTAATGTTATTACAAATGGTCTATCAAGGGGAACTAAATCAAATGAAAACGTGATCATCAAGTCAAATATGGAAAATACATATGATGATGTAAAAGAATGAGATTCTCCTTTATCCAATAATTTAGTATATGATTAATATGTAATCATGATCAAACCAGAAAAATTAGTTAGTACCACCCCACTATGTTCTATATTTTGATCCACACGTTACCCAAAACCTTCCTCTTCCTGAATTCCATTTCATTATAGTGTATGAAAACTATGTATCCTCTACTAAAAACCCCTTTCAGATCCTTCTTCATAACCCATGCCTCTATGGAGATTTGTAAAATATGTTTCACAGAAATCCAAATGAATATTACCTATCATATGTTCATACAGACATGTAGAAACACAATTTCTTACTCATAACAAAATAAAATATTTCTATACATTTTTCCAGATCTAGGTGTAGATACGACAAGTGATTCAGAGGCCCTGTATTCCCTGAATTAATATTATAAAAGAATTAATTATATATTTTTTTTGTTACATTAACACAAATTCTTATTGAAAATGCGATTAATCCTAATTGGTTTATTGGATTTGAAATCCAAGACAATGGTCGAGTAAAAACATGGTGTTTAGCCTAGACGCAACATTAAATGGTTTGAAATTGAGATTGAGATCCCTCACTCATTAGTGGTACATTTAGTGGAATAATTAATTAATTAATTAACATAAGAAATTTAATTTCATAATATAAACTGAAATGATAAAAATATATTGTTCTGGGAAGCATCCCAAGTTTAGCCTCAAAATCATCGAATTAGTGAAATGCTCTCCTCCCTCATTTGTTGGTGGATACCTATCCAACAATAATTAATCTTTAGATCAGATCGGATCCAGACACGAAAAATGAATCAAATCCTCCAAAATTATTGGAGAACATGTTCTTCATAAATGAAATATCGACAATTATGGTGGGATTTATAAATTGGTTTTTTATGTAATTTATTAAATTTAATTGATAAGATCAATATTCGTACTTTTATCTATTTCCTTTCGTATCGTTTTCACGTGCATGTTTATGGACATACTGATTTAATTCTTTGTTTATCTAGTCCATATTTCACTGTTCTTGACTGATTAACTAGGAATTTCTATAATCGATCCTTATTCATTTGTTATAGAACCTTTCAAACTAATTTTTATTCATTTCCTATATCGGGTGAATCCTCAAGGTCATGGTTAACTTTTACTAGAGGTACCAAGCCCAATCGGACCACCAGATTCATGTTGGATTGAATAAACTAGAAATAATTGAAGATAAAATATTAGAAATGGTATAGTTGTTCGGTGAGGATGACAATTTTCGAAATTTGTGGTTGAAAATTTTCTTAAGAGAGGTCCAGTTGTATGCATATGGGGTGGTGAAACCCCTATAAACCTCCATTGGACATTCTATAATTAACTATGAATGATATCATCAATTTATAACAACATTCACTCATTTTGAATGGTTTTGTGGTGATATATATGGTGGTGTGTGTAGATTCAATCATGGATAATGAATCTGGGATTTATATTGAAATCCAAACTACATGTTGTTTTCAAAGATGAACACACAACATTTATCCCCTTCTACGAAGATATATAGGGTTTGAGAGATCATAATGAGGACATGGGCCGTCATCCCCCTAACACACTATTTACATCTTCCATAGATGGAAAACATGTGTGACAGTTCACAAGAATTGGAACCTAGGTGGATGTACATGGGGTCTGGTAGATGGTCATGTACATTGGTAAATCAACATGAAAAGCTGCACACAACCCCTATCCATGTTAGCCAGGACACACCATGTATTCCAACTACGGAGCTTCTACTACTACACAAACAATGAGTCATGTACTGGTCAGAGACATGACCATTCTTTGAAGTGGGAAAATATGCAGAGTGGGTCCCCTCACACCTCGTGTTCCCCTTGGTTCCATTTCAGAGAACTTCATTTTTTGTATATCCTTCGTTTCATCTATCGTTTTTCCCTACGAGTAGCCTATACTGAGTGATTTTCCTTATTGAACATGGTTGTGCCCTAGGTTGTGGATTTCAAGGTAAGATGTAGAATTTTCATGGAATGATTATTATAGAGGTGAACCCAGGGAAAACATTGATCCTGAAGGATCACCAAATACATCTTCTAACTAGAAACCTCTAGTAGAACTAGGCAGTTTGTCATATATATCTCTAGAGTGGTACCATCTAGTTGAGCTGGGCAGTGGGTGCCAAACGTTTTTTGAGTGGTATCCCCAACAGAGCTGGGTAGTGGGTACTCAATGCATTCCATGTTGTACCACCAGGTAGAGATGGGCAGTGGGTCCTCAATGTCCTCTGATTGATATGCTTCACTTTGGATGGGTAGTGTGTCCTCAACATAATCTGAGTGGTACCCTCTCGTCTATTTGGTCAATGAGTCTTCTATTTATTCCATGTGGTACCCTCATGTGTATATGGGTAATGTGTCATCAACATATTTATATCGGTATCCTCATGGTGAACAAGCAGTTGGGTCCTTTATGCCTTCCGAGTGGTACCCTATAGTTGAGCTGGACTATGGGTCCCCAATGACATTAGAGTAAACCCCCCATATGTATGGGTTCATGTCCTCTACAAATAATAATTTAGTGGAACCCTCATATTGTATAGGGTTATGCATTATCTACTTCATGTTTTCCCTATAAAATGTGTGTCATAATGAAGATACGTGTTTTGATAAGAATAGTTTTTTCTAGAATGCGACATTAGATTTTGAGCATCATTGACAGATTTCTGGAACTGTTGTATACTCTTCATCATAGATTGAAATGTTAGATGGAGATCCCCTTACCCACTTGGTTTTGGATTCTTTGACTGAGCACATATATATATATAACCTTCTTCTGTATCCACACATAGATTTGGAGACTCTATTTCCCAGATATTAGAAGACAGAAGGTGTATGACATGTGATTTGAGTGTTCATAATCTCATTGTTGGATGAATCTACTATCATTCTATAGGAATTGATGAATCAATATGAATCTCATCAAACCAACATGTTTATGCGTTGTGATTGGATGAACGTACTTTCACTCTTTATTTGGTTGAGATTTAATATTTCAATACACCATGTTTTACCTACTATATTTCTAATTTATTGTTCCTCATTATTCTTACCATTATGATTTTTTGGCGTAAGGCGGGTTATGTTTATATAGACCCCTATTTAGGCTTTTCCTACACATATTGAGCCTTTCGTAAATCGCTGAAATGTTAACCATGACTTCAAAAGAGCTTAGGGTACTAGGTTCTTGGACCTTGTACAATGGTTGTATCTTGGGATTCATAAAATAATATATCTTTTAGATATGTTCATTCCATTTTCCTCAGGTTGGGACATATTATGGGCTTGTCCTGTATTTTATTATTTACTTTATAGTTTCCTCTACTGTACTTTTGTACCTTATATAGTTTCATGCATTCTTAGTTTTATTTACATCAATGATACTTCTTTTTTTTATTTCCATATAATCCTTTTCATTTTGATGGTAGTTTGTGTTCATATTGGTTCTATGTTAAAGGCCTTATAGTGTTATTTATTAATTCGATTCTTATCGCCACCCCAAAAATATAGAGGCGGGCTTGGTGTTTTCATGTTTCAAGCCCCTTCTTTGGTTGTGTAATGATAGATTAGAATCAAATGAGTTTCAATCATTGGGATATGGTTATGATATATAACATTAAGATTATTTGGTTTCTTTTTTTATGTAGATTCATTGTTTCTTTAGTGTGGATCATAGGCTATTGAATCTGTGATGGTGCGGAAGATGACATATCAATTCAACATGACCCCGAGTGTCTACTTGTCGACTCGGTATGCTGAGACCTTTTTATCAAGGTTAAATGGTACATGAATAATATAGGATTTTCTAATTGAATATCATTCATGAAAAAACTTCCTATTATATATATATGCTCATTTGACTGCGTTACTCCTTGAATAGTTTCAGAATGCCATACCAAAACAACCATACATTATACCTGCCCAGCTTAATGATTACTATATTATGGGTGATGAGGCCTTAGATCAAGGTCTATCATATATCCCTCTTCCTCCGGTTGGGAAGGTATAAACACCCCTACCATGTAGTAGATCATTCCAAAAGAACTTTTCAAGGATTCACAGAAGATTAACATGATATGTGACGTCCAAAATTAGTGGTCTTTTAGGATTTGTGGAGAGATAGATCATTTTGAAGTAGAGGATTTTCTAGAGATGGCATATGTTCATTAAGGATCTTTTGGAATGAAACACATTAGGTGGTTGTTCTGACCGCTAGCCTTTTCCATGGATCAATTGGGAATTTGTGGAGCCTCATTACGTAGATTCATGACGTGTCGGCACTCTTATGGTATGACTTCCAATTGAAATTCCAGGAGGATTACTACCCTCTTTCTTATACATAGTCTAGAACTATGTGCATATAGAGTTGATGAAGAGGTTATTTCTAGTGGCTATGTATGCAATGAGGTTCACAGATGTTACACATTACTCCCCTATCTTTATATAAGACAGATACTTCCAGGAACTAAGTATTGAGAAGGGATTATGAAGAGAGATATGATCCATTATTTGACCTTTCTGCATCCCCAACTAGGATGTGGTTATAAAGCAGGGCCCCATGACAATGATATTTTTGTCAAAGGGATTCAAGAAATCAAGAGCTATCAGTGGGAATGAATTAGCTGAGTCGTTTGATGCTAATAAGAAATTATCAATGCCATGATCACCACACATGATACATTTCTGTGATCAGACTCAAAAACATGGTGAGAGTTAGCACAAGGCTCCATGGAATCCTGGAGAGGGGATATGTTTATATTCTGATGGGTGAGATCACAAGGATTGAAACAATGAAACCAAACCTTCCATGAAGCATAGGCAGATAGATGATGAAACCATAACGGAGATTCAAAATCATGGTTAGGGATCTACCATGTGTGGAAACGGTGGTCCCTAGGGAGGATGAGTTATCAGAGTAAAATGATGATCTATTGGGAGTGGAAATTAGTATGATATCCTTCCACCACCACCACCAGGCATTCCATGTTAGACATAGGGAGTTTTATTCTAGGGTCACAAAGAACTATATTATTTGAATGTTAATGATCTCACAGTGCATGAGATGATATGAGGTATGATTTGTGTCTTTTAAAATATTCACTAAGTCTTAGTAGATAGATGTTCTAGTCATTCATTTATCTCCATACTCTTTAGTGAAAGAGACTGAGCTCCCAGTTGATCTACTAGCACACCAGCTTAATCGTGAAGATTCAACAAGGGAATTCTTCCTCACTATCCTTTATCGACTAGCAGTCCAAGCTATCACTTGGTGATGAGAGATTCATGTGGTATCTTTTGGTCACCACATTAAAACCCTATGATTTATTCATGGGAATAGATGGGATTTCCATGGTCTGAGCTGAGATTAACTACAATCGCCCATAATTTTGATCCCTTTTCCCTGATGGAATGAGATTCTCCATTTTCGGTGTGAGATATCTCATGACAGGGAATGTGGGTTTTGTTAGTAGGATGTTGTATCCCACAACCCATTAGTTTTTTTGTGTAACCCATGGTGTTATAGGATCTCCAAGAATTTTGATTCCATTAGTTATAAAGGATTATAGGGATGTCTCCCTCAAAGATGTTCCATTACTACTACTATGGTTGGAGATTGAGTTTATCATTGAATTGCATCCAAATGCAGCTCTGATATCTTCTAGAGAATATCTAATGTATCCTACCAAGATTTTGGAGATACGATTTTAGTTGTTGGACCTTCATCTGAATGGTTTAAACAGACCCTATATGACCCCAGGGCAACTCTATTGTAGTTCTTGAAAAAGGTGGATAAGAAGTAGTGTCTTTAAATGGATTATCATCACCTGAACAAGAACATGATAAAAATATTTCCCCATTCCTCGGAATGAAGATGTATTTGAAAAATTTTGATGTGTGAGATGGTTCTCGAAAATTGATCTTAGGTCTGGCTACAACCAGTTGAGTGTTCGTGAGGCCTATATTATAATGTTGGGATTCCGATATCACTACAAAGACATGGAGTTCCTACTGATTATTTTTTTTGTGATGAATTCTCCGACTATGTATATGAAATTGAAAAACCAGGTGTTCCTACAATACCTAGAAAAGTTTGTGGTCATCTTCATTACATACATACTAATAAAATCTACAATGATTGTTGAGGATGTAATGTACATGATGATGGTCCAAGATTTACTCGAGAGAACCATAATTACAGAATTATCTCAAAGTATAAATTTTGGATTCATGAAGATTAATTTCTGGGGTATTCTATTTCTGATTATGGTTTATACGTGGATAAAAAATTATTGATGTAGTGCTATCTTGGGATCCACAAAAGATTGTGTTAGAGGTGCAGAGATATCCTGGCGCGGTGGAAAAATACCATAGGTTTGTGGATGACCCTATCAGCTACCTAGATGCTAAAAGGGAATCTATTTACCTGGTCTAAGTAGTGATAGATGTCATTTTAAAAGTTTTGGAAAAGGATGATGAGTGCTCTAATTTTGATACTACCAGATGAATGTTTGGATTTTTTAGTGTATAAATATTATAAAAGGGATGAGATATATTGCGTGTTGATGCAGTGATAGGAAATTATCACATATGCGTGAAGGAAGTTGAGACCCCATTAGCATAAATCAGAAACTAACAACCTAGTGTTGGATATGGTAGCCTTCACCCTGATGATGTAGAGGCACTAAAATCTTGGATATTAGATTATGGTTTAGTCAGAACACCAGATTAGCAGTTACGTCTTCCAACAGAGAGACATAAACTTGAGATACTAGCACTAGTTGAAGTTCTTATAGGACAGTGTCTTCAATATAGTCTATACGTAAGGGATGAGAAATGATAAATAATATTTCTTAAGTTTGAAGTACTATGGTAACTTTGTGTAGGATTATTCAGAGTAGCTTACACCCCAAAAAATAACCTTGGTGGTGTTGGAGGGTATAACTTTTCTTTGGTCGATGGTGTTGAATCTGTCACTTCGCAAGCATGTCAGAGATTCATAGCTATTATAAATCAAATAAGAGATATAAAATTATCATATATACATAGGTAACTCCCCAAATGGATATTATGAAGGAGGGAATCATGTCATCTTGTTCCAGGGGTGAACAATGGATCTGGTCACATTGTTTGATGAAGAGATGCATGATTTCCAAAATTCCCCCATAGTTTTATATCCATGTTTTTTTAAAAAAATGTTCCTATACATTTAGTGTCATTTTTGATGGTATAAAATTTTAGGAATCATATTTGTGTTCATCTCTTGGGTCCTCACAGGATACTAGATTATGTCTGAGCTCCGTGTTCCAATGCGTATGTTGAAGCACCTCAAGATCCTGAAGTGGATGTGGGAGAGAATATCTATGGACATTGTCATAGGGGTTCCATGTATAGTGATGATCCATGAGTCCGTATGAGTTATAGTTGAGAGAATCCTAATGTAATCACCCTTACATTCTATTAAGGATGATGGTTTAGTGGTGAGTTTGGAGAATCTGTATGTACAGGTGATCATTCTCTTTATTGGAGTTCCCTCTATGATTATTTCTAATCATGATATGATGTTTTCATAGTAATTATGAAGAGTCCTACAAGATGTATTTGGGAACAATATGTGTATGAGTAAATCCTTTCACTCCCAGATCGATGGGAATATCGAGGGCATTATCCATGTGTTGGAGGATATGCTGAGGGCATGAATGTTAGAATTCATCCATATATGGGAGGATATCCTACCCTAGTTAGAATTTTTATAACATAATATCTTCCACTATACCACTAACATGGATCCTTTTGAGGCCTTGTACTGGAGAACCTTCATGTCACCATTTTTCTCGATAGAGATTGGTGAGCCATCTCTTTGTGGGCCTTGATATGGTGCATTTGATTTTTGAGAAAGTTCATTCCATCCATTAGAAGACAATCACAACCCAGAGACCAGAAAAATATAACAATGATCGATGTCATAGGGCCTTGTTGTTTGAACAGGGATAACATGTATTCTTTTGTGTCTCCTAAAAACGAGCATTGTGGAGGTTAGACCTTTGAGGAAAGCTATCTCGGAGGTATATTGTTTTGTTCATGACAAAGAAGAGATTTTGAAAGTTTTCTTACCATGTTACCCAACACCACCATCTAGAAATGATGAACCACATCTTCCATGTATTGAAGATTAGCCGATACATGCATGGCCATACACAATTTATGGACTAGGGAGATCTAAACATCGAATATGGAGCCACCATTACTGAACACCCAATGGCGATCCAATTTTGACGGGAGAGGACCCCTCATCAATGGACCATCCCTTGGGTTTGGAAGTTGTGGAAACACAAAAATTAGTAGGAGAGTTATTGGGAGAGAGAGGGCATGATGAGAACTCAGTATATAGTGCCTTTTTCTTAGTTTTTATTTTATTGGAATAAAATAATGGTGGACTGAATGATTTATAGACCCATTTTATCTATGTATGACTTTGATAAGTATATATATATATATTTCAAAATCATTGAACCGATACGGTGGGAGATTAGGAGGCCCAGTGTGTGTGATATTAATTTTATAATAATAATAAATATATTTTAAATTACATGCACAAAATTTATTAAAGAAAAAGGGAATACTCATACAATATTGATCATATCAGAAAGCTAGGAACATGGTTCAGTCTAGAAAATTGTTTTTACCCTAGGGGAGACATAAAATGGGTATGTTCTAGGTGTTCAAATCCCTTTATTTTTTGAGGTATGATCAGTGGATTAAATTATTTAATTTATTTATTTTATTTATTTTTTATACTAAAATAATATTTTATTAAAAATACCATCATGATAAACCACCCAGGATTAGCCTAATAATCCTGGGATTTTCCAAGAGCTATCATATCCCCTCTGTTGGAGGATCCCAAATGAACGCTGATGAATCTACACATGGAATTATATTTGGATGCAATGGACACAACAACTCCTCCCAAATCATTGGCGAATTTGTTCATTGTAAATTAAGGATCAATAATTGTGGTTTGAATCCACAATTTCTATTTTTACTCCCTTTATTTAATTAAATTGAGTAGACCCGTCTTGATACATTGATCGACACCCTTTTTCATCATTTCTATTTTCCGGGGTATTTACATATTGTTTTAATTTATTCTTTATATGACCCCTATTTCCAAACTCTTTATACACTGTATCAGAATGATTTTAATTGATCATTGACCATTTTATACGGTGCCTATATCCCTTGTTTTTCTTTGCATCCTTCCCTTGTTGGATCCTCGTAGACTGGGTTCATCTTTTTCAAGTTGAACCAAGCTTGACTGGTCCCTCAAATTCATCGTGGATCGAAGAAAAAAAATGGAACTACTAAAAAATCATATATATTAGATCTTTTGTGGTTAGGATAACCTTTTTCGAAATAAGTGGATTAATCCTTGTTGAATGGATTTGTGGTGGTGTGAAGAATGGACAACGAATCCCCGATTAACCCTTGGTGGAAGTTTTTCAACAAATAATTGATGGGATCTGTGATTTATGACTTTATCTACACATTCATTATGGATTCGAGTGGAGATATATGGTGGTGTAACAATATTCATGTATTATCTCTACATATATGATTTCAATCAAAATATTGGCTATAAACCATGTTCAATGACGAACACATAACATGCTGTCCATTTTTCAGTGATAGATGGGGTTTGAGAAATTTTAAGGAGGACATGGCATGTGGGCCCACTAAAACACTATATACCCCATACATATTTGGTCAACCAGTGTGAGCATTCACATGGATGGGATCCCATGTGGAATTACAGAGGGTCTGGTACAAGGTTGTGTATGTTAGTACACAGGCATTAGGAGAAACAATCATTGAAGTCCTGGTTTCCCAGGACCTGCCGCGTAGTTCACCTTTATGACATGTACTACTACAATTGTAGGTAAATGTTTGTTTTCTAGGGACATGGAAATTATGTGAAGTATATCCACATACAATTTTGATACCCTAACATATCTTTTACCACTTGGTTCCATTTCATGAAAATTTATTATTCTGAATCTCCTTCATTTGAACTCAGATTCTGACCCATGATTAACCTATCCAGATTCATTTTCCATAGAGAACATGAAGGTTCCATCAGATATTGATATTGGTATATGATTACTAATGTTCTATAAATTAAGAATACTAAGGAAACTCTGATGATGATAGTGATCTAGATGGATTTCTGGAGACATCTTTTCAATGGTACCCTCTAGTAAAGATGAACAGAGGGTCCATGATTACATATGAGTGGTACACTTTCTTAGTGAGGGTTCTCGGGTCCCTGATGTCTTTTGAGTGGAACCCTCTAGAAGATCAGGCTTGTGGGTCCTTGACATATTCTGACTGGTACCCTCCTATAGTGTTGGTTAGTGGGTCCTCAACATATACATAGTGGTACCATCTAGTAGAGCTATGTTGTGAGACATCAAATTTTTCATGAGTGGTACACTATATCTAGAATTTTTAGTGGGTCCTCGACATATTCCGAGTGGTACCCTCTAGTAGAGTTGGGTAGTTGTTACTTGACATCATTCGAGTGGTACCCTCCAGTAGAGCTGGATAGTGGGAACTCAGCATCTTCTGAATGATACCCTCAAGTAGGGCTTGGTAGTGGGTCCTAAATTCCATATGAGTGGTACCCTCTAGTTGAGTAGGAAATTGGGTCCCCTATAAATTCATAGTGAAAACCCCACCAATCGGAAATCATGTGGTTCTCTACAGATACTACATTTTTAGAACCACTTTTTATACTAGGACATGATTCCAATACTTCATGTTTGTGCCCCTTCAACTGTGAGGCATAAATAAAATGTGTGGATTGACTGTGACATTAACTTCTAGGTAGAGACATGATATGAGGAACATTTTTTATGTAATTTGGAACCCTTTAGCAACTCTTCTTCTTGGGAAGAGTTCTGAGATGGAGATCCCCTTACTCTCTCAGTTTACTCTTCTTCGACATAGAATATATATATATATATATATATATATATATATATATCCTTCATCTATACTCACATGTTTGATTTAGAGACTCTACTTCTTGGATAGGTGAATATGTGAGGGTTATACCTTGGGATTTCCATTTTTATCTTCCCATGGTTGGATGAGTCTAATCTATTATAATAGGAGGCATATAATATATGGACAGATCACCTAATAACCGTGTTTATCTCTTGTGTTTGGATGATATTACAATCGATATTTTTTGGGATTATTTGTAATATTTCTTTGAACCTTGTTCTATAAAATATATTTATCTTCTATTGTATCACTTACTTCTCCCCATTCATCATTCAGGTCATTCTATTGGGTTTGTTTATACACACCCCTGCATGGGATTTTCCAACCCGAATCATATATAATGCAGAAAACAGACATGTCTACCATGAATTTAGAGAAGTTTATGTGTATTGGGTTCTTAGACCACGTACAATGGGTTTATCTTGGGAAGTAGGTGTTATGATATATTTTAGCTATTTACATTCCATTTTGGTCATGATTGGACATATTTTTGGTTTCATGTGTATTTTCCCCATTACATTTCATTTAACAATATAATACGTTTGATACCTCTAGAGTTTAACGCTTGTTTAGTTTAATTTATAACAATGTGGAATATTTTTATTTCCCCAAGAATTTTTTCAGGGACAATGATGTCTGTGTTCACATAAGTATT
Source organism: Viscum album (assembly GCA_963277665.1). Taxonomy (NCBI): domain Eukaryota; kingdom Viridiplantae; phylum Streptophyta; class Magnoliopsida; order Santalales; family Viscaceae; genus Viscum; species Viscum album. The sequence continues at coordinate 1,767,208,189 of OY728120.1, forward strand.
TACGAAAATTCATCCTCATGTTAGTTATGGCTTCGACACTTGTGGCCACCCCTGGTCTATGGAGGTGGGCATAGGTTCATTGCGCCTTTATCCCCATCATGGGTCAGGTCATGATATGACATGCGCTCTGAAGAACAATATGAAACAGAAAATTGTGTATAACCATCCCATTAATAAAACACTATAAAACTACTATTTAGGGGAATGATGAAGCTATTTTGTATTCCACATACTTGCAGTGATACATATTACATCTCCTTTTCCCTCTTCTCTCTTATAGGACAATAAACAATAGTAGTTAGATGAAGAATAGTCATAGGACTACTCTAGGATAGGAGAAATCATGATTAACTATCTTCCTCAAATTAATTATCAAGGGTTAGGGCCATGTGAAGCACCTTTTCGTAGGTATTTAGGTCAAAAAACCTAACAAAACATCTATGTTTCAGTCAAAGTACTATCTCAAAATTATGAGCCTTTGTGACTCATTACCAGCTAAAAAAGAACAATATATAAGTATTTTTATAAATAATGATGAAAATAAAAGGACAAAATTGATTTTTTTTCTAATTTAATGATATCTCAAGAATGGTATTGCCTAATTATATCGATAATGTACTACTAAACAAACATATAATTGAAGCTCACCCATGCAAGACCCTCCCATATCCTAAATTAACACTTGTAGGTCCCCTATCTCTCAGAGGGTCCAAGGAATAGGTAGTTCCTTAGTATCAGTTGAACCTTATTAGGATTGTGAACTATCTTGATGATGAAATAAATAATATCCTACCAATCCTCAACATCATGTGGGCCAATAGAAACTGAGAATGTTAGAGGATGGGGGATTTCTAAATCCCATGAATGATTGGTCAGGGTTCTATATGTGGAACCACCCTAGAAAGGTAGTATCCAAAAAATTATTAGTTGAATAGGATCTATATATTAGACTAGTTATGCCAGTGTAGGAGAATACTGGGGTGCATCCTGTATACCATTGGTGGTGGAAAGGGAGCATTATTGGAGATAGAAACTACTGGAATTATAAAAAAATAAGTGAGGTGGAATCTATGATAAAAAGCCCTTATATCTTTTAATAAATAACCTAAAAAATCTAACGGATCACACAATTTTCTATAAGGAGTCTAATCTAAACCCAAGGTAAACACTCCTAGAAGTAACACCATTCTACATCCCTTAACATTAGTCAATGACATTATATACATTAAAAATCACAAAAACATACTCATTTCAACCAATTTATTCCAATAACGATCTATCATAATTGTATGAAAATACAAATATGTCTAATTGTGAGAATATATTCCTATCATATATCAAAATCCATGAAATTTAATTTTAGAACTACTATACAAAACAAAAAGTATATATTTCTAATTTCATACTATGTGACCAATCATGATTCGTGAAAACATCCAAAATATATTAAATCTCAAATAAATATCATTTTCATCACAAAAGGTGAAATATATCCACTGTAATAGAAAAACATATTCTCCCCAAACGTATAGAGACTCAGAAGTCCACTATACAGTAATGATCCAAAACTATCATAGTTCCCCTACCTGAGTCTCAACCATCCTATATTATGTATAACATATCCAAATCAAGGAAGCATAAGATATAATATATTACATCCCAGTGCAATGGTATATATTACTAACATCCCAAACTGAACAACTGAGTCTAAATCAAGTATCGTATGACCACATGTGTGCCTCCCCATATACTAGACTCTTCCATCTAGCAATAAGGGTTGATTCCCTTCCGTGGGGAGACAATAAAATCATTATCATGTCATATAATGAAAAAATAATAAACAATATAATAAATATTCATAGAACATGAGGAAACTATATGGATGGAATACAAGTCACACAAGTACTAAAACAACACCCATTGTGGAATTAAAACCCAAAAAAAATAAATGAAAATAATTAAATAGATAGATAGAAGGTTCCAATATAGTTAATATTTTTCCAATAGTAGATTCATACTATTCTTGTTAAGCTATTCCCAAAACGACCATTTTTCTTCACATGATCTCAAATCATGAAATCTGCTAGGGAACCAAAATACTTGAGTAGGGTTTGAGTAAAATACACATTACGCCCCCACCAATTCTTCAATAACTATACATAATCTATTATACATGATTATTTCATTATAAAAATAAATCCCTTACAATAATAAAAAATAACGTCCAAAATGAAGTGCTCAGGTGCTAAAAAAGATACCAAAAACCCTTGATTGTACCTATTTTGACTTCGTTTCAAAAAATGAACAGTTTTTAAATAAGATACTGAAAACATTCATATGGCTATATGCATTTCAAATGAAATCAAAAAGTCCTTAAGTATTGATAACCTAATCAAAATCCACATGTAATCGAGTATTGATAACCTACAAGATATAAGTAAAATTACATCCTACTCAAAATCCACAAGGAATCGAGTAATACGCAAAATAAAAAATGCAATGACTATCAACCATCATTTAGGAATCCACGTGGAATCTATTATAAGCTAGGTTACAAGGATATCAGTATCCACTAACATTAATTTCTCACATCACGCTCATTTTTCTTCTAATGGATAATCGTACCAGGATGGAAACCAATAAACTATAAAACATATAAATACCCCTATAGAAATACATGAAAAGATACAGTGTGATAAATTGAATATCATTTCATCCTGATTATAAATTATAACATCATATATTTACATATTAATAAAACCTCATCATGGAAATCATGCTATCTAATTGTTCTCATTTGAAAAACACTATAGCGGTCTTACAAGCTCCACACACACCTACATATGACCAAAAGTCAAGTATGTTTATCAATTATTCCTACACATATATTATAACAAGTAAAATAGTGTAAAAATATAGAAATAGGTAAAAAAATATAAAAATAAATATCAGTTATTATAAAGGCATGAAGTAAACATTCTATTATGTATGAAAGAGTGGGGGAAAAACTGAGCAGTCAAGAACACACACACATGGACCTTATTATCATTGTAATCCACTCAAAAACACTCGAGGATTTTCCATAGTTCCATGAACTAAAAACACTTATTTCATTTCAAAATGAAATAAAATATCACATGTCATGATAATCTACCTATCTTATATAAATAATGAATTATCATTTTATCCCAAAATATGAACTCTTTATATTATTCTCATGAATAATTATAAAACCATGTTTTAGAAAAAATATATTTCTATAAATAAATTATTGATTATATATGAAATTAATTTTATAATAGTACTTTGAAAAAAATAATAATTATACTATGAATATTTTAATGATTTTACATTGATATTGTTATTGTTAATTACCCTTTTATATTTTTATATAGTTATATTTTGATAATCGATTTATATACCCTTTGATAAACACTCAAAATTATATCTTGATAAATTTAATAATTATCTTTGGATAATTCAGTGTAATTAATATTTTCAAATTTCAAATAGTTATCCTATGATAATTACATGTGATTATTCATTAACAAGATATGTTTATCAATATTAATAACATAAAAAAATTATATTACATAAACATCAATAAATTATAACATGATAATTCTACCTGATTATCTTTTGATAATTTAGGATTTTGTAAAATAATTCATTTTCATTAGATTTTTATAAGGATTTACAAAAATGGTAGTATAGAAAAAAAATTACATTACCTCAACCAATTCATATAACAAAAAGAAAAAAATAGAGAGAGTTTCCAGCCTTAACCCAAAAAAGAAAATGTGCGGAAAAATCGACGGGCTTTGCCAAATGCATAAAAGGATGATTTTTTGTCTCATAGATTCAATGAGAATATCCAATATGTAGGAATAAAATATTCATCTATTACAAAAACACCAAGCTCATATGCATCTTCATTTTTACATAACTGCAAATTAAGTCCCTTTTTATTTTCATTTTCGACCCTATCATGAATATTGAGTTTTTAATTTCACCCTTTTAAGAAATTTTTAATTTCTACTTGTTCAATGCATGTTGATTCACAGGATTTTGAAACATTCCATTTAATGAATGGTGGTTGATTGGTGTGCTGGTGTGGGAAGGATGAGGGAATCATGGAAAAAGTAAAATGAAATTAAATAAATAATAATATTTAAATAAACATGGTTAAACTAATTACCCCTATGTTCGATGTAAATAAACACTTTATGTACACAATTGTTTTTTCAAACCCAGGTTTAAGCCCATGTAATGGACCTAATGGTGGTCTTTCATATCTCATATGAGTCTTCAGTCGTGATATAATTATTTTTGTGGAAATATCACACAGATATAATATAATATATTTACCCTTACATGCGATCTAGTTGAACAACCAACACCCAAAATGGTTATATCACGCATAGGGTAAAACATGTGTTCCTCATTTAATGGATGTTTCATATTTCCCATATGAGACAAAATCCATGGAAGTTTCTATTTTTATAGAAATACAATTGTGTGTGTGATATAATATTTTTATTATTTTTATTAAATAAATACTGAGGTCCTATAGGGCTCATAATCTCACAACTAATTAATGCAAGACATTGATAATATTCTACAGAATATACCAAACTATTAACATGGATTATTCCCAAAGGTAAAACATTTAATGATTTATTTTGTGGGTATAAATGATATTTTAAATTTCTTTTTTAAAAATTATCTTAATTTATAAAAAAATAATGTTTTTGTCCGTATAATTTGATGATATTACACATGTATTTAATTACTTGTATTACTTTAAGCACCATGATTATATAAACCAAGAAATACTAATGAAATTTAAATAAAATTGTGACATTTAGAACCAATATTAATAATTATAATGTATAAATGTTATGAAAATAATTATTTTAAAAATTCACACATTTATTAAATTAATTCAATGGTAATGAGCTGTTTTGAAAAAAATATTATTAGTTGAAGGAAAAAAATTATATTTTTCTAAAAAAATATTTTTATTTGAACAATATTTTTTTTCTTACAAAATTTTATTAATCTCTATTGATTAATTATTTTAAATAAATAATAATATAATCTTTTTAATCAAACGATTATCATTCATTTAATTTGTTTTAGAAGTGAAGTAATGAGAGTAAAATCAGTGTTATTCTTAAAAATGATTTTGTTTAAAAAATAGTATTCATTATAATTTTAATAATTAATTTAAAATAGTTTCTTAAAAAATTAATGATTTTAATTAGATATAACTATTCTCATATTAGGAATAATTATGTAAAATTTTAGTAATGGGCTCACTTACATTTTTCTGTAATGTATAGCTACTATGGTAATTTTTTTATTTCTGTTATTCATAAAAAGAAAAAATGTGTGGGTTAAATTTAAAATAAGGGATTAAAATTTCACATGAAACTTAAATAATTTAATTACATGTTGATATTTATACCATACTATATCATATATTAATATTTATTTTCCCCTGTTTCATATTCACATGAATGCGACTTTAAAATAATGTAATGTTTATAGTGTTTATAAGTTTCCCACTCCTGTCCCATACAAAATGGAACTTATTCTAATATATTCTATTAACATCACGTTCACTATTTATCTATAAATATATAATAAAACAATATCCCAATATACTTTTCCTTGACCTTGAGGTGTTTTATTCCAAAAATAGTCATCCATGAATCCTTATTGTGATTTTAAAAGAGGATACCTGAAAGAGTGGAATATATTCTTACCGAAAATTTTCATATTTCATTCTTATTGAACAACCCGAAACTACGATATAACAATATTAACATTATGAATTCAATATATTTATAATATTGTGATGTTTTTATTTTAAGGGTGTATCAATTTTTATCTCATTCCATTCTGTTTTAAAATGTCAACGATTCTAATGGGTACGTGTAAACTACCCCTCCATCAAGTGAAGAGATTTTTTTTCATTTACAGTATACAAGTAAGGTTGTAATGATATACTTACTGATATTTTTAAAATTTATTATATGATAACAGTTTTTTAAATTAAATGATTTTATTACCATGCATTTATTTTATCCAATTGAAATTGGAAACATAACTTGTGAATAAGTACATACTAACAAATCCAAGAGGTATTTTAATTCATATTTCAAAATCAACTTATATGAATTCTCATAAAAGTATAAATATTCATTAAATATGTTATTTTTAACAAAATTAAGATTATGGAGATTATTAAATTTTTAAAAATTTAATTCCCTAAAATAGAATCTACTTATTTGGTTCCTTAACATGTTTTCCCACATAGAATCATGCCTTCATCCCCATATGCTAGAGTCTAATTAAAAGTAATGAGGGACCATAGGTAGAAAGCTACGGAGACTATAATAGTTAGTGAGTGTCTTACCGAACATGAATAAAGGAAACAACATACATGTCACACATAGATAAATTATAAAAGTTAAAAAATAATAATCAATAACATAATAAATATCATATTGATTCCTCATACATAACACACATACATACATATAATTCAGGTCAGGTACCAAAATCAACAAATGTAAAAAATGGTTAAAACCCAAAATTAATGTTATATAGACTTGATCTAAACCCCAAAATCCACTCATATCCAGAACATAATGAATATTATATTAGTAACTCTCACTTATCTGGACCCACATCCATGAGGTTTGTCTGGGAACCAAACCATGGGACAAATAGGGTGTGAGTACAACTTAGTTTTCGACTACCAATGCTGTCTAATAAAAATATATTATGTAAGCATAAATCATAATGAGTAAAAAAAATATGTTATATATTTTAAAAATAATTATTAATTTTTAATGAAAGGAACTAAGAAATACTAGGATATTAAATAGATATCTTGGACTAACCCTACTTATATAAACTTACACCTATCTATGAACAAGATGAAGGTATCATGTCCTAATCTAGTATCAAGCCATATAACCGAGAAAAAATAAAACCATGAAACGAAATGGATTACATATGTATTAATTTTTAATTACCTTCATAAAATTCATATATAATACCATTACTGAGGACTGAGATCAAGGGGCGTCCATTGATGTTCAGAGTAACAGCTCGATTCCAATCCAAGGATCACACCCATGGAATTACACACCATTAATATCAAGAAAAATCATGGCATATCATTACAATAAATTGAAAAAATCTACCCATAAAAAAACTATGACATAAATATTTCTGAATTTAAATGGTGTATACATTACCAAAATTCATCAGGGGACCACTCCATGGAATTTTTATAAATGAGTCTATACAGAATCCACTAGAAATCTCTAGGAAATCCATAATAATAGACCTCATTGAATTCAATGGGATCATTACACGATGACATTCACATGGCCCCCCCTGATGGAATATTCATCTCATCTATATAAATTAACCATTTATTTCCCAATAATAAATTAAAATGTTTTGAATAATATTTTTAATTAAATGAACTAATTCATCATGGGATTCAGAGTCCTATGGATTCTCATTGTTTATATAATTAAATAAGTATAAAATAAAATATCATTGAATTACTAGGAATTTCCATGTAATTTTTTTAATTAAATGGAAATTTTACGAGTCAACAAAAATTGATGGTGACTGATTCCTAGGACCGTAGTGCTCGAAATGTGTTTCGGAACATTATTTATTGTACGTAAGTAAACATGCAAGAAATTTTTTTCTAACTTTTGAATCGTTTCTTGGAATTGAAATCTAAGGGCACTGTTGAACTCGCAGTGCCGGTATTCGCTTAAGAATAATTTCACCTTGACAACAATTAGTCGAGGGTGAAAGATCATTTTTTGAGTTTTTTGGGGTAATAATAAAATTAAAAAACACGTATTATTTTATTTTTTTTGTTAAAACCTCCAAGTGGATGTTGTGGTGTGGGGACCACCAGACTATAACCTCCCATGAGAGGTTATGGTGGTGGGGACCACTGAAACCTAACCTACCATGAGCGGTTATGGTTGTGGGAACCACCCGAGGCCGAAACCTCTCAACTCCCATAATAAATGATGGAGAGCCTCTTCAACTCCTCCAATATTAATTGTGTAAATACTATTTAATTAATCTTTCCAACCCTTCCCTATAATTAATTAAGCAAACACATCATAAAATTTATTAAACTATTTGAATTTATGCCAAAAAACATAATATAACTAATAATCTATTATTTTGGGCTACAAATTATTTTTGGTGGAATTGGGGAGTGGAGGAACATGGGTGAAATCTCTCCAACAAATAATACTGACAACCTTCTACCTCCATCCTCAGGACTTCTTCGGACTTGGGACATCCTCATCTACGGCGAATCAAAGACCTTACTAATTTCTTGTGCCAACGACATCAAGCTAACGAGGTTTTGGTTTTTTCTATTTGATTATTGCTTTCCATGATCTCCCCTTCTAATTATTTTGTGGATTGGGAATAGATAATGATGTGCATTGTGGGAAATGATGTTTTAAAATATCTTCCATAAATTTTCATGCTTCATTCGTTGTGAACCACATGGGATATCTCTAAGCATGGAGGGTGTGGGCCAAACAATCATGGCATGTCACCTCTGACATTATTCTATGGTGTACTCTTTGAAATGGAGTAAGGAGACGAAGGAAATGAAGGAAAAGAAGTCAACAACGCTGCCACCCACTGCCTCCGTGACCCGTGAGACCCCCAGCGTTATGGTCTCCCAGCCGAACAGGCCCCACGCCCCCGCGGTGATGTTGCCTCCTGGCTGAACCGGTCTCGTAACCCCGCGGTGCTATGACCTCCTAGACGATCCGGCCCCATTCCCTGGCTGAACCACCATCGCCGCACACCTCCGAGCCTACCTGGCTCACGCCGCCGGCCGACCCTCTGATCCTCCACATTTCACGGCGTCTGCCGGCACTTCAAACCACCGCGCCCGAGCGGCCCCGCTGCCTCGTTCCCTCACATCCACCCGGGACCCTCCGTGGCCCCTCATGAGATATAGGGTTAGACCCAGTGGGTCAGACCCATCAAACGGTGCGGGCCACACTGTTGGCCGGGTCGGTCTGACCGGGTCATACCAGACCCAGGCCAACTATGACCCCTATTACCTTCTCTTGGCCATATCATTGGAACTGGACGACCATTTAAAGAACCATCAGTGGTGTTGGGAACCTTGGATTGAGACAGTCCCATTGAGTATATTCACTAGATTTTTGGATTGGGATGGGGAATGGTAAGGTTGGATCGAGCATGAATCAAACCGGGCCCCTGGGGCTAAAAGACTAATAACTCACAGATCGGGAATCCGATTGATGCGCCGTCTATTACGTTTAGATCCCTATGACGTGTCCGACAATTGAGATAATTCTTCATGGGTCTTTTTGGTGGTTAGAGTATCGATCAGTAGCTTGTGGAGTGGATCCTCCCTGAGATGAGTGAGTATTAAGCGATAACCTAGTAGATGGTTGAGACTTGACGACTGGTGACCATTTTGACTCAGAGTAACTCGACTAGCCCAGTGTGGAGCATCTTGATGATGTGGTAGACCCAAAGTGGGGAGCACCTTGATGATGCAGTAGAACCGCATTACTCGACAGGAGAAGTACCTCAGCAGGCCATGAGGGGGAGAACCTATATTGGAATCAGCAGACCCACAGTGGGGAGCGCTTCTGGGAGATGTGGTAGACCCACGGTACTCGACAAGGGGAGTACCTATGCAGTTCAAGGTTAGTCGGAAGCCACTTTGTGTGATGCGGCATGCCCACTGTACTCAATTGAGGAGGATTTCTCCAACATCTGAGGGTTCAGAATGTAACTTTTTACTACTACCCTAGAATAAATTCTAGTATGAGCTGAGTCAGTTCCTCTGTGTTGTCCTCATGATTGAGATGGATTACATGATTACATAGGTATATGTATGGGCATATATCTAAGTAAGTTAATCTACGGATTTCAGACATTGTGTTTATCCTAGATGGATTTTATGAGACCTTGAGTGTCTCTGGGTCCCTACTAAGTATTGTTATACTCACCCCAGCACGCGCTATGACCCCACCTTGTTGTGTTGGATGCAGATGAAAAACATCACTAAATGAGGCCAAGAGTTCCAGGATTGAAAGGTACATGGAGGTGGACCTTACGGCGAGTCATTACATGGAGGAGAAAGGCGGACGATGAGTGATGAGGAGGAGATCTATAGCAACCCTTCACGTAGGAACCTCGGAGGACGACCCAGCCGATGACTCTCCCTTTTCTTCAGTTGTTTTGTACCATAGTTGTACTTTTACATTCTAGTTGGGCTTGTATTCTAGCCAATTTTATTTTCATAACTAATTTTTTATACAGTTTACTTGGTGTTTTTTCATTCTGTGTGCTTGCTAGTGTGTGTATACATGTTATGAAGGCAATTCCTTCCCAGTTTTAGTGAATTACGCCTTTGGTGCTAGTCTCCAGTCCCTAGGCTATAGAAGGTAGGATTTGGGTTGTCATGGCATGGGCCCAGGGTGACGGGACATGACATATCATGTGTGTGTATATTTTATAAAATAATGGAAAAAATCCAAAATGGATTATCAATTGGGAGATTTTAGGACTCTGTTAAATACAAAATTCTTATTTACATCAGGAATGACATAAAATTTCTGCATGATAGGTTTTTCATTTTAGTGTGTTCAGGGGTGGATCGGTAAATAAATAATGAAATTTATAAATTTATTATTTATTACATAGAGAAACCTAATCATCAATTAAATAATCACACTAATGTAAAATACATTAAATTACTCAGATAACCCTTGGACTTGGAGAAGATATGGGGGGGGGGATATTTTTGGATGAACTAAATTGAATAATGTATTGATCGTCCTATTTAAAAATAATTCATCTATAGTAAGGATGTTCATAGATCAGAAAAATCGACAGTTGAACTAAATAAATCATCATTAATTATTGATACATACTTGAGGTAGTAAATTATTTGTCAGTTTGATCCTCATTTTTATTTTTCCATTTCAAAAGTGAATCAATATTTCAATAAAATTGTTATGTGTGATGATTGTGGTTTTATGGGAATTCATTTATTTTATAAGAATTATTAATTGGAAATGTGTTTGACAATCCAGGATTATTCTTTATGATAAATTATTTATCCATCAATATATTGAGTCTAACCAAAACAATGTAAAAATCCATTCATCAATATTATCTTTCATAATTTTCTCGCTTTATTATTTTTTTCATTAATTATGAGAGTCCTATTTGATAGATGTTGCGACATTACCTATAAAGAGAAAATTGAATTGTCAATATTTTGAAAAATGGATCATTTTTATGGGTTCCTATTTTTTGATTTAGGGAATGATGGAGGAATGAAATGGGGAAATGGGAGATTAGTTAATGACTGGTGGCCATTAGTTCATGGGTTTGACAATATGGTGGTATGATGTGGTGGGAAGCATTTCATGAGTCATTGGGCGGAAAGAATCCATATATCAATGATTATTTAGGATCATAATGCATCTGATCTGATATTAATAGTGTATTTTATAGAAGTATCCTTGGTTGAGGCATGGTGGGTGTAGATGTGTGAGTGATTTATGTGTTTCTAGAAATTCCACGCATACATGGTCAATACATCGGATGAACACACACCATGTGGTCTCTTATATGGTGTTTATGGATCTACATTGGAAATAATATTTCATTATTTTGTGTTTCTACACACTCAATGTGACTCTATCCAGATGAATTGGTATTTAAACTAGTGGTACATAGGCATATATATGTTTAGGTGTAGTGGAATAACCTGGTATGTATGTATGAACAATGTACAAAAACACCACAAGATCACCTGGAAATAATAAGAACAAACAAGAACCCCCAATGTACATAAGAACCAAAAGTGTACAGGGTTTTAATACTGATCACATAGGAATAGTTTGATGGAAATTATAATTCCAATACCATCCCATAAATTTTTATACTCCACATACACAACATGTAATTCAACAAGGTTTGGATTTTGAAATTTTTCTATTTAGTCTAGATGAGTATATGTAGTGTGCATCCAATTACTCCATCCAGTTAGGGGTATACATTGTATCACTTATGTAGAATGAAATGAGTGATACCATATACATGTTATAATTGTTTAAAGTCAAGTATCCCTCTATATAGCCAAGATTTCGATCCTGTATCATTCCTCTTAAGGTTGTGCATGGAATCCTATAACAAAATTATAAGCCGTGTGATCCCCATCATAGTGTTTTACTCCGAGTATATTTTGAAATCTCCCATAGCCCTAGGGTGGTATCCCCCATCAATTTATTGATTTATTATATATTATATATTCTATGTTTTCAAGGAAATTCATGTTATGAATGACCTCTCTGATGAGTTCTATAAGTTTTATTAGGAAAAAGGTTAGAGTTTTCACGAACAAGCATTATGATATACAACATATAGGAATCCTAGGATAATATTATGGTTCTGGCCTTTCATTCACACTTGGTGTCTATATTTTTTATATCTAGGATATTATTGTCATTATATCATATTTTTATTGAAATTTAATCATGACTATTAGTTTAAATCTCTTTTTGGATGTATTATATATTGTAATATAAAGGTATCCTCTTGGTTATGTTATTGTCAACCCATCATGGGATCTTCCTAAACATTTCAAGTATTACGAACAATATAGGCCTCATGATGGAGTCTAAGGTGGACAAGGAGAAGTTGGAGAATAGTTTAGCTAGATGGTCCATGGTTGGTTCAAGGGGTGACATTTGATATAATTTATCTTATTATTAGTAGTATGGAATCATTATAGCCTTGTTGGGCTTGTATTTGGGCCATTATGAATTCCTGTACTTCTTTCATACCTTTATGTGGGATATAATTTTATAAATTCATCATTGAATCAATTTTATCTTAACTTTTTTAATTGTATTGGTTCTTGGAGATGTGTTTGTGTGTATAGGTAACTTATTTAAATAACCCCTACAATATTTTTTAATTCTTACTCACATATAGTCATATCCGATAGTATATTAGAGATGGGATTGGGGTGACACAACCTAGTTACCATATGCTAAATGGGCCCCGACGGTTTGGGTAGTGAAGTAGTTGTATTAGATGATGTTTTATTAGGACTAGAGATCTGATATTGAAAATATTTTATTTCTGGTTTAATAACTAGGGAAACAATGTTTCCATTCATAAAGATTGTACCTCACTCCCAAAAACCTTGTGTTGGAGCAATGACTGATGTATCCCCTCACTAGGACTCTTATAATGTAATTACTAGCTTGATACTTGTTGGATATAGATGCAAGGAATACATTGGTACATGAATCATATTGGAAATAGTTGTGGTTTATTTTTCTATCTTGAGTCATATCCCTAGATATACTCATTGATTGTGTAATTTTTTGACTACTACAAGATTCCACCATGGTGAATGAATGTTTGGATTCCATTTTCGGATCACAATGATGATCCTCCTAGTGATGTGGCATTAGTATGAGGACCTATATATGATATGGTACCTCATCATGGAATTATGATCATCCCTATATCCATCGAGGAGAAAGTTATTATAGATGTACTAAAATATGATTTATATACACAATTTAGTAGTTTCAATTGTAGTTTCCACATAGGTTTCAGAGAGTGCTAAACCCCTGGGTAGTAGTGGAATATATTGAGGTAGTTGACAGATTCTTCAAAATATTTGCGACATCTCCCAATAAGATTTTTGTCATAGCGAGGCTCCTTCTCTATTGATACATAATGAATTAGAAGAGTATAGTCAATTCAGGGAATGAAAACGTTAATCCCTCTTGTAAAAAGTTTGATCATATCATTTGAGATGTGTTCTATCCAGCTACATTCCACATAATAAAAATGCACAAGATTCTTGATATATAGTATGGATTATTGATTTTAACAGAGTGTGATGCATATTTAAAAACCATGTCTAGATTATATATAGATATGGATTTTTATATGTTCTCTTTAATAAAAACCATAAATTGTGTTATGAACTTATATATATTGACTAGTTTGTTATATATTTTAAAGCATACTTATACTGGAGTGTTATAGCATGCATTAGTATTTGTGGGATTTCATCTTGTGAAGATGATTACAGTTAGTGATGCAATTCCGAAACATGTATATGAGTCTTCAGATTTTGGTAGCAGACTAATGATATAGATTTCTAATAATATAAGGAAATTTTGGAGAAATTATCATGATTGATGGTATATAATTCATGTCACTTTTGAATATTCTAATCAGACGAGGGAGTGGTGATGCATCTTCTATGTTGTGTGGGGTTATCTCAAATTGTACTATTCAAACTATATTAAAACTGATTGGGGATGATCGTTGGATCACCTAAGAAGATATACTAGTTTTAGAAGTGAGTTATGTAGGGTGGAATATATTGTAAAGGAGTTGGGATAACAATAAGAGGTGGATGGTGTTTTTATCATTTTCCACATCCAACCTTGGTGGTCCATGCTAGGCTCAATGAGATGGTGGTCACTAATGATTATAGCTACAGTTGGTGGAAGTTAATGACATAGAGGATACCTGCATGATTCATGGTATGATTTTAATATTCACTTACCTAACTACATTACCTACATACATAGGTAAAATCCAAACATTTTATTTCATATCTATAATTCGAGATCTTGAGATACTATAAGAACCATTTTTTCAGGCTTTATGATTGGATACTTCTACTATGTAACACCCATACCTTAGGAGCATTGAGTTAGTGCATTATTTTACTACATTAGCATGAATACATGGAATAAAATCCTAATGGACCGACCAGTTTATTTGTTATTGGATGAATATATTACATATATGATTTTCATAATACATTAGGAAACATAGAAATTAAAACCTGATACATATCAAAATGACATAAAAAACATCCTTGAACCAAATTTAAAGGATTTGTATTCCTAACATTTGGAAATAAACCATATTAAGGGTATGATAAAATTCACAGTAAGGGTTATATGAAGTAATAAAAATGGAATTAAATTCAATAAGGCATTGAAAATACTTCAAGGTAAATAACCTAAAAAACATATGCCATCAATAAACTAGGAATGAGAATGCATCCAAATATTTTTTCATATTGAAAAACTCATATAAATTAATAAATTAGTAAAAATGAAGAAATTATAATTTAGTCAGTGTCATGTATTGGGAATGGGAACCTTTATAACATAATAATTGTTTATGTCCATGGGTAGAAACCAGTTTGATTCTATTTGGAAACACATACTATGAATTTGTCACAAATTTTTTTTTCATAAGACATGTGACACATCATGTGGCTATAGTGGGCCTCCACCATTACGTTAAGTCTAAATAATTTTCCATAAATATATTTAATTTATGAAAAATACAAATTATATATATTTTTATTGAGTAGAGGATATATACTCAATAATATTTACCAGGATAAAACAACATTCATAAAAAATACCTTATGTAAAATATTATAAAACTAAAATAATAATCATATCCAAGATACAAAAATATTGTTATTTAATTGAAAATTAATTTCAAATAAAATGGGATCTATAATAGGAAGTAGATACACAACATAAGAATTATTTGGTGCAAAATACCAAGTATGTCTCAATGAAATGGAAATTGGGACAAAGTCCCTCACCACATTTTAAGGAATATAATCGTAGGACCAAAAATTAATAATCATTAAATAAATAATTGAATACAATTACTATACATATAATCATTATATTATATTTCAAATTATTGTATACATACTCAACATGCATTAAAAATGTGGAAAATAATAGAAATCTCAATGAAATAAAAGTGGAATGAGAAACCCCTTACCTTATGTATGATTGAGTTCACCACTTTACATTATCATCTTGGATAATCAAATAAAATTAAATATTTAATTAATTTATGTCCTTATACATATTTATTTTATTTATTATAATTTTATCAAGTTCATTTATGAGTTTTTAATGATTTATATGATAATGATTTATAACTCGAGATCGTTCGTTTCCATGGTTTTCATGATTAATATACTTGTATATGAATATGGATGTTCTTGTGTCATCAGTATAACTATATAGAGTTGAATATAAGTGATAATAAAGAACATTCATAATATTAAATGGATTTATAATTCCTTTGGATATATGGTATTATAATGATTTATAACATAAATCATCAGTGATAATCATTTACATTATTTTTGTCATATGAATTAGTAATGTATATATATACTGGTTCCAAAGCATTAATTGGTTATAATAAAAATCATAGATTATTTTTTAACCTTAAAAAACGTATCATGGCCATCCTTGAATTATAAATTGAATAATGAAAGTTCATTGTCCACGAAGGTTGTAAATCGGCACCTCCTGGATGATGATTTGGTTTTTAAAACAAAATAAGGAGACTAAATTGATTGATGATCAGTTTTCCATTAAAATGATATAATTTAAGTATGTATATTATATAGAAGATATAATTATCATTTTTATATAGTAGGTGAGATTATAATAGTTAAATAGGAGAACATGAAAATAAATTAAAAGGAAAAGGTAGATTATTATACCTCTTCAAGACTCCCCCTTGAGAACCTCAATTTATGGTATTGGTTTCATTCTTATAATAAGGACAAGAGCTCCTAGATGAGGGGAGTTAATTGGGAATTGGATTTGGGAAAAACTGTTACATGATTCGAGGCATAGAAGAGTGGGGAGAGTGGGGGTGAGGGGTTGTTTTCTAGTGGAGGAGTGGGGAGATTTCTCATTATTTATTTCATTATATTATTATTTTTCTCGAGATAAGAAATGGTGTAGAATATTGAGACTAAATATAGTAATTGGGCATTATGAGTTAAAAATAAGGTTTGTTACATCATTCATGATGTTAAGAAAAGTTTATATGATTTACAATGTATATATACCTTAAATTGCCGAATTTAACTATTCACCAAAATTTCTATTATTTCAAAAAAATACCAAATATATTACCGAACCAAATTTTGATGTATAGATTACAAAAATGACGTATATTTTATGAAAATATTTTAATATATATGAGAAATTTTATTTTTTAATTAAAATCATCATTCCATAAAAAAAAATACATATTTTAAATCTATACCTAATTTTTAAGACTTTGCAAAATTAACGAAGGTATCATTAAATTATATTATAATAATTTTACACTGAAATATTAACTTATTATTCTATTTTATAATGATATATTTTTTCTTGAATCATTAAATTTATAAGAGAATTTTAAATAAAAATTTATTCTTGATAAAAATACTATTAATTAATTAATAATTTCTAAAACATTTATTTACATATACGATGATATTATTTTGTCATAATTTAACTTATAAGGAAACTAATGAATATTTATAAATTTATGAGTATGGTTACGATTCATTTTCATGATTTTCTATTCAAATGTGTCATATAAATTTTTATATGGGTGCATTACTATTCCAAAGGGTCGAGTAACTATTTAACAGAATATTAAGTTGATCCTTTTAGAACTTAAATATCTTACAGATCCTAACCGTGTATGTCTTTTTTTCAAAATTAAAATATCAAAAGAAGAAAAATTATGTACAATGGCTAGGTTATACCAATCTTGTTTAAATAATTACAATAACAAAGTGTTATTTCATAGAGACTCAGTTTTGTGAACATTAAATTCTGTATTAAATTTATATATAAATCCTTAGGGTGTTGAATTTTCCCCTCCTTCAATAAATTTCATCATAGTAATTTGAAATTACACTTAAAAAAGGTTGATACGACTAAAAACATAACATAAAATGAATAATTTTTTATAACTACACTCAAATTCATAAACATTGTTTCATTGATTAAATATTTAATTTGAATCCACTAATACTGGTTTATAATGAAAATGCGAATTACCCAAATCAAATCCCCCAAATATTCATGTAGGATGAACAGTATGACCCATTGTCGTGTACCAGGTTACCCCGAGTCAGGCCCAGAACACCTTTTCAGATGATACTCCAAGGTAGATCTGTGCCCGAACCACGTCCACGTGTATAATTCAGAAATGGATGTCTTTTGAGGAAGACACATACAATCTATATTTGGAAAATTTCCATGTATTTATTCAATGATTATCCTTAAATTAAGTCATTGTTTTAGGTTCCCCAAACTATGTTTTCATAATATTGTTTCCTCAGTTTCTACTAAACTTCCTCTGATACCAACTATAAGGCCCCAACCGTAGAAGCCAAGTGCCACTCCATTATTTTACAACATTAGTATGATTACATGGAATATACTCTAGAAGTAATGATAAATTCAGAAGTTTTGGAAGACTATATTACATAAATAATACAAATAGAAAATTAGGAATGATAGAAAATACAACATGATACATAAAAAAAATGAATGTAACATTATCCTTGAAACTCATTCAATGGATTCCTCTTCATAACCCGGGTAAAGGAATCATAATTAGGGTGAAATAAAATAATCAATAAAGGATACAGGAATAATAAAAAGGTATGTAAATTAAAGACGACATAGACATTATGGAAATGTAAATAAACTAAAAAACGCATGCGATCAATAAACTGGGGATGTAAATTCTTCCATACATTTTGTCATAGTGAAAATCACATGTAATGTAATAAATAATCATTGAATAAAGAAATAATTATTTATTTGAAGTCAAGTATATATAAAATTGACCATTACACCATTGATATGGTTTAAGTCGGCGGTTAGAAAATGATGGATTCTGGTTAAAAACAACAATGGAGGATTGTCAGCAAGTATTTTTTCTCATTAGAATTGTTAATGCATCTAGGGGCTATAGAGGCCCCCTACAATCACTATAAGTCCAAATAACTATTCATACATAGATTTAATTACAAAAAAAACATGCCTTATAAATATTTTAATTGGGTAAAGGATACATACTCATTAATATTTCCCCAATTAAAACAATTTTAAAAAAAGTGTATAAAAAATGGTATACACATAAGACAATAGTAATATACATGATTCATGAATATTGATATAAAAAAATAATTTCAAATGAAAATTGATCACAAATTAAAAGTAGATACACCACATAGTAATTATTTCTTGCTCCATACCAAGTAATTATTAATGAAATGGAAATTTAGATAATGTCCCTTAGTACAGTGTAATCAATCTTATCATGTGGAAGAAAATTAATCATCCAAAATCTAACCATTGAATAAAATTAATATCTAAATAATAATGATATTATTTATCTAATGGTAGTATACATAAACCACATACCATAAATAAGTGTATAATAATGGAAATCTCATGGAAATAAAAGTGTGATGGGAATCCTCGTAACTTATGTATGAATGAGTTCTTCCATGAAACATAACATCCTGAATTATCAAATAAAATACATTTAATTACAAATTAATAAAATTTTATATATTTAATAGATTTATTATTATGTTATTAAGATCATTTATGGACTTTTTTTGAGTTATAATATTCAAATTTATCAGTCGAGAGGATTCATTTACATGGTGTTCAGGGTCGATATACATGTATATGAGTATGAAAGTTAATGTGGAATGGAGATAAATATCCTAAAATATATTTATATAATACTAATGAACATCCAGAAGATTGAATTTTTATATTATTCATTTGTTTATATTGTATGAGGATGAGTTATTAGATAATACACTAGGGATAATCATTTAGATTAATTTTTCTATTTTTTATCCTCACGTACTAGTTTTATCGTATGATTTAGTAATATATATATATATATACATTATAGGAAATTAAAAATGGTGTAATAAACATATTACATTTGGGTGTATCAATGAAAAATTGCATGATGACCTTTCAGGTAGAGAAATAGTTGAAGAAAAGTTCATCGTCCATGAAGGTTGTAAATCGACCCATCCCGAACGATGATTTCATTATTAAAATAAAAGAGAGAGGGTAAATAGAGTGATGATGTTTATTCCATTAAAATGATATCATTTAGTTATATATATGACAATAGATTTATCAAGACCATTTTTACAAATTAGGTCACTATAGAATAATAAATTATAAGAACATGAAAATAAATTAAAATGAAAAGGACGATTATTATACCTCTTGAAGACTTCTCATTGAGAACCACCCTATGTGTTTTGGTTTTGGTCAATTTTTTTGGCCAGGAGCACCTAGATGTTGGGATAGACCTGGTAAGAGGATTTTTTAAGATCTATGATAATCATAAAGGATTAGTGGAGTGAGGTTAAGAAGGGGTGAGGGTGGTTTTTATAGTGGAGGAGATGTGTGATTTTTCACTATTTAATTCATTATAATATTAATGTTCTCAGGAATATAAATATTGTTCATTATTGAGAAGAAATAAATTAATATATGAATTTTAATTTTAAATAATGGTGTTTAAATTACTTAGGATATTAGAAATTATATATTTCACTTATATTGTATATATATTATAAATTTATAAATTTTTCTATTCACAAAAAATTCTAGTATTTTACAAAAAGTCAAAAGAATTTACCCCAACCATTTTTCAGTGAAAATAATAAATAAATGAACGCTATTTTATGAAAATTATTTTCAAATATGAGAAATTTTATTTTTATTTAAATAATGATTCACTCTACAGATACACATTTTAAATCTATAAATACTTTTATAACACTTTCAAAAATTAACTAAGGACTCATTAAATTATCTTTTAATTATTAGACACTAAAATATTTAATTATGATTATATTTTATGAAGGAATTATTTCATTTGAAAAATTACAGTAATTATAAAATGTGAAACAAAAATTTTTGTTTAATAAAACTTAAAATACATAATTAACAATTTCTAAAACATTTATTTACTTTTACAATGTCATTATTATATCATACATTCGTTTAAAAGGTGCCTAAATTTTGTTTATACATTCTTGAGTGAGGATACTATTCATTTGTATGATATACTATCCATAAGGTTCATATTTCTATTCATAATGGTACATTACTATTCCCATGGTTCATTTTACAATTCAACAACAAATTAAGTTGATTATATGTGATTCTAAATATAATATTGATCGAAACCATGTATGTACATTTTTCGAAATTCAATTTAAAAATGTGGAAAAATTATTTATAAATTCTTGGTTATAACTATCTTGTTTAAATAATTAAAATAATAATGTTTTATTTCATAGAGACTCAGTGTATTTTAAAATACATTATATATTAAATTTATTTTTAAATCCTTTGGGTGTTACACTCTATTAGAGATTCAATGATAAATTACATATACTGACCATGTGACCTAATCCTTGATGGGGAGTACTTCTTTAGAGATCTTTTCATGGTTACGATGAGGCCTTATGAAATTACCCCAGTCATAGAGAAGTACACTATATTTTATTTATAGATTTAATTTTTTCTATGGAGGATAAAACATATCATAATAAATGTGATCAGGTTTTTCATTGTTGAGGAAAAGGGAACTTATTAACTAAATTATGGGATAATATTCAAGACAAAAAAAATCCAATAATAATTATGTGGCTATATTTATGATCAGAGGAGCAGAGGTTATGAGATTTCATCTATCTTAAATGGTGGTGTAGTACGAGGAAATTTTTGTTGAGGTAGTTCCAAGCTTACCTCCCCATTGACATGTTATCTTCTAAATATAATTTATCATATGAAACATGATAATATATGCTACAACATATCATATAGAACCTATAGAAAGCATAGAGGTAATTTTTTTGAATTATGATTTACTCAGTATGGGATTTTCATAGCTACTGTGTCACCATAGTCAACCCTAGTTTTGTACACCAAGAAGGTGAATGAGATATCAAGGTTAAGATTGAATTATAATTTAATAAATCAAAGGACTATGAATAAAATATATCAAATTATAAGAATCAATTAAATCCTTTACTTTTTGAAAGGAGTTATGTGCATCATAATTATTTACCTTAGGTCTTGCTATCATAAGGATTGATTTTATGAGAAGAATTAAAAAGAATTGAAATTCCAAAGTCACTACGTCAAGTATGAGTTCTTAGTGACAGATTTTGGCATGTTTAATGAATTATAATTGTACATAAGACTTAATAAAGACATTATCCATACATTTTTAGAAGGTTTAGTGGTATCCTTCATTAATTAAATTCTGGTTTACTCATTTCCAGAACTGGATCACATGAGACATTTTAAGAAGGTCCTTGATATACTCCATGAGAACCATCATTATATCAATTTGTCAATGTGTTAATTATGGATCTTAGTGGTCTGATTCCTAGAGAATTTCATCTTATAATGTTTTGTTATATTGAACCCAATAATAGATGAGTTAGTTCTATTTAGGTACCCACTAATGAGTGTGATGGTGGTATAGATATTCTTTTGGTTTGCAAGAAACTATGTAATATTCTTGTCTGATTTCTCCAAGATTTCAAAATGATTACTATATTTACTCAAGATAGAAAGAATTTCATCTATATGAAGAGGAGAAATTATGTATTTTATGAGTTATATAAGTGGTTGATGAGATCCACAATCATAAGGTTTTCTGAGGAGGGTGTTATGTATGTAGAGTTATATAATGCATCGAAAACTGAGATTGGATTTATTCCGATACAGAGTTCGGAAAGGACTTCCAATGAGACCCATCATATGAGACCCCATGAGAATAAATAGGTAACCAATGATAATTATCTATAACTAGTGGTCTCCAACTTGAATATGCAACGACACTACCTTACGAGTGAGCATTTTATCATATATTATAACCAAATGTGTCTCAATTATATTTTTTATTGAAATTTATTAACATTAGAAAGAGGAGGTGGATAGAGGTAATATAAACTTATAAATTAAAGTATTTATATACTGCCTAGAATGGGAACATGGTAGTGGATTCTCTAATAAGTAGATATGTTTCATTGTTTTGGATCGAGTAATTAGAGATGATGGCCTCATTGTAGTGGTCCCTTATGAATGAGTATGGTGAATCTTACCTCAAATTGATGGTTATTACCCCAAAGTTTATATTTTGTGTTTGGGTTGATCAACATAGACATATAAACTGTGAAACCATTCATATTATGATTTCCAACAGAAATTCTCCAATAATATTTTAAAATTGGGTGTATAACGTCATCCTTTTCGGCAGGATGGAGAATTGTACTAGTGACACTTCGAGAGGCAGTACATGGGAGGTTCTTATATTAATTTTATTTGTAAATACATCAGTGGAAATGATACTACAAGACCATCAACATAATTTCTAGTGAATAGGGATGAATAGGAGCATGGATTATAAGGTCCCAACCTTAAACCTTACTTAATCTGGAGTTATTACAAGATTACACATTGAGGATCTTTTCGGGTTTAGAGTTTTAGAGAATTAGACATAAAACTTGCATTAAATTCCACATATAAACAAAGTGGTTACATAAAGATAGTATTCTTCTTTCCCATCAATGTAAACATATTTAAAATAAAACATGGATTCTTTCTTGACACTTCCTTGACACTATCATCATATCATGTACCTTTCCCTTGACCTGTGAAAAACATTTCAAAAAACTTGGGATGAGCATAAAAATCACAGTAAGGGATATAAAAATATGGAAAGGAAACATGGGTACATATATACATAAGAATAAAATCATAAATTACCCATAAAACATAATCACTTTAACATACCTCATCAAATCATGAATAAATCATAGAAATCATATGACATAAAGGTAACTTGAGGCATTCATAACATTCTTACGTATGGAGTAACCCTCTTGGTTACGTTTGGAATACCCATCATAGTATATTCCCTAAATCTCTTCGTAGAAACCTTAACTTTTCACTCCTTCGCGTTACCCAATGCATTGGAGAGCTATATCGGGCTCACCTGCCCTTAGTTTATCACGGAACCACCCGTCTTCATAATAATGCCCAAGAACCTCAACATAATTGTATAACATAAAACATGCATAAAGGAAACATAACATTTACCCCTTTCAATCACAATATATAAATACAACAAATTGATATAAAAACATTATGAAAACCATTTTCAATACCAAAAGAAAAGAAAAGTAAAACATGGTCTTTATTTTTCTTTAAAAAACAAGGTTTGGCTTGTAGAGGAAGCCGAAACTCAAATAATGGTCACGACGGCGTAGAAGTCGTTGTCGCCGCATACGTACGAAAAAAACATTCCCTTTTTTCGTTTAGTAAACGCTTCGTATAATAAATATTCCTTTTGAATAAACGTAAAAGTCAAATGGTATTATACACCGTATAAATGAAGGTTGTGTATAAAACAAAATATGCCTCAATGAAAGAAGATTGAGACGAAGTCCCATACCTCGGGTCTGACTTGACTCGGTCGTTCTTTAATCTCCTGAATAATAAACATGAGTTAATTTATACTTGTTTAAGAACATTTTTCAAGTTCATTATTCCTTTTATATCACTTATTTCCAGGTCATTAACACTATGTAATTATTTAAGTTAATAACGGTCGTTTTAACGATCATTGGTACTTGAGTCAAAAATAAGCCCTTTATAATTACAAGTTGTTCATGTATCCATTATATCCAGAATGGTATTCATGATGTAGATATCATATATTTCATATATATCAAGTACATGCATGCATTTATAATATTACATAATCATTTAGAGGTAAGAAATGAAATGCACCGTTCATGGAGACGGTAAGCCGTACGTACGCATGAACGCTACTTTCATTTCTATTTCGTATTTTATAGAATGTAATCATAATGATATAAAGGTATATTATAATTCCAGTATAATATCATATATAATATCATAGTTCCATCCTTTATACGTCCCACATATGGTATTTAACGAATCAAATCACTTTGAGGGGGCGGTAGTCCACACTTCCTTAAATGAAGATATCACGTTTACCCATAATGGAAACCATAAAGGTATGCCCAAAATGAAAAATACAGAAGATTAAGGAAAACATAAACATATTATATATCATATATATATATATAGTGACATCTTAATGTCCACCTTTGAAGGTGTTAAAAGAATGTTGAACAATCATTGTTTCGGGAGGCATAAATTCACCATCCACGGAAACAGTATGTCCTTTAACCATTAGATGTAGGTGTGTGAAAGTGTAGCTCTAATCCTTCTTATAACAACATCCTAGTATATTTAAGATACTGTAGTTTTTACAAAAGAAATGAATTAAAAGAGTTTAGGGGGTTGGAGAAGCAAAATAAAACAAAAGGACTCAAGTGAAGACATTACCTTAAAATCGGGTAACTCCCTTTGGTTTGAGCTCAAAGGATTCCTTGGGAAGACTTCTGCCCAATGTGAGGCTTCAAGGAGTAATAGAGGGATGTGGAGAGACAAAATGGGCATGGGTTGGCCGATCCAAAGGCTTTGGGAGTGTGGGTAAGGAGGTAGAGTTGGGGGCCTTTTATAAGAGGAGAGGAGGGGCACTCTTGGAAAGTAAAGAAATGTAACTTTATTTTAAAATGCGTTTCGGATTAAAAAAGTCCCACATTGATATAATTCGAGAGTAAGGTGATAATGATTCGAAATACACCCATCAAATTGGTTTTTGACATGTTTAGTTCATAGATTTTACATTATCATTTCATTTTATTTAAATCCTTTATTAATGAGGTAATAGCTGCATCATCATGATGTCATAAATAATTTAATTTATTTAAAGTATAAAAATTATAAAACAAATACTATGATGTAGGAAATATTTTTATATTTCCAATGAATATTTATAATCAAAACTCTAACTTGTATAACCCATGTAAAAATTGTTTTAGTAAAACATCTCATGTTTGTGTCATTTTTACTTTAACATTAAATAAAAAGTTATTTATGTCATTTCCCAACCAAAGTGGCTCCATGGGGTCCCCAAGCTGACCCCTGGATTGTCTTGGTCGGCCATGACACATCCAATAAGGGTAGGACATGTGTCAAGCTCATCTCATATTATTAAAACATTATTTTTACCTTGAACTACACTAATTACCACTAATCGCGATTAAGAACATAAAAGTTACTATTCACCAAAAAATTATTTTAATCTCATTGAACCACATTTTACTTCTTAATGACAACCATGTATGTCGGATTTTTGAAAATCAAATCACAGAAGTGGAAAAGTTTCATTTAAACGAAAAATCTATTTCTTTAACTACCACTTAGTGGTTTCACTATTCATCAAAAATTGATGTTTTTCAGAAAAATACCAAAACTTTACCCTAAGCTATATTTGATATTATGAATTCAAAAATGATGTCTATTTTACAAAATTAAAAACATATAAGTTTCATTAATTAAATTAATAACTAATTCCCGCTGTCATGACAAATATCGGGTTTTTTTGAAACAATATCTATGAAAAGTTTGGCATTAGTTTATGACCAATTTCAAATTGAAATTAATCCTAATCACCACAATTGGATTAAATGGTAAAACTATATTCAGATTACACTTTAAGACCAATTAAAAATATAATCTAACCATATAATTAAATTAAATGAAAAAGCAGTTTTGATGTAAAATGCAGTATTTTTCACTCTTCATTAAAAAATGAACACTGTCAGAAAAATACCAAAAATTTATCCAATGTAAATTTCAATATCCCAATCATAATAAATATGTTTATTTTGACTGACATAGCTTATAAAATTGTCAAAAGATATATTTAAAAAGGGTTTTCCATCAAAAGGCAGTAAAACAATCTTTTAAGAATATTAGTGTATTCCATGCATAAGATTGTATTTATTTTCATTTTAAGCCTCTAAAACACTATCTAATCATTAATAGACATAGATAAAAATATTTATTATTCGTTACTTACATGGGATGTTATATCCTTCCCCCCTTTAGAAAATTGCATCCCTGCAATTTATTTACTTATCGAATAAATGGGGTTACTTATCTCTCATTGCATTTTCAGATTCCCATGTTTCCTCTTCAATCATGTGGTTTTTCCACAAAACCTTTACCTGATGAATCACCTTATTCGGTAACACTTTCTCCCTGTGGTCAAAAATCTGGACCGGTTTTTCCTCATATGATAGGTTCTATTCCAGCTGAACTACCTCTGCACTCAAAACATGAGATGGATCTGGCATATACTTTCTCAACATCGAAACATGAAAAACATTGTGTACCTGAGATAAACTCAGAGTTAAAGCCACTCAGTAAGCAACTGATCCAACTCTCTCCAGAATTTTATATGGTCCAATTAACCATGGACTCAGCTTTCATTTCATACCGAATCTCATCACACTATTCCATGTTGAGACTTTGAGAAATACATGATCACCTACCTCAAAAGTTATATCCTTCCTCCTGTTGTCGGCATAACTCTTCTGCCTACTCTGAGCTGTTCTCATGTGTTTCTGAATCAACTGAACTTTTTCTGCCATCTCTTCTACCAATTCTGGTCCCATCAGCTTCCTTTCACCCACTTCATCCCAGAAAGCTGGAGTTCGACACCGCTTCCCATATAATACCTGAAATGGTTCCATCTGTATACTAGAATGAAAACTGTTATTATAAGAAAACTCAACCAAAGAAAGATGTTGGTCCCAACTTCCCTGATAATCCATCGAACAAGCTCGTAGCATATCCTCCAAGGTCTGAATTGTTCATTCTGACTGCCCATATGATTGAGGATGAAAAGCTATACTAAAATTTAATTCAGTACCCAACATCTTCTGAAGGCCTTTCCAAAAGTTATAAGTGAACCTGGGATCACGATCAGATACAATAGATAGGGGGACTCCATGTAAACTGACTATCTCTTTAAGATACAAACAGGAAAGTTGATCTTGGGAAAAAGTATCTCGTATAGAAAGGAAATGAGTAGACTTGGTCAAGCGCTCAACAATAACCCAGATTGCATTATTACCTCAACATGTATTCGGTAATCCCACAACAAAGTCCATGGATATATTCTCCCATTTCCACTCTAGCACTGGTAAAGGCTGAAGCATATATTTCGGTAACTGCCGCTCTGCTTTAACCTGTTGACATGTCAAACACTTCATAGTAAAATCAGCAATATCTCTTTTCATTCCATCCCACGAGTAGTACTCCCTCAGATATCTGTACATCTTAGTACTGCCAGGATGAACTGAAAATGGAGAACTATGAGATTCACATAACAACTCTCTCTTCAACTGTGAATCACAGGGCACAGACAATCTCTTCCCAAATCTCAAAACACAATCACTATCAATGTTGAATTCAAGAAACTTACCTTTTTGAACCAACTCTACCTTTTTCTGCAACTCACTGTCTTGCTTATGTGCTTGCTTGATTCTGTCTGATATTGAAAATTTCACTGATACCTGAAACAAAACAGAAGAACATCCTGCGCCAAAAACTTCTATGCCAAAGTTCATCAAATCCTTAACCAAAGTATCACGTTCCAAACACAACATTGTTAATGAAGCATTACTTTTTTGACTCAAAGCATCAACCACTTTATTTTCTTTTCTCGTATGGTAATGAATTGCATAATAATAATCCTTGATTAATTCCAGCCATCTCCTCTGTCTCATGTTTTACTCTTTCTGAGTGAATATATACTTTAAAATTTTGTGATCAGTATATATTTCACACTTTACACCATTCAAATGATTCCACCAAATTTTTAAAGAAAAAACCACAGTAACTAATTCCAAATCATGTGTAGGGTAATTTACCTCATGAGTTTTCCACTGTCGTGAAGCATAAGCAATTACCTGATCATTCTGCATTAGGACACAACCATGTCCTTTCAATGAAGCATCACTATATATAACAAACTCACCATTCCTGGAAGGTAGTGCCAAAATTGGAGCATTCACCAATCTTCTTTTCAATTCTTAAAAACAATTATCACATTATTTTGTCCCGATAAACTTAACACCCTTCCGAGTTAACTAGGTCATTGGACTAGATAACCATGAAAAATTTATAAAAACCCTTCTGTAATAGCCTGCCAAACCAAGGAAGATACGAATCTCAGTTACATTTGTGGGTCTTGGCCAGTCTTCCACAACTTTTGTTTTTGCAGGATCAACAGTTATCCCATCTTTAGAAACAATGTGACCAAGGAAAGAAATTTGTTGCAACCAAAACTCGCACTTGATGAATTTTCCATACAGTTTATTTTCTTTTAAGGTTTTCAAGATAACCCTTAAATGTCTTTCATGCTCCTCTTTACTTTTAGAAAACCCCAAAATATAATCAATGAAAACCACACCGAACTTTTCAAAGAACTCATGGAAAATTCTATTCATTAAGTCCATGAATACAGCTGGTGCATTGGTTATCCCAAAAGGCATTACTATAAATTCATAATGGATATATCTTGTACGGAATGCAGTCTTCGGAACATCTTCTTCCTTTACCTTCAGGTGATGGTACCCCGATCTCATGTTAATCATTGAAAAATACTGAGCTCCCTAGAGCTGATAAAAAAACAACGATATGAGGCAAAGGATATTTGTTCTTAATAGTGATGTTATTTAAGGCTCTATAATCAATGCAAAGTCTCATTGAACAATCTTTCTTTTTAACAAATAATACAGGAGAACCCCATGGTGATTTTCTAGGTCGAATGAAACCTTTCTCTAATAAATCTTGCAATAGCTCCTTCAACTCTAAATGTTCAATTTGATCCATTCGATAAGGGGGTTTTGAAATTGGCTTAGTATTAGGAACTAAGTCAACAGTAAACTCAACTTCCCGATCTGGTATTATTCCATGCAACTCATCAGAAAAAACTTCAGGATACTCATTTACCACTGGAACATCATTAATCTGAACAGTTCCCTTGTTTTCAACAATGTGTTAAAGGTAACATTCATTTCCATCTTTTACAAGTTTCTTGGCCTCTTGATAAGTTATCAACAGTAAGGGTTCATTCTTGTACACAAACTGAAATACCTTCTGAAAAGAAACTTCTTTAGCTCTACAGTCAATCTTATCATGGTAAATAGAGAGCCAATCCATACCCAGGATAACATCAAACTCTACTAGAGGTAGAACAATAAGGTTTTCATGTAGGTTCTTTCCACATACAAGGATAGGAAGATTCTTATAAATTCTTTTTGCCTCAACATTCCCCCCAGGTGTTTTTACCCAAAGTTCAAGAGTCATTTCTTGAGATGGTATTACCATTTTTCTAGAAATGTTTTCAGAGATTAAAGAATGTGTAAACCCCGAATCAAACAACACACTGGAATAATCTGAAAAAAACATACAATGTACCTGATACAACATCATTTGATGGCCCGACATCTGCTGAAGTAGTTGCAATGGATTTCACCACCCCTTTCTGCTTGTAGTCTAACTACTTCCCATCACTCAAGCTCTTTGTCAGACACTCATTTGCATAGTGACCCATCTCATTGCACTTAAAACATTTCACTAACTGTAAATCAAATTTGGTCTTACCTTTACCTTGATCTTTTTCTGTGCAATCACGAGCCTTATGTCTCATCTTACCACATCGGTAGCACTTTCCAGAATCCAGAAGACATTCCCCATCATGCCTTTTTCCATATTTATCACAAACAGGAAACTTAGTTTTCTTACCATCAGACTTTTTTGAAAAATTCTTCACTTTCTCCTGCCACCTTGGTCTCTTCTTCTACTGGTTGTTATAGAACACATGATCATCGGAAAACTCCATTTCCACCTTCTCAGCACATCGAACAAGCTTTTCATAACTTTTAAAATCACGAGAAGCTAATGCCCTTTGATATTTTTTCTTTAATCCTGAGTAAAAACGATTGATTTTACTATCTAGGTCTCGGATAAAATTTGGAGCATACCTTGCCAATCGAGTGAACCTTTCTTCATAGGCGGCCACTGAGTCTTCCACTTGCCTCAATTCCAATAATTGATTTTCCATCCTAAGTTGAACAGCCTTAGGAAAATACTTCTCAAGAATCATACCTTTGAATTCATCCCAGTCGAGAGCATCAATCTCATCAGCGTCCCTGATATTTTTAACCATCGACCACCACTGATCTGCTTCACCCTCCAAACGGTAAATAGAGAGACTAAACTTTTGATTTTCTGAACACCCCATGACATCAAAAATCTTCTCCAGTTCTTTAATCCACCCTTCAGCTAGCACATGGTCAGATGATCCTCTGAATGATGGGGGATGTTGCCTCATGAAATGTTCCACCACTGACATGTTCCTCTGCGGTTGATCTGGCTGGTCTCGTGCATGGATACCACCACCATTTATCGCTTGAGTCAACTGCGCCATTACTGCAACAAACTGTTCAGTTCCAATTCTGACCATCTCAGGATGCTGATTCGGAAGGTTATTTCCTTCTGCATGCCTTCCTAGCACTGCTTCCCTATTTCCTCTGTGGACAACCATTCTGAACAAACATGTCTTAGATGAAGAAACATGGTAATCTTCAAATGCTATATCACTTCAATTTGAACATAATTTTTTTTTGGATAATCATTTAATATAATTCTAACTCCTAATGTTATCTAAACCGACCTTTGATACCAACTATAAGGCCCCAGCCTTAAACCTTACTTAATCTTGAGTTATTACAATATTACACATTGAGGATCTTTTCGGGTTTAGAGTTTTAGAGAATTAGACATAAAACATGCATTACATTACACATATAAACAAAGTGGTTACATAAAGATAGTATTCTTCCTTCCCATCAATGGAAACATATTTAAAATAAAACATGGATTCTTTCTTGACACTTCCTTGACACTATCATCATATCATGTACCTTTCCCTTGACCTGTGAAAAACATTTCAAAAAACATGGGATGAGCATAAAAAGCTCAGTAAGGGATATAAAAATATGGAAAGGAAACATGGGTACATATATACATAAGAATGAAATCATACTTTACCCATAAAACATAAGCACTTTAACATTCCTCATAAAATCATGAATAAATCATAGAAATCATAAGACATAAAGGTAACTTGAGGCATTCATAACATTCTTACGTAGGGAGTAACCCTCTTGGGTACATTTGGAATACCCATCATAGTATATTCCCTAAATCTCTTCGGAAAACATTAACGTTTCACTCCATTGCGTTACCCAATTCATTGGGGAGCTATATCAGGCTCACCTACCCTTAGTTTATCACGGAACCACCCGTCTTCATAATAATTCCCAAGAACCTCAACATAATCGTATAACATAAAACATGCATAAAGGAAACATAACATTACCACCTTTCAATCACAAGAAATCAATACAAGACATTGATATAAAAACATTATTAAAACCATTTTCAATACCAAAAAAATAAAAGTAAAACATGGTATTTATTTTTCTTTAGAAAAAAGTTATGGCTTGTAGAGGAAGCCTAAACTCAAATAATGGTCACGGCGGTGGAGAAGTCATTGTCACCGCATACGTATGACTAAAACATTCCCTTTTTTCGTTTAGTAAACGCTTCGTATAAAAAAGATTCCTTTTGAATAAACGTAAAAGTGAAAGGGGTTTATACACCGTATAAATGAAGGTTGTGTATAAAACAAAATATGCCTCAATGAAAGGAGATTGAGACGAAGTCCCATACCTCGGGTCCGACTTGACTCGGTCGTTCTTTAATCTCCTAAATAATAAACTTGAATTAATTTCTACTTGTTAGAGAACCTTTTTCAAGTTCATTATTCCTTTTATATCACTTATTGCCATTTCATGAACACTATGTAATAATTTAAGTTAATAACAGTCGTTTTAACGATCATTGGTACTTGAGTCAAAAATAAGCCCTTTATAATTACAAGTTTTTCATGTATACATTATATCCAGAATTGTATTCATGATGTATATATCATATATGTCATATATATCCAGTAAATGCATCCATTTATAATATTACATAATCATTTAGAGGTAAGAAATGTAATGCACCGTTCATGTAGACGGTAAGCCGTACGTACGCATGAACGCTACATTCATTTCTATTTCATATTTTATAGAATGGAATCATAATGATATAAAGGAATATTATAATTCCATTATAATATCATATATAATATCATAGTTCCATCCTTTATACGTCCCACATATGGTATTTAACGAATCAAATCACTTTGAGGGGGCGGTAGTCCGCACTTCCTTAAATGAAGATATAGTGTTTACCCATAATGGAAACCATAAAGGAATGCCCAAAATAAAAAAAACAGAAGCTTAAGGAAAACATATACATATTATATATCATATATAAATATAGTGACATCTTAATTTCCACCTTTGAAGGTGTTAAAATAATGTTGAACAATCATCGTTTCGGGAGGCATAAATTCACCACCCACGGAAACAGTATGACCTTAAACCATTAGATGTAGGTGTGTGTAAGTTTAGTTCGAATCATTATTATAACAACATCCTAGAATATTGAATATACTGTAGTTGTTACAAAATAAATGAATAAAAAGAGTTTAGGGGGTTGGAGAAGCAAAATAAAACAAAAGGACTCAAGTGAAGACATTACCTTAAAATCGGGTAACTCACATTGGTTTGAGCTCAAAGGCTTCCTTGGGAATACTTCTGCACAAGGTGAGGCTTCAAGGAGTAAGAGAGGGATGTGGATAGACAAAATGGGAAGGTTTTGGCCGAGCCAAAGGCTTTGGGAGTGTGGGTAAGGAGGTAGAGGTGGAGGCCTTTTATAAGAGGAGAGGAGGGGCACTATTGGAAAGTAAAGAAATGTTACTTTATTTTAAAATGAGTATCGGATTCAAAAGGTCCCACATTGATATGATTCGAGGGTAAGGTGATAAGGGTTAGAAATCCACCAATCAAATAGGTTTTGGACATGTTTAGTTTATAGATTTTACATTATCATTTCATTTTATTTAAATCCTTTATTAATGAGGTAATCGCCGCATCATCATGATGTCATAAATAATTTAATTTATTTAAAGTCTAAAAATTATAAAAAAAATACTATAATGTAGGAAATCGTTTTATATTTCCAATTACTATTTATAATCATGACTCTGACTTGTATAACCACATGTAAACATTGTTTTAGTAAAACATCTCATGTTTGTGTCATTTTTACTTTAACATTAAATAAAAAGTTATTTATGTCATTTCCCAACCAAAGTGGCTCCATGGGGTCCCCATGTTGACTCATGGCTTGTCTTGGTCGGCCATGACACATCCAATATGGGTAGAACATGTGTCAAGCTCATTTCATATTATTAAAACATTATTTTTACTTTAAACTACACTAATTACCACTAATCGCGATTAAGAACTTAAAAGTTACTATTCACCAAAAAATTATTTTAATCTCATTGAACCACAGTTTACTTCTTAATGACAACCATGTATGTGGGATTTTTGAAAATCAAATCACAGAAGTGGCAAAGTTTCATTTAAACGAAAAATCAGTTTATTTAAGTACCACTTAGTGGTTTCACTATTCATCAAAAATTGATGTTTTTCAAAAAAATACCAAAACTCCACCCTAAGCTATATTTGATATTATGAATTAAAAAATGATTTCTATTTTAAAAAATTCTAAACATATAAGATGCATTAATTAATTTAATAACTAGTTCCCGTTGTCATGATAAATAGCGGGTTTTTTTGAAACAATATCTATGAAAAGTTTGGCATTAGTTTATGACCAATTTCAAAGTAAAATTAATCCTAATGACCACCATTGGATTAAATGGTAAAACTATATTCATATTAAACTTTAATACCAATTAAAAATATAATCTAACCATATAATTAAATTAAATTAAAAAGCAGTTTTAATGTAAATTGCAGTAGTTTTCACTATTCATTAAAAAATGAACATTATCAGAAAAATACCAAAAATTTATCCAATATAAATTTCAATGTCCCAATCATAATAAATATTTTTATTTTGACAAAAATAGCTTATAAAATTGTCAAAATATAGATTTAAAAAGGGTTTTCCATCAAAAGGCAGTAAAACAATATTTTAAGAATATTAGTGTATTCCATGCATAAGATTGTATTTATTTTCATTTTAAACCTCTAAAACACCATCTAATATTTAATAGACATAGATAAAAATATTTATTATTCGTTACTTACTTGGGATGTTACATGGATGAGATTGTCTATTATTTCCTTAGTTGTCAACATGTTAAGGCTAAGAACTAGGCTCCAGTGGGAATTTCTCAATCTCTTGAAAAGCCAAAATATAAGTGTGATGGTATATCGACTTAATAGGTGTTAGTAATTGTATAAATCATTTGAGGTCACAATATTATTTGGATGATCCTAGAACAACTCATGATGTTTTCCAACTTACTAGCCATCTAAGGTAGTGTTTAATAGATAATTCCGGATGCCTTCACATGCCAAAGTTAGTTTGTCTTCTTGGAGTCCTGTCGATGTTAATTTTATACCATGATGATTTTAACACACCATGGTTATAAATAGTATTTTAGAAGGCCTTTGTGACCCAGTTGTGTTATGTTTGGAGTTTTATCCTTCGATAGACAGTCAGACTAGGTTGACCTATATTACTCTTGAGATAATGCTTCCAGACTACACGTAGTACTTTAGCTATATTTGGGTGGATTACCTACCCCTGGTTGAGTCTTCATACAAAAACAGGTATGAATCAACCATGGTTGTAGAACCATTAGTGGAATTGTACGAGAGATAATGAGAGTCACCAT
The DNA here is from genome assembly GCA_963277665.1 of Viscum album. NCBI lineage: Eukaryota > Viridiplantae > Streptophyta > Magnoliopsida > Santalales > Viscaceae > Viscum > Viscum album. Next base: position 1,767,244,000 of record OY728120.1, read on the forward strand.
TATGGAGGAAGGATATATGAAATTCAACACTCTTGGGCATAGTGATGGTGGGATACATAATAGAGAAGTTTCATTGTAACACCCCAAGATATTATAGTACATTATATCATTAATGTAATTCAATAGCTTGCGCTACATGCAACACCGAGTTTGAATGCCACACAACTTACCAAACTAACCGTTCAAAAAAAGGCTATTAATAGTATTAACTACATTTTAAATCTTATATACTCTATATAATTTTAACAACCATATTTTTCGTTTCTCATCCATAATATAAGACCAAATTCAATTTTTCATATAAAGAAAGTATTTTTCAAAAATACAATTTTACTGCCTACTAATGGTGAATTTTTTAAATGAAATACTTGACAGTTTTATATTAAATTTGAAAAAAAATAAACTTATTATATTTATGAGCGTAATAAAAGCTTACTTTGGGCAAATTTTTGGTATATTTTTGTTAACTTTCATATAGTGATGAATAGTGAAAAAAACTATGTTTTAATTGAAAACAACATTTTCAATCGAAATAGTTTATTGTGTTAAATTTTTCCTCAGAAAAGTTTTTATGTATAATTAGAATATATTTTTATATTTTAATACAATTTAGGTTAGTACACGTAATTTCCAATTTAAATTTGTCATAAACACATGTCAAACTTTTGATAATTTTTACATATTTAAAAACCCGCTTTTTGGTTTTGACAATGGGAATTAATTTTAAATTAATAAATGCAACATTAATGTATTGAATTCTGTAAAATGGACCTCATTTTAGAATTTAGAATATCAAAATTATCTAAGGATTAAATTTTGGTATATTTTTGAAAACATTCAATTTTTGATGAATAGTGAATAACATTTCATTATTGTTTAGAACCGACTTTTTATTTAAATTATTATTTAATTTAATTAAATTTTTTAAGTCGAAAAATATATATAATACCAATATAAGTTCAATGTAATTCATAGTATTATTTTCTTAGAAAATTAGAAGTATAAAATTTTATTTAACTTTTTAGCGTTTTACATAACTTCTAGGAAAATTTTCAAATATACATAAAACATAATTTTAACTCTTATTTGAGTTGAATTTCAAAAATTAGAGAGACACAGTTGAAATTAGTATGTATAATGTGGTTCAATAAGATGATAATAATTTTTTATGAATAATAACATTTGACATTTATTTTCCTGAGTTTAAAGTAAATATGATAATTAAAGGTAAATATGATATTATAATTAACCTAACACATGTCATAATTATATTTTATAGGTTTAGTTCAAAAAAACATTAGGAATAAAATATTATCCTCTTTGTTCCACTTGGATTATATTAGACATTTTTTATTATTTTATTTAAAGAGGTGTTAAAATTGATAAATTCAATGTTTAATAACCAACCCATTTTTTATATAAGTCTACAAACAATATAAATTCAATTATAAATATTCGTTTAAATATAAAAATATTTCCTACATAATGGTAATTTATTTATAATTTCTAGACATTAAATAATTTAATTTATTTATGATAAAATAATGATGCAGTAATTACCTTATTAATGAAATATTAAAATATTTAATATTACAAATATCTCAATAAATAAACATTGAGACTTTTGATGAATATAAATAATTTTACAGGTTAATGTGAATTTTTTGGGTTGATTAGATAAATTTTTTTTGAATCAATAAGTTTGTTATGAATTTCACAAAAACAAAATACCAAATAGTGGAAAATTTGACATAAATTAGTTTTTAGAACAAATACTATATTATTGGTTGATATAATATTCCTAAAAATCTAAGGATCTTCAAAAGTTCATAAATAATATTATATATGAAATTAATTAACCAGTTGTGGTTCTATTGTAATTCTAGAGTATGTTTATGAACCAAATAGTGTAAGAATCCAAGAAGACACGGTAAAAGTTACACTATTTAACTAAGAGTTAAATCTAAATGATAAGGTTAACATGGTATCCTAATTGTTTCTAAAACCTATTGGTTGAGATTATTTCAATCCATAACCTTATATGGCTTGAAATAAATTCATTTGGAGCCATTATAAACCAAATATGATTGTATAATAAATTATTATTTTAATCTTTTCCTAATGTGACCATCACCCATCTTATAAAAGGGCTCTTCCGCTTCTCTCAAAATCACTCCTCCAAAGCCATTTGATGGACCAAACCCAGCCCAGATATCCACCCAACTTATCTAAAATCAATTTATAGTGCTTACATTGATTAGAAGTCCAACTTAATGAGCCCTTGTGATCAAATCAAAAGAAAACACCCGAAGAAGAGGTAATAATTTCACCACCCTCATTCAAGTTATTTTTTTCATTCACGTCCTCTTTATTTGTTGTTTCCATACAATGAAAATAAATTAATTACCGCATAAATATTTTGATGTTATTATAAATATGGTACAACCATATTAGTTATTCCATCCATCAAATAAATTACAAATTCACCATTCATTCGTACGTTTGACTTACAGTCTCCACGTTGTGGTGTAGTTTGTTATTAAAAACGTCATTATTTGGATGGGTATAATAATGAGTATAACTTATGAAAATAATAAATAAAACATGTTAATTATTATGTATATATGATATAATATACAATTACAGACGACTTCACCATCAATATAATGATATTTTTCCTCGTCCATACGTACAGATTACCGTCTCCACGACACGATGAGATCCATTCCCACATTCACCATTCAACAATTATTAAAAAAACATATATTATTAATAAGTATCTAATATATTAAATAATAATGATACTATATATATATATGTATGTATGTATGTACTTACATATATCTTATTCACTTACTTCCATTCTATACAATATGAAAACAGAAACAACGTTTATACGTACGTATGACCTTATGTCTCCATAAACGGTGTCTTCCATTTCATATATCGATATTTTATAAATATTTATATACTAAATATATTATATATATAAATCATGTTTTATATTCTGGAAGTATTTAAATCATGTTATAAATGATACGATCAAGAATAAAAATTTAAAACATGTATGATTAAGAAAGTGATTATTACAAAAATTTTATTTTAACATGGAAATAATGATTAAATTGGAAGTATAAAGTCATAAATTAATCATGTTTGATATAATAAATATTAATATGGTTCTGGTATAATTTAATAATATACTATGGTCATTATACAGGAGTTTAAACATACCCTGGACCAATGAAAAGTGCAACGTAAGGGTTAATTTCACAATCTCTTTATTATCCGAGGCTTTGTTTTCCTAAGTATCTGCTGGAACCTTATTATCATCAACATCCGTGTTTTCATAAAAATTTATTTCAAAACATTTTTACTATTTACTAGAATATTTGTTAAAGTTATTTCTATCATTATTTGACTTTATATTTTTTGAAGTGAATCTTTCCATCATTTTACAAACTAGGTAATTTATGACCTTTTCGACAAAATTATGGTAAGAATGTTTTTTAACATATTCGGTGGGTGCGTGAATATTCCACTATTATAACATTGTCGAAGTTTCCCTTAATATCATATAATAATATCTTCAAAATAATAATTTTTTTTATAATTATGTGACTCTTAAATGGTATCAAAATAGAAAGAGGAATTTCTTTCATATAGTTTTCATTTCATCTATGTCAACATCATTTTATAGATTTTAAACATGTTTGATGTTTATTTATTATGATACAAATCTTCCATATTTCTTGGATGGTTTTGTGATATTTTTGACATTGGATTTGTTATATTTATACCACTCATGGTTACTGTATTGACATTTCGTTTTCCAGTATTAATTACAATGTTTATGTTATGTTTCAACTTTTTCATATGAGGAATGTATTCGACATAGTATGTGACAGGTGGAGCCCATTATAGCTCCTCGGTGCATCAGTAGGTATAATGAGACAATTATACGTGGAATTTGTTGAGGCCTTTCCAAATTTGATATATGGTTTTCGATGAGGCCTTAATCATTTTTAGACATCATGGCCAAGGCCTTAACAAAATGTTTCAGAATGTCGGGCATTATACAATCCCTCATTGTGAAAAATATATTGATGGTTCATGTGGTTATTCGACTAGTAGAATACCCATGAATATGTTTTATTATGGCATTATTTACTCATCTCATATCTCTGCCATAATGTGTTCAATTTTATTATTTTTAAAGGCAGGTGTTTTCAATTATTTTCCATGCTTATTGTTTATGTTATCTACTACTAAAATTTTTACCCTTACTGAGCATCTAAGCTCACACATTTCTTATGTTTTATTTTCCCAGGATTTCCAAGAAGTGTGTTTGGATTGATATGAAGGGTTAAGATAAAATGAAATAATGGCGTTCTCAAATAACTATCCATGGTGTATTTTATGTTTGAAATTGTAATTTGATGTTGATGTATGTAATCTATATCTACAAATTCTAAACTGATTGGTCTTTCGGGACATGATTTCCTTGTATCATGCCAATGCTATGTAATAAAGCATAAACTTTGGGTAACTAGGGTCGGGGAATTATATTTGGTATCAGAGGACATTTAACAACAATCTTGGAAATATATTTAGATAAACTCTGAATAGGGAACATTACCCTAAGATAGACTATGAGGATTAGTATAGAGTAACTTCATTGAAATGTGGTAATGATGAGATTTTGTGTATTTTCCAAACAATACATCCCTATCTAGATATAAGCAGGTATAGGAGGATCTGGAACTGATGTACCTAGGAGTGAAAACTCCAACATGGAGTTTCGGTCTTGACCCAGGGTATCCTGGTATATGAAAATTGGTCTTACTGCACTCTTGGTTACAACACTCCTGAGGGATATTGTAGGATAATTAAAATTTTCATTACACTCCATTATGACTGATTTAAGAGTAAATACATCCCCAATGTAAACATTTTATGATTATAGATTATATGTATAATATTTTAAATTTACGTTTCGTATTTTACAATTTTGGAATTATGCATTATGATTCATAATCTAACCTGGTCAATGACATTGTTTAGAAATGGTGGTTACTAGAAGGAATGAGAATTCATGCAATACACAAGATCAATTTATTAATAAGGACCATATCATTCATTGTATTAAGCCAACATTTAAAAGGGAAATAATATCCCATGTATTATCATCATATGAAGAAATAGTATCATGTTTCAATAAGATATGTAATGAATTCTCAAAGCCCTATTTCTTTTTAGGGAAGACAAAGAAGAAAATGTTGGCAGCGAAAAAGATGTATAAAAGGAAGAGTAGAATGACAGATTTCCCATATGTGATAACTATAGAATGAATCACCTTGTTAAATGATTGATGGGAATGGGAGATTGTTATAAGTTTGGAGAAAAAGGACACCATGTACGTGATTTCAAGGGTAAGAAAAGTGTTTCGAATGTATAATGCTTCATCAACAAGGATTTGGGACATTACGTGAATCAATGACCAAATCATCATAGTATGCCCCAAATAATTATATTGGAAAATAATCATGTTATGATACTACTACAGATGAAGAGGAATGAAAAGTATTATTACGTTTTTGTTATTGAATTATCTAATTTGAGTGTTGTATCAATGATGTATTGGTTATATGAATTATGGAAATAAATAAGGATTGTACTGAAGTACTATTTCATTAAGGATTTTAGATAGTATGGTAACAAGTAAATTGACGCAGTTTCATGTTAATTTTTTTGGAATGTACAAGGTTGAAGTAATGTTATACCATAATATGGGCATGATACTAAGGTAACTATTTTGGAATAAGAGATGAATAATTTGGATAAATTATATTCGATATTCATGACTACATGGGAACTGATTAATGATTTTTTTTATTCCATCATTATTGGAATATTCCATATTTTGGTATATAAAGAATATATCTTGTATTCTATAAGGAATAAATATGCATGAATTTAATAAATATGGGTTTATGGTAATTTAGGGTGTTACCATGTATTAAAAGAAGACTCGATGAAGGTATTCATATGTTATTACATGGAAAAAGAGTTCTTTATTATGTTTACATTATATATTTTTGATGGTGAGTTTTGACAGAAGTATTTTGGATAATTCTAACTGTTGGAATCGATTAAGTATGAAATTTGATAGTAATGTTAAGGTTAAAACATTTATTAATAATATTTTTGGATTTTCATAAAAAGGACAACCAGGAGGTCGGGCGACAACTTGTCGCCTCCAGCAAGGCCGTGAGACATGAACCCTCAACTAAAAGGTTACAAGGGTGCATCAGGTACCAGTTCCCCACGTGGTATCTAGGATTGTATAATGTAGTTTTTTTAAAAGTTATGATAGATGAATTATAAATTCATTTTTTTGAAACCCTATACGATTAGGATTAATAGAATATTTTTAGTTTCAACTATCTTATAGAGTGAAAGATGAGTTTGTGGTAGGAATTATTAGAAGGATGAAGCTCTTATTTTCAAGTATAAATATATATAATCCTACTATTCTATGAATAAATTAATTCCAAACCTTTAGGTAATGGATATTAAAACCAAAAATGTTTTAACCTAATACAATTTTTTTTGTTGAACCAATGATATTTAAAATCATCTTAGATTGATGGATTTGAGGCCCTCAATATTACAATTGTTTGTGATGGATGACCTCAATCACTACCTATAAATATTTACATTTTTTCTCCTTTTATGTGTCTCCAATTTCCACCAATGTTCTCCTAATCTAGGCCATAATTTGGTGGTGACTTTTTCATTTCTCTTTCCATATAATTAAGACAAAATTTTATTTACCGAATGTCCGATGTTGATTTTCCACAAAGGTATTTTTCTATTATTATCCATTTATTATCAAAAAAGATTTCAAATTTCTGGGACACAGTTTATTGAAGATGGGGAGAATGCAACACCCCATGATTTTATAGAACATTATATCATTAATGAAATTCAATAGCTTGTGCTACATGCAACACCAAGTTCGAACACACCACAAATTACCAAACTAGCCGTTCAAAAAAAGTTAATGAATAGTATTAACTGCATTATGAATCTTATATACAATATATAATTTTAAAACCCATATAATGTGTTTCTTAGACATAATATAATAACAAATTCAGTTTTCAGATAAAGGTAGTATTTTTCAGAAATTCAATTTTAACTTCTACTAATGATGAATTTTATTAATTGAAATATCTTACAATTTTATATTAAATTTCAAAAAATAAACTTTTTTTAGATGCGAGACATAAAAATTTAGTTTGGAAAATTTTTTCAAACTTTTATGACAACATTAATATTGTGTTGAATAGTGAAAAATACTATGTTTTAATTGAAAAAAACATTTTAAATCGAAATAATATATAGTGTTAAATTTTACATATGAATTGTTTTAAAGTATAATAAGATTATATTTTTATCATTTAATACAATTTAGATCATTATAACTAATTTCACATTTAAATTTGACAAAAACACGTGTCAATCTTTTGATAGTATTTACTTTTAAAAAAACCTTTTTTTGGTTTTATCAACGAGAAATAATTTTAAATTAATAAATTCTACTTATATATTTTAAATTCGTTAAAATATACTTCATTTTTTATTTCAGAATATAAAAATTAGCTTAGGGTAATTTCTTTTTAATTTTTCTGAAAACATTCAATTTGTTGATGAATAGTGAAAAACACTACATTAGTATTTAAAAAAGAATTTTTATTTAAACAATTATTTATTTAATTTAAGATTATTTTACATAAAAATAGTTATATAATACCAATATATGTTCCATGTAATTCATTGGAGCCATTTTATTATAAAATTATATGTTTAAAATTTTATTGAACTTTTTAACGTTTTATACCCACCTTCTTAAATCATTTTAAAATTTGCATAAAACATAATTTTACTACTTCTGTGAGTTGGAATTCAAAAATCAGAGAGACACGGTTGAGATCAGTAAGTAAAATGTGGTTGAATAAGATAAAAATTATTTTTGATGAATTATATCTTTTGACTTTTATTTACCTCAGTTAAAAGTACATAGGGTAATTAAATGTAAAAATGAGATGTCCTAATTTTATTAGATAAGCATAATTCAAACAAAATCAACCTTAGGAATAAAATATGATCCTATTTGGTCCTTTTCTATTTGATTAAGACATTTACTATTATTTTATTTAAAGAATAGTTAAAAGTGTTAAATTCATTTTTTAATAACAAAACCATTTATTATATAGGGATACACACAATATAAATTCTAATATAAGTATTCATTATAAAAATAAAAATATTTCATACAAAATCGTATTTTATTTATAATTTTGTACAAATTAAATAATATTCCAAAATTACTTTTTAAAACATAAACACTATTATTGGTTGATATAATATTCCTCAAAATATAATCATTGTACAAAGAGATAAAATAATTTTATATATGTCATTAATGAATGACTTCAGTATATCTAGGTATTTTAGAGTATGTTTATTAACCATATAGTGTAATAATAAAAGAAGGCGTGGTAAATGTTAAAGTATTTAACTAAGAGATTAATCTAAATGATAAGGTTATGATGTTAAACAAAACTTGTATAAAACCAATTGGTTGAGAGAATTTCGACCCATATCCACCTAAGGATAAAAATGAATTCATTTGGATCCATTATAAACCGAATATGATTGTATAATAAATTTATATTTTAATCTTTTCCAAAAGTGACCCTCACCCCTCTTATAAAAGGGATCTTCCCCATCTCTCCAAATCACACCGCCAATGAAATTTGGCTCGACCAAACCCAGAAAAAATAGCCTCAAAAATTCTCTCACATCATCCTAGAGTCCTTACATTGATCATAAATCCTACCTAGGGAACCATTTTGATCTACTCAAAAGGAAACACTTGAAAAAGATGTAATAATTTCACCTCCCACTTTCATGTTCGTTTCATCTTTCACTTCCTCTTTCTTTGTTGTTTCCTTACCAAAATAATAACTCTAGTACCTCCTACATACAGTGATGTTATTATAAATTTGGTACAACCATATTTGTTATTCTATCCATCATATAAATGAATAAGTCACCATACATTCGTATGTAAGGCTCACCGTCTCCACGTCGTTGTGTAGTTTGTTATTCGAAAAATTCATTATTTGGATCGGTATAATGATGACTATAACTGATTTAAATAATAAATATAACATGTTAATAATAATATATATATCTGATATACCATCCAATTACATATTATTTTACCATCAATATAATGATATTGTCTCTCGTGCGTACGTATGGATTGTAGTCTCCACAACGTGATGAGATCCATTCCCATGTTCACCATTCAACGATGACTATAAAAATATATATTATTAAAAAGTATGTAATATATGAAATAATAATGAAACTGGATATATATATATATGTTTGTATGTACTTACATATATGTTATTCACTTACTTCCATTCAATACAATAGGAAAACCTAAACAGCGTTTATGTGTATATACCACCTACCATCTCCATAAATGGTGACTTGCATTTCATATATCTATCTATTATAAATAGTTATATTCTAAATATATATTATATATAAATTATGTTTTATATTATGGAAGTATTTATATCATGATAAAAATGATACGATCAAGAATAACAAGTTTAAACACGTACGATAAAGAAACTGATTATTACCTAAAATGTTAATTTAACATGGAAATCAATATTAAATGGGTAGTATAATGTCATAAATGAATAATTTATGATATAATAAATACGAACATGGTTTTTATTAATTTAATAATATACTATGTTAATTATACCTGAGGTTAATCGTACCCTCAACCAAAGGAATGTGCAAGCTAAGGGTTAATTTTACAATCTCTTTATTATCCAAGGTTGTTTTTACGAAAGTATCTACTAGGACATCTTTATCATACACATACGTATTATTTTAAAAATGTATTTCAAAACATTTTTACTCATTACTAGACTATGGGTTAATGTAATTTATTCACTTGGTTGACCTTATATGTTTTGAAAGGGTTCTCTCTGTCGTTTTCCAAACGTGGTACTTTATGACCTTTTCGACAAAATTAAGGTAAGAATTTTTTTTACCATATACGGAGAGTGCGATTATTTTCCTACATTATAACAAAATAGAATATTCCTTAACAATCTTATAATAATGTTTTCAAAATAAAGGTTTTCTTTTATTATTATGTGACTCTTAAATGGAATCAAAATTAATGAGTTATTTCTTTCAAATAGTTTCATTTCATCAACGTCAACATAGTTTGATGGATTTTAAACTTGTTTGTTATTGATTTGTTATGATACAAATCTTCCATATTGTATTCATGGTTTTGTGATATGTTTGAGTATGGATGTGTTATTTTTATACCATTCATGGTTTGATTATTGACATGTCGAATTCAAGTTTTAATACGAATGTTTATGTTATGCTTCACCCTTTTCATATGTGGAAATTTATTGGACTTGTTATGTGACGGGTGGAGCCCTCTATAGCTCCTCGGTTCATTGGTAGGTCTCAATAGTATTTCAGACATTCAATTGGATGAGGCCTTTCCAAATTTTATATATGGTTTTGGCTGAGGCATTAATCATTTCTAGACATCTTGGCCGAGGCCTTGACAAAATGTTTCAGCATGTCTGGCATTATTCATTCCCTCCTTATGAAAACAAAATTGATGGTTCATGTGGTTGTTCGACTATTAGAATACCAATGACTATGTTTTATTATTTAATTATTTCCTCAGACCATATTTTTGACATAAAGTGTTCATTTTTATTATTTGAAAAGGTATGCGTTTTCAATTATTCACCATGCCTATTGTTTTTGTTATCTTCCGCAAAATTGTTTACCGTAACAGAGAATCTGAGCTCAACCCTTTCTTTGGTTTTATTTTCCCAGGATTTCCAAGAAGTTTGTTATGATTGATATGGAGGGTTAAGCTAAAAGGGAATAATGGTGTTCTCAAAGATCTATCCATGCAGTATTTTATTTTTGAAATTGTAATGTGATGTTGATGTATGTAATTTATTTTCCAAGACTGCAAAACTGATCGGTCTTTCAAAAAATTTATTTCCTTGTATCATGTCAATGATATGTAATAAAGCACCGAATCTAGGTAACTAAGGTTAGGGGGTTACATTCATATTGTCCATTAGTTTATATAGATATCCTAGATCCTTTATAAGGGTTATATGGATTGAGGACAGATGCATTTGAAGTTCGATGATGGAAGAAGTGTGCCCTTGAGAGTATCACCTAGAATGGGATTATGGATATTTTCCATGGATGGAATACTATATCAAAAGATTATTTCCCATCCTTGATACTATGTGGGTTTAGATAGGTGGCATATGACATAGATTTATTACATTATTGGGACTAGGTACATGATTTCATATGTGAGTCACATACGGATAGGTATTTTCATTACCCAAAAAAATTATCATCTAGGGTGAGTAGCACATCACGTAAGGAGATAACATCATAGAGTACATTGTAGAGATAAAGGATCAACAGTGAAATAGTTTCCATGAGAGAATTAATCCCATATTATTGGTGAATTGGTAGAATGAGAATCTTTAGGAGAGAACCCGTGAGTAGGACAACCATATGTTAGAATATTATGCTCCGCTACTTTAGGATGTTTTTTATTTTTGGGATGAAATTAATTGTGTTGGGATGAATTGAATGAAAAAATTTAGACCTTATAATACATTTATGTATTTTAAATAATATTTTCTATAATATGAACTATTTAGGCATGGGATTTTGTCAAAAAAGGAACCTCACTGGTGATATAATGATAATATTAAAAATATTAAATCACGTGATAATGATTTTTATTAAATAATGGAATGAATCCTAAATGGAGATTAATATATGGAAATAAAGGCCACCATCAAATCTAGATAATATTGTTCAACCATGGTGTAGCATAAACACGGTGCTAGTGGGGTTACAGATCTAAGTATGGTTATTGGCGGATTATTAAATAAATAAATTTATTTGTTATTTGTAAAATGGATAGATCCAATCCTCAAATATGAAAAAAATTATGTAAAATTACTTTGGTCAGATTTATAAACCTATGATTTTTAGTGGATTTGTAGAGGATAGTTTTTAAATATTGAAAATCGTTTAAGGATTGATGGTCTGGATGTAGAGGAATTTATTTTTAGAAAATAATATCATGGATATCACCATAATCTACATTACAAACCCATTATTTATTAATGATTGAACAAAAATAGGGTTAATAATTTTAGTAGTGTTGGTTTAATTTTTGTTTTGATTATCCAAATTCAAATGTGAATCCATATTTCCAATAAATTGATTCACTGGTCAGTCTTTGATTCATTGGTATTGAATTGCCATCCTAGAATTATGAATGGGTAATTTTTTTGATGATCATTTTTTATTCCTTTAGTTCAAAACAATCTATGTATACTGATTAAGGACATCCTAAATAGTGGGTGGTGTTTTCTCCTCACTCTTATGTTTTTGGATTTTGCCCCTCACTCTTTGTGCATTCATCATCAGTGTTCTATTTGACTAGTAATTTGACAAGAATAAAAAATTGTTAAAAGTTCCATAAATCATGGGTGAACTAAAATTTTTCCATGGGGTAGTTTTTTAGATTGATATAATGATGGAGGAATATAGTTATGAAATAATATAATGGTCTTGGTTCTATGATTTTTGGTTCACAGGTTTTGGTATATTCTGATAGTTTGCAAAATGTTGTGTTTCCTGAGTATATGGGTGAATGGAATATCAATAGAAATGGTGATTCTAGGCCAGTAAAATTCAAATTTTCGTTTATTGGTAAATTTCATATCTTGACAATAAGAAAAAATAGTGTGGGTGATGAAACCATAGTGATTCATGAGTTTCTGATGAATCGTGACATTTTTGGTTTGAACATCAGATGAATAGAAGTTGAGTAATCTCTTTTATAGTGGAATGTTTCAAAAATAGTTAAATTTCAAATGTATGATGGTTTATTAATATATAATGTTACCATATATTTATGAATTTATATTTACCCTAGTATTATAGAAAAATAGACCTGGCCATATACATATGAAAAACCAGGTATAGGGGCAGGACCAAGTACTTGGGCATGGCCAGAGTACCGAAACACTATTTGATAACCCAATAAAAACCAAAGAACAATGGAGTGAAATATGTAAATTATAATGAATAGAGTATATGGGAACTAACTAGAGTAAATATGAACAGTCTTAGGGACACAGACGCTCCCTGACCATCTAGGACACACCCTGTACTACTTACACATGTAGTGTACATCCCCCTGGATAGGTTGGGGACCCCATTCTCTTCTGTATCAACATGTATCAATAGGGTGAATACCCATGGTATATCAAAGTGAGTGTATATGCAGTATCCCTTCTAGAGTATAGGATTACTGATTCCCAGTATGGGTCAGTCTTTGATTGGGTTTGGTATCCATCAATGTGTCATAAAGAGTGATCCTCCATCATTAAGGCTTACATTGGGTTAGGAAACCTATTACCAACTTCCAGGGGATGTGATCCCCATCCTATTGGTTTCCTCCTAGTAGGGATAAGAATAACCTATAGTACCTAGGTGAGATCTGACATCATTTTATCGACAAATTCTTAATTCTATATTTTAATTATTCGTAGTGAGGCATGACATGCCTGGACAATTGGATAAACACCATAATTGTTACCCATTATGAAGAGTGAGTTTTACATCGATGTGTTTTAACCTAAAGGATTGAGTTGAAACATATGATGGTGGTATGGTATATACCTTACATTGGGATTTGTTGTCTATCTTGAGAAAATATTATCTCATAATTTGGTTGACATTCCATAAAAATTATGATATGAATTATCTCTTTGGATGATTTATATTTGGTAATTTTAGGGATTCCTACTAGGAATGTTAAAATCACCTCTACAGGGGATCTCCGCATATATGTCATGCCTTATACCAATGAAAAGTCTTATAATGGAGTCCTAATTAGGCAAAATGATGTTTTAGAATAGTTAATCATGAATACATGTGGTTGGTTCTAGGAGTTGTGTTTTTCAAAAATACACCCATTATTATAATATTGAAGAGCTTATATTTTTGTGGTATTTTATATGACCCTTTATGTATTATTATACTTGTGTCACACACGGATTTCAGATATAGGTATATGCATGAATTATGAAATATTTTTTATCTTCAATTTCATTATTGTGTGATTGGATATGTGTGCATGTTTACTGGTACAATTGGTAGATTCCTACCATGTGTGTGTTATTACTACTCGGGACTTGTTACTATGAACTATACAATCTTCGGTGGGCTTGGGGTGTCACACAAAAATTAATTTTGGCCAGCTGGGCCTTGGTGGGTAATGACATGATACAACCCTCCAATTTCATGAAAATACCAGTCACATGAATCCAAACAGATCTTCTAGGGAATTTTTAAACCATTAAAATTTCAACGGATTTCCAGAATTTCATTATTCCATAAGTAAAAGTAAAAAAAATGAAAATTTAAATCATGCTCACTATTTGGGTCAATTCAAAAGTACATTTTAGAGTTCCATTCCCATAAGAACCAAGGGGTCCTCGGAGTCATCCTAAGATTCCCAATTTCTAAATTTAAGAATTATTTCACTTAGGGAGTCCCTAAAAAACCACATTAAATCACCAAAAATAATGTATTAAAGAATAAATTTTAAATTTTATAGATGTAAAAAGTGACTTACAATCCCATCCAATATTTATAAATAATGGGAATATTTTATTCCATCAACATGTTATCAAAACTATTTAGAATAATCTTATGTCTTGTGTCTTATGATTTGATGATACTACACAAACTAAATACATAATAAGCTAGTTATATGTTAAGGAAAAGTCATATTACTACATACATTAGGTTAAAACAGTAACACATAGCATGTATTGGACTCTAATGCATGATAAAATAAAAGATATTGAGAAACTAGAGAAACGTCTTGAAAATAGGGAATTTATATTGATCATAGTGAGAGAGAGACATAGGTAGAATGTGAAAATAGTACTGGAAGGAAAAAATTTGTTAAAATTTCCAAGAGCTTTACAATGTGATATACGGGCATGAAAATAGTGATGGGTCCATCAAAAATCACCCAGATCAAAGGAGGAGAGGGGAAGGATTAAATGAAACTAAAAATAGAATAATATGATGCTAAATTTCGAGTTAATTGGAAAATGGGGATAAGGGTAAAATTGAAATTCTATCATTTTTTACATGGTGTATGGTTTGCATACATAGTTGGCCAAATAATGTTCCCATCAAGAGAAATCAACTATTTGGACACACCTTACTTCACATTGATAGATGAATGATTATAATTCCCATTCTCGAACAATCTGATAATGTTTTATAGTGAACAATGTATATTTTAGAGTTTTCACAACCCCTTTTCATAGTCTAAAAAACTAATATAACATTATCAATCAAATTTTTTAGATTTATAGTCAGTTAAAGTTCTTTAATAAATATGAAACCTATTCCAATTATCTAATACCATAGAAATTAAGCCTTACACCATCCATGATACATCTATGAGATCCCAAACATTCTTGTGCACACCATAGGGAGAAATGTATTAAGTTTTTGAAAAATGTAAAGGGATCATATCAAAAAAAGATATTAGTTTCTTACAACCAATCCACCTCCACAAAATTAATCATTAAGGTACACCATCAAAAACCATTAGCATCCTTAAAATGTAGGCATTTCCCTTAGGCTAGAATATACAATCCGTACTCTTTTATTTCTACCTAGAAATTTTTACATTTAAAAAATAATTTTAGGAATACATTTTCTACTGAGTAACTTATCTCTATTGTCTATAATATCAACTAGATTCACCCCAAAGGACACATCAAACTCCAGGTATATTTCATCAACATCAATAGTATGAGAAAGATCATAAATGTTCCATTGAATCTATGATACATAAAATAAATTCTAAATGGAAATATATATCTATAAAAAAGTTAATGAGTTTTCAAATGGGATTTACCTATTCATAATGGAAAAAATCCCATGTACTACGGTTCCCACATCACCTACCTTGGTATATGATGGTGTGCCAATCTAGGTGACACATGAAATAAAAACCAGCCACATATCTCAAACATGGTGTTTTAATAAAATCAAGCCCAATATGATTTATATATACTATGTGCTGTATCCATTCTCTTTCAAGTCAAATAAAAATCCTTCGAAATATCCTGAATGAGACTCGACATAACCATTTCACATCACCTACCTACAACCAACACATGGGTGAATGACACAACCTCTCATATAAATCATCTTATGGAACTAGCTATATCATTAAATTTTAACTGTTTTTGTAAAATCAACATGTTCTAGCTATTTTTACTCAGAAATTATAAAATCTAGTACACACACCAATAAAATTTCCCCCAACACCTAAAAATTCCACTTGGATTGTCAATCATTATGAGGTAAGTATGTTGTGATCAAAATCCCTTGAGTGTGCAATTATTTATACCATCAATTCCCTAAACTAAGCATAAACTAAGTGTCTCTATAAAAAATTATTCTTTATGTGATCCTATAGAGACATACAATCTCTTAAATAGATAAACACCCCTTCTCATACAATATACAGGTCTCTCAGAATGGTAGAAACTAGGATACCCTCATCACTTGTTGATGAACACCAAAAAATATTTCTCTAAAACCATCAATGGTGAAAACAAAACAAATTTTATCGTGACATCATCTCATTTACATTTCAAAATTATTAGAGATTATGGGAGACCATCATATCATTGATGCGTGGATTTCACCAGTTGATAGGTTAGGAATTGTTCAACAAACCCTGATATCAATTTTATCATTCATGGCCAAAAATTTAGATGAATAAAATAACAATACAAATTTATCAATCCAGTGTGTAAAATCCACTTGAAAATAGGAAATTCCATCATTATATGATCTCACATTTTTGTAGGCACTGAAATGTTCCCATGAACATTGATAATCTCATCCCCATCTATAGTTAAAGGTGAGGGTATCTCTCTACCATCAAAGCATTCCATATGGGTGAGAAAATATGGATTTGTTATCCATAGCCTATGGATACAATATAGAAGAAAAATATAGATTTATACTGATATCATAACATCTCGAACCTGGTCCTCTTAGACATCCAAATATATTTATGTTAAACATCCACAAATTTTCTACTTTCTTCAAAACTGTTGGAAAATATGAGTCTATGTATTCCAAAATATAAATTTGGAAACTATTCTTTGTTTTCTGGAGGTATAGTCCATCTCTAATTTTAATGATGATAGGTACTCAATATATCTTCACTATTTAAGGTTGATTCCCTTGTAGGTGTATATGTACCAAAATAGTTTATGGATCATAAAGACTGTAAACCAATTTCCAATGAGATAGTGTTTCTAACACTTGAAGGTTTGCTTATCAAATACTTTATAAAGACTGAGGGTATGTTAATCAAATTTACATGCTATCAAATTCTAAGACCTAGATTCCATGACTCAATCCACATACATAGGAACTTCACCCTAGATGATACGTAATTCATCGTTATATACAATGTCTTCCCAAAATTTATCTAGAACCATTTGGATCACTACTGATGTAATTATCCCCTTCCACTCTTAGATATCATTCTCATTATAATCATCCCAAATATACAATACCACACATTTTTAGTCGTATAAATGAAAATTACAATAGGGAAAGTTCATATATATAGTGGTAGAAATATCCTTCCTATCCAAGAAGTCTCAAAATATAAAAAATAATTCCTTTGGTACTCCCATGAAATAATATCTCCCACATTAATTCAAATGATTGACATGTTTTCTTATGATATGATATTCCTCAATATGTTTATAAGGTTGATCAAAAAATTAAACATTGATAGCTCAACAGATAACATGTTATCCTGTAATATTCCCAAAAAAATCTATTCATGATGAAAAATCCCTACTCTCATCGAGGAATAGATGATGATCTCATCCATATAGACCATTGTGAAATCATCTAGATATGGATGGAAATATTTAGTCACTAATTATATAAATAATTATAGTGCATTGGTAAAGTGGAAAGACCTCAACATGTACTAATATAGGTTGTACATAGTTTATAAGTCTATACATGGTATATCAGAGGGTTTCCCACTAACATAGTTTTAACATAAAGCCACTTCAATAGTCCATAAGATCTATTCACCCCCAGGTTGATTTGAATATTATTCAATACATTGTAGTGGATATCTATTCTTAAAAGTATCTTGATTTAGATATTACAATTCAAAAAAATTTTGTATAATCTACTATCATCCTTCTTAGTGAAGAGGATCATATATCCCCAAGGGGTTGTGCTAGGGATGATAAATACATTTCTTCTTTTTCATCGATATTTTTTATTCAGATCATGAACCATTTTTTGAGAAACATTACATAGATGAATGGGAATTTCCCATCCCATGAAAAAATATCAATGGTAATCTACAAAATCATCTTGGAAAAAATACCATGAAATCATCATGGATAATATCCAAAAATTGGTCCCCAAAGTAGGTTAGAAAACAAGCTCCTTCCATTGTCTAACATAAGGATGATAATATGGGATGAAATCATGCCTAAATTCTACTATTCGAGACTTTCTCAACTAGGATTAATTTTCCATATACCATTTTGAATATAACTAACTCCTTCAGGTTTCATTAATGATACCCATTAATGGTAGAAATTTATATGACTAATAAATATATTTAACCAATCAATTATAATATTTGTCCAAACCTTGTTATATGTAGAATTAAAAGTTTACATAGAAACTAATAACCTATAATATTATGAGTTGATTCCCAATAATGAAGAAGCCTAGATCAAAACCCCAATGGTTTTATTACAAATATACCCATAAATATATTCGTTTTAAAAACCTAAAAATATTGTTAATTTAGTAGACATGAAGGATTGTGAATCCCATGTGTAAAAAAGGGATGAATATGAATTCAAAGCCACTAATACATTACCTATCATGACTAGAGGAAAATATTACTAATATTTACAATTATTATAAACATTATTCATCATCCGTAAACCTTATTCTTATGTTACATCATAACACTTTAGTGATATAGTAACTTGTTTAAATGATAAAATATGTACCAATAAACTCTTAAAATATCCTCGACATATATTTTCTTTAGAACTCTGACTCCTCACATGTCGACCATTAGAAGATATATCAAATAAAAATTAAACAAGCATAGAGACTCTATCACTGACTGACTGAGATATGTTCTTGGATTAAATCTAGGGTTGTCCTATACTCCAACATGAACAACACTTGATTGGAGGCATATTATATTTCTCATGGTAATGTCCCTCTCTATCACAGTGAGGTGTTGAAACCACACTATATCCTTGGATGATTTGTCCCCTAATACTTCATCTAGACCCATCAATGTTTTTCCTCCTTCTTCCATATATTCAAATATCAACTAGTTCATCCCACTATGCTCCATGAACCTCCCTCAAATTCCCTTTAGAAATTAGTAATCAATTCACAATATCACAAAGGTGATCAAATGTTAGGTATTCACATAAACCTTTTTCCCATATCTAGGGAAACCCATGAAGCACCTCCTTCTAGTCAACTCATCATAATATATAAACATGTTGAACCATTATAACATTGTAAACTAATATGAATACACCATGATTGAAATGATACCCTAATCGAGGTGCATAATCTCTCTACAATATCAAACCATTGGGTATTTGGGAAACTTTATTCAAGGAATCATATTTTGAAACTCATATATTCCATTCCCACTAGTTGAATTTCCTAGATCAATACTTCCCATAATATCACATCCTATCCTAGAATCATATAGTTGAAATTATTCACCCTCTACATATGGGGTGTCTCCAATTTCTCTATGATATTGTTCATGAACTTTATTCATGTTTACAATTCTTGAGGGCCACCCTCCCTAGAGAATGTAGGTGGATACTACAACTGATACTCTTGGTTACACTCATACATCATTTTCATAGCTTTAGGTGAATCATTATATATAAACTACATCCTGTGATTAAAACCGTCTCTAAAAAAATTATCCATACCGTACCCCAATACATAGGGTGTTGGGACCTCTTATCCTCATGATAATTCTCAATGGTTACCTATTTTTACTAATATAGATTTCAATGTGGATGAATTTATATTGAATTCCATGGGAATATCTCAAAACATATTACTATCTTAGTTCATGATATCATAATTCTCAGATGGCTTTATAAATCATAGGATGATGAACTCACATCTTGATCACTTTCACTAGACACATAAAACCACTCTAGGGTAAATACAGACATACACGGTCTCCACATGTTACCGGTCTTTGATAAATAAGATCTAATTCACATGTTATGAGGAAAAACACCATTTAAGTTGTTTTCTCACCCAATTTTACTAGTAAAATTTATAATTCCATGTTTTTTTCATGATTTTATATCTGTAGTCTTATAATTTTTTGTTAGATAGAGTTGCACCTTTATGATATATAAGGAAAAACTATATATATTAATTTTTAAACATTAAATTACAGCCCGACATCACAATAAAGAAACCAAGGAAAAGAATTAGGGAAATCAATAACATGAAATGTAAATTCCTTTGTGTTTAATATGATATATAAATGCATTCCATCATTACATATAATCAAATTATTTAAATTTACATAAACCATAACCTGATCAATTAAATTCATGGGAAATGATGACAATAGATGAACTGTTATAATAAGTCCAATGGAAAAAAATACCCATCCCTGAAATCATGGATTTTCCCACATATGTGGGTTAGATACTCACATGATAAATCTCATTAAAAATTCTTGACTCATCCTACCTCCTATATATTAGGCTTATATTTTAAAAATTAAGGGAAACATGATTATTATATCATTTTGAAATCTTCTAACCATAATCTAATGAACTGGTGAACCGATCTAGTGTACCGCATGGCCTCATGTGAATTTCCATTCACACTAATGGATATAAAAAATAAGGAATGGTCGATATGTAGTTTGGATTAGAGACTAAACTATTTTGGTATATTTAAATTCAATTAAAATTAAGAAAATATCATATATATTACTTCAGATAATGTTAACATGTTCTAAAATAAAAATTGATAACCCATACAATGGAATTTTGATGCTACATACAAAACATGCATGATTACATAAATGTTTGGTAAAAAACTACAAGAAAAAAATGTAAACAAATGGGGAGAACCAAAAATTCTCACACACTATCCCAAATCACCTCTCTCATATCCAATTGGTGTCACAACATCATGAATTAGTAATGGGGAACTTTCCCTTATCATGTCCATCATCCTTGTGGTCTGTCTGGGTATAAAATGGGGCTCTGAACAGTGCTTGAGTACAACTCTGAATGCCCCCAACAAAGGTTTTTAATGTAAATTCAGTTTGTATATTTAAATATTAATTTTCAGATATTTACATGTTATGTTTTTCAATTTATAATAAGTTTTAGATATAAAAGGAATAACATGGAGCCTTGAGTCTGTAATAGATAATCTGAGATTGTCCCTACCAGATTGTCCCTACTGTGGTCTGTAAACAAAGAGAGGGAATAATGGACATATTTGGTTCCCTGGTGGATCACCAAATATTACATGATAAGTTTACTTTATGGAATCAAAATGGTTCAATTTATTTTACATGGGTTATTCTTTGACGAATTAAAGAATTTTTTTATGATCATGGAGCACACATATGAACGATTTTTAAAATGTGAAGGGTGAGTCACATAAAAAACTAATTCATTGGGTGACATATAATATATAATGAGATAATATAAAGTGAATTAGGGAATTAAACTAGTTTATTAATATACGTCTTCCACTATTATAGTATTAGGAGTGACCCTTTACTATAGAGATTATTGAATGAGGAGTGAACCTAATAAATTATGTGATTTTTTCCACAATGGTACTCATGGTATTGAATCCTAGATACCAAAATGGATTTCAGATCTTATGATTAGGATAAAAAATTCATATAATGTGTTTGTATTCTTAAGATATGTTATCAAGGATCAGGATATATCAACGATGATTCCACAATCTTAATACTATGTCTACTAAAATGAAAAAAATTACATCACTACTCAATATTTATGATCTATTTCATTTTAGTATGAACATTATAAGATATAATCGTGATCTCATATGATTATGTATATCTTATTATTACATATGATCCTCAATATTACCACCCATTTTTTGCGTAACTGAGATTCTGAGGTCACACATTCCCATGAATCCATTTTCCCCATGTTATGAATAATTTCTTGAATTAAAAAATGTCTAATGGGGTTACATTATTTGAAAACATTTGTAGGAGATGTTTAAAATATTTTGTGAAATAGGATTTTATATGATATTGAAATAAAAAAATATTTTATGGTTCACTATTGTGTATTATTATGAAATGTAATGAATATTAATCTAAAATGATGAAATATTTATTAATGTTATGCACAAGTCTTTCTATATGGAGAATAATAAAAAATGAAAATGGTGTTTGTTTAAAATAACATGATCACAATGAAGGAGATGTTATATTTTATGGGATTATGATTGAAATAATTTATCTATGTTATCTAGGAAACAATTACATAACAATGTTAAAATGAAACTTGATTTTTATGTGTGTGGGTTTTGTGTTTATACATGACTTGTAATCATTGATGATAAATATAAATGTTTTCCGTTTTCAAATGATCAATTTTTTATGAAAATCTAGCACATTATGTTTTTATACACTTTATTATAATACATATTGTGATTTTAAGGACTCATAAAGTGTAATAATGTTAAAATCTAATGAAAATTAAATTATGGAAAATGAAATTATTTCTTCAAAATAATAAATTATTGAAAATTTTCACGAAAAATCTTCTAATATATATCATAACCATATAAATTAATTACTTTCTAATGATACCCCAAACATAAGGGCATATAGTGTTCATATTAACGGTGATATAAGTGCTGTATTTGATATTACATGGGATGATGAAATTGAGTCTCAAATGGAAATTTATGATGCTGATGAGGACAATTGAATCATTAGAACTAATGAAAATTAATATGAAGATGAATTTTTTTATTAATTTCATTAAGTAAATATTTATTAGTTTTTATTGTTGATCTATATATTAATATTTATTTACAGGTAACATTATTTTTGTTTAGTTTCATTAAAATAAGGATATATATTTTCAAATTATTTATATTATTTATATAATATTAAATTTTTTATAAACATAATTATATGTTTTTGTTGTGTTAAGTGAATTAAAATTACATGATTCCCAACATGAATGAGTAAATCATACCAGGTAGTGAGCCTGTTGATTCTCCTATCGAGGGTGAACACATGACAACAACTACTACGTTGTGGCATGAACATATGCTATTTGGGATTCCCGATGATATTATAAAATGATGTTTACCTCATCACTATGATCCTCATGAAATATAGTAAATTTCAATAGGTATTTAGTTTTATTAAATTTAATATTATTTATTTATAACTTATGTAACTAATTACTCATATATTTTTTTTTTTTCAGAAATACCCATTAGTTAGGATTGAGTGTTTTTGAGGAACAATTTTTTAACTTCATGGGTTTTATAGGATTATTTTCTACATGAATGGAATCATCAAAAGCTCTAGAACATGTCAATAATTATAAAAAAATAATTTATTTTTTTATAAAAATATATTATTTATTGTTTATTATATCATGAATTACTTTCAAGTATTATGGTTTCCTATTTATGAGAGCATTAGGACATTTATTTGGGAGGTACGGTAGGCTAGCATGCAAGATCATTTTAATCATATTTTATAGATTCAATAATGGAATGATTTATATAGAGAATCAAAAAACTATATATAATGAGTCTTACTGTTCTCAGTTACCAGATTATTTCCCCACATTGTCCTAGAATGGGTTGTTCATGTACTAGATAAGTGAGAAATTCTAATTAATATTCAATTCTAATAGATAGAATTGATGGTGTCCAAATATCAGACACAATTCTAGGATTCTTACAATAATTATAAACCATTGATATTTTATATATAATATTATATATATATATATATATAATTATAAATTAAAATATATATGATAAATATATGTCTTATTCTGTTGAACTCATTATTATTGAGTTTCATCGGTATAAGATGTAATTCTGTGACCACTGTACTGAGTATGTTATAGGTTATAGATAATGAAATGATATGGTTATTATTTCTCTATCTAGTTTTTCAAATTATCAAAATATAATATTCTATATCTTAAATTTATAACTATACAATTTTATGATGCAAATGAGTTAGGTGTCAACCACATTTGTGAGAGTTTGGATGAGATAGATGATTGGGTTAAGGTCTCATGTGGGTCACATTTGGATGTCATGGCTAGGATGTGGGTGACTATGAGTGGCTGGGTCATCAGAATACATTCATGATCCACCCAATGAAATTACTATAAAACGAAATTGTTGGAAGCATATAGATATAAGAGAGTATTTTAATTATATTCATCAATTTTACTATAGATTACGAGGATATGTGGAGAGATCTATTTTAATTTATATTTTGAATCACTTGATAGACAGAAGAGAAACAAACCAATCATGTCTAAAAACATGAGGATATGATATAGGATATGTGATTATTGTCATCTATTTTAGGGATGGAGTTTACATTTATAGTTGGACACAATGTACCACCCCTCAGTTAAATTATAATTGTATTTATTTATATGTTAAATTTTATATAATATATTGGTTGTAATTTAATAATGAATGTTTTGTATTCATTTTATTAAGAATATTTTTCTTAATTTTATTTGTGAGAGATTGTTTTTTCCATCATGAATAATTGCATTCATATTTATTTATGAGCAATCATTGAATATAAATCAAAATATTAGACATTTATTATTTGTTTTGATGAAATATTCCTTCACAAATAACATTATTATATGGCTAACTGAAATGTTCAACCATAAATTATATTTTTTGTGACATGATTTTCCATAGAAGATTAATTATAATATAATTATGTCAAAAATTATGCTTCCTAAAAACTATATTTTCTTACATTTATGGGTAATTTTTCAACCATGAATATGTATTTTTTCTCAATTATGAATCTAATTTTTGGTATTATATTCATTTCCACCATGTTAAGATTAAATTTTTTTAATTGACGAGGAAACAATAAATTTTATAATTTACAAAACAATGATCTATGATATTTAAAATTATGATAGTTCATTGTGTTTTCAAAAGAAAATTGTATTTTTTTATTATTAATTTTTAGTGGTTTTAGTAGTTTTCAGTAATTTCATCATGATTTATGAGAAACATTTTATTGAAATGTTCACAAAAAATAGTGAATATTTTTTAATCAAACCCTTGTTGTTGTTTACAGATTGATACATCATGATTATGTGAATTTTATTTTTACAATGACGGTAAACTATTTCATGGTAGATATATAGAATCAAGGGAATCTAGTACTAGAAAAGAAAAAAATGACATGTTTTTTTCTCAATTTATTGTAGATTATTATTTGACCACATAAAAAATGTTGTGGCTAGAATAAAACAAAATCATAAAATGGTAATGGTTTATGGTATTACTTCTAAACCAAAACCACATTTACCCAATGGGAAAAACTTTTGTGTTTTACCATCGTAAATAGTTATCACAAAAGGGAATATTGTTCTATAGTGAATATTAAAAAAGACCTTAGTGATTAGATTTATAAATACAATTATTATTTTTTCATAATAGTCAATATATCTTTATTGATGTAAATAAAAAGTATAAAAACTATTTTTATAGATGTAATATATGTTTAGAGTGGATTTATATGGTGAAATAATTATTAAATTTTATAAATTATAAATTAATGAAAAATATTTGGGTTTATTTAAAATGTTCCATAAATGTGGGTATAACTTGTTTATATTGAAAATAATAATTTTGAAAATATAGGATGTTTAATTTCTTTAACATTTTTACATTAAATATAATATATTTATTACTGTAACATTTTTATAAAATATAACTTAGATTGAATATGATCTAATTTTTATTTAATTATATGTAAATAAAAAATATGAATGTTTCTATGTTATAATAAATATGAAATGTTAATTTTTTAGGGTTTTGGAATTCCAAATTATAATATTTTATTCACTTTTTTTCTCATATATGTTGATTATTTATATTATTAATTAATGTGATGATTTGATTAGAAGTTTTTAAACTGTTTTTTGTTCCCAAAAAGGTAAATACATAGAGAGGGGGTTGGGGGTGAATCTTGTTGTACCATTTAAAAGTAATTTTTTACCACCTATCATGTACTATAAATATTGGGAACTCTACAATATCTATTCCATATGAAAATTATTATGCAATAATGTTTTAATGTAGGGAAACAACAGATTTTACTTAGATCACCCAATCTATAATAATCCATGTATTATTCAAACATAATGTTCTAAATCACCAAAAACAGTAAATATCATTTCGTTATTACATGTTTATAGTGAAAAGCTAAAACATATATTTTATAACCATAATAATACAAAATATAATTTATGTAAACCACTCAATGATTGATGTAATCCTCTTAGAATCACAATGTTCAATCTTACCAACCATCAAATTATGTTACACCAATGGTTGTGTCTTAATTTTATCTATCATATTTAACATAAATAACAAAAAAAAATTAACGAGAATAATAAATGAAACCCCTAATAATAATTGTATTTATTTCTAGTTCATGTACAAAATTCCCTTCAATATCCTTTTATATATATGTCTATTATATATAAAATATTAATAAAAACCATTAAAGACTCCAGCAATTAAATCCACCGTTTTCAAGGAACATAATGGATCTTAAATTTACCCATTAGGATAATAGTTTTCTACCTTTTGAGCTTCCATAGAACAAAATAGTAATATTAATCCATAGGTATAAATGAATAACCATATAATTTTACCCTAATCTCTATAACATTGAATTATTTTAGAATAAACTCCATCCCACATTGCATGTGAAATGATCAACTATTTATTTGGAATAACAAATAGAAATAACAATACATGGACTATCAACATTTATAAAATCATAAATTTTCATAAATTGGTAAAATATTTTACATAGGTGTTTTGATAGTACCCTACAATTACCAATATAGTGTTAATGAATTTTACTTCTAATTTTAGATTTAATAGGTCTCTATTTGAATCATTATTATAAAACACATATGACCAAGCCTATGACATCAATAATTATTGATATCCATATCCCCATGTTATATAGATAAATATCCATCCCAACATGAAATACTATATAAAATGGTCAAAAAAATCAAGCCATTCTCCAAACACCATAGTCGTGGTTTCCCCCTCCGGGATGTGGTCTACATCTCATTAACCAAATTTTTGTCTCTTCTCAATTTATATTTATTAATTATTCATCTCTTATGACATTGATTCATGTTTCTTATGAAATTTTGGGTTTTGATAATATTTAAAATTATTTTCTAGGATATTTCCATTGTAGTGTGAACCCTCAATAGGAAAATTATTCTATCATTGCATTGACCCAAAAAACCAATGATCTCCCCTATTTATCACCATCTCACACTATATTTTTTCTTCTGCCACACCATGTTGTTCTTGTACATATATATAATTATCTCTTAGAAATGGTATATCTAATGTTTTATCAATAGGGGAATAAAGTTTTTTAAATTTTTACTATGAAATTGTATAGAATCAAAATAAATTTCATTATACATCATTTAATGTAAACCAAAACTATTTATATTTCAGTAAATAGAGGTGAACTCCTAAAAATATAAAATCATCTTGAAAAATAGAAAAATCTAATATAGAATTCATGGTAAGTATTTCCCATGACATAACATGTTTCGTTATAAAATATCCATCATCACCATTGTTAATAAAAATAACCTAAAAACTGTTAAATGATATTTCTTCCTAAATAATACCCATATAGGATTGTGGAAAATTAAATAATAGATTATTTGTTTAATTATTATATATCTTAAATGTAACTAAATATCATCAAATAATTCCCTCCAAACCTTTTTCATTCAAGGAGTGTACCAATGATTCAGTTTTCATCTACTCTAAGACAATGTGATTCAAATTTTTTTTCAGAAACAAGATTAAATGAAAATATCATCATTCAAACACCACATTGACATTAATTTTAATCAAAAAATTTCCAATATACTACCCAATATTCAACAATAAAATACTATCCATTTACAGTAATATAGTATGAAATAAATTATCTTAAAAATTGAAACATAAATTCATAATCCCTTATATTGGAAATTATTGTCCACCTTTCTCCATGAAACCGAATATATATTCTATGAAATTTTAGAAGAGATAATTCAGAATAAAATAATTTAATTTATGATACAAACCATACCATTATAGAAATAAAAATTCTCATGGAAATTTGTGGGTTACTTATCCAACTAGTCCTATGGGATAATGTTTTATTGACACTATGATGCAACCAATGACTTTCAAATTCAACCTTGGGAAGTCATGTTTAATAATAAATTCAAAATATATGTGTGTAAAAACATACAGTAGCTTTTAAATCCCACTTATAATTTCTCCATAAAAAAGAAAAACATTATCTTAATTTGTTTGGTCCTTGAATGTTGGATGAATTTTTTAAGTGTAATATCTATAGATTGATCACCTATTATTTTAATTTTATATTTCATATCCACATTAATATATTCATATTTATATATCAACCAAATAAAATAATTATATTCATGAGAGGCCACTATTTCATGAGGTTTAATGTTCATTGGTTGTGCATAAATTTAACTACTTGTATAAGAATTCATTGAAGTACAAATTGGGATCAAATACACATGGATCGAAGAAGAAACATTGAGACACTTATTTTTTAATGGAGAATTGGATATGGAGTGTCCAATTATGATACTTATGTTAATTTTGGAACTAAAATAATAATTTTCGTTACAAAATGGTTTTAAAATTATGAATTAAAAAATAATTGATATTAATAGAAATAATTAACCGAGATGGTTTGATCCTGTTTCATCTTAATTCTCACCTTATACTGTAATGGCCACTCATCCTTTTTTGGATTCTGATGGAAAATGGATAATTAATGAATTAACGTGGTTTTCTCATATCGTGGGATAATTATGTGGGGACGGAAGCATCATAACATAGATTTCAATATCCTTGACTTTTCATAATGAATATACGAAGTGGTAATCGAATTCAATTACAACTCAATTTTTTACAATTATTTGGTTCCTTTTTAGGAGAAGAATCAACCAAAATGTTGGATAGATTAGTTTCAGTAATGGTTATAGACTCAATGTTTGTTATTTATCCCAATGGTTTAGTTATTTAAGTTTCATGAAAATAATTATTGGATAAATATTTAGGACACTCAATCCATGATGCCTAGTTACCCCCTTGTGAATACAAAAAATCATTTTCATATTGATTTAAAGACTATTCCTCAATTAATTCAACCTCTTTAACTAATGAATATCCTAAGTTTAGTTATTTAATAAAAACATGAGTGGTTTGTGGGAAACTAGAAACATCACATATGGCTATGGGTTTCTCACAAGTTTTAATGTTTTGTAATTATATCCTCAATGAAGAAACCACATAATTCATTATATCAATTTGATCAGACAATCTTTCAAGACATTATTGGGTATCAATTTTTATTAGAGTTAGGATATAATAGACTTACCGAATATTAACCCATTATTCCATCTTCGAGAGGGAATGGAATTTTTCCATTAATCATTAATCATCGCGTCGATTGTTTATCTCACCTTTTGTGGGGTAATATTTGATGTTTTGACCAGTGAAATCCACTAATTTTGATTCATCCCAATATTTATATATCATTTTATTATAACATAATATTGTGAATGTGTAATTTGGAAATATACTCCATTAATGTAGGATGAAATTATGATTTTATTTTGCTTGGGATCACAAAAATAGAAAATGGAAAATATAAGAGAAATAGGGGTGAGAATAGAGATTTTGGGATGAGAAAATAATTATAGAAGCTAAGGTACTCACTTGGATCCACAGAAACTATCCCAAAATTTCCCCCCAAATTTACCCTATAGGTATATTTGGTGGATGTAGTATAGGTAGGGATCTAATCTATAGGGAAAAAAAGTAACATCTGGACACTAAAATTCGATGGGGTATTTATATATAGAGTTTCCAACTATGTGGTTGATTATAATTTGGAAACGAAGAATAATAAAGTTTTTAGGAGTGTAGATTGAATTTATGATTTACGAAAAATGTTATTTTAATGGAAAAAATTAATGTATATGCGTTAATCTTATGTTTTTGTTAGGGATAGAATGGATGTAATTGTTTTTCATAGCATTCCCCATTCACCAGTTCAAGACGTATCCAATCAATGTGTTAAGTCCCCAATATAATTTTATTATTTAATCCATAAAAAATTCCATGAAAAGTAAAAAAAATCAGAAATTGGACATAATTTTATGAAAACCAAGGAAATAGATCATTCTAGCACTCAAAATGATTCTCCGTTAATGTTAGTGAAGATAAATAATATAATAAAAAATTGAATATAACTCATTAAATAACAAAATGTTTTAAAATTTTAATTACATAAATTGAAAACGAATAAATACCATTATAATCCCTTGGATCAAACCCTTAGTGTGTTAGTAATCAATTTATGATATTCTATCAATGGAAGCGGGAATTATGCATATGAGGGATAAATTGATAAAGAAAAACATTAAAATAATTATTTGTCCACCGTTGAGTGAAAAAACTCACAAATGGTGATGTGAAATCATTTAGGACCAATGTAAATGTTATTAATGTTATATGAACAAGAATATAAATGTTTATGAAAATGAAACTCTACAAAGAAACTAATGTGATATGAAAAACATACATGAGAGAAATTGATGGAGAAATTACAATATTTAGGTCATAAATTACAATTGAATGAATAAAACATGGATGGTCAATAACTTAAATAACATCTCATATATATGAATATTTGGATATTTATGGTCACCAAAAACAAAAAATTCACTCCCCATTAATTTGGTGATTCAAAAGGTAGGTGACAATAAATGAAATTGGATGCCTCAATGTTGAAAAAAATAATAGGACCATATTTTTCCTATTTTTGGAGTAAACATTAGTCAATGTAGATGGAAATATAAATAATGGTAATAGAAGTTAAATATTTTCATCCACATTTTCTCAAATAGGTAGGTCAAGATTTCAGGACAACTAAAGCATCCATTTTTATGTTACAGTCAAAATGGATTTCTAACCTTATGTGAATTTAGATCTAACCATATATTTAGTCATCATTTATGACCGCCCGGATAACCATGAAAAGTCATGAATTTTCTATAGAAATAGTCGAGTAAAATGAATCACATAATTCTCATTTTATATTTATGAAATTTGAGCTTCAGTGCTCTGGTATTTTGGTACCCACATTGGTTTGATGAGCAAAAGTTGAGATATGATTTGACCATAAATTTATATATTTATGGATGAAAATATCCATCTTTTTTGGGATTTATCCATCGATCCTAAAGGAAAATATTTTACAAAAGAATTTGTCAATCATATCTTAAAATATAAAATTAAATTAATTAATGCAAGGTTTTCCACATACTGGTTATTGACTGCCCAAATTTTTTCACATTAAACACGAATTTCACATGTGATGAGAAATGATATCTAATTTATATAATGAACTAATATTGGTTTTTAAGGAATTTTAAACTGTTTAATATTAAAATATTAACAATATATATTAGACTCATCCAACAACTAATCTCACAACAATTTGAGTTTTTCTAGTCCTGGGAAAATTAATCTCAATAATATAAAAATGAATTACATTTCTGTAAAAAAATTTAAAATAAAATTATATCCAAAATACATCATCCCAAAAAAATCATTAAATAGAAAATAATAACTTGACCAAAGTTCGGTTCACAACAATATCCCATGACTGTGGCCAACATTTTTTCAAGGTCATTGCGGTATTTCCACAAATTTTAATTATGAATTATGTTTTTTTGTGTATCTAAAAAACATGTGTCCCATTATTTTTGATGAGGTGGAAATATTTATAATTTATAGGTTGAAATCACCTAGAACATTATCATGAGTATCAAATTTTATCATTTTTTCTTTATTTTCTTTTGTTTTTTAACTACAATAAAGAAAAAAATACATAATCTAGGTAAGAAAATAGTGGATTCATGATCCCTATGTGTCAGAAGCCACACATTTTGTCAATTCCATGCACTAAAATGGAGATTAATGACTAAATATAGTAATGAAATCGATGAATTCATGATCCCCATGTTTTGAACACCATGATTTTTAAAAAACTATTTATATACCAAGTCATTATTTTCATTTTATTGCATACTCAAATCAAACAAAAACATACCCCAAACCCCATAATATCATGAAAGATACTTAAAACCTCAAAACAGCACAAATTATTAAATATAAGTGCATTGTAGCATTTTGATTAAATGGATGAAAATATAAAAATATAAAAATCAAATTGGACAACCCCACTTTCATAAAACTATGTTTATATAATTAAACATGCATTAAAATCAAAATCATTGAATTAAAAATCATTTGATATTTTGTTATCATGTTTCTCAATTTAGTATATATCATTCAAGGATAAAGAATTTAATTTTTCTATTGAAATTAATATTTTATTATAAAATCCATTTTTTTAAATACCAAAATTTTCACTCACCGAAATGTAGAATGAATGAACCATTTGTTTTAAAGAGAAGAGAATAGAGAGATTATGATTTTGAAGAAAAAGGAGAGTGGTGTTTTGAAATTAAATCATGGGATAAGACCACATGGTTTGAATTTACGACTTCTCAATAAGAAACTAATCACATTTTCATTATGTAACATGTAGATTCTTTTGGGATGATTGATGGTGTTGATTGAACTATAGAAGGAATGTGATTTAATAGAAAATACTGATATTATTTGAATATAAAAGGTAAAAAAAATAGATCACATTGGAAACCCCAATGTATTCCAATAAAAAATATATAAATAATGAAAGTAAAATAAAATAAAATAAATTCAGAAGCATGTTTTCCACCCATAATGTGATTATTTTAATGTAATTAGTTATAATTGGACCACCCAACTTATCCAATACAACCTTTCTCCTTTTTAATGACCCCATATTTCTTTAGTTATTCAAAATTGATATTGATTAAATTATATGAAAATTTTAATATGAAAACCTTTATTGAACAAGGAGTGTGAAAATAAAAAGAATTTTAGTAATGTTTAACCCCAGTTCATATTTATTATATATTAAGATAGCAGTGGAAATTCCACAATTTTTTTATTCTAGATGAAAATGGATGATAACTGAATGGTCATGGTTTTTACATATGGTGGTATTCTTAAGTGTGGAATGAAGGATCAAATCACTGAATGCAGTTTCACTTAATTTTCCCAACGAATAGATGAAATTAGAATCAAAATATATTTATTCTCCTCTTTATATTAAATGAATTGGTTCCCTATAATCAGATTATTCAATTAAAAAGTTGGACAGATTAGTTGTAGAGATTTTTACGAAAAAGATGTTTGTGATATATTCAAAGGGTTTAGTGATTAGTGTTTCTAAAAAGTCATCATTGGAGAAATAATGGGGAAACTCAATCCACGATCCAATTTTCCCTTTTGTGAATACAAAAAACTTCTTCTGGATTTAAAGACTTTTCCAAAATTACTTGATCCACTTAAACTACCCAAAATCCTATGGTCGGTTCCTTAGAAAATTAATGAGAAGAATATGGGAAACAAGAAACATCACATACTGTTATGTGTCCCTCACATGTTTTAATCTTTTGTAATTATTTCATAAAAGATGGATCCTGAGAATTCAATATCTCTATTTGACGACACAATTTTTCAAGAAGTTGTAGGGGATCTATTTCGATAGGAGTTTGGATATCATGTAATCCACTATGATTTATCTCTTCTACCATCCTTGTGGGGGATGAAATGTTTTCTATGATACTTTCAACATCCCATTAATTGTACATCTTACATAGTGTGGGCAATCCTTAATGGTTTGATCAGAGAAATTCCCTAAGATATGAGCTCCTCAATATTGATTTATCATTTCATTATAAAATTGGTGTATAAATTTATAATTTAAAAGATACACTACTGGAGTATTTTGAAATTAGATTTTTAGAATCTTTAGGAACACACAAAGAGAATGGAGAAATGATAAGAGAATTGGGGGTGATAATTCAGATTTTGGGGTTTGAAAATAATGATAGAATATAAGGTAATTACCTGGGTCCTGGAAGAAATTCCAACATTTGGTTGTGCCCAAATATTTCCTATATGTATATGTGGTTGTTTTATTACTAGTAGGGATCTATTATACCAGAATTAAATAATTCAAATTTTGACACTAATTTTTTTTGGGGTTTTGGGTGTGGATTTTACAACATTGAGGTTGATTTTAATTTGGAAAAGAAGAATATTAAAGTACCTTTGATATAACAAACCGGGTTTTTACTACATAGTAAAATGTGAGTTATAACCCAAAATCATCACATGATACAAAATAAAATATTGAGAGGTATAGTGTCCTTGGGGATTAGTATCATTAAATAATGACTTAGAACATAAAACCCAACATCATTACTGAAAACATCCTTTACATGACCAATACATTCCCTCATACTTAGCATTTCATGGGATAAACTGAGGACATTCACAAGAAAAGGGTTGATCTATAATGCCAAATAAGGAATTAAACAAGGCATAACATGATGAATATAATAAATTATAGACAATAGGAATATAAAAAGGAAGATAAGAGAAACATGATCATAAAGGAATGATATAACATGATTATCATAACAAATAAATGTGGAAACAACACTTAACATGGTATTAACATGAGACTAGGATCATTGAACATGGATCCTGAGTAAACCACCATTTCACTTGAGTTATAATGATTAATCAGTGATTGAAATTGATATGTCATGATACAAATATTTACCCAATACATTTGAGCACAATCATGGCACACTTTTCATAATCATTTCATTTCATGCATAAGTGTGCAACATGGATCATATAACTTGGGATGATTAAACAAAATAATTTATTCCATGATAATGGAATGTGTAATTAAGTAATGAAATCGTATAAAAAATAAGTAAATGTGGATATAGGTGAGTACTGTTGATATATAAATGGGAATGGTTTTCACTACACAATGGCTTTGGCTTGGAAAATCACAACACAGTTTTTGCAGTATACCAGCATGACATAAGAACTCATAAAAATGGTTGATGATAGAAAAATGGGGTGTCTCGTAATATGTAGATTAAATTTATAGTAATGAGTTTGTATTGATACATGTACCAACATATTTAATTGAATTTAGATTCACAATACAAAATAATTGCTTTAATGTAATTGAGGAGAGAGAAATCGCTCATGGAATTTCCGCATGGTAACGAGTGTACATGGTAGGAATTAATGAGAGAGGAATGAGTATCTCATTAATCAAAAAGAAGAGGTATGTATGGGGTTGTCACGACCCATCCTCGGGGCCCGTGCCATGACTACCCCACGCCCGCCTTCCATAGGCCAGGGGGCGGCGACTAGCACCAAAGGCATAAATCCCGATAACTTGGAAGGCATTGCCTTGATAAAAGAAAACAAACATCGTAGAGAACAAGCGGAAGTAAAACACTAAGTACAAAATATAAGTGCTGAAAAGTAAATGGGCCAGAATGAAAACCCAACTGAATTACAACTACAACTGAACAAAGTACAACAGAAAATGACAACAACTGGAAGAAAGGTAGCAGCTCCTGGGTCGTCGTCCTCGGATACTACCTGAAGGGTAGGTATAAATAGTGCAGTTCCTGGATCGTCCACCACGGATCCTACCTGAAGGGTAGGTATAGATAACCTCCACAACGCTCTTGCCCGTCAACCTCCTCCAGATACTGACTCGTCGTGTGGTCCACCTCCGGGTACCGTCCAGTCCTCGAACACTCGGCCTCCGTCAGCACTGATGTCGTCTGCAACCAACACAATGAGGTGCGGGCATAGCCCGTGTAGGGGTGAGTATAACGATACTCAGTAGGGACCCCGATACCCTCAAGGTCTCACTAAAACCAACATGGATAACCACAAAGCCGATCTCAATAGATAACCTCTAATTAGGTATATGCCCAAGCATATACCTAAGTTATCATGTATCCCATCTCAATCATGAGGAAAACACCAAGATCATGAAATCAAGGGATAACCACTACCAAGGTATATGCCCATACATATACCTAAGTTATCAAGTGGCCCATCTCAATCATGAGGTAAACACAAAGGTCAAAAGTCTCAGCTCAAACCAGGATTTTCATTATCGAAACCGTAACTGCTGAAGAGCTCCGTCTCTGAAGTGTACAGTGGTCCTATCACGACTCCGAAAAACTGCTCACTAACCTAAGACTGCTGAGGTACTCTTCCTGTCGAGTACCGCGGGTCAGCCACCCAAACATAGTAGTGCTTCCCGCCAGGGTATGCCACCCAAACACAGTAGTGCACACCCCCTAGTATCCTGCAGAGGTACTCTCCGGATGAGCACCGTGGGTCTGCACTGTCACATAGGTAGTGCTCCGTCCTCCATGGGTCTACACCTCACAAAGTAGTGCTCCATCCACTGGGCTAGTCGACTCACTCCAAGTCGATTCGGTCAAGCAATCGTCAGGTCTCAGTCTGCTACACGGTCTCCGCACTCCGTACTCTCGTCTCTGGGAGGGTCCGCTCCATGAGCTACAGGTCGATACTCCAAGTATCTCAACGCCCCACAAAGACCTATCTCAAAGGACCACCTCATCATAGGGTTTTCAACGCAACAGACGGTGCGTCAATCGGACACCCGGTCTGTGAGTTATTAGCCTTTTCGTCCTAGGGGCCCGGTTGGTTTCGTGAGCGAACCAACCCGGTCGTATCTCAACTATACCCTGAACTCTCATAGGGTATACTCAAAGGGACCATTTCTCAACATGATCACCAACGCCGCTGACGGTTCGTCAAATGGACGTCCAGTCTGAAAGATATCAGCTTTTCTGTTCCAGGGGCCTGGTTGGATGTTGGGTACATTCCAACCCA
This sequence comes from Viscum album, assembly GCA_963277665.1. Lineage (NCBI taxonomy): Eukaryota > Viridiplantae > Streptophyta > Magnoliopsida > Santalales > Viscaceae > Viscum > Viscum album. Next base: position 1,767,281,584 of record OY728120.1, read on the forward strand.
GCCACTAACCAACCGAAACCCAAACTCGGGAGAAGTATGCCAAAATTTCCATCTCATCAAGAGTAATTCAACTAGACAGACGGGGCGTCAATCGAACGCCCGGTCTGTGAGTTATTGGCTTTTTCGTTCTAGGGGCCCGGTTGATTTCGTGAGTGAACCAACCCGACCGCACTCTGACGGCATCTAAACCTCGAGCTGAGTAATCCAAATGATCCGTCTCACTTAGAGGAGTCCATCAAATTCGACATTATGTCAATCGGACGTCCGGAGTTCATGTTATGAGCGTTTCCGCTCCGAGGGCCCGGTTGGTTCCGTGCACGAACCAACCCGGACGAACCCAAAGTATTCAGAAACCTTGCGTGCGATATACCGAAACGACCGTCTCGTTCCGAGGATCACTACGCAACTGACGGTTCATCGATCGGAGGTCTGTATCCCATGATATGGGCAAAAGACCAAAGAAGGTCTGAAAACGGGGGGTCTGGGCCCGGATCGACCCGACCCGACCCCCCTGGGTCGGCCCGAACCGGGTGGACCCGACCCGGGTCCGACCCGGCGGGGCCCGGCCAGGCCCGGCCAGCGTGGCTCGGCCAGCGCCGCCACGCGGAAGCCGCGGGCGGGGTGCGTGGCTCCGCCCCCCCCCCCCCCCCCCCCTCGCCGCTAATTGAAGCCGACGGCGAACCGCCGCCGCCGCCTTCCGCGGACCACCGGACGCGCTCCGGTGGTCCGTTTCTCCTGTCGTCTTCGCCAACGGTCCTCCTGGGACCCGACCTTCACTGCAAAGGGATTAAAACTCCATAGAGGTCTGCTTCGTCGTCGTCCGTTGATCCGGACATCGATTAACAAGCTGTGGAGGGTTGTCGGGCCGTGTTTGTTCGGCCCGCGTCCTCCGCGTTAGGTGTTATCAATTGGAAAATAATAACACATGATTTTAATCATTGATGAGGGTATAACTGATCAAAAATAAATTATACGAACACCATGCAATCAAATACCCACGCACGAGAGTTTAAAATTTGAATGCGCGGTGTGACGATGTTGCACATTCTTGTCGCTCGATCCCGCGTGGCGTGACGATGTCGCGCATCCTTGCCGCTCGATCCCGCGCGGTGCGACGACACCGCGTCAATTTCATTCGATCCTCAATAACATGAAAAACAATAAGGTAGGGGGACGGCCATGTTTGTGCGGTCCGGCCTCCTCCCGTTAACTGATATGATGTGGTCCAAATATCGCGGATAAAAGACGGAAGAGAATCACGTAAAGAAAATCATGTAAACCCCCTACCTCGAGTGTGGATGGAATGAGGTTTTTGTCATGGAGAAATTAATCATAGAGAAATTGTCGTGGAAATAGGATTTGAAGACGACGCCGGGGTGCGTCTGAGGAGGAAACGACGTCTCCTCACGTGTTGCGGTGAAGAGGAAGGAAGTCATGTCGTCGTTCTTCGTGGAAGGATGGTGTTCTTCATTGAAGATGAAGAATATGATATCTAATCTCCATGCCTTCTTTTTCCCCCAAGTCCTCTCCAGAAACAAAGGAATGAACCCAAAATAAATTAATCCACACTAAATTTATTAACTCAACATGGCTTTTGAAATTCAAGTGTTTGAATTTCAAAAACGCACATAAAACTCACTACATTAATGTCATAAGTCATTAAAATAAGTTTTCAATATTAATGGTGAGTTGAGGGGGTTAGAGGATATGAAGGGGTGGGGTTCTTGTGGGCCCCACCACCCTCATAACCTCCCAAGGGAGGTTGGGTAGTTACCCAACTTCCATTCAAATTATTTAAACACTTAGAGTAAAATAAAAATTGTTGTTAAATTTTTATTTTTTTAACTTCCACAATTTTTTTCAACTTCTCTCGAGTAAAAGAATCTCCGGAATAGGCGTTCATAAGAAAATACCGGCACTACGGTTCAATCGGTGCCCTCATAATTTGATTCGGAGCACCGGTTCAAAAGTTAGAAATTAATGCTCGTTCGTTAACTAAAGGTACCCGAGCTAAACTTCGGAAATTGATTCCGGGCACACCGGGCCTCGGTATCTGGTGCCGTTAGAAACTGTGTTCTTGTAAATCCCAAAGAAAATTAAGAAAAAAATTTCCGTGAATTTTACGGGTCTTTATATTACTCCCACCTTAGGGCTTCACGTCCCCATAAAGCTATAACCCAAACTAGGGAAACAAAAGTGGTACTAAGCATGCATCTGAGCCTTTCGCTCTCATGTGCTCACCTGGAGGTTTCCGAGCTGCCTACGAAAACGGACAAGAGGAATCAACCATCCCCATTGGACCCACTCCCATCGAACCTCAATATCCACTGGATACTCCGCAAAAGACACCCCATCATCAAAAACTAGCTCCCCATGGTCAAAGATTTGTGTCGGGACGTGCACGTATCTCCTAAGCTGAGATACGTGGACGACTTCGTGTACCCAGTGCATCTGAGGTGGATGGGTGAAGCGGTAAACCACCTCACCTACCCTGCTGGGGACCTAGAAAGGTCCATTGAACCTCGGAGATAACTTTCCACCTTGGCCACATCTCCGTAAACCTCGTCTAGGTGAGACCCGTATAAGGACGTGATCGTCATTCTCGAACTTAGAGGTCTCTAACTCCTGTTAGAACTGAAACTCAAATGACTTCTTCCATGAGGGTGTGGTTAACCGACTCAAGAGTGATCGGTCGCACCCTCTTGTGAAATACTTTATCCTGTGCTGCCTTGGGTTTCCTTTTCGCCGACCAAGGAAAACACATCCCGACGTCGTAGTTAAACTACAACCTTTTTAGCCTAATACAGTCAATCCGTGTATGAACTGTGGATCCAATCCACACTCAGACCAACGTCGTAAGGCCTCGACGCTGCCACCAAGATATTCCAACTGAAACTCTCGCCTTGAGGGTCTGACCACACTATCGGCCTAAGTGTGATTATCGAGTCTCCTCCCAAGGTATCTCCAGACGTGAGGGTCAAGTCCACGGCTTACCGGAAACTCTAGGTCTGGAACATGATTTGTGAAAGCAAGGAATGATTCATATCGACGTCTGTTACTACAGCAGCAAGTAGTGGACACAGACTGTCCCTTGAATCGTTTCTAGAGCCATTGGGTCACTCTCCCTGACCGCATGCAGCTACTCTCTTCCCCGCCCTCCAGCTCCCTGAGCCTGGCGGGGATAACTAAGGCGGGTGGTTGTAGCATGTTAAGATGTACACCACCTCATGCTGCTCTCCTAGCTCTGCCTCCATGTCTGCTGCTTCGCAGACTCATCTCTCCTTTAATATTCCTCTTATGGAAACATTTTACATGCCCGAGTCTCTAAGACTGGTGCCAGTTTCCTGTTTCTTACTACACTGTGTAGTCTTCATCCGCTCCTGGATGATCTGCACCTTCTTTTCCTATGATCTGAAAGTTCTTCTAAAATTTCTCCTTTTCCGAAAAGAGAATCTCAGTCTCATCCCCTAGATGAACCACGCCCATTGCCTAATACATTCAATACTGATATGAATGATGTATTCCTGCCATGGATGACGTCGTAAGGCCTCGACGTAACTACCAAGAGATCCAACTGTCAATCTCGCCTCCAAGGGTCGAGTCCTGTTGGCATCAGTGTGAGGTCACTGGGTCTCCTCCAGTAGAAATCACGAAAGTGAGGGTCAAGTCAACAGTTTAACCGGGACCACTCAGTATCAACCAAACAAAAGGATAGGAAAGAAAACAAAGATAAGTGTCTTTTTATTATTGCATCTCATAGTACAAAGACCTGAAAACAACAACAACATGGAACTAGAAGTACAAGGGACGTATCCACTAGTTCCGCTCCTGTACACCTGCTCCCAGAGCTCTACTGCCGTGTCCACTGCTCGGCTGTTTCTCATTCACTCGCCGCTTCTTCTACCTCGGTGTCTCCTCCAATGCCTGCAGATCAACTGTACGAGGAGTCGGATAGTCACGTGCCAGGTGACCCTTCCCACCGCATTCATAACACTTCCTGCTCCTCGTACGGCTGGCTCTGGTCCTCCTGGACCTCTGTATCATCTGTCTACTGCCCACAGATGACTCGGCTTCTGATCGAAAACCCTGCGGAAAAGGCAGAAGATCATGTACATGCTCGGGGTGTAGAGCTACTGGCACAAACTCAACCCTGAAGAAGGTCTCGAAGTCTTCCCATGCGAAGGTCATCCTGTCGCAAAACTGGAACAAGTGGCTCCACCACCTGCCTGTTGCTGCCTGAAGAAGGCTAGCAGCAAAGATCACCATGAAGTCTGCAAGCATCCCCACTCGCCTGAAGACTCTCACCACTTACTCCAGCTAATCCTCAGCCACCTGCAGGTCTGTCTCTCCCTGGAACCTGGGTGGCCTCTAGCGCTGGAACTCGTGCAGCGCACTCAAGTGGCGTGCATCACCTACTGCTGGGGCTTGTGGGATCGGTGGCTCAATGTATGGTAGTACCGCTGGTGCCTCCGCTGGTGCCTCAAGGGCAAGAGGGCCCTGTACCGAAGCCTCGTCGCTCGGCAGGCTGTCAGTACACACATCCCTCTGGGCTCTAGCTGGTCGTCCGAGAAAAGGCATCGTGAAAGAAACAACGTGACACGGTCCAACGATTATACCTGTTGAGCTGACATGGTTTGAGCTGATATTTAAATAAAACTTCTGGAAACACACATGCAATCAGTGTTTTCATGCACAAAGTCGGAAATCAGTTGTCAGGGTCCTGGTGTATGGATACGTCGGCCGCCCGCACCAACACTGGACTCCCTGAACTGAAAACCACACTCGGTACACTTAACACTATTGCTTCACAGAAAGAAAAAAATATCAGAGTTATATGTTCTGTGGTAGAACCGACTCCTATGATACCAATTTTTCACGACCCATCCTCAGGGCCCATTCCATGACTACCCCAAGTCCGCCTTCCATAGGCCAGTGGCTGGAGACTAGCACCAAAGGCATAAATCCTGATAACATCGAAGGCATTGCCATTATAAAAGAAAACAAACACCATAGAGAACAAGCAGAAGTAAACCACTAAGTACAAAAAAAATTGTGGAAAAGTAAATGGGCCAGAATACAAACCAAAGTGATGTACACCTACAACTGAACAAAGTACAACAGAAGAATACAACAATTGGAAGAATTGTAGCAGCTCCTGGGTCGTCATCCTCGGATCCTACCTGAAGGGTAAGTATAGATAGTGTAGCTCCTGGATCGTCCACCACGGATCCTACATGAAGGGTAGGTACAAATAGCCTCCACAACGCTCTCGCTTGTCAACCTCCACCGGATACTGACTCGTCGTGTGGTCCACCTCCGGGTACCATCCATTCCTCGAGCACTCGGTATCCGTCAGTGCTGCCGTCGTCTACAACCAACACAATGAGGTGTGGGAATAGCCCGTGAAGGGGTGTGTATAACGATACTCAGTAGGGACCCCGAGACCCTCAAGGTCTCACTAAAACCAACATGGATAACCATAAAGATGATCTCAATAGATAACCTCTACTTAGGTATATGCCCATGCATATACCTAAGTTATCAAGTAACCAATCTCAATCTTGAGGAAAACACCAAGATCAGGAATTCAACGGATAACCACTACCAAAGTATATTCCCATACATATACCTATGTTATCAAGTGTCCCATCTAAATCATGAGGTAAACACAGAGGTCAAAAGTCTCAGCTCAAACCAGGATTTTCATTATCGAAACCGTAACTGCGGAAGAGCTCCGTCTCTGAAGTGTACAGTGGTCCTATCACGACTCCGAGGTACTGCTCACTAACCTAAGACTACTGAGGTACTCCTCCTGTCAAGTACTGCGGGTCAGCCACCCAAACACAGTAGTGCTTCCCGCCGGGGTATGCCACCCAAACACAGTAGTGCACACCCCCTAGTAGCCTGCAGAGGTACTCTCCGGACGAGCACCATGGGTCTGCACTGTCACACAGGTAGTGCTCCGTCCGCCATGGGACTACACCTCACAATGTAGTGCTCCGTCCACTGGGCTAGTCGAGTCACTCCAAGTCGATTCGGTAAAGCAGTCGTCAGGTCTCAGCCGGCTACACAGTCTCCGCACTCAGTACGCTCGTCTCTGGGAGGGTCCGCTCCATGAGCTACAGGTCGATACACCAAGTATCTCAAAGTCCCACGAAGAAGTATCTCAAAGGACCGCCTCTTCATAGGGGTCTCAACGCAACAGAAAGCGCGTCAATCGGACGCCTGGTCTGTGAGTTATTAGCCTTTTCGTCCAAGGGGCCCGGTTGGTTTCGTGAGCGATCCAACCCGGTCGTCTCTCAACTGTACCCCGAACTCTCATAGGGTATACTCAAAGGGACCGTTTCTCAACGTGATCACTAATGCCGCTGGCGGTTCGTCAAACGGACGTCCAGTCTGAAAGATATCAGCTTTTCCGTTCCAAGGGCCCGGTTGGATTTCGGGTACATTCAAACTCGGCCACTAACCAACAGAAACCAAAACTCGGGCGAGGTATGCCAAAAGTTCCACCTCACCAAGAGTAATTCAACGAGACAGATGACACGTCAATCGGACGCCCGATCTGTGAGTTATTGGCTTTTTCGTTCGAGGGGCCCGGTTGGTATCGTGAGAGAACCAACCTGACCGCACTCCGACGGCATCCAAACCTCGAGCGAAGTTAGCCAAATGATTCGTCTCACGTAGAGGAATCCATCAAAGTCGACGGCACGTCAATCTGACGTCCGAAGTTCAAGTTATGAGTGTTTCTGCTCCGAGGGCCCGGTTGGTTCCGTGCACGAACCAACCCGGCTGAACCCAAAGTATTCCGAAACCTTGAGTGCGATATAACAAAATGACCGTCTCGTTCCAAGGATCGCTACGCAATTGACGGTGCGTCGATCGGAGGTTCGTAGCCCATGATATGGGCAAAAGACCAAAGAAGGTCCGAAAACGGGGGGTCTGGGCCCGGACCGACCCGACCCGACCCCCTGGGTCGGCCCGAACCGGGTCAACCTGACCCGGGTCCGACCTGACGGGTCCAGACCCGGCCCGGCCGGCGTGGCACGGCCAGCGCGGCTGAGCGGAAGCCACGGGTGGGGTGCACGGCTTCCCCCCCCCCCTCGCCGCTAATTGAAGCCGGCAGCGAAACGTCGTCGCCAACCTTCCGGTGGCGCGCCGCCACCGCCTTCCGCGGACCACCGGATGCGCTTCGGTGGTCCATTTCTCCTGCTGTCTTCACCAACGGTCCTCCTGGGACCCGACCATCACTGCGAAGGGATTCAAATGACATAGCTGTCTGCTTCGTCATCGTCAGTTGATCCGCACATCGATTAACAAGCTGCGGAGGGTTGTCAGGCCGTGTTTGTTCGGCCCACGTCCTCTGCGTTAGGTGTTATCAATTGGAAAATAATAACACATGATTTTAATCAATGACAAGGGTATAATTTATCCAAAATAAATTATACGAACAACTTGAAATCAAATACCCACACACGAGAGTTTAAAATTTGAATGCGCGGTGTGACGATGTCGCACATTCTTGCCGTTCGATCCCGCGCGGTGTGACGATGTCCCGCATCCTTGCCGCTCGATCCCGCGCGGTGCGACGGCACCGCGTCAATTTCATTCAATCCGAAACAACAAGAAAAACAATAATGGAGGGGTACTACCGTGTTTGTGTGGTCCAGCCTCCTCCCGTTAACTGATATCATGCAGTCCAAATATCGCGGATAAAAGACGGAAGAGAATCACGTAAGGAAAATCACGTAAACCCCCTAACTCGAGCGCGAGTTGAACGAGGATTTCGTCATGGAGAAATTCGTCGCAGAGAAACCGTCTCAGAAAGAGGATTTGAAGACGACGTCGGGGTGCGTCTGAGGGGGAAGCGGCGTCTCCTCACGTGTTGCGGTGAAGAGGAAGGAAGGCACATCGTCGTTCTTCGTGGAAGGATGGTGTTCTTCGTCGAAGGTGAAGAAGATTACCTCTAATCTCCTTGCCTTCTTTTTCCCCCATGTCCTCTCCAGCAACAAAGGAAATAACCCAAAATAAATTAAGCCACACTTAATTTATTAAATCAACATGGCTTTTGAAAATCAAGTGTTTGTATTTAAAAAACTCACATTAAACTCACTACATTAATGTCATAAGTTATTAACTTAAGTTAACAATATTAATGGTGAGTTGAGGGTGTTAGAGGATATGAAAGGGTTGGGTTCTTGTGGGCCACACCACCCTTATAACCTCCCAAGGGAGGTTGGGTAGTTACCCAACTTCCATCCAACAGATTTAAACACTTAGAGTAAAATAATAATTGTTGTTAAATTTTTATTTTTTCAACTTCCACAATTTTTATAAACTTCTCCAGAGTAAACGCAGCTCTAGAATAGGTGATCATAAGCAAATACTGGCGCTGCGGTTCAATAAGTGCCCTCGGAATTTGATTCCGAGGACCGGTTCAAAAGTTAGAAATTCCTGCTCGTTCGTTCACTAAACGTACCCGAGCAAAACTTCGGAAATTGATTCCGGGCACACCAGGCCTCAGAATCAGGTGCCGTCAGAAACTACGTTTTTGTAAAATCCCAAAGAAAATTAATAGAAAATTTTCCTTGAAGTTTATGGGTCCTTACAGGGGTGGTGTGAAAAATACCCTAACATTATTAATAGAAATTAAAAGGGCATAACCACATAAAAATGTTGGACAAACGTGTGATGGAATAAAATCTCTTAACGAAACACTACATGGAATCATGTATACATGGGAAGCATAGATGAGATAGAAAGGGGTCTCCCGTCATTGAATAATAAAGAATACAGTATATAGGAGGTGATAAATCATACCCGAACATTTATAATTGAAAATAAAATGGAATATCAATATTAAGAAGCTTGGATAAAATGAGAAAGGAGCGAATCCCTTACATAGAAGTGTGATCCCAAAGGCTTTTGATAGGATTGAGAGAGGCTTAATTGGAGATTCGGGAACCTTGGGAGGATTCTAGAGAGACAATATACCATTGAGGTTGAGTTACAATGTCATTGAGTGAAGAGGAAGTGGGAGCTGTGGTGGATTTATATTGGAAATGGATGGATTTCATTATTTTTTAGGTTTTGGCCAGTACACATTAAACAAATCAAAACCACAAATTAACCCATGGGTTTCCCAAGGTTTTTGACAAAGGGTAATGGAAAAAATTACTCTGTAATTCAAATTTCTGAACTTCTTAAAATATTAGGCTTGCTTATATGGAGGTGAGTCAAACTCATAATGAAATCAGTTAAAAAAGATAATATATTTTATAAGTCTTGGACGAACCACTAAAGCGTGGTATAAAACTTCAAAAAAACATAAAATAAAATTATTTTAATGTTAAAAATTATATTTTCCGAAAATAATATTTATAGTATTTTATTACATCACTATTTATTCATTATGAAGTCATAAAACACATTATATATTTAAACGATTTTTAATTTTTACCCAAAAATTCGACCACCACAGAAAATTATGAAAAAATCATTACTGTATAATATCATTGTCCTGATTTCAAAAATAAATTAATATTATCTAAATTATTTTATAAATATGTGAATTTATACTTTTAAAATAAATAACGACATTTATCGAAATTTCATGGTTTTTGACAAAAACAGCTTTCAAACCATAGTGAAAATCACAAATGTCTTCATAAAAATTATATGATAATTTATATTTAATGAAAATAAATTTAGTAATAACATTTTATTAAAATATTATTTAATTCAAAAATCCATCAATTCATTAAAATATATTTATAATTTCATATTATCTGAAAATACTATTTGTGATTTAAAAACTATTTACAAAGTGAAAATAATAAAATGAATGTATATTATTTATTGTATACAAAAATATTGTAAATAATCATAGTTATAGGGTCTTGTTACATAACCCCATATAACACCTACATAAGACCAAAGGGTGTGATTTTAAATGGTTATAGACTAATGGGGTGGTTCAGATAACATTGCTCGGGTGGTAATCTCTATCAAAATCCACTTCTCCCAGGGGAAGGTTCTTTTGAGCTTAACATATTGACGCTCACCTTGAGAATGTTAATGAGAGAGGCCCAATTATGCCACCTCATTTTAGAGCTCTAACAAATGTGATTCGTATTGGGAAATTCTACTAGATGAGGCCATCACTCTCTTTTTATAAGAAAATCATATTTGTTGAAGCCCAATATTTATAATAGTCATTTGATTACTGTTCATCGACTATATTTTCAATGATAAAAATTGATAACGGTATTTTGAAATCCAAAAACATAAAACCAAGGATGTAAAAAATTTTCATAACCATTTTACATAATAATACATTTAATTATATCAAGAGTCATTTTCATTGCAAAAATTTTATGTCATTATAATCATCCCCCCCAAAAAATTCCTACCTCTAAATTTCATTTTCTGACACTAAAACAGATGTGGGTAACCCTACTTCATCACTTCCTATGATTCCCACGTTACTTCATCAAACAATTGTTTATTCACAACACCTTGATGAGGGAAATTGTCTTATTTCGTTGAAATTTGTCACCACGATCTAATTTCATCACCTGCTTAACATTATATGAGAGGTCAATCTCTAATGGTACCTCCTCTAGATTGAGCACATGAGATAATTCATGTATGTGATTCCTCAAGAGTGATACATGTAATAATTCATTTACTTGATATAGGTTTGGTGGGAGTGTTAGTCAATATTCCATGGCTCCAATGTGATCAAGGATCTCAAAAGGGATGATGTACCTTGGACTAAGTTTTCCATTCATCATAAATCTAGTAAATACCTTTCATGGTGTTATGCAGAGGAATACCATGTCTCTGACATCAAACTCAAGGTCTCATTGACGATTATCAGCATAAATATTTTCTCAAATCTGAGCATCATTAAGGTTCTACTAGATGGTCTTCAGGTTCTCCAAAATTTATTGGACCACTTATGGACCTAAGAGTTTTTTCTCCCCAACATCATCCCAACATGCCAGTGTTCTGTACCTCTTCCCATAAAGGTCATCATAATGAGAAATTTGGATGCTCGAGTGGACACAATTGTTGTTAGAGAACTCAGCTAGAGAGAGATTTTTATCCCATCCTCCATTAAAGTCCATTGAGAATGCACTCAAAATTTCCTCAAGTGTTTGGATAGTCCTTTCATATTTCCCTCAATTTGAGTTTAATAAGACGTACTGATGTTCTGCTCAGTATTAAGATCATGATGATGTCTCTTCTAGAACAAAGTGGTGAATCATGGATCACCATCAGTTATACTAAAAATTGGTACTTGATTTAGCCTTAATACTTCTCTAATATATAACTATTCTAGTTGATCCATTGATAAATCATCTCGAATGTTAATGGAATGTGAAGTCATTGTAAGACGATCCAGAACATCCCAAATATCATTGTTTCCTTTGGATATCTTCGTAAGTCTGGTGACAAAGTCCATGATGATGTTAACCCATTTTTATGCGGGTATGAGTAATGGTCGCATCATCCCCTAATACTTCAACCTCTCATCCATCACATACTGACTTACTAGGCACTTTTTTATATTAAATGATCTCCTTCTCCTTGTAATCCCTCCAATAATGCTCTTAGATATCTCGATACCTCAATGTGTTTCCTCGGTGAATTGGAAAATTCAAACTATGTGCATCATACTAATGTTCCTTACTGAACTATAGATTTTATGGAACACATAGAATTGTACAGAATATCATTATTATTTATTCATAAAATTTGAACATTGAGGGTTTACCTTTTACCATAGTTTTGAATTTCTTATAAATTCCCACATCATCCGTTAGATAATCCTTTATAATTTCCAAAAGAGACGATTTATCATTAATCTGTGAAAGAATTGAAGGGGTTCCTTTCTTTATGATTCCAATGTCCTTATTCATCAAATATATGATGATGGGATCCTTTTCAACACTAATCAATTATGGAATTGTTGGGTCCTTTCAACATAGATCATCCCCCACATTGTTTGCTTTCCCATGGTGATAATGGATTGAGAAGTCATAGTCATTGATCGGCTCTAACCATCACCATTGGTGCATGTTCAACTATTTCTGTGTGAATATGTACTCGAGGCTTTTGTGGTCAGTGTATATTTTACACTTCACCCCAAAGAGTTAATGCCTACAAATTTTCAAAGCGATGATCATTTCAGCCAACCCTAGGTAATGTGTTGGATAATTTTCCACATGAAATTTTAATTTCCTTGAAAAATAGGCAATGGCGTTGTCATTTTTCATCAAAACACATCCCATTACATTATTCAAAGCATCACTGAATACAACAAAGATCTCTCCACCTTTGGATAGTTTGAGCACTGGTGCACTAATAATATTCCTTTTTAACTCCTTGAAACTCTCTTCGCATTCATCACTCCACGAAAAGTTGACTCATTTCAGATTTAGCTAGGAAAGAGGGTTTGACAATTGTGAGACATTACTCAAAAATCCTAAATAATATCTCGCTAACCCCATGAAGATACAAATATATATTATCGATGTTGGCATCAACCATCCATCAACTGAACTTGTCATAGAGGGATCCACAAATATTCTATTTCTTGTGGTGATATGACCCATGAATGAGACTTCCTTCAACCAGAATTCAATCTTGTTGTACATTGCATATAGATTATCCTTTCGCAAGGTCTCTAGTATAGTTGTTAGATGCTCCTCATGATCCTCCTTCATTTTGGAGAATAATACAATAGATTCTATAAATACTACCACATATTTTTTGAGGTAATATCTAAAGACTCTATTCATCATGTCCATGAAGATTGATGGGGAATTAGTGATCCTGAAAGGCATTACTATGAATTCATCGTTCCCATACCTTATATGAAAATCATTCTTGGGGACATCCTCCTTCTTCAAACCTTCATGATAATATACTGACCAAAAATCTTCCGTGGAAAAGTATTGTGCACCACGTAGCTTATAGAACAAGTTATCAATCCGTGGTAGAGGGTACTTGTTCTTTATTATGATTTTGTTGAGATAACAATATCCAAGGACATGGAGAATTATTCCATCATTTTTATTAATGTAGAGGACTATTTCACCCTATAGTGAAGCACATGGGCGTATAGACCATTTATTTAGATTCTATTGTAGTTGTTTCCTCATCTCCCCATGCTCCACTACATAAACTCTATACTATGTCCTGGATAATGGCAACACCCTAGTTATAAGGTCTACTATGAATTCAACATCAGTTCTAGGAGGAAGACTATGGAATTACTTGGGAAACACATCAGTGAATTCCCTCACAATAGTCATTTCATTATGTTTTTTTCTTCCATTGACTCAATTATCTGAGATAGATACATGTTCTCATAGGAAATTAATATCCACGCTTGAGATGATGCTGCTGAAGAAGATTTTCCTTCCTCCATGAACATGTACAGAATCAGGGTTCGATTCTCCAAATGGAGAGTCAATTCCCTCTCATGAAAATTTAGATTGTATTTATATAAGTAAATACAATCCATGGCGATAATTTCATCAAAATTCCACCATTGGGAGTATGATGATGTTCACTAGAAAGTTCAATCCAATGATTATGACCAGGGAGGAGTTATATTTCTGGGATGTGTTGATTTCCCCATTTTCCATTCTCAATGACATCATTACATCCACAATTTGTGGTGGGTTTGGCATTACTATACTATACTATACATTTAGGATATAAAATAATGCATAGAACCAGAATAAAAAATTATTTTCTCTATTATTGAATGAATAACTACTATACCTATCACCAAATCGTTGTTAAGGTTCACATAAGTGGTAGTGAAGCAAGAATCTCCCCCTTGTTGGCATGGAGATTGTAGGTTGCCACTGAAAACCCATGGAATTGAGGAATGATTTGAATGGTTCCTTGGTTATTTGCAGTAGAAGCAATGAACATTGCATCAACGGTTGAATATAGCGTTCCTATCCATTAAAGTAGCCACAGCTTTTCTTTGTTAGCTATTAATGGATAGGTTCTCTTCTACTCTACACCTAAATCTTTTCCTCTCCCCCTTCAGGAAAATTCTAGGGAGCTTCTTTCCATAGCTTTGGCAAGCAGGGTGCTATATTTTCTGAAAACCATTGGATTTATCTATAAGACTAGTAGACCTGAAGTCAACCTTACGATTTATTTCCCAATGATTCCATTGAGATGTTTCGATATCCATTACCACCTTGAGGGAACATAAGATAAATTACACACAGCTATCGATGTCATAGAACACCAGTGCATTCCATATGTAATTTTTCCGCCCAAAAAAGAAGCGTTCAACCTTGCATTTTCGAGTAACGACAAAGCCGAAGCCATGTCGTGCAATCCTTGTGAAGTTTTCCTCATAAGCTATGATGGACTCGTCATCCTTTTTCTTGAGGGGAATGAAGTCCCATGCCATATAAATTCAGAGGGTATGAGGAAAATATTTATCGAAAATCATATTCTTCAAATCATTCCATTCCAACACATTGATCTCCTCATCAAGAATTGTATTTTTTATCAATGTCCTCCATTGGTTTGATTTACCCTCCATACAGTAATCATCAAGAAAAATATTCTCTTGTTCCGAATACTGAAAGATAGAGATGAACATTTCAATGGAGTTGATCCATTGTTTCAAAATTGAGGGATCAGGTGATCCAATAAAAGTAGGAGGCCTTTGTCTCATGAAGCACTCGATTGCGGCATTTAATTCTTATGTGGGTGAGGGGGGTTGATTGTTCCTCTTGACCAATGTTTCTATTAAAATCTTGAGTTAACTGAGAGTGTATCATGAGAAATATCATGATTACTACTCCTAATGGATTAGGCATCTCAATATAATAGTCATCACATTGATATTCGAATCAGTTGTTAGCACGAGTCCTCCTATTACAAGCCATTGGCTAGAATAAAAGGAAATTTAGGGGGTAACACATAATGGGTAATCCAATGAAAAATTAATGACTTATAAATAACTTTTATTTTATTAAAATTTGAATAAATAGGATTTAATATACATTATACATGATATACTTCCAAAAATTTATTCTTGGAGGAATTTTTTTATTCCCTTTTCAATGGTTCATACTAAACATGTGAATCTACCAAATCAAATCCCCTGGGAGTGTCATAACCAAGAGTGAAGCATGGCCCATTGACGAGTAACAGGATAGCCCGGGTCAAGCCTGAAACTCCTTGTCAGTGTTTGCACCGTTTGGTACATCTGTTCCCGAGCCACCTTTACCAGTTAGTACCATGATAGGGTTGTATTTTCTTAATAAAACAGTTACTCAATACTCACCAAAACATAGGGATGTTTTTATACTATGTTTTATCCCTATGGAATTCACTAGGGTTTTGTAATCCTAATCCCAAAAATAACAAAACCATTATCTAAGGCCAACTATAGCAACCCTAATTTTTATTACACACTTTAAAATGATTTATTAGAAAAAATCATCACTTAATTCAACATAGAAGATCATGAGGTCTAGTTTTTTTTGGTTAACATAAAACATGAAACACAACATCTTTAATGAAAACATCCTTTACCTGACAACTATATTATCTTGTACTTATCATTGCATGGGATAACATGGAGACATTCATAAGAAAATGAGTGATTTATAATGCCTAATAAGAGAGTAAACAAGAAATAAAATAAATAATACAATAATTTTTAGGATATTGGAATATCAAAATACCATAAGAGAAACCTTAAAATAAAGGCATGACATATCATGATTGTCATAACATGGAAATGTGGAAACAACACATAACATGCTATCAGCATGTGCCTAGGCTCATTACAGATTTAGTATGAGTAAAACCTCATTACACATGACATTGAATGTGTAAGCCATCAATGCACTTGACGTATCATGATACTAATCATTACCAAATGCATTGGAGCAGCATCTGGGCACACCCTTCTTAATCATTTAATTTCTTGCATAAGTGTGCTACATGGATCATATAACATGGAATTATTAAACGTCATCATTTAATACACGATAATGGAATTATGAATTTACAAATGAAACAATATAATAAATAAGTAAATGTTCATAAAGTTGAATACCATTGAGATAGAAATGGGAATGGTATTCACTACATAATGACTTTGATATGGAAAATTACGGTGCAATTTTGGCTACATAACGACGTGAAATATCTACTCAAAAAACTGGTTGATGAGAGAGAAGGTGGTGTATCATCATATGTACATGAAATATAACGTAAGGGGGTTATATAGAAACATTTCCCACCATATTTAATGGAATTTGTATTCATAATTCAAAAAACTTTCTTGAATGTAATTGAGGAGTGATAAATCTCTAACGAAATTTCAGCAAGGTTATGGGTGTACATCGGAGACATTAATGAGAGAGAAAGGGGTATATCATAATTAAACCATAAAAAGAAATGTATGGTGTTGGGTAGATATCATTCCCCAACATTTTTAATTTAAATTGAAATTGTATATCAACATAATTGTCACGACCCATCCCCGGGACCCGTGCCGTGACTACCCCAAGCCCGCCATCCATAGGCTAGGGGCTGGCGACTAGTAACAAAGGCGTAAAACATGATATGAGGAAAGGCATTGCCTTTACGTATGAAAAGAATCACCACAGAGTAAGTAAGAAGAAGTAAATACTAAGTAAACTGTAAATCAAACGTGCTGAAAGTATAAGGGGCCAGAAATACAAGCCCAAAAGAATGGTACAGCTACAACTTAAAGTAAAGTACAATAACTGAAAGGTGACATGCCGCACATGGATCGTCATCCGGCTTCCTACCTAAAGGGTATGTACATATATCCTCCTCATCACTCCACGTTCGTCTATCTCCTCCGGGTACCGACTCGTCGTGAAATACACCTCCGGGCACTGACTCGACATGAGATCCTCCTCCGAGTACCGTCTATCTCTACAAACCTCAACCATGATCAGTGATGTTCGTATTCTGTAACCTACACAATGTAGTGCGGGTGAATAATGTACAGGGGTGAGTATACGATACTATGTAAGGACCCCGAGAGCCCCAAAGGTATCCCTGAATCCACAAAGTATAAACCACAATGAAAAGATACAATCAAGAAGTATCATCCAACTATACTTAGGTATATTCCCATACATATACCTAATTCATCAAATCCAGTTCAACTCCAACTCACGAGCTCAAGTAAAATCCAGTCCACTCAAGAATGTAATACTTAATCCACATGGGAAAGTACGACCCAATCCACACAGGAATGCATAATCCAATCCACACAGGATATCAAGTAAATCACATCGATGATAATGATTAAAAGTCAAGACTCAACTCACACTGGTATCCATTTATGAATAGGTGTGGAGATGATTAGATGAAGCCACTGAGTCATCTCCTCTACCAAACCCACGTAGGATCCAAGATTAGTAGTCGTCGCTGCCGAACCCATAGAGGATCCAAGTATAGTAGTCATCGTCGTCGAACCCACGGAGGATCCCAGCACGGTAGTCAAACCCCCAGAGGATCCCAGTATAATATTCGTCCTCGTCAAACCCACGAAGGATCCCAGAATGGTAGTCAACCTTGTCGAACCCACGGATGATCCCAGTACGGTAGTCGTCCTTGTCGAACCGACGGAGGATCCTAGTACGGTAGTCGTCCTCATCGAACCCATGGAGGATCCTAGTACGGTAGTCGTCCTTATCGAACCCATGGAGGATCCCAGTATGTTAGCCATCCTCGTCGAACCAATGGAGGATCCTAGTACGGTAGTGGTCCACGTTGAACCCACGGAGGATCCCGTTACAATCACCGTCTTCGTAACAGTCGCAACAAGCTCTAGGGTTCCGGCACACAGCATGCTCGTTCTGGGAGGATCCACTCCACGAGTCAAGGGGGTCGATACATCAAATGTCATGTATACTTGAGTTTATGTATCTCAAAGTTCATTCTCGACAATAGGAACTCAACACGACAGACGGTGAATCAATCAGACGCCCGGTCTGAGAGTTATTGGCATTTTCGATCTAGGGGCCCGGTTGGGTTTTTAGTCAAAACCAACCAGACGGTACTCCAACTACGTCCAAAATTCTAGTGGAGTATGCCAAAAGGTTCGTCTCACTAAGATGACACCAACAAAGTCGACAAAACGTCAATCGGACATCCAGAGCTCAAGTTATAAGCGTTTTCGCTCCGAGGGCCCGTTTGGTTTCGGGTTCGAACCAACCCAGTCATTCCCAAAGTTTTCTGAAACCTTTAATGTATTATACCGGAACGACCTTCTCGATCCAAGGATTCCAATGCAACTGACTGTGTGTCGATCGGAGATCCGTAGCCAATGTTATGGGCCTTTGATCAAAAATGTCCAAATTTAGGGGGGGTTTTGGCCCGGACCATCTCGGGCCGAGACCCCCTGGGTCGGCCCGAACCGGGTCGAACCGACCTAGTTCTGGGTCCGGCCAATTAGGGAGCATCCCGACATAGCCGGCGCGGCGTGGCGCGGCGCGGCCCAGCGCGGGGGTCCGACCCGATGCGGGCGGCCCGACCCGGTACATAGGTCCATCTCGGCGCGGGCGGCCCGACCCGGCGAGGGCGGTCCGGCCCGGTGCGGCCGGTCCGCGCGTTGTGGCGCCTGCGTGCGGAGCGCACGCGAAGGGGGGGGGGGGGGCACAACCCTCTGTTCTCTAAACAGCGACCCCCCACGTGGAGGGGGCCCGCCCAGTCTGCCGCCGGGGGTTACGACCATCGGCCTCCCCGCCGAAATGATGGCCCGGTTGGCCGGCCGGTGGTGCCATCGCCGGACCCCCTCGCGGGTCCCGTCTACCTTGAACGCTGGTGGCCGGTGGATCCGGCCTCCCCCCTTGCAGAACCGCCGTGGCTTCCTGTTGCTTGTCGGCGGCCGGCGGGGCCGGCCGCCCACTACTGCTCCGCTGCTGCCAAAGGCCGCGACTCGTCCTCCGACGCGGCCCGACCTTGGCCATGGGTTCTTCAGCTTGGTTGTTGCGCTTCTTCGATATGGACTGCTCCGGCCACGGTTCCCTCATTCCTGTGTGGTGCGACGACTCCGCGTTGCCTCCATTCTAATCCACATCATGAAACGACAACAAAGGGGAGGTGGGTTGGCTGTGTTCGTGCGGTCCGACCCTCTCTTGTTAATTCGATAACAAGCGGCTAAAGAATTTAATGTTGGTCGGCAAAAGAATATTGACATACACAAAAACCAAACCCCAACATTGTAAAGTTGTCGCACAGCATCGAGCCGTGGAAAGTGGCATGCATCGCAATGATCACACATCACGGTAGATTGGTGCCTATTTCTTTGACGACAGAGGAAGAGTCGTCATCGATTGCGACGTTCCCCGCAGTGGTATCTCCTCCCTTGATGCGAAGGAAGAAGAAGATAAGGTACGTCGTTGGAGACTACGCGTTCTCCACTGGAGGAGTTCTTCATTAAGAACGTTCTTCGTTGGAAGGAGGGAGCTCTCATCCTATTTATCCAGAGGTTCTCCCCCACCCAAAATATTTTTCTCCCCAAAACATTTTACAAGGCCCCTTTAATAAAAACATTGTCATGCAGAAAGAAAAAATTCAAATATTTTTTGACACTGAAAAAAAATTAATAAATGCATTAATTATATGGGTTGGAATATTTTATAGAGAGAGGAGGGTGAAAGGATTAAAATTCAAAAGAATTATAAACACCCAAATTAATTCACGCCATTAACTAAAATGGTTGTCACACATTAAGAGAGGAGAGAGTGGATGAGTTACACATTAAATCTAGAGGGGGTGTTTAATTGGGGTTTATGAAATTTAATGAGGTGGGGACTCGTGTGGGCCCCACCCCAACTTCCTCACAACTTCCTTTCCCTTAACACTTAAACCACTAGAGGTATAATAAAATTATAATTGTAAAACAACTATAATTTTATTCTTCACATTTTTAACAACTCCTCCTGAAAAAACCCACCTCCAGAAAATGTGTTCCTAAGTAATTACCGGCGTTGTGGTTTCATCGGTGCCCTCGGATTTCGATTCCGAGCATCGGTTAAAACGTTATAAATACCCGCTCGTTCATTCACTGAACGTACCCGAGCTAAACTTTGGGAACTGATTCTGGGCACACCGGGCCTCAGAATCAGGTGCCGCCAAAAAATTTGTACTCATAGAATTCCAAAGAAAATTAAGAAAAAAAAATTCCCTTCAAATTTACTGTTCTTTAAATTACTCCAACCTCCGGGCTTTACGTCCGCATAAAGATACATCACAAAATGGGGAAACAAAAGTGATACTGAGCACACAACTGATCCTTCAGCTCCCATGTGCTCTCTTGGAGGTTCCTGTGCTACCAGTGAAAGTGCTTTTGAGGAATCGACCGTCCATGTAGGACCTACTCCTGTCAATCCTCATTCTCCACTAGAACATCTGTGAATGTCGCCCCATCATCGACGTCCAACTCCCTGCGGTCGATGATGTGTGAAGGGTCATGCACATATTTCTTTAGCTGAGATACGTGGATGACATCGTGCACCCCCTGCAACTGAGGTGGAATGTTCAAGCAGTAAACCACCTCGTCTACCCTGCTGGGGACCTAGAAAGGTCCGTTAGACCTCTAAGATAACTCACCGCCTCGGCTACATCTTGGTAATCCTCACCGAGGTGAGACCTGTATAACAACATGGTCGCCATCCTCGAACTCTAGAGGCCTCCATTTCCGGATTATAATTGAAAATCAAAACTCCTACAGCCATGAGGTCAAGTTTGGATGACCCAAGAGTGATCGGCTACAAACTCCTAAGCATGAGTTAATCATGTGCTGCCTGGGGTTTCCTTTTCACTGACCAAGGAAAACACATCCCGACGTTTCCCTAATACTGTCAATTTATGTATGAACTGTGAATTCCCAGTCCATACTCAAACTAACGTCTAAGGCCACGATGCTACCACCAATATGTTCCAACCGAATCTCTGGCCTCAAGGGTCAGATCACACCATCGGGGTAAGTGTGATTATCGAGTTTCCTCCCAAAGGTATCTCCAGATGTGAGGGTCAAGTCAACGGCTTAACCGGAAAATCTAGGTCTGGGAAAAGATTCATGGAAGGAAGGGATGATTTGTATCGATGTCTCTTGTTATGGATTCTAGTAGAAGACACAGTCCATACGTCAAATCATCCTTAGAGCCATGCAGTCGCACTCCTTGATCACATGCATCTACTCTTTCCCCTTCCCTCCAGGTCCCTGAGCCTAGCGGGGATTACATAGGGGGGTGGGTGAAACATGTCAATTTTTTCACCACCCCATGCTTCTCTCCTAGCTCTGCTTCCACTCTTTCTACCTTGCAGATTCATATTTCCTTTTCACTTCTTCTACTTGAAACATTATACACACACTAGTCTCCGAGACTGGCGCCAGTTTCCTGCATCCAATGCTAATGTTAACTGGATGCATCCAATCAGCCAAATAATTATCAACCACAATGGTTCTCTCTAGCACCCTAGTATAAGTAGGAATGAATAGAGTAAGAAGTGTTGGCTCCGATATCCTTTAGACACACCTCACTCAGAAGTCTGACCCCGGAAGCACTGATCGCATCGTAGTCATCGAGTACCAGGAATGGTTTGGTATGCCCCGATGAATTCTCAGCTACCGACATGTCATCCTGCTGAAGCTCTATAAGCTCTATAAGACTCTCAAACACCTCCTAAAGGTAGACCTCATCCTCCTACGAGCCGGGATTGCCTCGAAACTCGAGGGATATCTGGTGCTGAAACATGTAAGGCACTAAGCCGACAAGTTTCCTCTACCGGTACCGCCAGTAGTGTCTGTTGACTAATAGGTAGTGATATAGCTGACACGCTACCCAGACATACTATCTTAGGTATCGGTCCACATACCAAAGCCTCTTCACTATACAGACCAACCTCATGGTCACTCACTGGGAAACACAAGTATCTATGTCCACCATCCTCTCTAATAGTGTCTAAACTAGGTGTAGAACTCTAGCTATCCCCTCCATCCAGTCCACTACTTCCTGGGAATCTGTCTCACCACGTAACCTCAGAGGCCTCTACTACTGGAACTCGTGCAACACGCTCTATCAGCGTGCACCGACCACTAGTACATCTGGTGGCATCGGTGGCTCGACGGGTAGAAGTTCCTCTAGTGCCTCCGCTGTAATAGGGCCCTGCACCGAGGCCTCGTCGCTCGGTGGGCTGTCATCTAACACAAATCTCAGAACCCTAGATGGAAGCCATCGTGGGGCCATCCTGAAAAAATATAGTTGTGACACAGTGAAAACAATATACCTAGTGAGATAACAAAAAGTAATCACAAAGAAAAATTATGAAACAATCATGCAATCAGTGTTTACGTGCACTGAGTTGGAAATCAGATGCCAGGGCCCTGGTGTATGGATATGTCGGCCGCCGCACCAACACTGGACTCCCTGAACTGATAACCACACTCAAATACCCTTAACATTATTTCTTCACATAGAGAAAGATCAGATTCCTGGGTTCTGTGGTAGAACCAAACTCCTCTGATACCAATTTGTCACGACCCATCCTCGGGACCCATGACGTGACTACCCCAAGCCCTCCTTCCATAGGCTAGGGGTTGGCGACTAGAACCAAAGGCGTAAAACCAGATATAAGGGAAGGAATTGAATTTATGTAAGAAAAGAATCAACACAGAGTAAGTAAGTTGAAATAAACACTATGTAAACTATAAAACAAACGTGCTGAAAGTACAAGGGGCTAGAAATAAAATCCCAATAGAAAGGTACAACTACAACTAAAAGTAAAGTACAACTCAAAGGACCACATTTGAAATGTGAAACGCTGCTCCTGGATCATCCTCTGACTTCTTACCTGAAGGGTAGGCACAGATCTCCTCCTGAGTACTGCAGGTCCGTCCGTCTCCTCCGGGTATCGACTCGTCATGAAATCCACCTCTGGGCACTGACTCGACGTGATATCCTCCTCCGGCTACTGTCCAGCTCTACAATCCTCAAACACGATCGGTGATTTCCTTCGTCTACAACCAACACAATGTAGTGCGGGCAAATCATGTGCATGGGTGAGTATACAATACTCAGTAGGGACCCTGAGACCCCCGAAGGTATCCCTGAATCCCAAAAGGATAAACCACAAAGAAAATATACAATCACGAAGTATCATCCAAATCTACCTAGGTATATGCCCATACATACCCAAAAGTCATCAAATCCAGTTCTGCTCCAAATAACGAGCTCAAGTACAATCCATTCCCCTCAGGAAAGTAAAACATAATAGAGACAGGAAAGTACGACCCAATACACATAGAAAAGCATAATCCCTTCCACACAGGATATCAAGTCAATCACATTAAAGATACTTATTAAAAGTCAAGAATCATCTCACACAGGTATCCATTTATAATGAGGGGTGGAGATAATTATATGTAGCCTCTGAGTCATCTCTTATGCCGAACCCACGTAGGATCCAAGTTTTGTAGTCGTCGCTGCCGAACCCACAGAGAATCCAAGTAAAGTAGTCATCGTCGTCGAACCCACGGAGGATCCCATCATGGTAGTCGATCTCACAGTGGATCCTAGTATAATAGTCGTCTTCGTCGAACCCACGGAGGATCCCAGTACGGTAGTCATCCTTGTCGAACCCACGGAGGATCCCAGTATGGCAGTCATCCTCATCGAACCCATGAAGGATCCCAGTATGGTAGTCTTCCTCATCGAACACACGAAGGATCCCAGTACCATAGTCGTCCTCGTCGAACCCATAGAGGATCCATGTATGGTAGTAGTCCTCATCAAACCCACGAAGGATCCCAGTACAATCATCGTCGTCATCACAGTCGCAGCCATCTCTAGGGTTCCCACACACAGCACGCTCATTCCGGGAGGATCCGCCCCATGAGTCAAGGGAGTTGATGCATCAACTGTCATGTAGACCTGATTTGATGTATCTCAATGTTCCAACTCGACAATAGGAACTCAACGCGACAGACGGTGCGTCAATGAGATGCCCGGTCTGAGAGTTATTGGTTTTTTCGTTCCAGGGGCCCGGTTGGTTTTTAAGTTAATACCAACCTGAACGTAACCCAACTGCATCCAAACGTCGATAAGAGTAAGAGAAAATGTCCGTCTCACTAAGAGGAAACCAACAAAGTCGACGTCATGTCAATCGGACGTCGGGAGCTCTCGTTATAAGTGTTTCTGATCCGAGGGCCCCGTTGGTTTCATGTTCGAACCAACCTGGACATACCAAATGTTTTCCAAAACCTTGAGTGTAATATACCGAAATTCGCATCTCTATCTAAGGATCCTAATGCAACTAGCGGTGTGTCGATCGGAGGTCTGTAGCCCATGTTATGGGCCTTTGAACGAAACTGTCCGATTTTAGGGGGTTTTGGGCCCGGTCCGACCCGGCCCGAGACCCCCTGAGTCGGCCCAAACCAAGTCGACCCGACCCGGGTCCGGGTCTGGGACATTAGGGCACGACCCGGCCCGGCTGTCGTAGCCTGGCCCGACTCGGGGGTCGGCCTGGCGCGGGCGGCCTAGCCCGGTGCGGCCTGTCAGCGCGGTGCGACGCCCGCATGCGAAGTGGACGAGGCAGGGGGGGGGCGATGCCCTTGGTCTCGAAATGGTGGCCCCCACGTTGAGGGGGCCCACCCATTCCGCCGCCGGGTGTTACGACCCCATGACTCCCCACCAAACGGCCGACCCGTTTGGCAGGCCGGTGCCGCCGCCGTGGGACCCCCTCGCGGGTTCCGTCTCCCATGAACGCCGACCGTTGGTGGATCCGACCGCCCCCTTCCAGAACTTCCGCGGAAAAATGCCGCGGCTCTTTCCCAACAGGTGAGGCATGCTGGCGCCACACCCCTCTGCCGTGGCCTGCCCCGGCTGCGGCCCTTCTTGATGCTCCGGCGCGGTGCGACAGTGCCACGCTCCTCTGCCGCAGCCCGACCTTGGCCGCAGGTTCTTCGGCAGTGGCGTGGAGCGACGGCGCCGCGCTTCTTCACCGCGGCCCGCTCCGACCGCGGTTCCCTCATTCTCGTGTGGTGCGACGACACCGCGTTCCCTCCGTTCTAATCTGCATCCAGACAGGACAACAAAGGGGAGGAGGGTCGGCCGTGTTCGTGCGGTCCGACCCCCTCCAATTTATTCGATAAAAATCGGCTAAAGAATTTAATGATGGTGGGAAAAAGAATATTCACGTACGGAAAACCCAAACGCCTACGTCGTAAAGTCATCGCACAACATCGAGCCATGGAAAGAGGCAAGCGTCGCAATGATCGGACGTCACGGTCGATCAGTGCCGCTTTCATTAACGTCGGAGGAAGAGTCATCATCGATGGCGACGTTCCACGCGGTGGTATCTCTTACCTTGATGTGATGGAAGAATAAGAGAAGGTAATTCATTGGTGACTACGCGTTCTCCACCGGAGGTGTTCTTCTCCAAGAACGTTCTTCGTTGGAAGGAGAGAGCTCTCCTCCTATTTCATCAGATGTTTTCCCCCACCCAAAATATTTTTCTCCCCAAAATATTTTATAAGGCCCCTTTAATAAAACAATTTTCATGTAGAAAGAAACAATTAAAGGAATTGTTGACACTCCAAAATAATTAATAAATGTATTTATTATATTGGTTTGCATATTTAATAGATAGGGGAGGGTGAAAGGATTAAAATTCAAAAGAATTTTAAACACCCAAATTAATTCAAGGCATTAACTAAAAGGGTTGGCACACATTAAGATAGGAGAGAGTTGATGAGTTACACATTAAAGCTAGAGTGGGGGTGTTTAGTGGGGGTTTAGGAAATTTAAGGAGGTGGGTGCTCGTGTGGGCCCCACCCCATCTTCCTCACAACTTCCTTTCCCTTAACACTTAAACCACTAAAGTATAATACAATTATAATTGTAAAACAACTATAATTTTATTCCTCACATTTTGAAAAACTCATCCCGAACAAACGCACCTCTAGATAAGGTGTTCCAAAGCAATTAACGGCGTTGTGGATTCATCGGTGCCCTCATATTTCGATTCCGAACACTAGTTCAAAAGTTAGAAATACGCACTCGTTCGTTCACTGAACGTAGCTGAGCTAAATTTCGGGAAATGATTCCGGGCACACCGGGCCTTGGAATCAGGTGCTGTCAGAAATTGTGAACTCGTAAAATTCCAAAGGAAATTAAGAAAAAAAAATTCCTTGAAATTTACGGGTCTTTACAATAATTAATGTTAATAAAAATGAGAAAGGACGAAAATCATTACGGAATTTGGGCATGGTAATTGGTATACATGGAAAGAATCAATGATAGAGAAATGGGTATCTCATAATTAAAAAATAAATATGACTGTATATGGGAGGATAGAAATCATACATCAAAATTTATAATTTAAAATAGAAGGGCATAACAATATTATGAAACCTTGATAAAATGCGAGAGGGAGGAATCCCTTACAAGGAAGTGTGATCCCAAAGGCTTGGGAGAGGCTTGAGAGAGGATTATAGGGAGTATAGGGAACCTTGGGATGAATCTAGAGAGAGGAGGGAAGATTTTTTTTTGAGATGAAAATGCTTTTAGTGATGTAGAAGTGGGATCTTGGGTGTTTTTATAAAGGAAAAGAGAGGGAATTCATTATTATTTAGGTTTTGGCCACCACATATTAAACTATTCCTAACAAAAAACCAACCCATTATTTTTACCCATGTGTTTTTCTAAAGGGTAGTGGAAAAAATTATTTTATAAGGAAAATTCCCGAACATCTTCAAATATTAGTCTGGCTTAAGTGAAGGTGAGTCATACTCTTAAGGAAATGATTTAAAAATGTTAAAATGGATTATAAGTCACGTAGGGTCTAATAATTCTTTGTAAAATAAATCATAAAAACATAAAACAAAATTATTGTAATGTTAAACCTTATATTGGACGAAAATAATGTTTATATTATTTTATTAAATCACTATTGTGTTATTATGATGTCATAAAACACATTATATATTTAAATAATATTTAATTTTTACCCAAATTTTCGAATATCTCTGAAGACTATGAAAAATATAGTGTTGGATAATATTGAGGTCCTAATTGCAAAAATTATATTCATTTTATCTAAATAATATTCTAGAAATGTGAATTATTAATTTTAATTAAGAAACCTATATTTATCATAATTTTATGGGGTTTGACAAAAAAATCTTTCAATCCGTAATAAAAATTACAATTCTATTAATAAAAATTATACGATAATTTATATTCAATAAAAATTAATTAAGTAATAATATTTAAATAAAATAATATTTAATTAAAAAATCCATTAATTCATCATAACAGTTTTATTAATTGCATAATAACTAAAAATAGTATTTGTGCTTTAAAAAATATTTACAAAGTAAAAATAAAAAAATGAATGTATATTCATTTTATATACAAAAATAATTAACATAATCATAGTTCAATGGTATTATTATAAAACCCCTTATACCACCTGCATAAGACCGTAGGGTATGGTTTGCGATGGTGACTTATATTTGGAGTGGCTTAGATAACATTGCTCGGGTGGTAATCTCCATCATCTTACACTTCTCCCAAAGGTGATTCCACTAATGCATAACACGTTGAATCATTACACGGGCATGGTTAATAGATATGTCCAATGACACACCCTCCTTTTAGAGCTCTGAAAAATTGGCTTCATACGAGGCACGTCTATTGGATGAGGATATTGCTTCTTTTATTTGAGTAAATTGGATTTTCTAAATACGTATATTTGTACTAATAATGTGATTAATGTTCAATGAATATATTAGAAATTGTAAAAATTCAAAATAGTATTTTGAAACCCAAAAACATTATCCCATGGATGTTCATATTTTATAAAACCATTTTACATAATAACACATTTAATTAGATCATGAACAATTTTCATTGATAAAAGTTTCGGTCATTACGTAAGAGAATAGATTTAATTTATTATTTATACACCAAATTATTTTAATGGAAGAAATTCATTTATATTGGTTGATCCTAGGTTGTTGTTTGTGATAAAAATGATGTAATTGTTTATATCCGGATTTATCGATCACTAGTTCAAGAGGTGCCCAATAAAGGGGAAAAGTCTCTAATATCACTATTTAATTTAATCCATACACAATTATAGTTCAAATAAATAATTAACTATGAGAATAACATTCATGATCACTCTAAAGAAATGGTTTGTACTACCCCTCATAATGTTCAATCATTAAATTCATAGATGACAAAGAATAAAATTAATCTTTTAATGTAACTCCTAAAATAAAGAAATGATTTAATAATTTAAATACATAAAATAACATCCAATTTATCTCCTACTACTCCCTTTTATAAACCCATTATAGGTTTAGTCCCTAATTGATGATATTTTATTAAAGGAAGAGGGAAGTAGGATCACGATGGGATAATTGATGAAGAAAAGCATTGAAAAAATGATCACTCCAACATCATGTAAAGAATTTCATAGAAGATAATGTGGATAGATTCACTCCCTATAGAAACAATATCAATATTTTATTAGGTAGAATATATAAGTTTAATAATATGTAATTTTATTTATAAACTAATGTGATATACCCAAAAACATGAGATAAATTGAATATGCAATTAAAAAATGAAAGAAAGAATTGAAATTGAAAGAATAAAAAAATGATGGTCAATCCATTAAACATATCATCCTTATATTTTAATATTAGGAAAATTAATTTGATCCCCCAGTAATAATTTACCTCCCTATTAATTATTACAGTCCAATGGTGGGTGAGAATGATGAAAATTGGGTGTTTTAGAGTTGACCACAAAAACAAGACTAGATTTACCCCCATTTTGGCGTAAAGATAATTAAGTGTCATTTTTTTTGAATAATTGATGTTATTAGAACAGAAATATATATTTCCAGATTTCTTATAAAAGATTATAATATTTAATGACCATTGGATCATCCCTTTTTAAGTTATACTGGAAATGACTAACTGAAATTATGGTCATTCTGATCTGACACTAAATTTAATATTCATTCGTGACCTCTTGGATCACCATGAAAACATTAGAATTATATCCTTCCAAATTTTAATGAAATGATCCTAATAAGTTTATATTTTTTTCTAGTTAAAATGTTAGTTTCATTGGGATAGGTTGGTGAGAGCCACTTATGTTTGATGGGACTATGTCCCACTATGATTTATCTATAAATATCTGTGTTTATTACCAAAAATCATTATCTTCCATTGGGATTCAGACATAAATCCTAAAAGATAAAATGATCCAATTGAATTAGATAATAATATACGTAAATATAAATTATAATAATGAATTTCTTTCCAACAATAGCTAACTATTTGGGCCTAAATTGGATTTTTATGCATAAATTGTACATGTGATGAGAAATAAAGTTCAATTTATAAAATGCACAAAAATTGGTTCTTGTATACATTGAATAAAATTAATATTAAAACATTAATAGTGAATTTTAGCCTCTTTTAGTGGTTAATCAGTATTTAATAACAAAAAATATTTCATCAATCATAACCAATAAATTCAAGAACATTAATGATAAAAATAATCACTCGCCGTGGACTTTTGATCACATGTTAAACCTAAAAAATCAATATCCATCTATCTAAATAACTAAAAATTGATTTTATATGATAGAACACCTTGAAATCCTCTATATTGTGGTTATATATTATAATTTTATTCATATATATCATGTTACATTCTTTTTAAAATGTTTTATAATGAGAATATTTGAATGTATAAAATACCATATCTGGTTATGCGCTTATGACTGACAATAAATCCCTAATAATACCTCAGTTATCAATCACATTGTCTTCATTTCCATCCTCATACTTTTAAAATTACAACTTGGAATCCATATTGACTTCCATTGACTTTGAGTAATCTATTTAGAACCATTTGAGTAATTCCTGGGAATATTTCATTTGGGAAAAAAATTAAGAGAATTTATTTAGATCACCTATATAATAAGAAAAATGGCCAGTCCTAAAATCATAGGGAACTCAAATTCAAATTTCATAAATTATAATTTTTTTCATTGTGTGGTATATGATCCTCCAAATGTTATTACATCCACCAAGATGAGAAATAACATAATTTGACCATTTTCCATTATGATATATAGGTTATGATGAACTCCTCAACTTTGGAACAAAGGATTCAGTATATATTTTTCTACTAGGGATATCTAAAAACTTGGTTTCTAGATTAGTCCATTTAATTCCATTTTTCAATCGACCTACCTTTTCCTTATTATTATTTTTTAAATTTTGTCTATTTGTGAATGTAATGTTCTTATTCGAGGACTCTATTCAATAATACTGATTCACCTTTCTTTTCATACAAATTGATTATTGTTTTCAATACCATAGAAAAAATAATATATTATCCAAAAATTAAACATTTTAAAAAAGTACCATCAACATCAATCCCATATATTTTGGAATATCTTTCGTTAATTAGCCAATATTTGTTCCATATGACCATTCCATCTTCATGTAGGTTTTTTTGGTACACCCAATTGGTTCCAATGATTTTATTGGTCTACAGACATGGAATAAATTCCCATATTTTGTTAATTTATATTATTTATTGTTATTTATATATATTAATAAACAAGTTTTCTCTCAATTAATATTATTTATAAACAATAGTCTCTACTTTTTATATGGATTTTTTGATGAGAATTCGTTCTTTGGGTTAAATATAGATATGTCTGGTCACGTATTATATGAAAAAAAACTTATTACAACCATTTTCTTTACTATTTATACTAATAATCCTTTGTTATATTTAGTTTCATTTACTTCATATGGTTCCTCTCAGTCCCTTTCATCTATCCTTATTTCAGTCAACATAGCATCACTATAATCCTTGACTTTACAACTACATTACTATGAATTATTATCCTTTTCTACTATATATAAATCATATATTTAGATTTTTTTTAATATCATGATGTAAAATGTTTATGACTTTATTTTAGATGAATAATATAGAAAAATAACATCACCCCTCAATATTCAACCTTTTTAAAATCTATTTATTTAGAATAAATCATTTTCTTATGGTTATAATAAAAGTATATGAATATCACATTATTCCCATAACACAACAAATATGGTGTATTATCATCCTTAAAATAATGAAAATATCTTTTACATATATATAAAAATTTAATAACCAATTCATTAAAATAATGATCAAGTAGAATTTTTCCATGATCATGGTATGAGCCATGTTGTTTATTATTCGATTCCAAGTCTAGAAGATTTGATTTTGTTGAGTAGTCAACACCACCGACACATGATTACATATACTATGATTCCAGAGATACATTAAAACAAATGGATTATTATATTACAAACAATTACCAATTTATAATATCTATGTATTCATACAAAATATGTTTTTCAGTTATCCTCTCATAACATGTTGTGCGTTTGAATACTACGGAATACCGGTAATGACCATTAACTGCACCATCTTATGTTAATCATTAATTAAATAGACATAATATCCATATCCATTAACTTAATTGAGTATAATAAGACTAATAAATTATATTTGTTTTGTTTAAATAAATATTATCGATTTCAATCCCTCATCCATGGTTTCATTTTTTATAATGTTTTATTTTTTAAAAGTATCACATCCATTAGTGTGACTACATGAGATTTTTTGAATATCTCTTGAGTATTCATTTTTAACAAATTTATTCCTATAATTATTATTTAAATATTATATATAATTATTTGTTAATTATTTTTTCTTCTATGAGAAACAATAAACTATATTCTTCTTGAATAATGTAACGATTACCTTTAATGTGAATTCATTGGAGAATAACTAGTCCATATCCTCATTTGATTGTACAAGTGTTATTACGGAATTTTAATACGTATCATGAGTCACATAAGTGTCCCAATGTCATTTTTTCATCACAATTATAATTATCCAACAATACATTCTACCAACTCAAATATTTTCCATCTACAGTTTCTATTCTAGAGATAATGACTATCAACCCCTCATCATTACCAAATTGGCTACTGATATCCTTGTCATACATTATTAATTTAATAAGATAATTATTTATTATAATTTTATAATGAAAATATCAAAACATAAACAATATCTAATATCTATCCATTCCATTTGAGGGAAATTCAATTCATTAGGTTCCTCAAAATTCCCATTCGAGCCCGTGTTCACTACATTGTTTCCATTTGAGATAGGTGGACTTGTTCAACCTCCAAATTGATTTTTCATTCTCATCATACAATATTTTTGATATATTATGTTTCAACATATTTTTCATTATTTATATATTTTTTATTTAATCCATATATGGGTATTTGATTACACCTTTATTTTCCCCTTTATTCGTTAAATGACTCTCTTGTGTCAACAACCATCACCCCAAAATAAATATCTATAATAATAATATTGGTAGTATGGAATAATGATACTATACGACTATATTCCCTTTTCTATAAAAAATATTTATTCAATAGATTAGATTTATTGGGTATTTACCATCTTCCCTTAATAATAACTCTTGTTAGTTGTTGTCTTCTTATATGTGTTTATTTCATCTACAATATCCATTAGAGAATTTTTTCTATAGTGAAATTCAATATATTTTTGAGGTGTGGGAGAATGTGATGTAGAATTAGTAACTATATATTTTATACTAGAATAACTTATAATATATTCTATTTTATCATAGAACAATATACATTGGAAAATTTCATAAAATTTTAAAACTATTTCATGAAAATATCCTTTGTTTCAATAGAGTTTGGTGAACTCAATATTCCCATCATCATTACTAGAGTTGGAATATATTATTGATCACCACACTTCTATAAAAAAAAATCCAAAACTCATTTAATTAATCTATATTATTTTCTTCCATTATTTATCTATGTTTGATAGTCCATAACAATCTGTACTTGTCCATTATTCTTATGGAAAAACACAACTCCATCCACCACGTTTCCATAATTTCTATTTTTATTTCATTAAATATTTTCTTTAAGTTAGAACTTATTTTAACATTTTTTTCAAATATTTAGATTTTATTCTTGTATTAATCGCTTTTAATTATTTTTTTAGATCGCCAAATGTCAATTTATTAGAGAGTATCCTAAATTTTAGCATCATGGTCAAACCTTAACCCAAAATTCACACCGTTTTTAGTATTATCATTCACTTCTATTTTTTATAAATTAGTAGTAATAAATCTTTCATCTTTCTATCCATAGTGGAAAAATTCTTCCACTTATATTTCGTTCAATGCCGCATTTTATTTATAGAGTATATTTTTATCCATGAATAATTTCTTTTATTCCCTAACCTTAATCTTCTCCAAAATGAATTTTTCCCTATGATTATTTCATCTTTATAAAACTAAAAAAAATTATATTATTAATCATAGATGTAGTATTACCACACCGTATTCTTTATGTTCCATATTATGTTATTTATTTATGAATTAAAAACCATGTTATGTAGTTCTAGTTTAGAATTCCTTGATATCTTAATGTTTTAGTGAATTGCTCAGGGATTGCACTAGCTTATTTATAAATATTCTATATATCACTGTAAAACACGTTAATAATTAATAATTTTACTCCTATATTTGAAATATTATTTTTTAGAAATATTTTCCAATTAATTTAACTATTCCAGTGTGTAAATTTATGGTTGTACATTTTGCATATAGTTTTGTAAGATATGTGATTTACCTTGTTCTTTATAAACCATTATTACAAAACCACCATTACTCAAAATTAACCACAAAGGGTGTATCCAACTCACCATTTTTATGACTCTACGTGAAATGGAATGCATAATATTGTATCAAATTACTAACCATTATTTTTTTATTTATTCTTCCTTTTAGTTATTTATTATAGTATTAAATTTTCTTCTTCTCCTGCAATAAACATATTGTAATTTTTCTTTACCTGTCACCCTAACTATAGATCCTACTTGGTTGAACCCCAAATAAATTTATCTACATTGTTCTATATTATAAATTTTATTTATGGTTCGTTTATTAATACATGGTTCCTTACAATTATATATTCTAGGGCTTCACCTCATACAAAATTCATTTGATGTTTCTATTTCACTAAATTTCTATTTCCCAATAGAAACTATGTATTCATGGTGTTTTTAAAATATGTTTTACATAAAAATATTTTCCTTTGAGAAATATTAGAAGAGTTTCTATATATATTGATAATATATAAATATTTTATTTAATATTTAATTAATGTTTTTTTGTAAGGTTTTTGATAAGATGGAAAAATGGTGTTTTGAGGAGATCATTTAATCTATTTATATTTTAGAATATTATATTTTTTCATGTTATTTGAATTAAAATAATGTGGTGTTTTTCCTTTATATTTCAATTGCTTATTGATATCAATGGGTTTGTCTTTTTGAAATATATTCTTTTCATTTGTGACATTGGTTTGGGAATTTTTACTTGGTTTTTCATGTTATATTTTATATTTAAATATTATATGAATGGTGTTTTGGATTAATATTTGGCTCCATATAAATTTGAACAGGTTTCAAAACTCATTTTGATCTTAAATTAGTTTTATTAATATGAATATTATATGTGAATTTTTATAACTAAACATTAAATATAGTTTGGTACATAAAAAGGGATTTTAAAGTGATATAAAGTTAAAAAAATTTATCATTATATTTCAAAAAGTTATCATTATTTTTAAATATTAGAGATTAGTTGAAACCTAATGTATATATTTTCTATAAATTTTCAACACCCATATTCTAGGGACCATCTTACTAAATTATATGTGAGTTTATGAGTTGATATAATTTTTTAATCCTCTCTGGAATGAAATATGTAAGGGATTCATATTAGATAATGTGAGTATATATGATGAGGTTATTTGACTATGATGTGTTGTTATGAGATTTATTATTGTTCTATATTCAAAAATTATATATTCATCCACACCACTTATCGCTAACATAATGTAAATACAAGGATTCATAGTGGGATAATTAAATGTGACAAATATCTAGTCCCGATGAGACTTACTAGAACCCTCCCCCTTATTTTATATACACTATTACCTATGAGAGTTTAAAAAGTGGATCTTGTAAAGGGAATAAAAGAGGTTATTGTGAGAGAATTAATTTAATGTATTAATTTTGTTTTACCTGATAACATTTAATATCATCTGACTAGATGTTTTGGATTTTCATATTATTATTTACACATTAGTATTTCATATTTACTATTCTATGCTCTTTGTTGATCTTTATTTGTTATTATTATTAATCAATCATAATATGTTCATGTTTTATAACTTTAATATAATATCTATAATTTAGTTTTAGACCATATATTATTCATTTCATTTCTCTGTGTTACATAATTTCTTTTGTTTAGTAGTTCTACTACATAAATATTGAGGTTTAATTTTTTGCTTATTACTTCTCGTAGAGGGTTATAATTTTAGTTTTGAGTAGTTTATGATGTGGGGTTGAAATAGAAATACATTGTCTGTGTTTTAAAAAGGATCATAAAAATAAATGCTAAATTTAAATTTAATTCATATTTTAGGTATTAGAAACACGTTTTCGTGAAATCTAAAGTGTTTTTACTGAAAGGATAAAAAATTAATTTTAAAATAGTTATTCCATAATACCATTTATTTATTTTGGAATAAATAAATTTAAAGACCCTATACTGATATCCTACTAGACAGTTTATGTAGATACCCAACTAACCCCACTTGATGATTATAGATAGAGTTTCTTTTATATGTTTCGGTTATGTTTTTAATTGCTCATGGGGTATGATTGTTTGTATGTTAGATTGTGACTATGAGGTCACAATGATATCATCGATTCATATTTTTGTTTCTATTTTTGTTTCATGGTTATATTAGTATATTTTTATTTCATGTTTACTATTAGATCTTATTGAATTTTTTTTATTTTTTTTATTTTTCGTGAGTTAAATTTTTTAAATATTTATTTATCTTGACTTTTTTGGTTTTTTAAATTTGAATTATTCAAGTTTTGGTTGGGTTTGGTCATAAAATGTATATACACAAAATGATACAATTTTAGTTGAATTATAGTTATTTATTTATATTAATTTGTGGGATTAATGATTCAATGCTTATATACATTCATTCTATGGAAACAATTTTTTACATGTGGGGATAACAAAATCCCTCCCATGTGTTTCCATTGGTATTTTCATGATCTCCAAAGTAGGGTGTCTAGAGGAGGTTTGTGAAAACGTTTCTCATATTTTTTGTATTCAATGAA
This sequence comes from Viscum album, assembly GCA_963277665.1. NCBI lineage: Eukaryota > Viridiplantae > Streptophyta > Magnoliopsida > Santalales > Viscaceae > Viscum > Viscum album. Next base: position 1,767,318,003 of record OY728120.1, read on the forward strand.
ACAATATGGAGTCATTCTTCTGTATTTATCATTTCCAATGTAATAATTATAATAGTGAATGTACATTGTCTCACCTAAAAAAATTAATGTGGAAGACTTCCTGTGAAATAATATTTTTCACTCTTATGATTTGATTAGTGAAATGAAATTTATTCATCATGCTATTCATCATGTAGATACTCATAGAATGAATTTTTCACTATTTCATTTAAGACACCTCATAATAATTATGATTTTACATAGAATAATTTTTATTTTTCCCATATCGTATTCTATAGGAGATATATTTTTATTTGATATGAAATACCTTAGAACTTTATATTCTAGCACAAACACATTCATGTTAACATATGGAGTTAACCATATAAGGATTATTTAATTTTTTTAATGATAATGGATCTCTCTATATCCAAAATTGACTCCTATATGAATGATTACCAGATCTCGTAATGAATGAAATTTATCATTATATATCATTACCAGATCCTAAAACTTAATCCAAAACACTTAACTATTAAAGTAGTGTTTCACTCAATTTTTACATAGTTTTAAATTATAAATTTCAAATATTGGGATTCCATAATGATTAACATAAATTTTAATCACTTAGTATAGAGATAAAAATCTTCCTTGAGGCCCTATCTAGGATACAACTTGTTAATCGTAAATATTATAATACCATAAGAGTGATGGGATGGGGGTAAATCATGTTACGTAAATTTAATATTATACATTGGCAGTGATGTTATTATATAACTATTCGGAACACCAATATCTCTCTTTATCCCCAATCTATGAAACCATCATTATTACATGTATTTTTCGACTGGACTATCACTCCTTGTTTAAAAACATCCCATGATGAAACCTAATTCCTCTAAACCACTCTGAGAATGCACCAATCCTCCATGAATCACAATTTTAAAACTTTATACCCAAAAAATTATTTAAGTCCAATGTTGGTGTCTGAATAAGATCCAATGTCCTAATATTTATGAACATCATAAAATTTCTAGTGAGGAGTATCCTAGAATACCCAATCCCATCCTCCATTCCAATGTAGGCATATAGACTCTATATTTCTCCTTTACCATTTTTTTCTATTCTCATGATTCTGGGGATAAAAAAATCTATAGTTAAACAAAAAATTATTTCTCCTTTAAAATACATAAATGGGAATCACATTATTAATTATCCTTCAATTGAGTTAATTAATTTATTCCACATCAATGTCTCTAGAAATCATGACAATAATCATTCCTTAACTAGAAAATGGTAAACCTTATTTGTTTCCATAATCAAATTGAAAAATAAAACTTCTTGAAAATATTCCCAAAAACATGACATGGGAAAAAATATCTTAACTATGTTTCAATATCTATAAAAATACAGTTGCATGAACCATCTACATCAAAGGCCTCTTAAACACACATAATTTGGTACACCATTTAACATAGGAATGGTAAGAATCCATCGTGTCTTACACAATATCCATACTAACATTTTTATCCCATTCTGGCATATCAAGGAAACTCTGTAGATTATGGTTCTAAAATTCATTTAGTTGGTTCCATGACATCTAAAAATAAATATTTAGGGCTCATCATGTTACATATTTACAAATCTAATTCAACCAACTATCCTATATCGAATGGTGAAATGCACGTATCTGTTTTTCAACCACCACAATCATTGTTATTCATTCCATAATTGTTTCAATTACATTCACCTATAATTACATTCAATTGATATGTATGTTAAATATATAATAAAAAATGCTTACCACCTTAGTTATTTAAATTTAAAGTAGATTTTTATTCATATTGTGTGTTAAGGACTTGATTGTTTCATCCCTTGGTTTCACAGAGCAGTAAGGAAATTATAGTATCATTACATTGGATATCATATCCCATTATTTCATTTATCTAAATAAACTAAACTATTTTTATACTTATGATGCTCCATAATTGGCCTAATCATAGATCATTATTCTAAAAATTGTTGACCATGATTTGGTGACTTATCTAGGGGTCTCCCCCCTCATTTTATCTTTTTTACTCCGATTATCTTTACAAAAAAAATCGATTTTTAATAAAAACATTTCATGATCATCATGGATTATTTGGATTCACTGTTGCATTGTGATGTACTAAAATTTATATAGTTACTCAAAAAACAATCCAAGTCACTTTATTATTCATGAAATGAATCCTGCATGTCTTACTAAAAAATATTTGAAACATATTCATTAATGTTGCTAAAATATCCAAACTCAAAATCCATTCAACTTCATCTATTAGAAAACTTTTTTTATAAATTTTCTTACATTCATTTATGGAGATACATTCTAGGTGAGATAATTGATTTAGATTCATTATACCCGGAATTTTGATTATTTATGAGTTTTTATTATTAATTATGTATTTAATTATAATATAGAAACACCAGTTTTCATAATCATGATGGAATTAGAGTGTATCATAGGCATTGAACCATGGGTAGTGGGAACTTGGGTAGGATATCATATTAAAATGGGAGGACAAGATTTGTGTAATTTTTTGGTGGTTTTTTACTTTCCTCACCATTATTAATCTTAATGAGATTTTATATATAATATGATTCAAATATTTTAAACTAACTAGTTTCATTTATCTTATATATGGAATGATTTTGGATATGTGTAATACAGTAGGGGTTTAATTTGGGTTTTCAACAAAACCTATGAGTTATGTTAATTGATTAAAAAAATATAGTTTGAAAATATTGAACATGTTTAGATAATAGTGAATAATAAAATATCTAGAAGTATGAAAAAATGTAAATGGAATACGAACATAAGTAAGTATGATTTAAAACCCCTACAAATATAAAGTTGTTAATCATTTCTTTATGATAAGTTTCAAGGAATTAATCACTTATCTATAAAGGTTATACAAAAATTGAGTACCCCTGGGCTATCTTTCATGTGGAATGAAATTTATGATTGACACTAAAGGCATCTTGTGTTACATTTGTTATGCACTTTGGGATAAAATTATCTGGGAATCCCAAATTAGACATGGATACAGAAGAATATTTTTGATTTTTTCCATAGGATTGATTATGTTAGAAGTATTACAATTATTATAATATGAGTCTAATATGATATTATTATCGTGATGTCCCACCTAAATAGATAATTGATGTAATAAATGTTTTTGGAACACAAATATTAGTGTAATAGGGATGTTCTCCAACTTATGATAAGGGAAAAAATATAAAATATTAATATCATTTAAGAGGGAAAACATTAATTATAATCATTATTAAAAAAACATAAATCATGATACTATTATGATTGAATATTTCACTATAGAATAAATTGAATAATCCTCATACAACTAGTCATTGAGATCAATTGTGGAGGGGGGAAATAATATTGGAAATAAACTCTTGATTTTTATGTGAATAATATAATATTTCATATGAAATAAGAAAAATTCTATTTTTGGTAGAAACCTATTCATGAATAACCAAATGTGAAATATTTTTAATAAATGAATCTTGATGCTTAGTTGATTAATTGAAGAATTAAATTATTATTTCAATGTAATTTTTTAGATGATAAATGAATAATGGAACATCAATTATTAATTATATAGAAAATATTATTAGGTGAATAAATAATTTTGTAAAAGTGAAGTTTTCTTTTAAGGGTTGATAAAACTATGAAATTCATTGTCGAATTATTTATAAAAGGGTTCTAATAATATTACTAGGTTGAATAAGTCTTTACAAATCCTCTATAGATTATTAAGGATATTTTTTATAAAATGGGATGTATAGACACTTATACAATCATGAAATTATATGTGGAAATAATTTGGTGTATTAATAGAATAATATATGGAAAAATTAACATCCTTGTTCATTAAAATTCAATGAATTGTTTTATGAATTAGGGAAATTTATTTTACTACATAGAATTGTACAAAATACAAGAAGGGTCTTGGGAAACACTATAGATATGATATGTTAGGTTTTAATGTTATAGAAATAATGTATTGAATTTTAATTCTTATATGATACAAAATTTATAATTTACAATTATTGTAAATATAATGGGGTAAATAATTTCAGAAATGATCGATTGAACATTTATTTTTTTTCTTTAAAAATGAAAATTAAATTATATTCTTCACTAAGTAGTTTGAAACAATGGAATATATCATGCCTATATATATTTAAATAAAACATTTCTTTTTTATATCGTTTATAATTTAAGAAAAGAACATTTATTTCAAAATGATTTTTTTATAAATAACTTGAGATGCTAATTTTGAATCACATTGTTTATGACTCATCATGTCATATAATATTTATTTAAATGAATTTAAGGATAAAATGAGTTTTATATAGGATAAAATTTTTTGTCTATGACATTATGTAAAATTCAAGGGATTTAGTTTCACTCACTCATTAGTGTCAAATATAGAGGAATAAAAATATCATTTAAATAATATTTGTATAAATACATATAGAACCATTTAAAATATGAAAATTAATAGTTTATTTGTTAAATATTTTGACTAATAAATTTAGTGTTATTTCTTAACATTGAATAGTTGGTGATTCTTAGCATAATGTGTTGACATATTATTATCTCTAAGAATCAACTAAGAGTATATTTAAGAGAAGTTTTATGTATAAATAGTATATGATTATTCTAAAAAAACTAAATGCGAATGTTACTTTATATGAAAAAAGTTATTAGGATGTATTGGAAAATTAAAAAAATATTTTTAGGAGATTATTTTATTATAACTCCATTCAAATTAAATGTTTTAAGGTTGAGATTCTATGTTGATGATGATTGAAACACTCACTCATTAATTATAGTAATTATTTTCATTTAAATAAATAATATCATAATTTATATAGATTTATTCAAGAATGCGATTATGTCGTAAATTTAAAAAATTATAGATTGAATTTAAGGAAATAAATTTAGTTTTTAAAATAAAATTTCCAAAATAATGATGGGTTTTATTTTTTAGATTTTTAGGTATTACTGATTGTTTTGAAAATTTTTCAAGATGTAAAATCTTTAGAAACATTAATTTTTATAAAATTATGATGAAATAATAAAAATATTCTGGTTCATGAAACATTTTTTATAAAAATTATATTTTTATATGCAATAAATTTTATATAAATATATAATTTTGTTCATATAATTATTTGAAAAAGATTTTTGAAATATATGTTACATGTTTAGATCAAGTAAAAACGATTTTAAGTAATTTTATATTATCCTTGTATTTACATAGTTCCTTTGGGTTTTGGTTTGATTTAAAAAACATATAAGTCCACATTAATTTGACATAACCCAATTAATTATGTTACAATCAACATTATATTTTATTTTGGTGCAATTCGTTTTTTTGTTTTAAACTAACATTAAAAAAACAGTTTTTGTTGCATTTCATGAACATAAATTATATGTAATCTATGCCACATATAGGAGTTGAACCATGTACGATTAATTAGATATTCGTAATTAAAAAAATATTAGGTTATATATTCAAATTAATTCTATTCAAAATGAATGATAACTATGGTATATATTTATGAAATTATTAAATGATAAAACGAGTTAAAAGGGTTAAAAATAAATGCACAAGGCTTCCAAATCACATAAAATACAATATTAATCATCATTTATTTGTTATATTTCAAAAATAGAATTATAATATATGAATACCTGATTTTTTTCACATTAAAAAGAAAATGACTGTATATTTTATAATTATTTTTATTACTTCATCGTGTGTCCCTTACCTCACTTATAAAATGGATCCTCTTCTTCTCCTTTATTCACAAAACATGATCCCTTCACAATAGCTAATAAAAATATAACAACCAACCAAAATATTTTCCCTTAATTCATGTGATCTTTTCCGTACACTAAAACCATCATAAGCTATCTTATTTTGTAAGACAAAATATTTCTCTTAAATATGATGCAACCATCTTACCTTTCTCATTAATTGATTATTTTTTCATTACCAGGATAAACCATATTATGTTTCTTCACCACCTCCTTCAAGAGTTATGGGGAGAGCCTAATCTAATTCAATAAATTCATCATACATTTCTTATACTTATTCTATATTATATCCCATGGGCATCTGCACTCGTTCAGACTACATGTGCATTCTTGACTACTAGTTTCATCTAGGCAATCACACAGTGTTTCCAAGGGACAAATTCAAATGTATTTCGATACAACGATGACATTGATAATTTGAAATTCCCATGGCTTGTGTAATCATGTAATGATGGATTATATTGTGATCGAACTCCAATATAGTGGTGCCTCTATATTAGTTTTGGTTGAGCCCAAGAAGAACTCCTAAAAAAATATTTGAGTAAGAGTATGGAGTAAAATTGAGTGGATTCATGCATTCTATCCCCAAAAATAACAAATTTTTTTCTTTATTCAAATTTTTATAGTGGATGTGATTGAGTCTTATGAATAGTTTTCACCACAAATATCACTATAGGTGACTATTATATCATTCTCACTTTTTTTATGGATGATTTGAGGCTCAAAAAAGGTTTCATTATAGAATTATCTATGTTATTTTGATTTGAGGTAGGGTTTATTGTTTTTAGGTGGGGATTTAAATAATTTTTTTAACATATGGAAAGAATGGGAGATTCAATTTTTCTCGAAATGATAAACATTAATTTGTTAAGTTCATATCACATACGTGACTGAAGGATATGACGGTATTCAGGTTATCCATTCACAAGGTTTAGTAATAATAAGGGTTCTCTTCATTCTAGTTTGTATCTGGATAGATATATAGGAAATTGTCAGGGTCTCTCTAGATTCACTAATTTAATGGTTAGTATCTTATTGAGGTGCCTTTCTGAACATTACCTCCTTCGAGTGGTGCGATCCTCCAAACTTCAAAGAAGAGGAAATTTTTCATTCTCTTAGTCGTGGGTGGATTCAGAGTTGTAGTATGATATTTTCATGAAATCTGTGTAAATATTATATAAAAAATTCTTGTATTAGTTTTCATTAGAAATTTTGAAGGCTAAAACATGACATGCATGTATGGGTTAATAAGTCACCCCTAGTCCTTAGGAATTCAATGCTATAATGAAGGACATCGAACAATTCAAAATTGACCTAGATAATGTCTGAGATAAATCATTTTTTTCACATAATTAGAAAAATAATGACCTTGAAGAAACAATATAGAGATAAGATAACCTCTTTCAATATAATTCTAGAATAAAGAGGCTACACGAGGGATTCCATAATATTCATTTTTCATGTTTTCTTTAAAGAAATAATTTTTTAATTAGTAACGACATCATAATGGATAACATTAGCTATATAGTTGATTGCGAGGTGATGGGGTGAATGGATATGTCCTTTTTTAAATCAATTCTAGCTGATTTTAATCCCAATATGAAGGGAGGATACCTGGGTGACTTCAATGATATCCGTGATGCAGTTCAACATGTGGTTTCTTCCATGTTCAATAATACATTAGAAGAATTACCAGATGAGAAGGATATTTTTAGGGACATGTGTGGTCGTAATCTGGATAGTTATCTGGGAATAAATTATTTTTTGGAAATTTTACAAGGACTCTTGGGATATCATTAATAATGATCTATGGGTTATATTCAATACTTATTCGGGGGAGGTATTCTACCCAGTGTTGCTAGTGCGACTTCAATGTTATTAATTCCCAATATTAATTATCAATCATAACTCCATAAATATCGAACATGAATTGTATGTAACTATCCTTAAAATGTACATTCCAATGTTATTAATAGAATATTTTCTCCTTCCACAATATCTTGAATTCGGACAAGAAACATGGGTTTGTTAAAGGAAGGGGTTATTGATTTGGCCTAAGAAATGATTAGTGGTGTTAATAAAAAGTTCAGAGGGTCCAATATGGCTATAAAATTGTATATGGATAACTCCTATGAATGTGTGCAATGGAAAATCATTATTGAAGTCTTAGAGAAGTTGATCTTCTTTCCTTAGGTCTCGGATCTCCTATTCAGGTGTTATAGTTCATCTTGGAACTCCGCGTATTTTGTGAGTTAAAATTGTGGGTTTTAAGGAGGTCTATGGGGTTAGTCAAGGATATCAGTTATATCCTACAATGTTCATTTTTATGCATGATGTGCTCACATATATCCTCAATAAAATCATCTTGAAATGAAATTTGTTTTAATTTAATTGAAAATGTTACTCTTGTTCTATCAATCATAGTAGGTTTATAGACGATAATATTATATTTATGAATAAAAAAAGAACTATAAAAGGTATAAAGAAAATTCATGATGATTATTCCAAATAGAGCTCCTAGACTATTAAATGGGTGAAAAGAAGCTTCATAATTTCTAGTAATTATTGGACATGCATGTTTCCTCCTTGTCTAAAATTATATACATTCAGTGAAGGATCTTTCCCAAGGATTATCTGGATTTAACCATTTCCCCTTCAAGGCCCCACATTTTACACTCTGATAAAATTATGGATAATATCATATGGAGAATTATTAAATTGAAAAATTGATTCATATACCTTGGTGGTAGGATTGTGTTAGTCAATAGTGTGTTATCACCCATTCGAGTTCATACAATCTCAACTACATGGGCTCTAAAAGGTATGATTTCTCAGATAGATATGATGTTGTCCTCGTTTAGCTGGGATGAAAATATGAAAGGTATGATTCATTGGGACACTTGGCATAGAATGAGATAACCAATTGATGAGGGTGGAATTATTTTCATAAATCTCTCATAATCCCATCAATGCATATATGTTAAATTGGAACGGGGGTTCTCGAAGAAAGTACTCTTTGAGGTAGATTCATGGAAAAAAAGTTCCCTACAAATTCAGTTATAGTTAGAGGAATCTCCTATTCTCTTTGGTCAATTATTCTACCTCATCTCCAAAACCTTATGAATAATTCCCTTTAGATAGTGATAAGATGTAATCTCTCTTTTAGGAACCAATATTTGGCACGTTCATGTCCTGGGTTTCTTATATTCCCTATCTAAGATATAACCTTCATCCAAGAAAGAAAATATCTTGGCCTGATCATACCATTTTGGATGATCATGAGTATTGTGTTTTTTCTCCTATAAAACTCAATAGGGAACTTGATAAATTAATTTTTATTGGGTCCTTTCCTAGTAACTTCTTAGTGATATATTTTCATAGTATATTGCATTTATATGGGAATGTTGAAAAGTGGAGTTGGATTGGGTTGTGTATAGAGCTCCTTTCTAAGCATAAATTCCTTTTTTGGAGAAATAAAAATATTGTAATTCCTATAGATGACCTCATTAAATGATATAGAATTAACCTAGTTTCTAGGTGTTTCAATTTTTTGGATTACTAGGTGGAATGAATAACACATCACTTTTTTGAGGGTGGATGGGTGCGTGTGTTGTGGATATCTTTCTAGGAATTTATCAGTTATTTTTTTCTGGATATGGAGGGGGATATTTTCAATGAAAAATGTTTCCACGGAATAGGGGTTATAGGGGTAAATAAGAATGATAGGGGGATGTTTCATTCAGTGAGATGTGGGAGTATTTGTAAATCCCAGAATAGTGTTTGATTTGACGGTGCTTCTTCCTCGGGGAGGATGCTTATTTCGTGGACTCCCAATTTTCATTCCGATTTGGGTCATCTCAACATGAATTGGAGGGATGTAGCATCCCTCAAACTGGTCACTAGTTATAGTTCTTTTTTCCAACAATGTCCTCTTACCAACTAAGGCCAATGGATCAGATGGTTCCCTCCCAGCATGGGGTTTTTGATGAAAACAAATTTATCCTTTTAATAGAGGCTATTAGGGGATGAGGGTGGTCATGGAAACATAGGGTTTTGAAATTTTAACAACCCAAAATTTTTGAGTAAATTTTGTTCCCATATATTTGTGATTTTTTTGAAATAGTTGAATTTTCAATGAATAGTGTTTTTTTTAAAATTAATTTAAAAATATTTAGAAAAATATTTTTTTAAAATTGAGTTCATTTTTGTATTCAGAGCATCGATATTTGGTTAAGGTGAATTTTTGGGATTTTTCTGAAATAGTTGAATTTTTAGTGAATAGTGTTTTTATTTAAAAATTAAATTAAAAATATTTACAAATTTATTTTAATAAAATGGAGTTCATTATTGAAATTAGTGAATCTATAATTGGTTACGGTGAATTTTTGGGATGTTTCTGAGAAAGTTGAATTTTTGGTGAATAGTTAAAATACAGTTTTTGAGTTTCGGGTGTTTAATGACATCATTACTGTTTTAATAATTATGAAATAATTCATGATGACCTATGAATATGAATATAAGGTATGTGGGGTACCACGTGGGAAAAACCATGGGCAAATACCATGGGTAGGCCAATGGTTTTTCCAATACCACCGATGAGTTCTTCCACGACATTTAATGCTTTCCCCCTCACTTATCCTTTAAATACCATTCCTTTCCCTCATCATTTTCATTTTAAAATCCTCCTCAATGATTTTCGGGTCACATTACCTCCCAAGGAGTCTTCCCATGGTGCCCCCAAGCCCTCAAGGTCTTGACCTTCATGTTTTAAGAGTTACATTTTAAGGTAAGGGATCCTACCTCTCTTTCTTTTCATGTATTATCCTTTATGTCATTTATTTTAAGTTCCATGTTATTATGTTGGGGATGTCCTTTTATATTCATCCTAATATCCTTTTTGTTTTCAAATTATTAGATACCCCATCTTGATCTCATCAACTCCTTTTAAGAATGTTTAAGTGGCGCCGTTTGGCTGCCAAATTTTTGTAAGGGATTCATTCACCCTTCTCATTTTCAATTTCTATTTTCATGGCTAGTCTTTCAGGTTCCTTTTTATTATGTTGGAGTATGATATATATATCCATCATAATTTCCTTTTATGTTAATATGATGAGAGACCCTATTTGATCTCATCAATTAATTTTTTGATGTTTTAAGTGACATTGTTAGGCTGGTGAATTTTCCTAAGAGAAATCTTATTTTTTTTATTCCTTCTATGTTTTTCATTTCATATTGTATGTCCTTAAAATTTAATTATCGTGTTCTTATATCCTTTATATTATGTCCCTATACTATTTTATGGATCATTTATGAGTGGGTGACCCATGTCCTCTCTATTTTCAATATTTTCTAAATCCCTGTAACATAGTTGTTATGCTGCCGAATTTTCGTCCCAAAATGTCTCTCTCCTTTTCAAAAATTCTTTTATTTTATTAAGAGAATACTAAAATCTGTTTCATATATAGGGTTATTCTCATATATATCAAAATTTTAGTGCCCTAGCCCATGTTACGATGAGTTGGTGAATTACTACATAACATTGGCATGATCACAAATGATCCAGTCTCAAAAGACTGATTAGTTTAGTAGCCTTGGAAACACGTGATACATTCATAAGTCTTACATTACATCATAAAGTAAAAAAATACAATAACATAGTATCCATAGTCCACACTCATATCCCCTTAGACTATCCCTGCAGGTGAGTCATAAAATACTTCTACACATTCTACAAAATAAACATTTAAGTCGGTGATCTCAGATGCTCAGTAAGGATAACAATATAGCAGAAACATTTATAAATAAGCATAAACATTTGATGCAATGAATAACTAAAGGAAAATCCTTTTAAACTATAACTTAAGCATAATATGCAATGATAATATGAAATAATTCCATTTACTTATTCACATGGATATTCTACTAGTCAAATAATCACATGCAATATCAATAACCACTTTCAAAATGATGGAATGCATAATGACAGACTATCATAACCACATAGTCAAGGCCTTTTTACAAGAATACAAATAAGATGTTGTCAAGGCTTGGTGCCAATACACTAGTTTATCTCATGATACCTATCGATGCATCGAGGATCTATAGCGGGCTCCAGCCATCACTTACTAAATCCAATGCATTCCTCATAGAAATAGGTTTAAACGTAACACAAACATTCATATTAAAACTAGCATATGAAATGTCAATAATTTATCCATAAACCATGAATGGTATAAAAATATAAAATCCACAGTCAAACATATCAAAAATCCTTCAGTACTATATGGAAGTTTTGTATCATAATAAATAAATCTCAAATAATCATAAAATCCATCTAAGGATGTTCACATAGATAAAATCAAAACTATTTGAGACAAATATCTCTTTTTTTTTAAATCATTTATAAGTTACATAATTATAAAATAAAACATTTACTTTGAAAATATCCTTATAAGATTTTAAGGAAAGCTTCTATGATTTTAAAATGGTGTAAAATAGCAACACATGCCATATAAGTTAAAAAAAGAAATTCTTACCTTAATCTTGTTGAAATGGTTAAAAAGGACTTTGTTTGGAAAATGACAGAAATATTCCTTTATAAACATCATATAAAATTTTAAAAATGTTATAAATGACTTTAAACCATAGTCTGTAAAATAGTATGAATTATTTCAAAAACATTTTTATGAAACATGGATGTGGATGATAAAGGGGTCCCAGTATAAAATTACGTATAAACAACCATGGATAATGTAGAGATTGTGAAATAAACTATTACCTTGTTCATTTCCTTGGTAGAGGGTAGGTTAACCTCCTGTATTATATTTATATCATTGTTATTAAATTATACAAGAATCATATACCAAAATATGATATCATATATGATCTTTTAATATTGCATTGTTAATAATATTTTAATATTATCGTCGTTTCAGGTGTTCACTTACTCATTTTCTTTTATATGTTTTGTTACATAAGCCATGTTTGTAACCTGTAGGTTGTTTCATATTCATATCTAGAATGATATCAAGTCCTTAAAAATTATTTTTAATCATCAAATGAAAATTAGTATTGAATGGATACGATGGGGAATGAATCATATCGCCTTTGTGGAGACGGTAGTCCGTACGTACGCAAGAGCGACAATACCATCCTTTTGATATTAAAATAATATATAATTGGGTGGTGTATCATATATACAGAATAATTATAATTTTATATTTATTATTTACATTAATTACACATCATTATTATACCCATCAAAATTATAATGTATTGAATAACAACTACACCACGACGTGGAGACAGTAAGCCATACGTACACACGTATGGTGACATGTCATACAAGGGATGGATAGAATACTGAATATCATTATACCATATTTATAATAACATCAAAGTATATAGAAGATACTGGAGTTATTATTTTAGACTGGAAATAACAAATAAAGAGGAAGTGGAAGAAGAAAGGAACTTGAAAGAGGATGGTGAAAACATTACCTCTTCTTCGGGTTCTTCCTTTTGATTTGTTCAAAAGGGAAACATAGGTTGGCTTTCTGGCCAAAATTAGGCCTCTTGGTTGAAGTGAGGTAATCTATGAAGATATTTGGGTAGGTTTTGTCCAAGAAAAAGGGGTTTTAATGTGTGAAATTGAGTGAAGGGGAGTGCCCTTTTATAAGAGAGGTGAGGGGCACCTTAGGAAAATCTAGAAATATTATTTTATAATAAATTTATATTAGGTTTATAATGGCTCCAAAGTGACTTATTTCGAGGATATGGTGGGGATGGGTCGAAAAACCGTCAACCTATATCTTTTAGACATGTTTGGGTCACTATATTAACCTTATCTTTTAGTTTTAACTCTTAGTTTATTAGTTTCACATTGACCATGTCTCTTTGTATTTTTATATTATATGGTTAATAATTTTACTATAAACATCCAAGAGAACCCCAAGTGTTTAATTAAGGATACACATATAATTATATAAGTCTCTTGTTGGAACATTATTTTTTTAGAAATTGAATATCAATTAAAAATATAATATTTATTTTAAAAACTCTTTTATGTCTATTTTGAAACTATTTTTTATTTTGTTTTTTGATAAATTCATAACAACATTATTACTTCTAACCTAATTCATTTAATCATCCCTAACATGTCATATTAACCTATAAAATTTTTCGAATTCATTAAAAGACACAAATTATATTTATTTGGGTATTTAAAATATCAATTATTTTAATATTTCACTAATAAGGTAACTACTTCATCATCATTGACTCATAAATAAAATAAATTATTTAATGTGTAAAAATTATAAATAAAATACCATCATGTAGTAAATCATTTTATCTTTCTATGAATATTTAAAATCAAATTTATCTTATGTATAACCCTATATTAATAATATTTTATTAATTAAACATTGATTTTAACTCTTTTAACTCTTCTTTGAATTAAATAATAATAAATGTACAAATCTTATCCAAGTATACCAAATAGGTTCATATTTTATTCCTCAGGTTATTTTTGGTCGACTTATACTTATCTAATAGAATTAGGACATGTGTTAGGGTAATAATAATATCATTTTTCCCTTAATTACCCTACTTACATTGAACCGTGGTAAATAAAAGTAAAAAGTTACTATTAACCAAAAATTATTTTTATCTTATTGAACCACATTTTAATACTTGATATTTACCAAGTCTCTCGTATTTTTGAAATTCCACTCCCAGAAGAATTAAAATTATGTTTTATTTGAATTTTAAAATTCTAATAGGAAATGGGTAAAATACGGTGAAAAGTTCAATAAAATTAATATATATATATATAATTATTATAAAATAGACCCAGTTAATTAAATGGGATTTTTATAGGTACTATGTTTCTATTTTTACGTAAAATAAATTTTAATAAAATAAATAATTATTTAAATAAAAATTCGGTTTTAAGCTATAACTCAGTGTTTTTAACTATTCATCAAAAATTGAATGTTTTCAGAAAAATACCATAAATTTAACCTAAGATATTTTCGATATTACAAATCCAAAAATGGTGTCCATTTTGAAAGATAATATTTATTAAATTACAAAAAGTGGGTATTAATATTCATAACGGCCAGTTTGATTGGTTGTGGTGTGTGTTAGTACTCGAAGTTGCATACAACACACGCTACTGTATTATTCAAAGAGAAGCGTATCGTGGAAGCTTGGGGTGTTAAATTATCCCCTCCATCAAATAATTTCATCCTTGTAATTCCAAGAATATTACATCATAAAAAGAATCAGGTGGTTCTTTATCATATGTTCCTCGGGTTCCCACGTTGCCTCTTCCATCTTATGGTTTCTCTATAGAACATTTACCGGACGAGTCGTCCGGTTTCTCATCACTTGTTCTCTTGTATCAAGAACCAGGACAGGCTCTTTGCAATAAGACAGATCATGTTCAAGTTCTACTTCCTTATAGGTGAGTACTTATGGTGGGTCAGGCATGTATTTTCTCAATAGTGATAGGTGGAACACATCGTGAAAATTGGAGAGACATGGCGGCATTGCCAAACGGTAAGCTACAACCCCAATTCGTTCTGGAATTTCTAAAGGTAAGATGTACCTAGGAATCAATTTACCTTTGGTACCGAAAAGTATAATACCCTTCCATGGAGATACCTTCAAAAAAGCATGATCTCCTACCGGAAATTCCAAATCCTTCATTCGGTTATCAGCATAGCTCTTCTGCCTACTTTGAGCTTATTTGATGTTGTTTTGGATTAAATTCACCTTTTCTATCATTTCATCCACCAGTTCAGGTCCTATGAGTTTTCTTTCACCAACGACATCCCAACAGGCTGGTGTACGAAATCTCTTTCCGTATAACGCTTTATATGGTGCCATCCAAATACATGAATGAAAGATATTGTTATAGGAAAATTCCACAAGAGGTAAATATTGATCCCACATACCCTGAAAGTCATGTGAGCATGATCTCCACATGTCGTATAAGGTTTTAGTAGTCAGTTCTGATTGTCCATCAGTTGGGGGTGGTAAGCAGTGCTCAAACAAAGTTCAGTATCAAAGGCCTTATGATGACTCTTCCAGAATCTTGATGTAAAATGTGTATCAAGATCAGAAACAATTGATAGGGGTACTCCATGAAGTCTCTCAAATTCATTAATATATGGCCTTGATAGACTTTCAAGAGTTAGATCTTCTCATAAAGCATGAAAATTTTCTGATTTGGTAAGATGATCAACAATGACCCATATTGCATCACTCCTTCTAGGAGTCTTTGGTAGTCCCATGACAAAGTCCATCATGATATTATCCCATTTCCACTCAGGTACAGGAAGAGGTTTCATGACTCCTCTAGGATGTTTCCTTCCAAATTTCACTTGTTGAAAAACCATACATCTTGACAGAAAATCAGCAATCTCCCTCTTCATGTTGTCCCACCAAAAATGTTCCTTCAATTCTATAAAAATCTTGGTGATCGTAGGTTGTATAGAGATATTGGATCTATGAGCATCATCCCACAATTCCATTTTTAGATTAGGTATATCGTGATCACAATGTCTCTTCACAAATTATAAAATTCAATCTTCATATACAAAGTCACTCAATCTCCAATTATTCACAGCTTTAATCTTCTTTTGAAACTCTTCATCATCGGTTTGAGAACTCTTTAACCTTTCTAGTAAAGATGGTTTGACAACCATTTGAAAAAGTATTTATGTTTCACCTTCCATGGTGATTCCCATATCCATCTTCACTAGATCCATAAATATAGGATCCCTCTCAACTCTTATCTTATTTAAAACTCCATGATCTTTTCTACTCAAGGAATCTGCATCCTTATTTTCCATCCCCGGGTGGTAGTGTATCATGCAATCAAAATACTTGAGTAGTTTAAGCCATCTCCATTGCCTCATGTTGATTTCTCTCTGTGAGGAAATATACATCAAACTCTTGTTATCAGTATAAATCTCCCATTTCACACCATAAATATAGTGTCTCCAAATATTCAAAGAAAAGAATACACCTTTTAACTCAAGATCATGAGTAGGATTGTTCTGCTCATGAATTTTTAGTTGTCGTGTTGCATTGGCAACAACCCTATCATTCTGCATAAGGACACAACCGAGTCCTTTTTTCGATTATTTTCTATAAATAATGAACTCATCATTCAATGATAGTAGAGTCAATACAGTGGAATTGACTAATCTTCTATTCAGTTTTTCAAAACATTATTCAAACTCTTTTGTCCAAACAAATTTAACGCCTTTACATGTGAGCTTTGTTAATTGGTTAGCCAATCGGGAAAAATTATGGATGAAACGTCGATAATTACCTGCTAAACCAATAAAATTGCATACCTCAGTTATACTCATTGGTTCTAGACATTCTTAGATTCCTCTTTTCCTAGAAGAATCAATAGAGATTCCATCCTTAGAAACAATATGGCTATGAAAAGAAATATTTTGAATCCATAATTCACACGTGCTAAACTACCCATATATTTCATGTCTTCTCAGAGTCTTCAATATAATGCATAAGTGATTTTATTGATATTCATAGGTTTTGGAGTATACCAATATATCATCAATAAATACCTCTACAAAGTCAATGAGATATTCCTTGAAAACTCATTTCATTAGATCCATGAAAATAGAGGGTGCATTAGTCAGCACAAATGGAATTACTGTAAACTCGTAATGCTCGTACCTATTTCGAAATGTTGTATTTAAAATGTCTTCCTTCATCACACAAAATTGATGGTATCCAGATCGAAGGTCAATCTTTTAAAAGTATTGAGCTCTATGAAGTTTGTCAAATAAATCATCAATGTGAGGTAGGGGATACTTGTTCTTTATTGTTATAACATTTATCTCCCTGTAGTCAATGCAAAACCTCATATATCCATCTCCCTTCATAACAAAAATAACATGGGATCCCCATAGAGAATCACTAGGTTGAATAAATCCCTTATTACTCAATTCCTCCAGTTGTTTCTTTAGTTCCCCTAATTCCAAAGTGGCCATTCTATAAGGGGTCTTCGATATGTGCTTTGATCTAGGAATTAAATCAGTGGAAAAATAAATTTATCACTCTGGAGGATGTCCGTGTAAATACTTTGGAAGTAAATCAACATATTATTTCACAATAGGTACATCCTCCATATAAACATTCCTTTCCTCACCCACAGTTTTTTCATTCTCTTCCTCCCTAATAATTGAATTTAGTTGAGCAACTGTGGGTGGATCTAGACAAGAATTAGGTGGTAATGATTCTACTCTAAAGATAAGTGGTTCCTTATAATAATCATCAAAAATCCTATCCTCCTTATTCTTATAATTAATATTTGCATCATATTCTTAATGCCAATCCATACCGAGGATTATATCAAACTCAATCATATGTATGACGAAAAGATCAATAGATAAATACCATTTATATTCTTTAATTGGAACTGATTCACAGAACATTGTAGCAATGATACTTCCCTTATGATTTTTGACTCACAACTCCCTTGTTAAATCAAATTGGAAATATCAAATTTTATTAGAAAACAGGGAAGATATGAAACAATGTGACGATCCAGAATCAAATAAATCATTTTCTAAACTAGAGGAAACAATTAAATAACTTGCCACCACATCTTTCGGAGCTTCTACATCAGCAGTAGTGATATTATAATCATCGACTTGATCCCTTGGCCTTTTCTAAACTATGTTCCCCTAACTCTTATGACATTCATTTGCATAATTTCCCATCTCCCTACAATTGTTTCATTGAACATCGGTGGCTTCCTTCTTCCCCTTTCAGTCACGAGCTTGGTGGCCTTTTCCACCACACTTGTAACAGACTCACATTCCCATCCTGAAAGTACGAGGGTGTTTCTTCCCACATTTAATGTAGGATGGATATTAAACATTTCCCTTCTTCCCCTTATTTATATTCCCAGAGTGATAATCAGATCACTTCTTCTCTTGATTTTCTTTAAAGTCATAAGACATAGAGAATTAATTTCCTGTCTTGATAGCACATGAGAAAATATCTTCGCATGACAAGAAGGATTGTGAGCCTAATGCTCAACAGAGAAACAATTTTAACCCATTAAATAAATAATAAATCTTACTTCTTGCGTTATGTATATAATCAGAAGAATTCCTTGCTAACCTTGTCAAGTTAGACTCATACTTTGCAACATTCTCGTCCTCTTTTTGCCTTAGACTCTGAAATTGTCTTTCCATATCCGATTTATTGTCATGAAGAAAGTATTTTTGTACAAAAATCCATTTAAACTCCTTCCATTACATATTTGATACTTCTTCATCTTGCTTTGTGTTTTTTTAACAATGACCACCATTGATCAGCATCTCCAGTGAGGCGTTAAACTACCATGATAACCTTTTCCCTTTAACTACTCACCAAAGGCTGAAATATTTTCTCTAGGAAACTTATCAATTGCTTAGCTACTACTGGATTTGTACCCCCATTGAATGTTGGTAGTTGTTGCCTCATGAAGAGATCTAACATTGATCCTCCACGATGTGGATCATGGTGCCCCATATGGGTAAGTTTATTATTCAAAACCTGAGTGAGTTGTCCCGGTATGGTGAATAGCTTATTATCACCAGTTGTATCACTATCTCCACTATAATTATCTAGAGAAAGAGGTAAATCCCTACATGGATTGAATTCATTGATATAGTTTCCATTTCTCCCACTAAGAACCATTTCTAAACAATGGCATTCACTATATTGGTTTATGAATCGCAGTACATAAATCCAAACTTGTAAAACACTTAACATGAATTGAACCGTTTAAGGATATAAACCATAATCATAAAAAATGTTTTCTTTGAGGAAGTATATACTCATAAATTCTTCATAATGGTTTGTAAAGAAAATGAGAATTATCCAAAGCATATCCCCCAGGGAGTGTCGTAACCAAGTCTGTAGCAAGGCATATTGTCATGAACCTCTTCCCGTTTGAGTCTAGCTCAAAGCGGTGTTTTCAGGTTTTACCCCTAAGTACATATGTTCCAGAGCCGCCTCTACTGCTCATATCCAGACATGGATGTATTTTTTGGAAACCTCACAAAATCTATATAATACCAAAATTCTATGAAGTTATACTATATTAAACCTCAAAATCCATCTTAGGTTTATTTTCTCTAATCAGAGTTTATCTAAATCTAGATCTCAAGGTTTTTACTCATCTTCCTCTGATACCAACTATAAAGCCTCGACCCCATCTACCCAGAGTCAGTGCATTATTACATAACATTGTCATTATCACAATAGATCATGTCTCGAAAGACAGATTAGTTTAGTATCCTTGGAAACAGTAGATACATTCATAAGTCATAAATTACATCATAAAGTGAAAAACTATAACATCATAGCCTCCATAATCAATACTCATAACTCCTCATACTATCCGTGTAGTTCAGTCATAAAATACTTCTTCACATACTGGGAAAATAAAACATAGAAAGGGGCTAGCTCAGATGCTCAGTAAGGATAACAATATAGTGGAAAATTTCATAAATAAGCATAAACAAATAAGGCAACGTATAAATAAAACAAAAGCCTATTAAACTTGAACTTCAACATAATATGGAGAGGATAAAATGAAATAATTCTATTTACTTATTCACATGGATATTCTAGTAGTTGAATAATCACATGCAATATCAATAACCACTTTCATAATGATGGAATGCATAATTCCATACAATCATAACCACATAGTCAAGGGCTTGTGCCAAGACTACAAAATAAGATTTTGTCAAGGACTTGTGCCAAGACACTAGTTTGTATCATGAATCCTACCGATTCATTGATGAGCTATAGTAGGCTCCAAATGTCACTTACTAAGTCCAATGCATTCCTCATAAGAACAGGTTTAAAACTAGTAAACGAAATGTCAATACGTTATCCATAATCCATAAATGGTATAAAAGTATCATATCCGCAGTAAAAAATATCACAAAACCATCAATACTATATAGAATTTTTGTATCATAATAAGTCAACTTCAAATAATCATAAAATCCATCAATGGATGTTGACATAGATGAAATCAAAACTATTTGAGAGAAATATCTATTTTTCTGAAATCATTTATATGTCACATAATTATAAAATAAAACAATTACAATGAAAATATCCTTATAAGCATGTATGGGATGCTTCGAATATTTTATAACGATGGAAAATAGCCACAGACGCCGTATAAGTTAAAAAAAGACATTCTTACCTTAATTCTGTCGAAAAGGATAAAAATGACCTTGTTTGGAAAATGATAGATAGATTCCATTATAAAATTCTTTCAAAAAGTCAAAAAAGGGTATAAATTGATTTATCCCATAGTATGTAAAATATTAATAATTATTTGAAATAAATTTTTAAGAAACATGGAAGTGGTTGATACAGAGGTCCAAGTAGATAATTACGTATAAAGAACCTCAGATAATGTAGAGATTATGAAATAGAACATTACCTTTTACTTTTCCTTGGTCAAGGGTAGGTTAACCTCCGGTATAATAGTTAATAAATTTTTATTATATTATACAAGAATAATATACATAAATATGATATCATATATAATGTTTTAATATTTCTTTGTTAAAAATATCTTAGTATTATCGTCGTTTCGTGTGTTCACTTACTCATTTTCTTATATATTTTTTGTTACATAAGCCATGTTTTTTATCCATAGGTTGTATCTTATTCAGATCCATAAATATCTCTAGTCCTTAAACATTATTTTTAATCATCAAATGAAAATTATTCTTGGATGGATATGATGGAGAATGAATCTTATTCTGTTCGTGGAGATGGTAGTCCGTACGTACGCACGAGTGACAATAGAATTATTTTGATATTAAAATAATATATAATTGGGTGGTGTATCATATATAAAGAATAATTATCATGTTATATTTATTATTTAAATGAATTAAATATCATTATTATACCCATCCAAATAATAATATATTGAATAACAATTACACCACGACGTGGAGACGGTAAGCCATACGTACGCACGTATGGTGACATGTCATCCATGGTATGGATAGAATACTGAATATGGTTGTACCATATTTATAATGACATAAAAGTATATAGAATATACTGGAGTTATTATTTTAGAATAGAAATAACAAAGAAAGGGAAAGTGGAAGAGGAAAGGAATTTGAATGAATATGGTGAAAAAATTACCCCTTCTTCAGGTTCTTTCTTTTGATTTGAGAAAAAGGGATCCTTAGGTTGGATTTATGATCAAAATAATACCTCTAGGTATAATTTTTTGATGTTTATAGGATATTTGGGTAGGGTTTGGCCGAGACAAAAGGCTTCTAAAGTGTGAAATTGAGATAAGGGGGAGTTCCATTTTATAAGAGGGGTGAGGGGCACCTTAAGAAAAGCAAGAAAAAATATTTTATAATAAATTTATATTCGGTTTATAATGGCTCCAAAGAGACTTATTTCTAGGATAAGGTGTTTATTGGTAAAAATACACTCAACCAATAGGTTTTTGACAGGTTTGGGTAACTATATTAAACATAACTTTTAGTTTTAACTCTTAGTTAATTTGTTTCACATTTACCATGTCTCTTTGTATTTATATATTATATGGTTAATAAACATACTATAAAATTTCAAGAGAACCCCAAGTGGTTAATTAATTATCCAAATATCATTATATAAGTCTCTTGGCAGAAACCTCATATTTTTAGTAATTGAATATCAATTAATAATATAAAATGTGTTTTAAAAACTATTTTATGTCAATTTTGTCACTATATGGTATTTTGTTTTTTCTAAATTCATAACAGCAATATTACATCGAAAATAATTCATTTAGGCTACCCTAAGATGTCATGTTGACCAATAAAATTCTTGTAATTCATTAAACGTCTCAAATTATATTTATTTCAGTATTTATGATATCAATTATTTTTATATTTCACTAATATGGTAATTACTGAATCATCATTGTGTCATAAATAAATTAAATTATTTAATTTATAAATATTATAAACAAATACTATTATGTTGGATATATTATTATCATTATTATGAACATTTATAACCAAATTATATTATGTATAACCCTATATTAAAAATTTTTAGTTATTAAACATTGATTTTAACACTTTTAACTCTTCATTGAATTAAATAATAATAAATGTACTAATCTAATCCAAGTGGGCCAAATTGGTTCATATTTTATTAATAAGGTTGTATTAGGTCGAATGATACTTATCCAATAGAATTATGACATGTGTTAAGGTAATAATAATATCATTTTTACCCTTAATTCCTCTATTTACATTTAACTATGGTAAATAAAAGTAAAAAACTACTATTCACAAAAAATTATTTTTATATTATTGATCCAAATTTTACTCCTCTATATTAACCATGCCTATTTTATTTTCAAAATTACACTCACAAAAGCAGTAAAATTACGTTTTATGTGAATTTTTAAATTATCCTAGTAGATGGGTCAAAGATGGTGAAAAGTTCAGTAAAATTTTTATATATCTAAAATTACTATAAAATAACTCCAATGAATTATGTTGAACATATTTGGGTATTATGTAAATATTTGGAACTATATAAATTTAAATAAAATAAATAATTATTTAAATAAAAATTCAGTTTTAAACTATAACTCATTGTTTTTCACTATTCATAAAAAATTTAATGTTTTTAGAAAAATACCAAGAATTAACCCTATGCTAATTTCGATATTCCAAATCCAAAAATGATGTCTATTTTGAAAGGTAATATTTATAAAATTTCAAAAAATGGGAATTACTATTCATAATGGCTAGTTTGATTGGTTGTGATGTGTGTTAGAACTCGAAGTTGGGTACACCACATGCTACTGTATTATTCAAAGAGAAGCGTACCATAGAAGCCTGAGGTGTTACAAAAATGTTCTATTTTAACAATGAGATTTACATACCTGAATCCATATTTCCTATTTCGTGGGTTTAATGTGATATAATGATCATGTCTTTAATGTCTTTTTTAAAAAGTTTTGATTATGAAATGAAACCCATTTCTTTTATGCTATATGGATTATTTATGAAATGTTTGATGATGATATATCTGGCTCAAATGAAAATAAACAAAAATTAATGTTGCACCCTGATAGTGCTCCAATGCATTGGGTAAAGACTTAATCTCTATAGATGTCCATTTTAACGAAACCTTGGTGAATAAACTTGGTAATTTTTTAATGACACCTGGGGGATGGACCTTGGTGATACGAAAATGAATGTCTATGTTAAATATTGTAGCCACATCATCAAGTTATGAAACACATTATTTTTATTATGATATGCCCTATGATCTATTTCTCATGCCGTAAAGTTATTTATCATGACTTTATTGATATATCTCAAATTCACATGTAAAATATTTCCCTTGTTTCCATTACTGGTCCCTCTGCTCACCCTTTCCATTGATGGATGTTACCAGGTTATGATATTCAATAATGAACATAGGATAAACAAATGGAGAAGCCTTTCAAGTGTTTATGAAATATTTTTTTTAATATTGTCATGTATTATGTTCCTGGTTTCCAAGACACTAACCCTTAAAGATCCTCGGTTTTGTATAATTTATTGAATGTTAATGTGATGAAATGGTGGGATTCTATAGTTGGTATCAAAGGATTGTTTAGTTATTTATGTAAATTAGGATATGAAAACATTAGTAAGAACCCTATAGAAAAGATTAAATATAGGAAATATTTCTGGTATTTTGGTTAGTATTGAGTAAGTGGTTTATCAAGAAAATACATCCCTATCTGGATATGAGCAAATAGAGGTGGCTCTGGCATAGATGTACATAGGGGTAAAACCCAAAAACACCACTTTGATCTAGACTCGAACGGGAACTGGTACACGACAACGTGCCTTGCTGCACTCTTGGTGACGAAACTCTCGGGGGATATGTTTGGTTAATCCAAATCGTTTTATGAATCATTATGAAGGAATTATAGAAAAATGTAATTGTCTAAGCATCATGTTTTAAGACATTAAATCATTTTTAGTTAAAAGATTCATAAATGAAATAAGTTTCTCATGAAGGATTTATTCTTTTAGAAACTGTCCCCATCATCTAGGAATACATTGCCGTATTTATTGAGGATTTACCCAAACCTCCACAAGAAATAGAGGTATATATCTCCATTGACCTCATACCTGGATCTCATCCAAGGTCAAAGACCACCTATATGATGAAAAATGTGGAGTTAGAGTAATTAAATAAACAAATCCGAGAACTTTCAGAGAATGGGTTTATCTGACCAAGTGTGTCACTTTGGGGATCACTAGTTCTATTTGTGAAGAAGAAGTATGGATCAATGCAGCTATGTATTGATTATAGAGAACTCAATAGGGTCACAGTGAAGAAAAAATACTATCTTCCATGAATTGATGACCTATTTGACAAACATCGTTGGGCTCAATTCTTCTCTATGATTGATCTTTATTCTGGTTATTATCAATTGGGGGTGAAGAATATTGATATTCCAAAAACCGCCTTCTAATCAATATATGGGAATTATGAGTTTGTTGTTATTCCCTTCAGACTAACTAATGCACATTCTATTTTTATGGATCAAGAATAAGTTTATTTTGGAAACTAATGTTTATCAAATGGATATCCTTTGTATAGGAAAATGGTTTGGTGATTAAATGATAATGGTTGTTTTGGATGATGTTTTCTTATTTGGAGTACTAAATTCCTAAGGGAAATAAAATACTATAAGATTTAAATTGCCGCGGAATGGTTTATTTTTTATGTATTTATTGTTGACATATGGTGATTTGGGTTATTTCTGGAAAATTATGAACCCAACATAGAGAATATGTGAATAGGTTAATTACACATTTGTATGAGACATTAATAGTAGTCGATGTTATTTGGAGAAAAATGATAAGATTTATTTTTGAAGACTATGTGATTAAATCATTTTGAGTTTTGTGTTCCAACCTTAGTAGGGTTTTTTCTGAAGAATTTTAACGATGATTTTGTATAGAATGGTCTTTCTGGAACATTGGGAACATTTTTTGAATATTGGAGATTAATAGTCTTTTTTTTCTTTTTATAAATAATTATCCTTTTGGGGGATTATATGATCTCGTATAAATCATTTTATATTTAGTTTATGACTAAAGAAAATGGGAAAATATTGGTCTTCTGTTCTGGATTACGTGATTCTCTAGAAGATGATTCATGTTCTTTTGACGAGACCAAGTGTTTTTGAATGCTCATTGTTTGGGGAAAAGATTATTATTGGTAAAAACTTATTAAAGTATGAAACTCTACTTTAAGTTAAGTATATTTACTTTTGTTTTTATTCTTTGTTGTAAATGAATTCCTCAAAATTATGAAAAGCATTGTAAAATAAAAATATTGTTGGTTTACATTTCCTATTGGGTAATCAATGACCTTTTAACAAATGTTATGTTTGTGATCTTCTTGTGGTTATTTTTATCTTAATAATTTTTTCTATCACTCTCCATCAGAACATGACCCTTTGTTTTCTCTTCCGTATCCTTGTTTTCATACATGGAATCCTAGTATGGGTTAACTCATGTGACCTTTGTACTTCCCCTTCTTTCTTTTAAAGTAATATTTTTACCGACTCTTTTTACGATGTGGGACTTTTAATGAAATTTACATGCCCAATTCAAAAAATTTGAGGACCAAATTTCTTAAGGGGGGAGATCGTAACGAACGCAATATTTTTAGTATATTTTGTTCTCTAATTTTTGGGATTTTTACGAAATAGTTGAATTATCAGTGATTAGTGTTTTTATTTAAAAATTTAATTAAAAATATTTATAAAATTATATTCATAAAATGGAGTTCATTTTTGAAAGCAGAGCATATATATTTGGATAAGATGAATTTTTTGGATTTTCCTAAAATAGTTGAATTTTCAGTGAATAGACTTTTTATTTAAAAATTAAATTAAAAATATTTAGAAAATTATTTTCATAAAATGGTGTTCATTTTTGAAATTAGATCTTCAATTTTTGGTTAAGGTGAATTTTTGATTTGTTTCTGAGAATGTTGAATTTTCGGTGAATAATGAAAATACAGTATTTGAGTTTTGGGTGTTTAATAACCTCATTAAGGATTTAATAATTATGAATTAATTCTGGTCGACCTATGAATAGTAATATAAGTTATGATGTGTTCCATGTGTACAAAACCATGGGCATATTCCCTGGGAAAGCACAAGGTTTTTCCCATACCACCGATGAGGTGTCCCTTGGAAATTAATGCTTTGTCCCCTCACTTCTCCTTTAAATATCAAGTCGTCCCCTCATCCTTTTCATTTCAAAATCCTCCATAATTATGTTCAGGTCTCATTATCTCCCAAAAAGACTTCCCATTTTACCCCATGCCCTCAAGGTCCCGACATTCAAGTTTTAATAGTTATCTTTTAAGGTAAGAGATCCAACCTCTCTCTTTATTTTCATGTATTCTCCATTATGTCATTTATTTTAAGCTCCATGTTCTTATGTTTGGGATGTTATTTTATATTAATCCTAATTTTATTTTCATGTTCATATAATGAGAGACCCCCTCTTTCTATCATAAATTCATTTTAAGAAATTTTATGTGGCGTCGTTAGGCTGCCGATTTTTTGTAAGGGATTCTTTCACCTTTCTCATTTTCAAGTTCTATTTTCATGTAAAGTCTTTCAAGTTCCTTTTTATTATTTTGGGGTATGAAATCTATATCCATTATACTTTAAATTTATTTTCATATGATGAGATACCCTATTTGATCTCATCGAATCATTTTTTTATGTTTTAAGTGATGCTATTTGGCTGCCAAATTTTCATAAGAGAAATCTTATTTTTTCCTTCCTTCTATGTTTTTAATTTTAAATGGGATGGACTTAAAATTTCATTACCATGTTCTTATATCATTTATATTACTTCCCTATACTGTTTATTATATCATTTATGAGTGGGTGACCCATGTACCCTCTATTTTCGAAATTTTTTAAAGCCCGGTAACATAGCTATAATGCTGCATTATTTTGGTCTCAAAATGTTTCTCTCTTTTTCTAAAATTCAATTATTTTATTAAGATAATACACAAATCTCATTATTCTACAGGGGTATTATCATATATATCAGAATTTTCTATTTTAATTCTGGGATTTACCTAAATGAAACCCTCTTTCCTTTTTCAGGGGTTTAAAATGACATAATGATCGTGTATTTAAAGCAGTTTTTATAACGTTAGGATTTGGAAATGAAACCCATTTAATTTATGCTATATGGGTTATTTATGAACTTCTTTATGATTATATATGTATCTCACATGATTATAATGAAAAATTAAGGTTGATCCCTAATAGTACTCCAACGCATTGGGTAAAGACTTTATCTCTATTGATGTCCATTTTAACGATACCTTGGTGAATAACCTTGGTAATTTTTTAAGGCCACCTTGGGGAAGGACCATGGTGATACAGAAATTACTGTCTTTGTTAAATGATGTAGCAACATCTTCAAGTTATGAAACAAATTATTTTTATTATGATATTCTTCATGATCTCTTTCCCATTCCTTAAAGTTATTTATCAGAACATTATTGATGTATCTCAAGTTCACATGTAAAATGTTTCCCATGTTTCCCTTAATGGGCCTTCTTCTCCCCCTTTCATTTGATATATGTTCCCAGGTTTTGAGATGCAGTAATAAACATAGGATGAAAAAATAAATAATCCTTTTAAGTTTTTAAGAATAAATTTTTCCTATGTTTTCATGTATTATGTTCTTGGTTTCCAAGACACTAAACCTTAATGATCCTCTGTTTGTATAATTTAATGAATGTTTCTTTGATGAAAAGGAGTGAAGTTATTGTAATCCTTATGTATATTGAAATATTTTCTTGAGGATACAATCTTCAGGCTCAGGTCAATGATTTTAATACATTCATTCTCCTATGAAAATTGGATAACATTAATATGGTGGAAATTGAAACAGATTCCCTATTTTTTTACAAATATATTCTTTGATCAGGTTATACCCCCAGGTTAATTTCTTACATTATTAGGTGGTGTAATGGATTAATATGTATTTTGTCCAGTATCCTTCACACATGTTGGGAGGCTAATAAATATCATATTTTATTACATTAATGGTGAATTAGAATACCTATATTGCCAAGATCTCCAACATGGTTGAATTTCCTCTATAGGGGATCAATATTGAGAGAGGGGAAGGACTTTATCATCATTATTTTAGGCCCCCTTAATCCATTTCTACTGTACATTGTTTTTTCATTATTTATGTTGTTCTATTTAATGTTGAAGATAATATAATTAAATAAATAAGATGATGATGATATTTATTCTATTTTATGAAAATAAATTTTAATCTTTGAGTGGAAATGTACGAAAATATAAAATAGTGGTTGGACATATGATCCAATATGAATATAGAAACCATTCCTTTCTAACCATAACTGGTTATCCCCATGTTCCTTGTGCATTATCCATTCAGTTAAGTGTTAATTAAACTCTAATTAATTAAAAATGTGATCATAAAATATTTATTTTATCATTCCACAAATGAAAATATACCCCTCTATGTTTACCATTTCATTATTGAAATCATGAATCAAAACAAACATTTAGTATCAATACCTTTTAACTCATCCTTATTACTGTCAAAATGAATTACTATATCAAATATATTTATTATTTTATCCCATTGAATCAGTAATAATTTGGAAGAAATTTTGAGAAATAAAATTTTGATCATTAAATATTTATCGAATTCATAGGATGATCATGTGATGGGTGGGTCCATGTTTTTGATATCCCCTTGTTACATCGACCGGTCTAATGAGAATAAGCATGAGAAAAAACTCTACGTATTCCATATTAGATGGTTATCTTATTTTAAAGTATCCATTTATAGAAAATGAGATATTAATCATTGGATGAAAGGTAAAATTATCGATTAATCGGTTGATTCCTTGAATGAATGATTATGAATTTAATGAAGTACAAATTTAATTTATTGATAATTCATTTTTCAATATTGATGTGATTTCTATATTGATACTATCAATTTTTTTAATTGAACATGCATTGTTGATTTAATTGGTGTTAATTTTATTATCGACTCTTCTATATTTGTCATGCATTATTTTATAATAATATATTCCTTTTTATGTAACACCTAATTAGAATATGATATCACCCTTTATTTTTTTCCATTTCCCATGACATGAATAACTATATTTCAATATGATTTCATTGATAGATTTTTTTCCTGTATTTGTTTCTCTAATGTAATATAGTAATCATTAATGGTTTTAGTTTCCTATTTCTAATAAGCTAGTAGATTTTTCATAGTGTGATCCACTATATCTTGTACGAATAGAATAATGTAGAGAACAAATCATTGATACCAGATTTATTGTAGTATAATTGGTTTCAGAGAATGTTTTATAGGATAAAAAAATAATATTTTAAAATAACATAACTAACATGAAAATTTTGTTAATCCCTTAATATATTTGAGAACATTTTCCACTAAAGGTATCATAATTTTAGGGATGAATATTCCGGATTATTATGAGAAAATTTATAATATTCAATTATTTAACATAATTACAAGTTTAAGGATGTGAATCAACACCCCTAGTCAATGTAGGGATTTCCCTACAATGTAAGATAATATATATGGGCCAATAATAATGATGATTATGTCCATATTAGGGAAGATGAATTAAGTTATGATGAAAAATATTTTGTATGGGAAAACTATAATTACATAACATGTCCCACCTATGATGGGTTCCTTAATGTGATAGATGACAAAATCATTTAAGAGAACTACTAATCCATTTGTAGCTAATAATTTGGTTTAAAAAAATATATTATATGAATTTGTAATTAATGAAATGTAAAATGTTTTTCTAAATGTATTATATGTAAATGGAAATAATAATCAATAGTTTTCAATGATATAGAACAACAATGTTGTTCATGAAGAAGTAATTATTGAATGGATAACTCTAAATGTGATGTTTTTCATAAAATACTTTCCTCAAGAGTTTTGAGATGAAATAGAGATGATGTATTTTGATTTAATTTAGATGGGATAATATTTTAATTTAATTTATGTGCATAAATTCACAATATAATCTTGGAATGATTCAAGATACATATGTAATATGAAAAGTAAGATTTAAATTTCATTGTAATTATTAATTTTGGTTACCAAGGTGAACTAGTTTCTTAAATGTTTTTAACATATGATGATATTGTATTAAGTTCCATAAAAATAGAGAAATAATTTTATAAACCATATATATTAAATGAATATAAATAAAATATTTTTTATTCAATGGACTAAGAAAAAGGAAATCTATCAATGATGAAGAATTGGGAGATGGAATTCCTTCCACAAGAATAATATGAAAAGAAAAACTCATGGACATTCATAATAGTAATATAATATTGGTTCATGTTTAGATAATGTAGTTAGAATAATAATAAATGAATGTCGAACAAATAATCCTCTTATATATAGTTCATTAGGTGTTTTGATATGTGTAATTACATAAAACCTTGTCCCATGTGTCAAGGGAATTTTCTAATGAAGAGACTGAGGGGAGATGTAAAAGATTAAGTGTTTTCTACAGATTCAGCTACTATTACACAATATATTGTCTAAGACACCTCCATAATAAAAAACATAGCTAATGGTTTACAAGATTATAGGAATTAAAACATGTTTATATATTAATAATGTTTAAAAAAAATTTCTATAACCTTATGAAGAGTGTTATCAATCAAGACATCTTGTGGAAATGTTATGGAAAATGGTATTTTTGAGTAACATCCAATTTTAAGTGATGAACCTACTTTATTTGAAAACATTATTATGAGAACTATTGTTGTATTTGATAGAATTATTTTTATGTATTTTCTTATAAATCTTATTGAAATTTTACTAATAGAAGTAGATTATGATTCATGATGAAGATATAGAATCACTTGTCTTCATAAAGGGGACAACATCAAATAAATCCCTTATTGACACAAATATTATGTATATCGTAAATGATATTATTATGGAAGAGGGGACTATTCAGCCAATGAATGCGAAATGAATCCATCGAATATAGTATGTACATATTGTGTAGGAATATATTGATTTATTTTCCTAAATAAAATCATAAAAAAACACATGAGAAAAAAGTTCATTTTTCCAATAATCATAATCATGGAAAAAAACCCATTATCTAAGAAACCATATAAAATCGCTAACGTGGAATTAGATGATATATAAAAAACTGCATGTGTTATATGATAAGGAATTTTTTCACACTACTGTTTCACTATGGGGTTCTTATATGTGTTTCATTAAGAATAAATTTAGGTTTCTGTGGGTTTTTATCGACTACATGGTATAGAATTCCATTAATATAAATAACAAGTATAACTAAACCCACATTGACAAATTATTTTATTAAATTAAGGTGGATCAATATTTTTCATAGATTAAGCTTTATTTTGGTTATCAATAAATATTGTAAAAATTCATGTTATTTCAGATACAATTTTTCACATGAGGTATAGAAACTAAGAATTTTTAGTAACTCCATTTTTATTTACTAATGAAACATGATGTATAGACGGCTATATTGACCATTTTGAATCATTAACTAGGAAATAGGTCAGTGAAAATATATTAACATTCCCTTTAGAAATGAATGGATTTGTGATATACATTGACGTATCAATGAGGAGACACCAATGTGTACTTTTACAAATGATAGAATTTTTTAATATACATTGTGGTAGTAAATGATTGATGAATGTAATTATAAAACTCAAGATCTCATGCTGGAAAATATAAAAATTATATTGAAGATAAGGAAGAATTACCATTATGGAGTAAATTTGAGTATATATAGATTAATACAGATCAAAAAATATCTTGTTAAATAAAGACCTTAACATTAGTTATTTCTTATGTATATACCTACTAAATGATTATTTTTCTCAACAAAATAACAGAATGAGATGTAAAATAAGGTGGTCTATGAAATTAGTTGGAATGATGATGGAGTTTTTACATAAATAATATATAACAATGATCTATATTAATGGATATATTATAGTTGGATATTGTAATAATTAAAAAGTGGAAACATCTTATCTATTTAAAATGTTCTCGAAACAATCCAAATTGGATAAACAATAAAAGTATATATCCTGATTGTATGAATATTGAATATAAAATAGATACAATAAATGATGTAATTTTTGATGAAATCATTTATGAATAAAATGTATTGAAATTTGGAATGATGTTTTGTGTTCCCTCCATACCTGAGGTAAAAATTGAATTTTTAGAATAATAAAAAATCTCCACAATTTTTATTCACCATCGAAGAACCAAAATGCATCATGATTTAAATGAAATTTTTAAATTGGATAATATAAAATGTGATATTGTAGACAATATTTTATGATGCTTAGTTTTTCAATAGCCATATTCTGGGAGACAACATCCTATTGGTGTCATGAAAACACTACCTATTCCTTTGTGGAAATTAGAGGATATTTCAATGGAATTTATCACTTTATATAAAATGACTCCTAGAAATAAGGATTCCAAGATGGTGATTATAGATCAGCATATTAGGAGTACACAGTTCCCCACTATAAGAGAATATATACTTCATGTGTTCCTAACATGTATCTACATTAACAACATTATGTGACATTATGGTTCACCTATTTAAATTATATTATATAATAAATGACTATTTCGTTAATGTTCTTTATATTTATTGAAAATTATCAAGATATAGAGCTCTATTTTATAACTACATATAATCTTATAATATGTGTATATTCAGAAAGGACTATTTAAATAAGATAAGACTTATTGAGTTCATTATCACTTGACTTTCATGGTATGTGGGATCATTATTTACCAAGTGTATTATTTTATTTCAACAATAGCATTCATTCTTTCATTAAAATGGAACTATATAATGCATTGTATGGGAAACTATTTCACACACCAACATTTTTCAATAGAGTTGGTAAAATGAATATTTGATTCCAAGAACATTATGGGGAGATAATGATGAATGCAATGACTACAAAATGACTTATCAAGGTATATAAAATGAATAAAAATAGCTAAAAAAATATAATGAATGATCTATTATTTAATTTTGGTCACCATGGATTCATAAACGTATAAAAGAACAAGGGAGTTACATTATTTTGGAATTAAATGTAATCTATTTCCTAGGTACATCACGCATTTTGAAATTATAAAAATATTTTTTTCCATATTTTATTGTTTAGAAATTCCTCATATCCTCTATATGGTTCATTATGTTTTATACATATCTTTATTGTGGAATTACATGTCAAAACCAAAATATTTTCTCACATTTGATGCTATTTTATTGGAACATGATTTATTTTATTATGATGAGATTATCCATTTTAATGATACTTGAGAATATTTTAGTATGAATTACATGAATTGATTGGTGAATATGTATTTTATAAATAATAAGATAGAATGGAAAAAAGTGGGAACCTAATGATTTATGATTAAGTAAAACTAAAATATTATCATTAGTGTAAAATAATAGTAATATCAAACTTGAAACTTTTTTTGGAGGGAATAATTTAACAGATGAACTTTAAATATAAATAGTAATTTTTTCATTCTAATGAATCTATAATATAATGCAAAAACATTAATTTAATAGTATGAAAAATACATAAATTCTAATATTTAATAAATTAAATTTTATGAAATGAATCAAAATTTTGAAATAATCAATTACAAATTACTTTAGGGAAAACTTGTCTGATTCTCCATAAATAGTAGAATTTTTGGTGAATAGTGAAAATAATGATTTTAAAATTAAGAAATATTTTAAAATATAATGAAATAATATTTAAATGTTTGTTTATAAATACATATTAGTATAAAAATACTAGTTTTATATATTTATATAATTCATAAAAATATAAAATGATGAAAATAGAAATACATGCTTTTAATTTTATAAATTGTTGTTATGTTTTTTATCAAATAAAAATAGTTTTTTGTTATTCTCTATTAATAATTTAGAAAAATATTTATTTCTGTATATGGTTTTCATTTTTAGAAAAATAACACTCAATTTATATAAATTTGCCTAATTAATTCCATTATATATCGTGTTATTAATTTATATTTTCTATAAAATATTATTTTTTCCTAAAAAACATTTCTGTATTGAAGGTTTTTGTTACATTTTGAAAAGATATATTAAAATACATTTATACAAATTATTGGTTTTTTCATTTAGAATTTTTCTATTTATTTGGAATCATCATTTTTAATATTATGGAATTACATCAGCATTATTTTTGTAAAAAATGGATAGTAAGAATGGTAAATAATTACCACTCATGTTGAGGGTAAAATATGTTAAAAGGGCTAAAAACAAAGGAATAAGGCTTCCAAATAACAAAAAAATACATTTCTAAACAACATAGGTTTGTTTAATTTCTAACATAACCTTATAATCATAAAATATATTACAATATAGTTCCACCTTCCCTATAAAATGGAATCATATTAATTTAATATTTTATAGATTTTCATGTGTGTCCTTTCCCTCACTTATTAAATGGTATATCTTTTTCTTTCTTAATAAAATTCATTCAAACTCTATATATTTTCTAATACCCAAAACAAAATCCATAGTATATTCTTTCAAAAAATTCTTGAACTCTTGTTCTTAACATAATACCATAATATGAAGGACTACGTGGTAATCCAATTTAAGAACCTCCATGAATATGTCATCCTATTAGAAAACTCTTTAAAAGTATATTTATTCATATATTTTCCCTAAATCTGTTGATTCTATCCAAAAAATGAATCTTGTTTCACCAATTTACTGATACATTATTATTATTATGGGGAAAATTTTTTTAACACATTTCGATCCTATAGAATATGAAACCATCAACCATGTATACGGGCGACTTACCATCTCCACGTAGCGGTGTAATTCGGTTTTCATTAACTCTATTCATGGATGTATATAAAGGGTTAATTAATGATAATATGTTATATTCATGACAAAATTATTAATTTTGAAATATATTATATTATCTTCTATATTACCCTTACTTTTGTTGAAAAATTATATATTCACTTATGAGTATATGTGGACTACCACCTCCATGAAGTGATGTGATACATTTTTTTATTACCACTATGTTTGAATGATTTTATAATAATATATAATTAATAAAAAAATTCATATCTTTTATTGAAATTATATATATGATGGAACTATGTCATAACATAAATATATATGAAAAAATACATATGTAGTTTTAGATAAATTAATCCAACAACCATAAATGAATGATGTATAAAAGAACTATTCAATGACTATTCTCAAATGATTTTAAATGGAACATCATAAATAAAATTTTGATGAAAATTTTTCATATTCATACATTATAAAAATAAAAATTATATATATATAATGGTAAAATATGTATGAAAATGTAGTGGCCCATGTTAAAGGATTTATATTAATATCTATTTTTAATTTGGGATTTTTATATTCATATTTCATCTAAGAAGAAAACCATCTATTGTTAATCATGTTGTTTAGATGTATTTATTCCATTTATTCCCTTTCTATATTAATGACCAATAACTAATTTAATTTTAATGGAGTTTATTTCAATAATTATTATTTTCAATATTTCCCTCTTTTATTTTACAATGATGACATGGTTCTTTTAAAAATTTTCATCAATATTCTTTTATTATCTACAATGATTTTTTGAATTAAGTTTCATCTATATTTTTGTATCATATAAAAATTGATTGGAATTATCTTTCTGAAAAATGAGGTAATTCTACATTTTCTACCAATAGTGTATAATGACTCATTTCTTTATCATTATCTAAAATAATAAAAATATCTCCCATAATTACAAATTTTCAATATGATAATAACATTACAATTTTTTGATGTTATTTTCAAAAAAATAAAAAAAAATCAATATTTTTTGTATTAAAATTTAAAATGTTATCAAATGAAATATTTATTATTATATTAATTAAATGAAAAGAATTTTTATATGTGATTAAAGACATCATCCTTACACTCTATTACAGAAATGTTATTTTTAATATTTTTCTTCTATATTAATTTCTAATGGATTTTTTTTATAAAAGAACAATTTTTTTCTGTTACTATTATTTTATCATCTTCTACTACATTGTGTCTATGTGGTCACTAAAATTATCATGATACCATTTTCTATCTCACTCTTTCATTTAATTGGAAATTAGTTTCTCCACCTTGACAATTTTTGATGTATCATGGATTTATTTAACATCATTTTAACCAATATGATATTATATTATTAATTTACTATTTCAATATATGGTATCATTTGAATAATTTATAGTAAGGTTATTATTTCACTAACTATAGTAATATTCTGTATTGATAATGGAATACGGATAATGTTGATTTATAATGAATTTTAAGAATTAATTTTATTGATAATAAAATATATGATGAATTCATATGATGTGCATGTTACTTCCAGATCCAAGTAAAAGATATCATCATGATGCAACGATGGGACCTATGATACAAAATAAAAAGAATTTTACATTAAATTCGAATGTATTTTAATCCTACCCACATAGTATTAATGATGTATTGGTTATGGCATTGATGGTATGATTCATGATAATTTTATCATGACCCTGATTGGAAGAACAAGATGTAATGATTTATAAATTTTCTTTGTTTTGAATTTTGTTTATGTTATCCACTTAATTTCTATATTGATATAATATATTGATTTAAATTAGTCTATTTCGTTTATTTAATAGATTTCTTTTTTATCATTCTCACATCAACATTGAATAGGCCTTATATAATCATGATAAATTCCATAATATGTAACCCTAATTGAGAATATGATATCACATTTTATGTATTGTTATTTTCCTATGGATATGGTGAAGGATATATTGGATTATTTCAATGATGAAAGAATGTTTATTCTGTGATGTATTAGATATTTTCAATGTAATTTAGGAATGTTGTATGTATTGATTTTTCAAGACTTCTAAATTGATCTATGATCTATGTTTGTATCATTTTTTATATTATATAAATGTAAAAAATTAAACATTTAATCAATGTTACTTGATTTCGGGTGTTCTAATGATGAACTTCAATTATTTTTTATGTGAGGGAAAATTTTATTTATATCATAATGATTCAGCTTATTATGTAAAGGTTTTTTAATAACATGTTTATAATATTTATATAGAAATGTGATTTTTATTATCACCATTTATCACATATCGTTTCTTTAGTGATAAACACCATCAATGTATTTTAGTTGATGTTTTTATTAGATAGTCACAAGGAGATGTAGTAAGAATACATGGAGATATAATTATATCAAGAAAACTATAATAATATAAAAAACAGAAGCCCTCTTCAGTAGTCTATCACATGATAAATGATTAGGAGAACCCTTATGAATTATTTTATTAGAAATTTAATAGATATTTAATATTATAAAATGTATCATGTAAAAAAGGAAATATTTATATTATCAACATTTATAAATGTCTATATATATTACATAAAGATAAATTATAATTTCCCTTTAATGTATGTCATTGATTTATCATTATTTTTTCAGGGATTATTATTATTATTATTTGAATTACATTTTTATAATGGGTATGATTCATAGAAAAATGTGGAATACCATCATGAGTCATTAAAAAAGTTTCGTATGCCATATAAACCACCAATAATACCATATAGAGTATTATACAAATTATCTTTGATATCCTTGTGAAACATGAATCATATAAAATAAATATATATTTGGTCATGTAGTTACATATAATGAGAAAATGTATTTCATCATACATTTATTATACCATCCTTACAGATGACCTAATCGATGTAGTTGGGTATATTATTGAACATTTTCTTAGTTGAGCCTTATTAATGATTATATTTTTCATATTTTATAATGTTCATGAAATATAAACCCTAAATAAATTCCCTAATTCTGTATAAGTCTATATCTAGATTAGGATTACATGATGTTCTTATCTATCTGTCTGATGTTCTTTTGATTTTCTCACCAATACATGTGAATGAGAAGATATGTGTTGGTACATATAGTCAGTATATTTTGGGAGAATGATTAATATTTGAATTGGGTATCTAGGATTAACATAATCATTTTCATTTGAAATCACTTTATATAATGAGTTTTATTGAACCTTTGAACAAAATTATAGTGCATATATGAGAATGTCTAGCTAGGAGGTATACAGTATGGATGCGAGTGATTTGATATAAAACTAATTCAATTGGTATGTAAATGTGACATATCTAAGATAAATCACTCCCCTCAACTAAGGAAAAATATTATGGTAATAAATCCATTTATAATTTACTCTATTTATATCTTGAGATAAGATATTAAATTTATAGGGAATATATGTGGAAAATAATACAAAATCATGGAAAAATGAGATATTTGATAGGGTTTTAAGTCCATACATGAGATTAATACATGAACTCATATGATAGTTCATCCATCATGAATCTCTCATTATCATCCAAATTATTATCACCCATGTTAAACATGCACCGTTTGGGTGACCAAGAATCAATAGCTCTCCTTTTCATATCTCTTTCAAATTATCATTTATTTTTATTTTAGGTGTTAGTCATCAAATTGATGACATTTTATTGATAGTTCAACATATAAATGCCATTCCATGTAATCACATTTCACCCTAAACCACTAAAAAATTCACACACATATATATATCAATATTATTACTAATATTCCTAAAATAAGACCCAAAAAATAGTTCCAACCATTGCACTTCCATTCCTAAAAATTTCATAGTGTATTTGTGTTAGTGAGAATCTATGAAAATCACTAATGCATTAGTGACTAAAACACCCATATTAAATCATGTACGGCACCATGTTGTAAAATTCAAATTTCAATGGCATAAATTGACCATGCAATACATTCAATAGAAGATCTATAATAAGAAAGGGTTCTTTCATGACACAAACAAATTGTAAATCCAATAATAAGTCAAAAATAATATCCCAAAACTGATATTAATTATATTTTCATACCAGTATATGAATAACACATCATCTATAAAAACATATTTTGGAGGTAAATCTAATTGATTTCTTATATCCTAGATATACTTAAGAATATAATATGTATTAATAAATCATAAAACCAATTTTCCCATTTTATAAAATATCCTTTTTCCTGATATTGGTGACTACATTATCCAACCACGCAAAACTAATTTAAACTTATCTATTATCATCCGAACTACACCCAAACCCTAAATTTTTTTCGAACATCAACATAAATTGTTACTGAATGATATGGAATCATTTAGAGTGTCTCAAAGGGATGAATTATAATTGTTTCAATAAAAACAATATGAAATATGAATAAAAGAATGTATATATCCAATAACTAATTAATACAAAAGACACATTCCCTAATAATATCTTTTACTATCTCTATAATATTTATATATTCCCCATCTATTTTGGGATTGAAATATGTAATAAATGAAATCTAAATTATTTCACTAAATAGGTGTTTCTAACATCATTGAATTGTTCTAGGAGTAATTTATACAAATAATAATTTAGACAGAATAATATTATAACATTTCTAAAAATTTTAACTTTTCTATATCATTAAAAAATAAAGATTTTCATTGGTATAAGACACGATTATTTCAGCAGGATTCCCAAAAAAGCATGAATAATATTTTTAATCATTATATTTTACTAAATTTATAAAATAATTTATATAAATCATATCCCCAAAAGGACAGATATTTTGAACTATTACCTTCTTATAATTGGCCATTTAGGATCAATTCATTTCTATTGATTATTAAGAATGTTTTTTAACATAAGAAACTTTTTTTTTCAAAAGGAACCCTCTAAAATTTCTAATTCGAACATGTGAAAATTTTACAAATATCGATATGAATTTTCTAGTAATTTCGCTAACCCATCCAACCAAATGAACCACTACAATGTTAATAATTTTTAGGCAATAGTAAGTCAATTAAATAGATAAATACTTAATAAAAATTCAAAAGGATCTAAATTCATGATGGTGACTCATTATGGTTTTTCATGTGAATATGTTTACAAATAAGGGATGTTCGTGAAGGATAGGAAAATTAATCGAATGCTTCAAGCATCATGAGGGTATTGAGCTTCAAAAAGGCTAATTGAACTTGAAAAAATGTAGGAACTTAATTAATGATATTTAATCATTTATAGTTTGAATTATATTTATGAAATTGGCTTGAATAATTATAGTTTATTTTCTAAAATGTTGTATATTATTCTAAATAATTGGAATGTTTCACAAACATTGTGTGATCTGTGGGAAAGTTGAGAGCATTATAAAAGTACTAATAATGGTATTTTTGTAAGTCTATGTTAACCATTATTTCATCATTTTTATGAAATTATAACATAATTATTCCCCAAATGTTGTGTAAAAAAATATTGATTCATGTGATCAGAAGAACAATCTTTTGAAGTAGTAGTGAAAATTCATTAGTTTACAGACGAGTGAGAATTAATATTTTGACTGGTTGTAAAAA
Source organism: Viscum album (assembly GCA_963277665.1). Taxonomy (NCBI): domain Eukaryota; kingdom Viridiplantae; phylum Streptophyta; class Magnoliopsida; order Santalales; family Viscaceae; genus Viscum; species Viscum album. Next base: position 1,767,359,685 of record OY728120.1, read on the forward strand.
ACGGGGAGAGTGATTCATCATTTAACCATTTTACTAGAATTGATCCTTAATGTATTTGGTACATAATAACATTTCCCTTTTATTCACCTTGGACATGTCATAGTGATGGTGAACCAAGCAAAATATTATTATACTTCGTATTTCTAAATTGTCATATTATTCTCTAAAATGGGAAAGAGTTAAATATTGTTTTGTTTAATGGTGAAACAATATCCATATAATATTTTTTTAATCTATAATATCTTCATCCATCCCCTATTTAATTGTATTTAAAATAGTTAGAATAACAATTGGTGTTATATGAAAAGGTAAATATCCTTCTTTCATTCTGAGGGTATTCAATGTAGGGTTTCAATAATTAAGGGATTCTATTTTTCTATTGAAATATATTAAATTGTGAAATAATGAGATGTCTAATCAATTCTGGGATTTAAGAATTATCCTCTTTATAGTAGATATGCATGGTATTTTTTTCCTGTTTTAACAGAGCTGCTTTATCAAAAGTATACCGAAGGGAATTGGATACTCACAAAAATAGAATAATTGCTTCAGGGGATCCCTATCCATTGAAATATATTTGATAGAGATTTCATGTATTTCATAACATTAAATACATGAAAATAATATAAAACATTATTTTAGAGACTCAAAATGTATAGAAGAAAACATCAAGTTCTATTAAATAATTATGAGTATATCTAAATGAAACCTACTATGCAGGTTGATGCATTCATTGATTAGGTGAAAGTTTTTGGGGATGAAACACATGGTCATAGAAAAATTATTTAATATTTTAATATTTTTGGTCAATTTCTATGAATAATTACACTTTATTTTAATCTTATTTATTATCTATTGGAATTTAAATATCCAAAAGAGTAGATGTTGGATTGTTTTCATAGTAATATATTTTCATATGTGAAGAGAATTGATGGTAATAAGTATCAGAAAAATGGGATTTCCAAAAATGTGGGCTTAATGTCCATGAAGAAGGTAAATATTGAATATGGGTAAGAAGAATAAGATAAGGATGAATTCATATCATTCTAATCCAAATATTTATAAACAGAAATAGGAATTGTGAAACGGAAACATCCAGTTGTATTTTTTTTTTCATTTGGAATGGTTGGAAATTTTATATTATGGTACCCCAAAATATCTAGATGATAAGGAGTATGAATTCTAAATTCCCATGAAAATTCATTATCCATATCTGAATGGAATAAAAAATATTAAGAAAATTTTATTCAAAAATAAAAATTTATATTCATCAGAAAATTGTAGTGTAGAAGAATACGTTGTTAAAGGGATAATGAAATTCAATGATCATGGAAACATTCCAAGCTAGAAATTGTAATTATCCCCCAAAAAGTGAATAATGGGTCAATGATGAAGAAAAATATGAAGGAAGAGTTCATATCTAGGATGAATTAGATGATACTCTAAATGATTTTTATTATTGGAGATCCTAAAAGAAGAATGAAAATAAAGGGTTTCAGGATGCCCAAATTTATATGAAGTTGAAAGAAGAAGAGAATTACGAGAAAAATTATGAAATTTAAAAAATAAGGTATCCAATTCCATAGAACTCAGACTAGGATATTGAGTGAAATCTCAAAATTTATAAACACAAAAAAGACATTGATGCTTTGACTAACACTAGAAATGATCAAATAAAACATATCGACGAGCTTGAGGTGGTGGGTTTTAATATAAAATTAAAGGATAATTCATAGAATAAACTCCTCACAATCTAAAATAAGGACAAAAAGTTAATAGAAATAGGAAAACATGAACATAGAGTTTCAGGAAAACATACGAAGATTTTTATGAGAAGAAAATGGTAGATCATGATGATAAAACTTGTATGGGTCTAGATTAAAAATAAGAAATAAGTAATGTGTGATGTAAGAACATAATCACCCACTTGGAGGATGAAATTTTTTGGGGCATGAATAATAAATGGTTTATCTGGAGAACCGTGGAATGAATTGATGGTGTTCTAGTGACACATAACGATTAACCCTCTATTAGATATTACAGTTTTGAATAAATGGGACACTCACAAATTTTATGTTCCATAAATAATAGGAACCCTAGAGAACAAGATAAATTGAAGCATCCAAATAAATATCAATATTCATGGAATGATTTTCATTGTCATTTTAATTTTTGTGGAGTATTTGTGAACATGGATATATATTATTCATCAAAAATGGAGATACATGTTCCAAATAAGATTGAATGTTTTCATAAGAAGAAAATAAATATATAATAAAATGAGTTGACTGAAAAATAACAATTTTAATCTCTGCAATATGAATTTTATTCATCATACTATGAGGAAGATTGGGATTTTAAATCCATAATGGGAATCCAATCAATGAAATGGATCGAAAAGAGGATATCCATGAAGGATACAGTTGTGGTGATTTACCTTAATGAATTAGACAATTCTATTGTTAGAATCATCGATCAAGGATAAACATCACATATGATGGGAAATAATGATATGTTTATTGACATAAAATATGATCTGGAAGTTTGGTAAAAAAAATTAATGTTGAAGTCTTGGTGATTATTGGCCAATGAAATCCAAAATTTGGTGAAGAGAAATGAGATAAGGTAGTGTCTTGGTTGTCAAAGATCCTATTCACAATGTACATAGTTTTAAACTACTATGTGTCTCAAGGAATCCTATAATAATTAAAAAGATGATGTGTATTTTCAAGGGATTTTATGGTGAATTTATTTAGAAGATGAAAATAATGATGGATATTATATAACTTTTTGAGAGGAGAAGCTGAAATGTGCATTCTATCAAGATATAATATATACAGGTTGTGGAATAACTGGATTGACCATATTTTTCAACCGTCCAAAGAATATCTGGTCAAATGTGATTTAGTTTGCGATATCCCTAAGATATCATTTGATAGTATAGACACTTGTGATGGTTCTCAACATGGGATGATTTCTAGATAGGCATATTAGGAGAACAAACAACTTTCAAAAGGAGTGATTGAATTGGTTCATGGGAATTTTTATGGACCAATCACACCATAATATATTGATGAAATGAGGCATTGTGGTATTTTCATTGACGATTTCAACATAATGGAAAGGGTATTTTTCAATTCACCAAGGTTTGACAACTTTAGTTTCCTAAAAAAAACATCATAGGGAATATTGAAGGATTATTGGACAGAAAATTCCAATGTTTCATAATGAAAATGGTAATGGATTTAAAAATAGCCTAGTAGATGATTTTCAAGAGATGAAAAGGATATGTAATAATGTTTATATGTGAGAAATCCAAAAATGTAGTTTTTAGAGGAAAATTGGATAATAAACCCAAAATTCATAATAATTCTTATTGAAAAGGGCCTAACAATGAAATTATGGAATGAATAAGTTTTGAAATTAATATTCATTTCAAATATGTATATTTTTTGATTGATGGATGAAATTACTCCATATGAGTTTTTTTATGAATATAAACCGACATTGAAATAAATTTAATTCATTTGAAGCTTGTGATTTTTTCTATATAAGGATTAAAATAAGAAATTTTAATATCATGGAGGTTCGGGGACATTCATTAGATATTTAGTAAAAATAAAATCATACATTTTTTGAAAAGAGTATGAAAAAATTAGATGAATTAAATGGTGTAACTATGGTATAATATAAATATAATCTTCAACAACAATGTAAGTAGTTTTCAGATGTCAATGATTAGGAGGTCAAAAAATTAGGTTTATTAGAATATGAAAATTATTATTCAATGGAAATACTGATTATGTGTAGGTGGAAATCTAATCTTTATCTCCATGGATGCCAAAAAGTTGAGATGAAATTGACTTGAAAAATATATTTGTTGATCATGTAGATCTAGTTTAATTATAGGGAATGGCGGATTTAATGAAAATATCATCTCTATCTCTGGTAAAGCCTACCTATTTTGAGTAAAAAGAAAGATATTATAACCATGTTTACAGTATTAATAAATATATTGATCAAATTTAGTATAAAATATCACAAGATATTTTTTGAATACCAAAAGAAAATATTGTCATCAGAACTAAATGGGTATTACAAAACAATCTAAATATTGAAGATAAAGTGATTTGAAAACAAATAATGACAAATTTTCAAGGGTTACTCCAATATTGAGGGTATCAATGTTGATAAATAATTTTCACCTACTGTGGGGATTGAGAAAACCTTTCAATTTTTTACCATACTAGTGTAATGAGAGTTGAATGTTATCAAAATGTATATAAATACAATGTTTCTAAATTTTGTTCTAGAAGAAGAAGTGTATATCTAGAGTTTAGTTTTAATCTTCATCCATGAACATGGAAAAAATGTTTTTTGGGTAGGAAAGGTGATATATAGATTAAACCGGGCATTGAGATCAGGGTAATCAAGACTAGATCAGTTTCGGAAAAAGCATAGTTTTCAGTGTGGTGGAGTTAAATACACTGGCTATGTCAATAATGATAGTAATCAAAGGATGATGGTAATATGTTCTGTTAAAAACATAATATTCTATGGATTATATGAAGAATGGTTCATACATTTCACAAAATTCATGAAAAGTGTGTTTTAAATGTTAATGATTGGTGAACAGACCTTTTCCTATTGTTATAGTTGAGACAAGGAAGGAATTGAACAATTATTTCATAGTCTAAATATATGAAAGGATGTTTTTGAGAAAATACTGAATGAATAAATCTAAGTAGATGATGGCATAAGTGGATTCTTGGATAAAATTATCCCGAGATGATGATGGTTAGGTTGTTAATATAATTCAATATAGAAAGATCATTGAATGTGTATTGTAGTTGACCTTAAAAAGACATGATATTTATCTTATTCCACATGCCAACAAGAAAAATATCAATGAAATCAAAATTAATTCCACTTAATTGATGTAAAAATCAATACATTGATTTATAAAGGGTATTGTGTATTTTATCATTCTATAAAATTTCAAATCTCAACATGAGTTATTTGGATCTATAGATGTAGATTGTGATCTTTAGTACATGATAAAAAATCAATGTCAGTTGGAAAATTCTATATTAGATGATTATGTATTTATTGGATAAGATAGGAACAATATTTCAATTCATTTATCCCCCTGATTCTGATTATATTTTATCAACTAAATCATTCTTGTGGCTATTATTGATGAAGAATTAGCTTTATGATTAGGGATTTCATGTAATGATTCCGATCAAAATCAACTATAGCAATTCATGTTCAATAAATCATTGAAAAAATCTAGTACATAACTCAAGGAGAGAGAAAATTGAAATCCAACATCATTTTATCCTGGAGAAGGTGGGCCATGGGTTTTTTCTGTTAGATAATGTTCTTAAAAAACTAAAAGTTATAGACATTGTTTTGACGAACATACCCCAAGAGGTGTTTGAGAGGAATCTAATGGATCTAGGAGTATAATCAACTCCACACACATGACATTGTGTGTTTGTCGGTCCACCTCTCCCTCGAGTTTTGGTTTGTTTCCCTATGATGGGGATATGTATTCATTACCACATTTCCTCCCCAAAGGAGTTCCCTTTGGGTTAGCTAATAGTGGGGGGAATTTCTTAATCATGATAGGGGTGTATATCAAAGGGGGATTAATTATGTAGGGGGAGTTTTAAATATGAAAATGATAAATATGATCGGTCCAAGTTTATATATCATAGTTGATAATGATCAAGAATAATGTAGATGAAGGGGTTTGAAATGAAGTTACTTATTGATAAAATTTGCATGATACTATTGATTCTCACACTGATTATTCTTCATGTGAGATTAAGGTGTGTGTTGAGTAATTTTTTTATTTATATTTGAATCACAAGAAGATAATTTTGGTTTCATATGGATGGAACATTAAGGAGGTATAAAAATTTGAAGAGTTGTCACCAAACCCAATGGGGGATAATATTGGTAAAAATAACTCGAGGTAAAATTTCAGTAATTTTTGATGGATTGTGTTTACCGATAATGTAGGATTTCAATCAAATATGTGGATCTATAGATATATTTTTTACATGTTATTTTTGAAAATGCTTTTGTTTTGGGAGGATTGATGTTTTTGAATTATGTGGATCTATGAAAAGGAATGCAATATTGATAATGATAGGTCTCTTAATGTTGTGGAGAATCATGAACAAGTGATGGAATGATGGTAAATCTCAACGACTATGATATTCTTTGTCAGTGGGAAATGTTACATGGTAATTTTAGAAGGCAAGGAGGTTCTAATACAATATTCATAAGCATCATTAATTAATGTGGGCGAGAATATAAGATTATTGAAAGGGAGATAATGACTATAAATTAGCCTATACCGCCATAATTTCATGAGTGAATGACAAAATGAACATACAGTGGCCATGAATTTTTGAAGGAGAATCACGAAGGTTGTTCTTGAAAAAAATTTCTTGACGGGTGGATGTCCTTGAATGTATGGAATTGTAACAAAATTTAGTAGGTGTTACAAATATATTATGCATCACAAAGGCTACATGAGACTCATGAAAGGGTTGAGCTTCAAAAATTCCAAGTGAGGTCTACGAAATGATGCATATTCACAAAAGTGGAGTGATTAATGAAAAAAAATGGTTCCTAAATGAAGTATATTCTTGTGAATAATTGGAGAGTTTCTCAATGGCCTTGTGAAATTCATGAAGACTCCGAGCATCAAAATATTTTTGAAAATCATATTTCCCATTAAAATTTTGTTAACATGTTATTCATCTTGTTTTTTAATATGTAAATTAATTATATTATAAATGGGGTGCAAAAAAATAGAATCAAGTGTTAAATACAAGTATCAATGGAATGAACAAAGATAGCAATTTAGTTGAGAAAATAATGACATATTAACATGATATTGGTTGTATAAAAGGATATAATGAGAGTCTCCTTCGATCCTCATATTGTTAGTGAGCTTTAAATGATTTGTCACATAGGAATATTTTCTTTCTATTAAACTTGGATATAGACTAGTAAGGGTGAACCATGTATGATTGTTACGTAATGTGAATATTTTAGTTCATATATTATTACATAATATATGAAGGAGAGAGAGAAGTGATTTTCATAAATAGGAAATAAGAGCTAAAGAGAAATGTTTTTTATTGGAAATATCCTGATTCACCTCCTATTATGTTATATAACCATTTGGGATATCCGTAACAAGGTATGTGAGATAATGACTATTGAGACCCACCTATACCAAGACTCTATTTAGTGAAAACAAACATGAGAAAAAAAAACATCACATATAGAAGGCACCAACCACTATAATAATATATTATTGAGGGATAAATGAAGAAACCACCAATAAATTATTTAAAAAATATAAATTTAAACACCATTTCATCCCACAATGCATGACCAATGTCAACATGTACAGTAAAATTCCACAATTTAATGACAAAAGACATGAAATAAGATTGTGAATCAACAGAATCTCCGAAAATATGCTATTAATGTTTATCTTGGTCCAAAAATTCCCATGGGAATCAGGAAAAAACGTATTTATATGTAGGGTCAGCAGAAAAAGATTACTCAATATGATCTTAACCAAGGTATCTAGTTTATAATTTAAAAGAGAATATTAATACCCCCATTAAATAAATAGTAGAACTAAAATATATCCTAAATATCTCAACTAATACGTCTATACTCATCATGGCTCGCTCACTAAATCAAACATCCAATATAGTGACATAGTATTAGGAATATAATAATTGTTTCTAGATGATGTTTCACCACTGGTCTTCCACTCTCACATGCCAATGATAAATGTCTTATATTACCATACCGTCTATATATATCACACCACACATCAATAACTCTGTACTTTGGATCTGGATACATAGCTACATACCCCACCATCATAAGGTCTAGCTTCCAGTGGAAGGAACCCAAACATCTGATATATATAAATTAAATCTTAGTATATGAATTTTCATTACATGGTATAATGATCAAGGATAAAATATTTTAGGTTTAGTTTATTTGGAATAATGAACATATAAACAACTAGACAATAATTTATCTAGGTCACACCCCTCTATGTAACTCATAACTATAACCCTTATTAGACATATTATACATACTATCATCCATTATAACATATGGAATGAAAAAATAATAAAGGGTGATCTCAAATACATAGTATAGGAAAACAAGGGAGATATCAATATAAAATGAGAATATGGGTATGATGATAAGAGAAAAACATAAAAATCCCATGTGCATAAAATCTTTGATCATAGACATTAGTCATGGAACAAATCATATCAATTCATAGGACGTGATTCATAATGGAAAAAAAAAACATAATCCATGATGATCTAAATATGGAATAAGTTTTTGATGTGTGGTATACAAAAAATCATAGAAATTTATATTTCAATGCTACCCACGAAAACATTCATTACATGTTATTCTTAGGTTAACCACCCATGTAACTACATCGAGCATGGGAAAACCTCTCATGTACCCTCTATTGGGATTGGTTTAACCTCCCATGTAATCTATTTTAGGATTGGTATATCTACACATACACCCTTTCTTAATGTATAACAATAATCATTACCAAATGAATATGAGGGAGATATAGGTGTCCCCAATCACATAATTAAAATAAAACAAACATGCTCCATATGTTCATAAAAGAATTATCATATCAAAACCCATAAAAAGAAATGGGTTTCGTAACTGTCTAATCATAGCATTGGCGTTAGAGACGAAACAAGTTTCATAATCAATTAATCATTATATCATAGCATAAACAATGGAAATAGAAGAAGGTTTCACAAAAATATAGTCATGGTATAACCCATGGAAGAGAAATTTTTTTCATAAAAAATTTACATCAAAATCACAGACCATCCAGATAATCAATAAATATGGAATCACTGGATCATATCCATAGTAAAACATAAGTAACATAAAATAATTTCTTATTAGATGGAAAATGATATTGAAAAATCACATGGAACATTTAAAGGGGATAATATAATTTCAATGTTAAGAAACATATTTCAATACCAAAACAATTTTATAATCTTTTTCATAACCTAGGGAACATATATCAAAAACTATATAAATCATTTAAAACTTTCTAGGTGGAAAATATCCTTTCCACATTGAATTTTTTATAAATCTATTTGGAAAATAATTTTCCATGAATATATTAATTTAAGTGTAGTAATTATTATTTAAATCATTTAGTGGCCATCATAATGTAAAATTCTATCCTTTTCGTACATGTAAAAATTGATTCCATTAAACATTGTGAGTAAAATCCAAATGGAATTTTTCTGAAAATGATATAAAGTTTCATTTATATTTATTATTAGATTAATATGGGAGAGAATTTATTTAATAATTATTTTATATATTTTAATGATTATTTTTAATAACAATTTTATAAAACATTATTTTGGTGGAAAACTAGTTTTGACAAAAGCGAGAAATAAAGTCGATTTTTCATAAAAAAAATGACATTGAACTCATAAGTAAATATGAAGTTAAAAATTATGAGAAAAAAATTATTACCAGGACCTAAACATAGTATATTGAAATAAATGGGTTAATTTAGAGGTTTATTATAATATTTTATCATCAAAATCATAAACATAAACAATCCTGATAAATAATGAGATTATGTCATAAAAATATTTAAACATTGGTAACATAGAATTAGTAATCCCAATGAATGTATAACCTTTAATAAACATAAAATATAATGATAGGAAATAATTAAAAGATATTACATGATATATGGGATTTATATACACCTCAAATAAGAATATACGTTCCTATCATAACGTATGTCCCCATGAAGGAAACTTGAGACAAAAAACACTCACCACATTGGGAACATTGAAATTCTAAACCCCATGAAAGAGAGATAAAAAATTGACATTTAAATACAAATAATATTCATTAAATATAAATAAAGGATACATTAATTGGTATTATATATGCTATATTAATGAAACATGTGTTTAATATGTCATGTGTCTCATAGAATATAAAAGTGAGACATAAATCCCTTACCAAAAGTCCCAATATCCTTTGTACACATTTGAATATCTTATAAAATAAATATATAATTATTATAAATATATTATTGAACCAAATATATATAAATAATACCATATAATATTTATATTTTACAGTTTAATACCTATTTATCAATGATTCTCTATTAAAATAACATTTTGGGTAATAACAGATTTATTTTTAATGCTCGTTTGAATATGTTATTTTTGATCATCATAATTTTATCATCGTTCTATAGTATCAAGAATTTTATAAGTTATATAAATTTTAAATATATTCAATATATGTTCATCTATAATAATCCATCAATTTTATAGAATAAAATGAGATACATTAATCATGGAGACGTTAATCCAAACGTTTTCCAGAACACCGTTTCCATTTTCACGGTATAATGAAAGATTGAATGAAAAATAATATTATAAAATTATTTCATATTTAATATTTTATATATATCAAATATATTTATTTAAAACTATATATTTAAAATTAAATCTAACAAATATGTGAAAAATCAAATCATATCTCTCCACGAGGCTGCAGTCCGCCGTACACACGATTGATGTCTTCTTATCTCCCACAAAATGAAATGTAAGAAGGCATATGGGATATAATTATTAGATAAGTTAAAATATAATAGAAATATCATAAAAATTATTTAATTTATCCCTATTACCATCCAGGTAAATCATAAATAAAAAACACATCACATTGGTTCTTACAGTGATAGTCTATAGTAGACCCATGAGGCACGATTGTTTTCTTAGTTGCATGGATGTAAGAAGTTAAATGTGGTATTAATTTTATATAGGTATAATAATATTTGAAATATAATATTTACAAAAACAAAATACATCATTAAATCTATGCATGATATATAGTGATGGGAAATGAATAAGTCTAATCCGCGTGGCTATAGTCTGTCGTACAAAAAAATAATAATTACATAGCCCATTTTATGAAAAAGGTGAAGGGTTTAGGTTATTACATTGTCATAATAAAATATTACTATATGTGATATACTGAGGTTTTATATCATAATTTTTTAACATTAATTCAATTAGGTTTTGAGAGATGTAAAATAAATCTCTCTATTAGGGTCATTACATTTTCTTCATGAATCTTTTTTTTGTTTTCAACCAAATGAATATTAGGTTTTATTTATGAGAAACCTATATATTATAAGATGAGAATAGGGATCTATAAAAATTATATAAGAATTATTTTTTTGAACCAATGGTTTATCTATAGGATGAGAGGATAAGAGAGGGTGTGGACATTCTCAAATGATGTGAGTAGAAGTGTTTTAATTTTTAAAAAGAAAATGTTTTACTATTACTTCTCACAATACAAAATGGTAATAGGGTACATAATTAATCCAACATGTGATATTGTCAAAATATTTCAAAACAATCATTTTTGTATATTTTTTGGTTCATTTTAACCCTTAACTATTACGTTTAACCACCCATTAAACCCATTTGGATCAAAACCACTATAATTAATTTTTAATGATTTTAAAATTCATAATTATACAAATTCTTGATGAAAATATTTGAAAATATAAATAATTATTATTAAATAAAAATTTTCAATATTTCTTTATTCCCTATATATAAATAGGAAATTTTATTTTTAAATTAAACTAGTAGATGCAATGAGTGAGACCTTTTTCAAACAGAAAATTTTCGAAAATTTAAAATGTGTTTATGTAAACAAAAATTTAATTTAAATTAACTAAATCAGATTAATAGATATATAATTGAACTATTTTACTATTAAGAACATATTATTTTTTATGTTTTTAAATGATTCAATAAAATGAAATTTTAAAAAACACATTTACCTGTTAGTAATTATCCAAAAATTTATCTTCTCAAAAAATTAACGAAACATTAACCTAATATATTTCAAACATGATTATTCATAAAATAAATTTAATGTTTTAAAAACTTTTGAATATTTTAAAATTTTAATTTCACAATAAGTATTAAAAATGTGACAAATAATTGTTTTAGTAAAAATGAATATTTTATGAATAAAATTGGATTCAGTTTTATATCATATCTTGAAAATACATAAGTTTAAAAATAGAAATTTTGTTTAGTAAATAATATTTAATATATATTAAAATATTTAATTGAACATCATTCAATCAATTTAATTGGGGAAAATATTTTTTGACCATAAAAATAGTTTTTTAGAAAAAAATTACTTTCATTCCAGAAGATTCTATTTTCATTTATAATTAAAATGTAAAAAAAGAATTAATTTTATATAAATGAGTAATTCATATATATAAATAAAATTATTTATACTAACATTTCCAATAACTATATGATAAATAAAATATTAAATAAAATTATTTTTTTAGTATGTATAATTTCATTTAAACATGGTGTTGTGTGTAACACAAGATAAAATCTATGTTACATGTAATCAAGATAAAATCAAAACTGTTTGTAATGAAAAATATCAAAAGGGTTAATGTAATTTTTAAAAAACATCAATTTTTTTTAATTTGTTAAATTTTAACCCCATTGAAATGTATTTGACCCATGAAATTCATCACATGTGTACGAATAATTGTGGAAACATATAATTCATTAAATATTTAGGTTCCCATGTAGCTTCATCAAAATACTTTGTTCACCAAAAAACATTGACCAGCTGAATTATCATCTTTGCTAGAACATAATATATTTGATTCAGAATCCGCACATGTCATTCCTCATAATAATGATCCTACTCCAATGGTACGAACTCTGAGTTTAATACAAGTGATGGAACATGCTTGTACATTCTAATGAGAGATACATAAAACACATCATCGAATTATTATTGGTTTGCTGTTAGTGACTATTTATATGATATTATTGTAATACGATTAAAAATTTAAAAGGTAATAATATAAAATGTGATTATATTTCCTCTCTATTATATGGACAATTTCATTATTTGGTTGTGCTTATTTTAATTTCTAGTTCATTTCTTACTCAATGAAATTAAGTGAAATTGTTTATATCTAAAGCACTGGTGGATCATATAATATATAATATAATGGTATATCATTCGTTATATCGAATATAATTATCAAAAAATGTTATATTATGTAAAACATTATATAAAAATCTAAAAATGATATATTTAAAGAATAGTTTACCGTAATGAACATCCATGCCTAGCAAAAATTGAAATCTAATAATTTTGAAAATATAATATAAAATTCACAGAATCAAATTATCTTTAATCCCCCAAACAATATGAATTACATCTACTTTTCACATACTATATAATTTTATAGGTTAATATTTTATTCTATTGAAACATTGTGATATACTAAAATACCATAAACCATATAGAAAACATTCCTACTATTGAAAATAAACTCATTATACATTCCTAATATACAATGGTATATTATTGAATATATTACAAACATCAAATAATTATTAAATCAATAAAGAATCACATGAAACCCTTTCCTTGAACAATTAATAAATTCCATGGTCAGTAATAAATTCAATTTAATATGTTAATATTTATTTTCTCTTTATCTAGAAAAAAATATTTTTCAACATAAGGATCATATTAATTTTAATTTTCCCTTAATAAAAATATCATCATTCCATCAAATAACTTTTATAGTAAATCAATAGAATTTAACATATAATTCCAACTCCACAATGTGAATATATTATGAATAAATACCCTTAGGTTTTATGATTATAATAAATAACACATAATAGTTAAAAATATAATTATTTTAGTGAAAATACAAAAAACATTCTTTCGACTTTTTTCACACACCATTAACTATGCTTTATCATATTATTATTTAACACTTCTTTCCATTAATTTTATATACATCATCAGAAATAAAACCATTACTTTTACAACATTTATTATTCCATTCATTAGACATACCCATAGGACATAAATTATCATAATGTCCATACTCTCCAAATTTATAAAATGCATCCATTAATGATGGCTTATAAAATAATTATTCAAATAAAATGCAATAATTAAACTTTAGTTTTTCCACATAAATGACATAATATATACACTTCTTATCCACACATAAATCATATTATCATTCCATTTATACATTATATTCGGTTCATCTTACCATGTTCTCAAACGATTTGAAATTAAATACTCTTCCCTATATGATATCCAACACCTAAACACTAAAAAACTCCATCCTTTTCTTTTTATAGTGGGTTAGAGACTCAGTTAAGGTGAAAGTAGTTAATCATATATCACGATAACAGATTATGAATAAAAGAAATACTTCAATATAGTCACAAATACATTTATTCAAATAATCCAAATATTTATCACATCAACATTTATCTTTTTCTTTATGGTTTCCATTATTGACTAAAACCAAAAGGAAGAATGTTTTTGTAACACCCCCAGATATTATAATATGACATTTTTTAAACTTATCTTTGAAAATATTAGAGTAGAAAAATGATTAAAATTGATTATTTAAATAATTATTTTATCTCCTACCTGTTGGGAATGTTGGGAATGATTTAGATTAAGTAAATAATGAAAATATATATTTCACAGGATTATAAAATTAATTTATTATATAATAATTAATTAAAATGAAAATGAATTGATAATAAAGGATATATTTTTATAAAATCTATTTTCATGGCCAAAATGATATTTTATTTAACACAATTAGGAAAATATATTAATGATGTTTATATATTATATATTCAATCAAATATTTTTACATTCATCCGTCATATTTTTAGAGTCTTAAGATTAGAATACATCCACTTTTACACATAAAAGTCTCTATTTTTCAAAACATAGTTTTACATCCTATTATTGGAGAAAATTTTTAAGTATAAATTTTAACACATTTATAAATTATATTTTATTAAATAAACATTATTTTTAAGGAGTAATATCTAATTTTACTTTTGTTAATCTTCTGATATTTTTCAGATATGTTTCACTTAAGATGATTAGTAATGTGACTCTTGGAATAATAATTTTACAGTTATCAATAATAATGTGTCCATTATAAAAATAACCACACCAATTAATGTATAAAAATATTAGGAATCATATAAATGATAATATGGTATAATTATATCATTGAATATGTAAATAAATTCTTTAAAAACAATAAATTAATTCGTGTTAATTTTGTGAAACATAAATGTGATTTAAAATTTTTAATTAATATATGGAATTAAAAGAAAAATTATTTTCATAATTTAAATATAAATTATAATATATTGATTTCTGATTATTCTATGATTATTTTAGGAGTCATTAAATAATTCTTTCAATGTGTGATAAAATAAGTTATAAATTTTGAATTGGTATTTTTCAAATCAAAATGATTTTAATTAAAAAATAATAATCACATATAAAAAATATTATTTTATAAAATAATGATGATTAATGAATTAAACACATTGAAAAATCGTTTGGGTATATTTTTTGGATTTATTGTAGAATATTTTAATTTTGTGAATAGTGAAATATTACAATTTATTTTATTTAAAAAATATATGGTTTTTTAAGTCATATATGATGTTTGGATGATGTAAGTCCATAATCCAGAACAAAAATTAATTATATTTATATATAATTCAATATAATTACCAAACTATTCATACTGTATATCCATAATATCTAACTAATGAATATAATACTGATAAAACACACATTCCCTCTAATATAAATACCACCCCTCACCACAACTTATCCTCAAATCTCCAAAGCATTGAATCCTGAAAAATTTATGACAAATAGTCTATAAAACCATTCCCATCATATCAATGATACATTTATCTCAATAAATGAACAATCCTTTTGAGCTAAAGATGTTCTTAAGGGGATGAAGTTCCAGAGGTAAAACCAACTACTATTTTCTTTTAATTTCATATCAAGTTCTCTTATTTTTAAACATCTCCTTTACTCCATATATCCAAGGGACATTATAACAATAATAACATTTCAATATGATAATTTTATTTTTTTAGTGTATAATCCATCATCAATTATATTCTACTCTTCCTTTTATTCTGAAGATGAAATCATAATATGCGAGGTTCCGATTCACTACCCTCATGGATGATGAATTTTCATTTTTCAATTTTTTCTTAATGGATGGTCGTGAAACCATTTTTATTATTAAACATGAATATTATATTTGTATTAAAGCATATTTAATTTTCTTTAACCATTATATCTACAAGATACTAATTAATTAAACCAAACTAGTTTGTAATTATAAAAAACAACAAACATACACTAAATAATTATAACTAATGTAATATCACAGACATTGTGGAGTTATGTAGCTATTTAAATTTTGGACTCAATAAATTTTAATGTTTAATTAAATTTTTTCTAAGAGTTTTTCGGTCTTAGGGGTGTCCAAATGGTTTGGCACATGAGAAAGGGGAGAACTAGGCCAATTCGACCAAGGAAAACTACCTGAGAATGGTTAAGCAAACCATGAATAGTTACATGGTCATTGTATATCCATGGAAAAAGGAATAAAGATTGATATTAATATGGTCTATCAAACCATGCAACCAACTCAAGAAATTGTGGGACCCAAAATTTCTTGGATAGTGTCTTGCACGTAGTTTTTTCATGGTTTATTAAATAGTGTGGGAAAACCATGTGCCACTATAATGTTGAGAAAAATAAAAAAAATCCTCATATAATTTTAAGATCTCAATCTGATTTATTCGTCATATCTTTTTTCTCCAGCCCTAGAGATGCCCCATTTCATCCCAATCATAACAGGATTTTATATCCCTCATTTATAATATATTTTTAGCACAGTCTATTGTGGATCGGAGATCCATGTTTGTCTAACCATATACTATATTTTATTATTTGGATTAGGTTTTGTAGTATATGAAATATTCTTATGAAGATCAAGAACCCCCATTTTCTGGGGTAACAATGGTTGAGGAATCATAGTTCTTTTAAATGTAGATCCAATACTATGATTAAGAGTGAATTCATCATTAGATTTGTGGTAGGTGGTCTACAAGTTATATCCTAGTGGTTTTACATAGATTGTGCCTGTGAGGTGTTTTTCTTGTTATTTTATTGTGGTTTTCATGGTTATGTTTGGGGGATTTTTTATAATTTGTATCACAATAACAAATTTAACCCCTCACGATCCCTATGGGATGCATGCAGGCTGACTTGACCAATTTAGGGCCACACAAGGTGTGTGCTAACCTTCCAAAACAAGGATAATGTAATCATTAATTGTCAAATTTACTTTTTATTATGTATATCCCAATTAATACATGTAAAATGATTACTGTTAGGATTAAAGAAAAATTACTAGTAGTTGTACCTTGATGTGGGTAATGTCTAATGATATTTTTGTGATGACTTGTAAACTGATTAAATTGGATAAATGGTATTTTTCCAATAGGATTGTAATTTGAATGTGGAATTAATGAGTGGGATAAATTTTGGGATATGATAAACATGATATGTAAATTAACATATGAAAATGGATGGATATGTTAAATGGGTTAATGTTGGGGAACAATGTAATATGCTTTGTGAGTTATTCATACGGAATGAGAATTGGACTAAATGGATATGTAACTTAATTGGACAATATGTTAATAGTTTATTAAATGAAATTATTTTCCATATAAATTTTTATGGAATGTTATTGGTATTGGTATAGGTAATGTTTGATTGTGATACAGTGAATATGTAGTGAATGTTTAAAAAATAATATTCACCCGACATGATAGAACGAGGAATTTAAATGAGGATCTATCTGCATGTGTCTTGTTAAACCGAGGCTCAAAAATCCACCTAAAAATCATGATTTAGAGAATGGGATGGGGTATCTATTCCCATAATGGTTTCATTCCACCCACACAGAGGATTCAAAGTGAGGACAATGTTATGATGTAATTTGTTTAGCCCTAGAGAGATTGGGACTTGACTTATTCCCTCATTCCAATAGATGGATTTTCATCGACCCATTAATTGATAAAATATATGCCTAACCCATGGATCATGTGATAAAAAGTAATTAAGTAATTAAAATGGTATAGGAAATGAAATTATAAAAAATTCTTGGAATGATATTAGTTAACCTTATTTACAAATGGATACTAAACTGTCACTTTTTTACTTAGCATTTATTTAATATGTGCATGCAGTATTTTCATAGACTAGATATTTTGTATCACCAATGGTGGTGGTATATTGAGTTATATCCTCACAACTTACTCGGGCCGCCACTGGGTAACCCAGCAGATTATATTGATGTAGGTCAAGACAATGGAAAAGGCCCTATACTAGGATGTTGGGTTGGATTTGGGACATGCATGATTGGGGATCTGGACATAGACACAGGTACTGTTTGGGGGTTCCACTATTTTCTTTACTTTGGGTGTTGTTCACCGGACACTACATAGTATGACATTATATATTTTACTATTTGATTATGGAATTGTGACCCTTTTGGGTAGAAATTTTTTATGAATTTTGCAACACCCCACGCTTCCACGGTATGCTTTATTTTGAATAATACAGTAGCGTGTGTTGTACACAACTTCGAGTTCGAACACACAACCCAACCATTCAAACTAACCGTTATAAATAGTAATAATGACATTTTGAAATTTTATAAATTTTATCTTTCAAAATGGACTTCATTTTTGGATTCAGAATATCGAAGTTTTCTTAGGTTGAATTTTTGGTACTTTTCGGATAACTTTTATATTTTGATGAATAATGAAAATTACTAAATTTTAATTAAAAACAACTTTTTAATCAAAATAAATAATAATGATAAATTATGAATTTGAGTGGTTTTAAAGTACATTTATAATATATTTTTACAATTTAATACAATTTTGGTCATTGGACATAATTTCACAATTAAACCGAACATAAACAAGTGTCAATCTTTTGATAGTTATTATATCTTAAAAACAAGCTTTTTGTTTTGATAGCGTGAATTAATTTTAAATTAATTTCTTCCACTTCTGTGTTTTGAATTTGGAAAAATGGATTCCATATTTGGAATCAGGATGTCCAAATTGTGGAAATAGTTAAATTTTATTTTTAGGAAATTTGAATAATTATTTCGGTAAATATTTTATTTACCATGGTTAAAGGGTTAATCTGGTAAATGTGGGTTAAAAAATAATATTATTATAATAATAAATTACCATAAAACGTGTCTTAACCTTATTTGTGGATACATGTAGGACCATTGGAATCTTTGGGTCCATTTTGGGACCCAATGGATCCACTTGTAGGTGATAGAGACACATTATATTAATTAAGTTAATGTGAAAACAGAAATGACATAAGCTTATATCTTTTAGAAAAACAATTTTTACATAGGGTTATATATGTTATATTTTAGATTATAAATATTTATTAGAAAGATAAAAATATTTCCTACATAATGGTATTTTATTAATAATTTTTTGACATTTAAAAGTAAAAATATATATGACACAATAATGATGAAATATTTTCCTTATTAATGAATGAATCAAATAATTGATATTATAAATGTAAAAATAAATATAATTTGAAAGTTTTGAAAACGTACACGAATTTTATTGGCTAATAGGACATGTTAGGATTTCTTAAATGAATTTGGTTCGAATTAATAATGTTTTTAGGACTTTATCAAAAATCAATTATTGAGTAGTTTTAAAATTAAATTAAATGATTTTTTAAAACAAATATTATATTATTAATATATATTATATTCCTAAAAATCTAAGTTTCGGAAAAAAGACTTATATCATGATATGTGAATCATTAATTTACCACATGGTGGTCGCTTGGAGGTATATATTAAGTTTATTAACTATATAATATAAAAATACAAAGTGAATGGTAAGTGTCAAACTAATTAACTACGAGTTAATGCTAAAAGATAAGGTTAATTTAATGACCCTAACCTGTCTAAATTCTGTTGGTTGAGGGGTTTTCGTCCCATACCCACCTTAAACTTTAAATAATACAATTTTTACCCATTATAAACCAAATATGAATTTATTATAAAATAATATTTCTATATTTTCCTAAAGAGCCCTTCCTCCCCCTTATAAAAGGACACCACATCTAACCAATTCCACACAACTCAGAAGCCTTTTGGCTCGTCCCGCCCTTGACCAATTAAGATACCTACATCCCTCTACCCCTTTTAGAAGCCTAAACTTAAGAATAAGGAACTTCAAGGGTCCTTTTTAGATCAAACCAAAGGGAGTTACCCAAATTAAAGGTAACGATTTCACTTAGCTTCTTTTCTGTTATTTTACATCTCCAACCCCTAATCTCTTCTTATTTTTATATTTTTTAACCAAAACAGTATCCTAAATATACTAGGATATTGTTATTATAAGTATTATAATTACACTTACACACACATCCATCTAATGTGTGAAGAACATAATGTTTCTGTGGATGGAAACCAAACGCCTCACAAAGCGATGATTGGTCAATTATCTCCTACCACCTCTCATGGTGGCCATTATGATGACACTATAATTAAATTTGATATTTATGATATTTATTTTATATATAAGATTCTGTAATTCTATTTTATATCATACCAGTATTCATTTAATGTTATATATATACACGATAATTTCATTGGACGATGTGCAGACTACCGCCCCCTCAAAGTGATATGACTTATTCATACTATACATGGAACGTATAAAGGATGGTGTTAATGAACATAAGTAACACATATAAGATATTATATTATACTAGAATAATTATATACCTATATATAATTTGGTTTTTATTCCTTTTAAAATGAAAAAAGAAATGGAAGTAGCGTTCGTGCGTACATACGGATTACCGTCTCCACAAACGTGATGAGATTCATTTCCCCGTCATATCAGTTCAATAATAATTATCGTCTAATGATTAAAAGTAATTTTTTAGTACTTGATATCATTCTGGATATGAATAATATACAACCTATCCATAATAAACACGACTTACGTAATGAAGCATATAAAGGAAAACGAATCAATTAACACCTGAAACGACGATAATACTAAAATGTTATTAACAAAGAAATATTAAAAGAACATATATGATATCATATATATGTATATGATTGTTTTATAATTTAATAACATTGTTTTAACAATTATATAAGATGTTAACCTACCCTTGACCAAGGAAACGTACAAGGTAAGGGGTTTTCATCTAACTCCTTATTCCCGTGAGATTCATGTCATATTGACACTATTACCTTTTGTGTGGTGTATGTACTGCCCATAATTGTATTCTTTATGTAATACACTTTAATTTATGTGTATTTACATATTCATTGTATGATACCTCTTTCAAGTGGTGTATATTTCGTAAGTTACCCAATTGGTAAGGATTAATTTTATCAATCTCATTATTATCCGAGATTGTTTGTGTGTAAGTATCTACTGGGACATTATTTTCATCCATGTCCATGTTTTATGAAAGAGTTTTCAAAGGGAGTATTTTAGGGGACTTTTGTTTTACTAAAACATCATTTCAAATGTTTTAAATATTTATCTTTCTAAATCTTTTTAATTAATTTCCATGTTTTCAAAATGATTTTAAGGATTTATTTATATAGACATGAATGTTTTGAAATGATATTTCATATCAAAAGTTTAAATGTGGTGTGGGACACTTTGATTGGAAAAACTATTTTAAATTACTTCTTTAATAAATGTGTGACTTTTAAATGATTTCAAAAAAAGAGATATTTCTCTCAAATAGTATTGATTTCACCTATGTCAACATCCTTTGATGGATTTTAAGTTTATTTGAAGTTGATTTATTATGATAAAAAACATCCATATTGTATTGAATGTTTTGGGATATGTTTGACTGTGGACGTGTTATTTTTATACCATTCATGGTTTATGGAGAAAGTGTTGACATTTCATATGCTAGTTTTAATACGAATGTTTATGTTATGTTTAAACCTGTTCATATGAGGAATTCATTGGACTTTGTAAGTGACGGGTGGAGCCTGCTATAGCTCCTCGATGCATCGGTTTGTCTTATGAGACAAACTACTATCTTGGCACGAGGCGTTGAAAAAAATCTTATTTGTAGTCTTGGAACGAGGCCTTGGCTACATGATTATGATAGTCTGGCATTAAGCATTCCATCATTATGAAAGTGGTTATTGCTATTTCTAGTGATTATTCAACTAGTAGATTATCCATGTGAATAAGTAAATGGAATTTTTTAATATTATTTCTACCATATTATGCAGAATTTCATGTTCAAAAGGCCTTTTAGTTATATATTTCCTTAAATGTTTATGTTAATTTATGAATGTTTCCTCTTTATTGTTATCTTTACTGAGCATCTGAGCTCACCCCTTTCTATGTTTTATTTTTCCCAGGATGTGAAGAAGTCATTTATGAATAACCTATAGGGATAGTATGAGTGTGGACTATAGAGACTATGTTTTTGAATTTTTCATTTAATGAAGTAATGTAAACATTATGAATGTATCTAGTGTTTCCAAGACTGCTAAACTGATCAGTCCTTTGGGATGTGATTCCTTGTAATCATACCAATGTAATAAAATAATGCACCAACTCTGGGCAACTGGGGTCGGGGCGTTACAGTTGGTATCAGAGGAAGTTTAGAAATAACATTGGAAGCTAGATTTAGATAAACTCTGATTAGGGAACATAGACATAAGATAGACTTTGAGGATTAGTAGAGAAGAAATTCCTGGAATTTTGATATCGTAGAGATTTTGCGAGTTTTCCGAGAAATACATCCCTGTCTGGATACGAGTAGGTAGTGGCTGCTCTGGAACAAATGTACCTAGAGGTGAAACCTGAAAACACCGCTTTGACGTAGACTCGAACGGGAACTGGTGCACGAAAATGGGCCTTGCTACACTCTTGGTTACAACACTCTCGGGGGATATGCTTTGGATACTTCTCATTTTCTTTACGAACCATTATAAAGGGTTTATGAGTATATACTTCTTCAAAGAAAACATTTTTATGAATATGGATTATATCTATAAACTGTTAAATTTATGTTAAGTGTTTTACAAGTATGAAATTATGTATTTTGATTCATAAACTGATCTAGTTTATGCCATTGTTTAGAAATGGCGCCCAGTAGAAGGAATGAGAAAACCAACAATATGCATGATCCAAAGAGTAAGAAAGATCATATCGTTCATGGTATGAAGCCAGAATTTAGAAGGGAAATAGTCTACCACGTATTATCATCAAATGAAGAAATAGTATCATGTGTTGATATGATAAGTAATGAAATTTCGGAGTCCTATGGCTTTGAAGGGAAGCCAGAGAAAGTAAGGATGGTATGGAGAAGGATAGATAAAGGGAATAAGGTAAAGAAGGATTTTACCATAGGTGATAACTATAGAAAGAATCACCTTGGAAAATGCATGAAGGAAATGGGAGTATGTTATATGTGTGGAGAAAAAGGACACCAAGTACATGACTGCAAGGGAAAGAAAAAGGTTTCAAATGTATAATTATTAATCTCTAAGGAGTTTGGAAACAACGAAAACCGATGGCCAAATCATCAGACTATGCCACAAATAATGCTATTAGATAATAAACATGTAATGATACTACCACAGATGAAGAGGAATGATTAGTGTTATTATGTTTTAATTTTTTAATTATTTCATTGAATTTTTGTATCAACGATGTACTGGAAATAAATAATGATTGTACTGCATTACAATTTCATTGAGGATTTGAGATTTTATGGTTCTAAGAAGAGTGACTCTACAGTGAGTTAAACATTTTTTGAAATTACATGTTTGAAGGAAAGATAAACCTTAATATGGTCCTAATATTGAGGTATAGATTTTGAAATAAGATATGGTTGATTTGGGTAAATTATATTGGATATTCTTGACTGCATTAAAACTGATTAAGTATTTATAAATTCCATCATTGTTGGAGTCTACAAAATTTTTGGATGAATGAAGTATATCACGTATTCTATAAGAAATAAGGGAGCATGAATGTAATCAATAAGGTTTTATGGTAATTTAGGATGTTTCAGTGTTTTAAAAGAATACATGATGAAGGTATTCACAAGCTATTACGGGGTAAAAAGGATATACATTATGTTTACCTTTCACATAAATTTTGGACATAGAGTTTACATAAGTATTTTGGATATGTATAAAGGTTGGAAGGGATTTAGTTTGAATGGTTATTTTTCGATTATTATAATAGAACAACACGAAGGTTGGGCGGGAACCCGTCGCGTCTGGAGAGGCCACAAGACTTGAACCCACAACCGAAGGACGACAAGGGTGTATCACCTACCACTATCCCACGTGATATCCGTGATTGGAGAATGTAGTTTTTTAAAGGGTCTGATATGTGAATTATAAATTCATTATTTTTGGACCCCTATATGATTAAGATAAATAATATATATATATATATATTAAATCTTTTAGAGTAAAATATGAGTTTGTAGTAGGAATTAATTGAAGGATGAAACTCTACTTGTCAAGTTTATGTAAATAAATATACACATATACATAAATATATATATATATATTTCCTCTTATTTTATAGATAAATTAATTATTAAACTTTAGGGAAGGGATCTTAAAACCAACAATGTGTTATCCTAAAAACATACGTTTTGTTGAACCAATGGTATTTTAAATCATCATTTATTGGTGTCTTTGAGGCCCACAATTCTACAACTGTTTCTAATTGATGACCTCAATCACTCCCTATAAATATTTACATTTTCCCTCCAATTAAGTGTCTCTAATTACTAACAATGTTCTCATAATTGAGATCATAATTTGGTGGTGACCCTTTCATTTCACTTTTCCTCTTATTAAGACTGAATTTTATTAACCCAATTTCCGATGTGGGTTTTCCCACAAAGATACTTTATATATTCAACCATTTATTTTTGAAGAACAATTTCAAATTGAGAGGACGCAATTTATTGAAGGAGGGGAGAATGTAACACCCCAATCTTCCATGGTAATCTTCACTTTGAATAATACAGTTGTGTGTGTTGTACGCATCTTCGAGTTCTAACAGACACTGCAACCAATCAAACTAGCTGTTATTAATTGTAATAACCACTTTTTGAAATTTTATAAGTTTTATCATTCAAAATGTACTTCATTTTTAGATTCGGAATATCAAAATTAGCTTAGGGTGAATTTTTGGTACTTTTCTGATAACTTTTTTATTTTTATGAATAGTGAAAATTACTAAATTTTAATTAAAACAACTTTTTTAATGAAAATAATTAATAGTGATAAATTATGAATTTGAGTGGTTTTAAAGTATATTTAGAATATATTTTTACCATTTAATACAATTTTTGTCATTGGACATAATTTCACAATTAAACTGGACATAAATAAGTGTCAATCTTTTAATAGTTATTATATCTTAAAAACATGCTTTTTGTTTTGACAGCGGGAATTAATTTTAATTTAATATCTTCCACTTCTGTGTTTTGAATTTAGAAAAATTGATTCCATAGTTGGAGTCAGGATGTCCAAATTGTGGAAATAGGTAACTTTTATTTTTAGAAATTTTTTATAATAACTTCGGTAAATATTTTATTTACCATGGTTAAAAGGTAAATCCGGTAAATAAGGGTTAAAAATAATATTATAATAATGATAAATTACCCTAAAACGTGTCCTAAACTTATTTCTGGATACATGTCCGACCATGGGCATCTTTGGTTCGATTTATTAACCCCATGGAGCCAATTGTAGGTGATAGAGACACTTTATATTAATTAAGTTAAAGTGAATAGAAAAAATGACATAAGCCTATATATTTTAGAAAAAATTTTTTTACATAGGGTAATATATGTTATATTTTAGATTATAACTATTAATTATAAAGATAAAGATATTTCTTACGTAATGGTATTTTACTTATAATTTTTAGACTTTTAAAAAGAAAAAATATATATGACACAATAATGATGCAGTATTTTACTTATTAATGAAAGAATCAAATGTTTGATATTATAAATGTTAAAATAAATATAATTTGAAAGTTTTGATGACATAAACGAATTTTATTAGTTAATATGACATGTTAGTATTTCTTAAATGAATTTTTATCGAATTAATAAAGTTGTTAAGACTTTCACAAAAATCAATTATTGAGTATTGTTAAAATAGACATAATTGAGTTTTTAAAACATATATTATATAATTAATTTATATTCTATTCCTAAAATTTTAAATTTCTTCAAAGAGACTTATATCATGATAGGTATTTCATTAATGGACCACTTTGGGGTCTCATGGATGTATATAGTATGTTTATTAACAATATAATATAAAAATACAAAGTGACATGGTATGTGTCAAACTAATTAACTAAGAGTTAAAACTAAATGACAAGGTTAATATAATGACACAAACCTATCAAAATTCGATTGGTTGAGTTGTTTTAGACCAATACCTACCGTGAAATTTAAATAATCCACTTTGGAGCCATTATAAACCGAATATTAGTTTATTATAAAATAAATTTTCTACATTTTCCTAAAGAGCCCCACCTCCCCCTTATAATAGGACACCACTTCTAACCAATTCCCCAAACCTCTACAGCCTTTTGGCTCATCAAAACTCTGACCAAATAATCTCCCTACAACCATATCCTCCTCTTATAAGCCTTGCCTTATAGATAAGGATCTTCAGGAGTCCTTTTCGGTTCAAAGCAAAGGGAGTTACCCAAATTAATGGTAACAATTTATCTTAGCTTATTTTCTTTTATATTACTTCTCCAACATCAAAAATCATCTTATTATTTTCTTTTGTAACAAAACCAGTATCCTTAATATACTAGGATATTTTTATTATATGTATTAGAACTACACTTACACACACATCCGTATAATGGGTGAAGAACATAATGTTTCTGTGGATGGCAACCAAACGACCCACGAAGCGATGATTGTTCAATTATCTCCTACCACCTATCATGGTGGACATTATGATGGAACTATAATTAAATATGATAATAATTATATTTATTTTATATATAAGCTTCTGTAATTCCAATTTATATCATACCATTATTCGTTTCATGTTGTATATATATACGATAATTTCATTTGAGGAAGTGCAGACTACCGCCCACTCAAAGTGATATGAGTCGTTAATACCATACATAGAACATATAAAGGATGGTGTAAATGAACATAAGTAACACATATAAGATATTATATTATACTGGAATAATTATATACCTATATATCATTTGGTTTTGATTCCTTTTAAAATGAAAAATGAAATGGAAGTAGCGTTCGTGCTTATGTACGGATTACCGTCTCCACGAACGTGATGCGATTCATTTCCCCATCATATCAATTCAAGAATATTTATAGTTTGATGATTAAAATTAATGTTTATGGAATTTATATCATTCTGGATATGAATAATATACAACCTATCCATAAAAACATGGCTTACATAATAATGTATATATTGGAAAATGAATCAGTTAACACTTGAAACGACGATAATACTAAAATATTATTAACAAATCAATATTAAAAGATCATATATGATATCATATTTATGTATATGATTCTTTTATAATTTAATAACAATTATTTAACTATTATACAGGATGTTAACCTACCCTCGTCCAAGGAAAAGTACAAGGTAAGGAGTTTTCATCTCACTCCTTATTCCTATGAGATTCATGTCATATTGCCACTATTACCTTTTGTGTGGTGTATGTACTGCCCATAATTGTATTCTATATTTAATACACTTTAATTTATGTGTATTTACATATTCATTGTATAATGCCTCTTTCATGGGGTGTATGATTCGTAAGTTACCAAATTGGTAAGGATTAATTCCTCAATCTCATTATTATCCGAGATTGATTATGTGTAAATATCTACTAGGAAATTTTTATCATCCATGTCCATGTTTTATGAAAGAGTTTTCAAAGGGAGTATTTTAAGGGAATTTTTTTACTAAAACATAATTTCAATTTTTTTAAATATTTATCTTTCTAAATATTTTTAATTAATGTCCATGTTTTCAAAATGATTTTAAGGATTTATTTATATGGACATGAATGCTTTGAAATGATATTTCTTTTCAAAAGTTTCAAAGTGGTATGGGACACATTAATTCAAAAATCTCTTTTAAATTACTTCCTATATAAATTTGAGACTTTTAAATTATTTCAAAAAAAGATATATTTTCCTCAAATAGTTTTGATTTCATCTATGTCAAAATATTTTGATGGATTTTAAGATTATTTGAAGTTGATTTATTATGATAATAAAAATCCATATTATATTGAATTTTTTGTGATATGTTTGACTGTGGATGTGTTATTTTAATACCATTCATGGTTTATGGAGAATTTATTGACATTTCCTATGCTAGTTTTAATAAAAATGTTTATGTTATGTTTAAACCTGTTCATATGAGGAATGCATTGGGCTTAGTATGTGACTGGTGGAGCATGCTATAGCTCATCGATACATCGGTAGGTATCATGAGACAATCTAGTGTCTTGTAATGAGGCCTTGAGAAAAATCATATTTGTAGTCTTGGCACGAGGCCTTGGCTATGTTGTTATGATAGTCTGGTATTATAAATTCCATCATAATGAAAGTGGTTATTGATATTGCATGTGATTATTCGACTAGTATAATATCCATGTGAATAAGTAAATGGAATTATTTCATTTCATTTATGCCATATTATGATGACGTTCAAGTTTAGAATGCTTTTTAGTTATACATTTACTTATATGTTTATGCTTATTTATTATAGTTTCCTCTTTATTGTTATCCTTACTGATCTTCTAAGCTCACCCCTTTCTATGTTTTATTTTTCCAAGGATGTGTAGAAGTAATTTATGAATGACCTGCAGAGATAGTATGAGTGTCGACTATAGAGACTATGTTTTTGAAGTTTTCATTTTATGATGTAATATAAACTTTATGAATGTATCTAGTGTTTCCAAGACTGCTAAACTGATCGGTCCTTCGGGACGTGATTCCTTGTAATAATTCCAATGTATTAAAATAATGCACTAACTCTTGGAAACTGGGGTCAGGGCGCTACAAATGTTCATTGGATAATATATATTATTTTTGTTAATTAATTGTTATTTAATGTGAATTACTCTGGTAATGACGATTTTGTCTCCCCATATGACTTATTTAACCCTCATCACTCATTATAAACCTCTGGCGTTTGAGAAGTCACAGTTGAGGTCCTGTGATGACTTGGATTGGGGTACCAGTTTAGTGGATTTGTGGTTGGGGACATTATGTAGTAATATAATTTTTTCCTTTATATTTATTCTATCTTACTATTTGGGGATTATATATTGGAGGCTATGAAGTGTCGGCCCTTCGTAATGATATCATGCTTTAGAGTAGCTAACCCATGTAGGGGGGATAACACTAGTTAACTAGGGTGGGAGTTGTTGTTGTTTTTTACTTGTGTCGTTACATTTGAATGATATTTCACCATTGGGCGATGATCATGTTTTGCGATGTGATTGATTTATTATATTTTCCTCATGGATGATTTTTCATGAGGTTGTTCATTCATGCATAATTTTAGGCACCTAATGATATAGGATACATGCATCATAATTGGCAAAAAAGGGATGGGTGTGTTAGAATAATGAGTGGAATTGAATTTATTTTTCTGAAAAATTTGGGGAAAATGGTGCATAATAATGGAAATCCAAGTGGGAAAATAAAAATACTGTAAATTAATAGTCATTGAATACTATGTGTAACAAAATTTTATAATCTGGATCAGTTTTTTGGTTGAGATAAATTCTAAGCATGAATGGTGTCTAAATGATAAATATTTCATAGATATTGTAATATGGTAACCAAATTTTTCTTAATGAAAGTTGTATGCGAGTTAAAATGAGTATTTTTAAGAGTTATGAAATGGGGAATGTGCCTAAGAGTAAATATTTGTGTTGGGGAATAGGTAATGGTTTAAAAAAGTTATTTTGACGGAAGAATTGTGATCATATAAATTAGATACCCCATACTGACCAGGACCCGTGGTAGGTATGGTAGTGGGTAGTGTTCTATATGTGATGATGGATGTTGGGATAATATATAAAAAATGGGATTCTTAAGGGTAATGGTAAAATATATTTTCCATAGGTGGTTTACACTATTGACCATTCATCATATTCTTTATAGAGGATAATGTTTTAATTATGGTCATGAAGAAGGTGAGGGTGTTCAATCATTTGGGTGAATGATCTTTTTAAATTTGAATTATTGAGTTAAAAATGGTGATGTTAATTATAATATGGATGTTTAATGATGGAACCTTTGGGAGAACCTGGTTATTGATACACCCTATGTGGTCTATTTGACCCATGTATAGGTGCTCATAGGTAATGAGTGTTCCCTAGTTTGGGACCTTGGATCTAGGAAGCAAGAAATTCATGGTAACAATATGAAATGGGTGTTATGCATAGGGAACCCTCAATAGTGTTGTGACATTTAGTTCATCAGAAGTTGTATGGTATAGTGGGTTGGAAATCCATGTGGGTCATGATTGTACGACGTTTATGATGGACCATATGGAATGTTCTTGGATTTTGTTGACATTGTGTGTAAGGACCTTGTGAGAGTTCTTTTAGATCCCATAGAATACATTTGGATCATTATGATGATTTACTTTTCCAGAATCATTTGGAGATGAACATGGAGTTAATGGTCGTATTGTGCTCTAGGCACAATGTGAATCATATAAGGGGCGAGAGTTTCATTCTCGAACAGTTCATTATTCATAACATAATGTGTGTTGTTTTGGAAGAGGTTTGATGGATTTTTCATATTATGACTCATGTTTACTATGTTGGTATCATATAGAATTCAATGTGAACTATAAGGGATGTTAGATGGGTTTCCTAGTGCTCTTGGGTATTAGTCATATATGTGGATGTTTGTACCTTGAAAGTGGGAAGAATAGATTTTTCCTTAATGAGGGATTGGATTAGTGGGATAAATGGGTAAATAAATTATTGGTGATGTGTCATTAGTAGTTGTTACATGTTGATAGAATAGAAAAATTCATGTGTCATCACATGGGAGGATAGTCATGGTAACCATACAACCTTGGATAGAGTATGAAAACATAGTCGATGCATGGACTTTCCAATAGTGTGTAATGCCTAGGTAACCGTGCAATCGATATTTCCATAGATAGAGGATAGAACATGTTTTTCACAGGGTTTTTGAAACCTTGTGATTAATCCCTGGGCATATATAAAGTTGACATAAATTACTAGAATTTAAACATTTTGAATTTAGTATCTCCTTTCAATTTCATTCCCATTTCTTCATCCTACAACACTAGAGACTCCACATTTCTATAGATTCTTCCATAGGATCGATATCCTCTATTTATAATCCATTTTGGGTGTCGTCAATTAATGATCAACGATCTATGTATGTCTAATACTATTCTATAATCTTATTTTAGGATTAGGTTTTTTAGTTTCTCCCTTATTCTTTTGGAGATCAATAACCCTCATTTTCCAATGGAACATTGGTTAGGGATTAAAACATTATTGGAATTTGGATCTAATAGTACAGTAAAGAGTGTGATCATATTCAGATTTGTCATTTGTGACATACATGTTATAACCCACAATTTTTTATAGATTGTTCGTGTGAGTTTTTGTTCTTGTTTTTCCATTGTTTTTTTTCTTATTTCCATTATTGAGATTTGATATAATGGGTGTCCAAATAGAAACTTTAACTCCTAATGATCCCTATCGGATTCATGGAAGATGAAATGACCATTTTTTCCACCCAAGTGGTGCACTATTCTTCCAAAACATTGTTAATAGTAATTTTTTATGAAATTGTCATTCGATTAAGTATATCCCATGAAGAACATTTCAAATGATTAATGTGATGATTATGGAGGAAATTTTAGTAGTTTTACCGAGATGTGGGTAAGGGATATCTAGTTTATTTCATGAATTGTTAATGGATTAAATGGGATTAATGGTAATGTGCTGATTGAATAGTGAATTTTATGTGAAATGAATGATTTGTCTAATTTTTATGAAATGATAAACATGTATTGATAATTGAAATATCAAAATGGATGGAAGCGATAAATGGGTTAATGTAGGTGGTATAATTAATAGGTATAGTGAGTTAAGTATAAGGACTAAGAATTGGGCTAAATTAATTTGTAATGAAAATTGTAAATGTGTTTATGGTTTATGGCATAATAGTATTTCCCATGTTCAGTTTTATGGTTTGTGATTTCTATTGGTATACGTTATGTAATATTGTGATATATTTAATATATGGTGAATAATTAAATAAGAATGTTCACATGGATTAGTATAGTGGAGTATTGACATGAGATTATATGCCCATTGGTCAAGTTGGACTGACATTATAAACACATCCTCAAAAAGGTTATATTACCATAATGGTTGCATTCCACCCGGACTAAGGCTTCGAGGTGAGGATAATGTGTTATTGTATTGTGTTTATACCTAGTGAGATAGAGACATAAAATATTCCCATATATAAAAGATGAATTTACTTAGACCCATGTGTAGGTTATGTGTGTTCATAACACATGGAAGAAGTGAAAAACAGTATTTAGTAATGAAGATGGTATTGGTAATGGAATTAAGAAAATTTCATTTAATGAATTAATTTAACCATCTTATCTTAGGGATCCTGAACTATCTCCTGATTACATAATAGTTATTTATTACATTAATGCACTATGTGTTTAGGATGAATATTTTTTTATACACCATTGGTGGTGGACTAATGATTTTTTTTCTCACAACTAGCTCGGGAAACCATTCGGTACATGAGAAGATATTGTGGTTGTAGGTGAGGATAAGGGCAAAGGTCCTATGCTCGGATGTTGAGTTGGGCTTGGGACATGCGTAATTGGGGATTCCAACAAGGTTTCAAGTCCTGATTAGGGGTTCTACTATTATCATTTCATTGCGTATTGTTAAACAAGTTATTTATAGCATGAAATTACATATTTTAATATTTGATTGAGGATATGTAGCCTGTTTGGGTAATGTTTTTCTATGCATGACACCTGGATAATATATATATTTTTCTACAAATTCGTTGTTAACTTTTTTGGATTACTTTGATTAAGAGGTTATAATATACCCATGGGATATATTTTTCCAATGGTGCTATTCATATACCTCCGACATACCGGGTGGCATGCTTGATGTCATGTGATGGCTTGGATCATGGAACCATTTTTTGAGATTCTGATCTAGGGACGTTTGACCTAACATCTTGTGAAATGATTAATCCTCGCCATAAATAATCAAATGGAATATGTTTCAATTTAATCATCTCGATGTTCATAAATAATATATAACTTAAATTCTAGATATATATTCCCTTTTCATGTGAACATTTGTAAATTTATACAAGTCAACCATATGTGAAAGCCACAGAAATGAACACTTCTGAATGAATAAATTGAATCATATAACTCCTCAAAATGAAGAAAATTAACTTAATTAAATTTTAATAATTGAAATAAATATATAATAAATAGATAATTAAATTATATAAAAGTATAATTTTATTATCTAGAATTATATGAAAAAATGCAATATGATTCAGTTGATTTCATTGTGGTAAGGAATTCTTCATTAACCTCTATTTTTCATTCGAGAAACACATTTTCTATCTTTACACCAATGTAATTATAAATTATTTTTATGTAATTATTATTAATAATATGTATATTTTACAAACACAATTATCAACATTTTTTCATCTTTATTTTTGGATATTATTTTTTCTATAAGGTTCCCCTTTTAATTCCTATCGACTAGTCATCTCGATTTAAGGTAACTTCCCAATTTCATACCCACATACATGTACACTTAATAATCTATTTTAATCCATCAATATTTTTCTAAACTAACACATTTTATCATGAATAAAATTTATTCCATTTGTGGTTTGATAAAAACATATCAAAATTTTCTTACTTTAAGGAATTTTATATTTCCCTTAAACCGAACTAATGTGGCCCATTTCTAAAGATTAAAAAAAAAAATTCTACATGTATTAATTTATATTGGATAAACACCAATGCCTTTAACATTAATTTATTTTTCACCCAATTTCATTTCATTGATATTCATATTTTCAATTTAATTTTATGAACAATAAAAATGACATACCTAAATAACTATTCTTTCCAATGTAAAATAGTATTTCTATAAAAATATTATCAATGATTTTATTAGTGTATTTTAATATGTGAATATTATTTAAATATTTTAATGTGGGATAGGATGATTTCATTTAATAAAATATTTTAAAATTGATTATTATACAAATGAGGAATGAATATAAATTAGTACTTCCTGACCGAGAACTACTATCGCTTCTCCATGCCTTTGTTGGTCTCATGGGACAAACTATAATATGATTTTATTAGGCCATACAAATTTTTTGTACATCTTGGATAAAGAATTAATGGTATGATTGTGATCAATTGAATTATTAGTTACCTCATTATGATATTGTATTGGATAAATCATGTAATTATTTTACTAGTAGAATATCCATGGTAAAATTTAATGTGATTATTTATGTAGAATTATTTCTTCAGATTTTAGTCCTGCAATATTATGGTCAATATTATGTTTTTTTTGGAATGTGTTTTAGTTATTCATATAGACTTATTGTTTTTATATATGATATCATCCACATCATTGTTTACCCTTACTAAGAAATTGAGATCACCCCATTTGTATGATTTATTTTTTTATAGGATGAGAAGAGGAATATTATTAATAACCTTTTGGATAATATATGATTAAATGTATGTTTCCAATGGAGTTTATTAATTTTTTCCTTTTAATGTGGTATTTCAACCCATTTTCTTGTATCTGTTTTTTCAATGAAACTAAACTAATCAGTCCTTTGGGATGTGAACAACTATTCATAGTACCAATGTAATATTGTATGACACTGGTTCTAGGATACTAGCTTTGGTGTCCTTATATTTTGCATTAAAGAATGTCTAATTGATAAATTGGAATCTATATTTAGAAAACATTGATTAGTCAATAAATCCCTAGGAAAGGCAATGAGGTGATTTATATATGAACTTCTAGAAATTTTGTAAAGGTAGATCTTATGTAGGTCTTCCTTCAAATATGTCCATGTTTGGATAATACATTCGACATGGTTCTAGCATAGATGTTCATAAGGGTATCAAATCGGACATGTTGTGTTGGGATGGACTTGACATAACCCATAACAGAAAAATGGGACATACTATGCATCTATTTTTTCAATTTTGGGGGATATGATTTGGATAATTCAAATTTCATTTATAAACCATTATTAATGATTTATAGTAAAAAATGACCTAAAGAATCCATGTTTATGATTAAGTGATTAGCTATGAATAATGTTTTTGAATTATGTTCTGTATTAAACTAGTTTGGGGATTATAAATTATGATCCATAATGTTATTATAAAATCTAGTCTATTAAATTATTTATAAATGGAACCTTGTGTTTGGAATGAGAAACACATTAATGTAAGCTGTATAAATAGTAAGAATGATTATTTCAGTGATATGGATTTGCTATTATTTCAAATATTAGTATCCACCCAAATATTCTAATCATATGATGAAATAATATCATTATTTAATAATATATTGATATAATTATCATATAATTATGGCTTCTGATAGAATAATTAGTAGATGATGAATTTTGGAAAAAAATTATATACAGGGAGGAAGGAAGAAAAGTACTTCCCCCATGTGAAAAATGTAGAAGGATACACCATGGAATATTTTTATGAAAAAAAGGATTTTGATTAATTTGTGGAGTAAAAGGACACAATGATCATGATTTTATAATAATAATTGAATTTTACAAGTTTCGGTGCATCATGTAAAAAGATGTGGGACATTATGAAAATCAATGTCTCAAGTGTCATATGAATATTCACAAAATTAAGGTAATGGATCATTGTAAGACTTATGATACTACCATCAGTGAGGAAATATGATTAATATAGTTTTTTTTGAATAAATAAAAATGTTATTTTGGTATATTCTAAATAATAATTTGGTTAAAAGAATCATGAGATATATAAGGATGGTATTATAGAACAGATTCTATAAGGAATTTTAGGCATGTGATTAACAACACAAATAATCAAGTGAATTGATTCTATTATAAGTTGTTATTCCTTAAAACACATGAATTAGGAACTATAACCCTAAATACGTGAGTTATATTGATATAATATTGAAAATATGTTTATGGGATAGTATTGGTGACCATGTAGTTTGTTAGAGATGATATTTTCTATGGTCTATAGGAATTATTATATGCTTGGATTTTAGGAAAACATGAGATTCTACTCCTGGAAGCATGAATTATTCATAATGTATTAAAGGAAAGTAAAGTATCCATATATTTTTAATTTGGAATTAGTAGTTAATTTATTTTTAGAATCTCATTTTTTGGTGATTTAGTGACCTTCCTTCTAAATTTTTTGTCGTTGGATGGGGATTGACATTTTTGGGATGAGACATAAGATTAACTACTTATAGAATGGATTATGTTATAAGACATATATTATTTTTCATTAATTATATATTCTAAAAAAATGGATTTCGTTAAAAAAATTCAACAATATATTAATGTCTTATTATAAATATGATTCATTAATAGTGATTTAGGTGTGGAAGTATCATAATGAACATTAATTTATAGGTGTAAGGGATGAAGTAAAAATAGATCAAAGCACAACTAAAGGACAAGATTATTATTATGAAAAAGTAAGTAATAAAGTAATTTTATTTTATTATGTTATTATATGAATGTAAATAGAATACCAAAACACTAGTAAATACATTTTTTAACAAAACTTTTATCATTTTTATTTTCATTATCATAAATCAAAGTTATTTTAATCATTCAAATAATCTATTGATTTCAAATAGTTAACTTTATAATGTTCACATTATCTATAACACCCCATAATAACTTTATATTTTTTTCTCTTGCGTGTCCATGTTATCCATTTCAATAAATGATATCCTTACCAAAATTCTAGGATTAGAGAGGCCTACACTTTTCCGTTTTCCCTTAATAAGATGATATTTTATTACCCATATTTCTAATATGGGATTCCCGGAATATAATTTCCTGGTATCATACTCTGATTTTAAAGTTCAATTTCATGATGCGAGGTTTAAATTTATTGAAGAGTAGGGAATGAAAAAAACTAATATTTTATGGTATTCCACTTTTTAATTTTATCTTCTTCGATGGATTATGACCTTATCAAAGGGTTAAATATTATTATTTAATTATTATATTTATCTTCTAGAAGTTGGGAATGATGGGAATTAATTAAGTCTAATAAATTATAAAAATATAGATTACACAAGTTTATAAAATTATTTCATTGGTTACCAACTAACTAGAAATGAAAACCAATTGAACATAAATGATGTATTTTTTTATAAAAAGTATATTACACCCAATATTACATTTTATAAAAAAAATATTAGTGAAAAATATTAATTAATTTTATATATAATATATTCATCCATATATTTTTACATTCATTCAAAATCTTTTTAAATACATTATATAAGAATATATCCAATTTTACATATAAAAACCTATATTTTTCTAAACATAGT
Source organism: Viscum album (assembly GCA_963277665.1). Classification (NCBI taxonomy): domain Eukaryota; kingdom Viridiplantae; phylum Streptophyta; class Magnoliopsida; order Santalales; family Viscaceae; genus Viscum; species Viscum album. The sequence continues at coordinate 1,767,397,562 of OY728120.1, forward strand.
ATTACCTAATTTTTATTGTAAACCTATTTTATATATAAATATTTAACCTTTGATAAATTATATTTGAAATGATAAACATTATCTTTGAATGCGTAACATGAAATCATATTTTGGTTATATTTTTGTTACTTTTTTGAAAATATTGATTTACTGATGACCAGTAATGTGACCATTGGAATAATAATGTGACCATTAGAAATAGTAATATGGACATTAGTAAAATAACCCCACCTAATAATGTTTATATAATTTTGGTATCTTATAAATGATAAAATCATGTATTTAAATCATAGAATATGAAATTAAATGTCTTAAAAATGATAAATTAAGTGTTATTATTGTTGTGAATCATAAATTTTATTTAGAATTATTATTATTATTATAATGATTTAAGAGATGATTATTTTCATGAAATATATTCTTAATTAATATATTATTTTATTATTATAATATAATTTTATGAGACCCTAATTAATTTTTCAGGGGTTTATAAAAGCAATTATAACATTAAAGTTGTATTTTCAAATAAATGTCAATTTTAAATACAAACTAATATTCTCATATTAAGAATATTATTTTCAAAAAATGCCGTAAATTTTGTATTTATACATGTCATGAAATGGTTAGGATTAATTTTTTTGGTTATTCTACATTAGTTGATTTTTTGTGAATAGTGAAATACAATAATTTACGGTATTTATCAAATTAAGGATTCGATGAGTAATAGATGATGTATAGTTGATATAAGACCATAATTTCAAAAAATAAGTAATTATTTTACCATATCTAGATACAATTCTCAAACTATTAATATTATTTTAAAAAAATAATAAACTAATGAATATAATTATGAGAAAACTACACATTCCTCCACGTTAAATACCACCCCTCACAATTAACTACTCCTTCTCCTCACACCTCTGAAGAATTAAATATTGTCCAATTTTTTATAAACCATCTCTCAAACAACCTACCCCCATTTATAGGATTCTTTTTTTATCAAAAAAATTCAACACCTTTTTAATTAAAAAAGATCACAAGCGTATGAAGTTCAATAGGTAAAACCCTCTTTCATTTTATTTTAATTTCTCATCATGTTATTTCTCTAATAATATTATCTTATACAAACTATCCCAAATTCACATGTTTACTCCTAAATATTTTATATGATATTATTTTATTGGGTTTATAGAATAATCTATTATCAATTATCTTATCCTCTTACTTTTATTCTAATGATGAAAACATGATCTTTAAGGTGATGAATTACTGTTTTCATTGATGATGAGATTTCACATTCCGATTTTTCAATTAAGGATTCAAATGAAATAAATTTTATTGTTACGAAAGTATTATAATATATTTATTAAAAAAAATTAATTTTTTCTAATGAGTATATATACATTAAATTAATTAATCAAACAAAATTAGTTTGTGATAAAAAAACTACCCAAATAATTTTAATGATTATCACGAACGTATTGTATAATGTTTCATCCTCACTCAAAATAAAAAAAGAATTATTTAATGATTTAAAATTTTGGATGTTCATAAATAACATATAACATAACTTATTCACATTTATTCCTATTTAACATAAACTATTTTACATGCATACAAGTGAACTAATCATGAATACCAAGGAAACAATCACATCCAAATGAAGAAATTGATTGTTATTACTCATAAAAATAGACAAAAATGAATATAAAAATATATAATAAATCAAAATGGTTTTTAATATGTTTTTAATTTTATAATTAATGAGTCTAATATATTTATGTTAGACATTAAGTTCATTTGAATAATTCTTTCAACTTTAAGGTAAGGGTTTTCTAATCTCACTTTTATTTATATGAGATATTCTTAATTCACCTTTTTTCATGTGTGTGAGGTAGGTATACAGATCATTTAGTTATAATAACTTGAATATATTTATATTTCTAGAATACAATGTTTCATTAGATGATAATTAATTTTATGTAATATATGATTCCTTATATTACAAAGTGAAGGGGATTTCTTCATGAACATCTATTTTTCATTCGGGTTACCCTTTCTCTATGTTTACCCAATGTAATTATCAATTTTTTTATATAAATCATTAACAATATTTTTTATATTTTAAATACAAAATTATATATCTAATTTATTATTTATTGTTTTTGTGTAATTTATTGTTTTATATGTTTCCCTTTTCAATTTCCCATTTTATGAAAGATATATTTATTTAAAATCCTTATTTCTTTGCCCTCTTAATGTATGCTCCATAATGTATTTTAAGCCAAAAAAATTGTTTTAAAAACCTGGTTTCTATAAAAAAACTATCTTAATTCAATTATGGTTTTATTAAAAACAATTTATCTTTTTTCCACATTAAATACTACTATATTTATTTATCATATCTCTCTTCGCAGCCCATTTCTTATGTTTCATAAATACTATTTTTTACATGTTTTTAATTTTATTTAACTTCATTTATCCCAAAAAAATAGTACTATTATAATTTTCTTTTCTTTTTTATGATATACATGTTGATATTCTTATAAGTTTAGAAATAAGAATTATTTTCTAAAAATACACTTCCTTCCAAAGTGAAAGGGTATTTCACTCAAGAATTTAAAAATGAAGTTATTATAGTATTTTCATCTATTATTATGATTCTAATATTTTAAATTATTATGGGAAAATTATTTATTGATAACTTATTGAATATATTAGTATAAATATGTGGAATCCATTGTAATTAGTATATTATTTCTAGGGCCCTCATTTCCCATTTGATGCATTGATATGTATCATAAGACAAACTAGAACATGTTTTTACTGTGAACATAATAATTATGTTGACCCCTTATCCAATTCATAGGTTTTATGTTGATGAAGTGTAAGATAATGTATTCTATCATTATGATATAAGTAATTGATAAATCATGTGATTATTCTACTATTTGAATATAAATGGTTATGCTTTATGTTATTAATTATATGAAATAATATATTTAACATTTATTCTAGTCACATTATGTAAAAGATTATATTTTATTGGCATTTGTTTTAATTATTCAATTTTCCATGTGGTTTTTTTTATTTTATCATTCATTATATTGTTTATCCTGACTAATCATCTATGATCACCCCATTTGTATGTTTTATTTTTTTTACAGGATGAGAAGATGTAAATTATAAATGACATCATGGGATAATATATGAGTTTATTCATTTTTCCAATGGAGTATCAGTGTTGGTTTTTTATACATTCATGTTGAATTGTAAATCTTATGTTTTATCTATTTATTAAAATATAATAAAATATTCGGACCTTTTAGAAGTGAACAATTGTTCGTAGTAGTAATGTAATAATATAAGGCACCGGCTCTGGGCTACTATGATTAGGGTATTTACAATGTAATAATATTTAAAGTGTAAAACCACATAATCATTGAAAATAACTTATAAAATCTATTTATAATGATACATCATTTCCAATATATGACAACATGTGATTAACCAAGGTAATTATTAGAAATTTTATTAATAATTCATGATGGTTCATAAAGTGTTTGTAAATTTCAAAACAATATCCTTCATGAGTGTCAAATGAGATGTGAAACAGTGACCATTATTATCAATCATGTGATGAAATAATATATCTCAAGGCCCCTTTTTCAATATTATTACCCGTATATACCTCAATTAGAGAACCAAATCCACATGTAGCATTTAGATATTAATGTAATTACATTGATATAACTGAACCAATACCTTACTAATATTCAATAACATTTTCAAATACATTTTATCATCCAATGATTTATCCTTATAAGTATCAATTTACATATAACTTGAAATACAACTAGGTATCACAATAATTTTTTTTCATCATGGTTTCAAAAGGATAACTAAACTCTTCTCTAATACCAACATTAAAAATTTAAACTAAGCAAACATAAATATTACATATTTTTAGATGAATATTCATTACATATCATATTGATACATGCTATTATATATTATGTATACTTACTAATGAATCATGAAAAAATAAAAAAATTGTTCATATGTGAGAATGTTATCTCCCATTTGGTTCTTAATATATAGAACCCTTCTTAGAACAATCACACATAATACATTTCATCATATGATGGGGATGAGAAACATAACAAAAGATGATCTCAAATTCTTAGTAAGTGAAATGAAGGGATATATCAATAAAACATTAGAATATAGGTATGATAGAATTATAAAAACATATTGATACCATACATTACATATAATATATCATAATCATGTGTTGTGGAAGAAATCACTGTAGGTCATAACACATTAATCATAATGGAATCGAATAAAATTATCCATGGGAGCATGAAAGTTTTTTAAAAGAAAACATTCACAATATACATAATAATAGAAAATATTATGTCAAGGATAAAATCCAATAAAATCATAATATATTAGGCTGGGTTTAGCCACCCCTATTGAAAATTTAGTCTCTGTATAACCTCTAATGTCCATTCTTTTAGGATATATATAACCTTCTATATATTCAATTTTTTCTTGCAATTATATACCACATACCAATTTATTTCTTATAAAATTAATCATTACCATATTCATTTTTATGAGATATTGGTCCCATCTATCACATAATGAGAATCATACATACGCATTCCAAAATATCATAAAACATTCATTATATTAGAACCCAAAAATGAAATTTTTTTCATAAACATATAATCAAAGTATAACCGCTTGAAATAAACTTGGTTTAATATTAAATTCATTATTGGAGATCCGATGAGATGATAAAAAACACTCAAAATAAATTTATCATGTTATATTCTATGGAAGTGTAATGATTTTGAAAACATATATTTTTTATAACCATAAGCTATCTAGTTAAAAGGTATACATAGTATAATTCTAATAGATATACAAAATATTTTAATTAAAATTGAAGTTTGTCTTCATATAAAGATAATGATTTTTATATTTAACATGGAAAATTTCTCGCAGAAATCATTCGATTAATGTTGAAAAAATAATTTGGAACATAAATATTTTTCAAAATAATTTTCATTGAAAATAACCATGGAAACATATAAAGTATTTTGAAAAAAATATAAACATTTCTCTTAAGAAATGTTCTTCCCAGTTTAGAATTTTTTTAAAAAATATAAATCATTTTCAAAATCCATTTTAATGAAAATATGATTTAATATTTATAAATGGGTATTGTAAACAATGAATTTTAATTATTCAGGGAAATTAAATTCATTCTATATATGTTAAAATTAATATTCCTTTTGTGTTTTCAGTAAAATAAAAAATGGCCATTTTTTGGAAAAAATCATTAAGACTATTCAAAAATATTAAAAAATGGTTAAATTTGTATATAAAAAATAATTTGTTTATTGTTAAACTGGTTTTTTAATTTATTTATAAAAAAAATGTTTTGGAAGAAAATAGGTATTCAAACAAAGACATAAATAAAGAAACTTTTCCTAAAAACAATATTTATGATTAATTAGTATATAAAAAGTGACAAATGATGGGATGAAATTTATTAACATGAAATTACCAAAGTAGAAAAAATTTAATGAGTTTTTTTATTTATTTGTTATAATACTTCATTATTCTAATCATTAACATAAACCTTTCCAAAATATAATTATATTGTATCATAAAGCCACTTCCATTTTGGAAAAATTGATTTAAAAACCACATGAATAAATATAACTAAATGAAACATAATATATACTAAAAATAAATAAATTCAATAAAATAAATGTAATAGGGTCTTCATGTACAACCCATATTCGGAGATACGTTCAAAAAATAATGTATGTCCCAAAGAAGAAAAAGTTATTCCAAAATAACCTACCCCATTAGAAAATTTGAATCCGTAAACCCAATGAAAAAAAGATAATAAAATGTATATTTTAATTTTTTTGTAGTAAACACTATGTAATAAATTTTTGTGAAGTATATGCATAAACTAAAATAAACACTAAGTGAAAATGTTATATGTCCCACAACAATTAAAAGTGAGATGAAAATCACTTACCTTATATTTGGAATTACTTCATACATATTCTGACCTCATATATGATAAATATATATAAATTATAAATTTATTATAAAACCATAATTACCAATACCATTCCATATATGAACTACATAAAACTATTTGTTAACCTTTAATCAATGATTCCTTTTTACGATCACATTTCGTTTAATAACATATTTCTTTTTTATGCATATTTTGATTTTTTATTCTTGGTCAAAATTTGATAATGGTTTCATTATTTATAGAATATAGATGATGATATAAATATTATATATATATATATTTAGGTATTATTTATCCTAATAAATATTACATAGAGATAGAAAATGAAATTCACTATTCACAGATAAGGAAGGTCATACGTATGCATGACCACTATTTTAATTTTTTCCAATAAATAAAAAAACATTGGTAAATAATGATTGAAAATTAAATAATAATTTTTCTATAATATATATAATATATTTTTATTTTAACCTATCGCTATTATATTCTATATAAATTTTAGGTAAAAAATGATTCCCATAGATTGGTGATACGATAGTCCGTCGTTCACATGAATGACGTTATCATATCCCTCATGAAATTAAACGTAAGATGATATATGATATATAATTATTATATAAGTATAATAATTTTTAATATATAAAATATATTTAATTAATTATTAATTTTTGTAATACAAGAAAATAAGAAATGAAAAACACCTCAAATCATTTTTTGAGTCGAAATTCCACCATACGAATAAGCGACACGTTTTTTTACTAACAGGTTTAGTGGTATTACCATAGATATTGTATTATAATTAAATAGTTATAATAATATCTCAAATGTAAAATATGAATATTAAATACCAAATTATATCCATCCATGAAATATGGGTATGGAAACCGAATAACATCGGTTTGTGGGCCTATAGTATTTTTTAAGAGAATGAGATCGATCCCCCAATATATAAAAAATAAAATCCTCTTTTCAATAATGTGAAAAGAGGAAACCCATTATAGACACAATGACAAAAATCCCAAAGGAAAAAACCCAATGGGATGAAAGTGAACAAAAATCTTCAAAGTGGGGACAAATTCAATGGGAAGGAAAATAGATTCATCGCCCCCCTGAGAGGAATTGCAACAGTGAGATTAGTCAAAGAGAAAGTGTTTCCACCAACAAAGAAATTTCCCTTTGATGGCAGCACAACAAGGTAGATAATTCCTCCAGAAAACATAAATATGTAGAAGGAGTAATAATTAATAGATTCTATCACATCTATCTCTCAAACAAGCCGCCCACCCTATATTTCTTGTGAAAAAATAATAGCAAGTCAACAAGAAGCTACACAACTCAAGAACAAAAACATAGAGCAAGACTAAAAGAGGAACCCATCCGTCCAAGAGACAGACAGCTATATGATGGGACTCAACACCGAGTGAGCCTATAATATACCATACAAATGAATTATGATCTCATATCCAATATTCTAGAAGTTGAGAAGGGTTAAGATCATGAATTTACCATTTTATGAAATAATTAGTTTTAATATAATTGGTTTGTTATATATTCATCATTTAATATGAATTTATAGAGACAAAAGATGAAATAAAATACAACACTCAGTTAGTTACATGACTTATACATCAGACTACTTTTTTTTGTTTTAATTAAATAGATTATTAGGATAGATTTATGACAATGCTATGGAATATAGAATGATATTTTTGAATTATGAATGTTATTCGGGTTGGTATTTACCAAACAAATGTGTATTTGAATTGTGAATATAAGAAGAGAGGTGGATTCCTTTAATATGTTTTGTGAGTACAAAATTAAATCATTTGAAAATAAAATTTTGTGCCCATATAATTAAATCAAAAAAATTATCCAAAATTTACCATTAAAGATAATTTATGGTATATAGTCTATATAATTTGTGTTGACAATATTTTGTTCTTTTTAACCCTTTTTGTTTAGTTAAAACCCACAGAGAAAACATTTTTAACTTAACCGTAGTAATTATATTTATGAGCATTTACTATAAATAATTGTAATATATATATATATATATATAAGTATTTGAAAAAATTATTTTGATTTAAAATTTGGAGCCTATTTTTTAAAATTCTATTCTAATCAGTGAAAAACATTAATTTAAAATTATACATGTAGGCACAATTAGAAAACAATTTTTTTATGTAAACATTAAAAAACATGAAATGTTTTTATATCCAAATTCAGTATTTAAATGAATAAAATTATCTAAATTTGATTAATAGATATATAATTGAACTAATCTTATTTTAAACCAATAATAAATAAATTATAATGATTTTAAATATTCTAAAATAAATCAAAATTCTTAAAAACTATTAATCACTATTACTCTAAATAATTATCTTTTTCTAAAATTATAAATAATCATCCCCAAAATATTGTTGAAATGAATATTTTAAAATTTTAATCTAATTTTCACAATATAGTTTGAATAAGGGTAAAGAATACATTTATAAATATATGAAAAACATGTGACAAAACTACTTGTTAGAAAAATACTATTTAAAGCATAAAATTGGACATATTAATTCCTCATGTATATAAAAACTAGAAGAATAATGTTAAAAATTAGATTGAATATATAATATAAAAATTTCAATAAAAAAATTCCCAAAAAGCTATATTATTATCTTATTAATGTAAAACATATTTTTACCGATAATTATAGATTTTTTTGAAAAATAATTCATTTATTTTAAAATAAGTATTATTTTTATTTTTAATTAGTTTGTAATCAAGTAATTAACTTTATAAAAATGATTAAAACACGTATTTAGTTGATATTATTCATACTAACCATTGAAAAAGATGGGAAATGAAAATTATATAAAATAATAAAATTCCAATAGTTTAACATGTTTCATTTAAACGTAATGTTTCTTGTACCAAAATCTAAACTCTATCTTCCGTGTAATGAAAGATAAACATAAGGTTGAATGTTGTGAAAAATATAGAAAATAATAAATTTTCATTGAAAAAATATTTCAACAAATCTCATAGTGTTAATGTCAGTGATACCATCATGTATCATCACATCATAACCTCATCTCACTATAGCTACATCACATCACAATCACATCATTGAAAGTGGGTGGTTGGGTATCATGAAGGTTAAGGGAATAAACATTTTGAATTCCTACAACCTCATTAGACCCCCTCAATATATTAAATATTCATCTCCACTCAGTAATGTATAACACTGATCCATATAATCACTATGTAATCTCTAACCCCAACACATATAATAAATAAATAATCAAGACAAGGGAATAGATGGTAGCCATCCATATATATCACAAAAATCTTGGGAGTTAGTGAAACCATTTGAAACACAAAAAAATTGGGAATCATTAATTTTATCCATCTTCTATGGTGCATGCATAGAAATAAAATAAATTAAATGATACATAGACAGTACACAATACCCAAACTATGGATCCACATAAACTTAAATAGCATATACTACAACACCATAATTTGACCACATGTCTACCATAAAAAAACTATCACCACAACATGAATCAAATGACACAAAAACCATGAATAATCACCCAATTCCACATTCAACCATAAGTTTCACTATTTTCTGGATTTAACATGATTCTACTACCTCCATTTTACATATCAATTCCATTCATATTTACACATCACATTTATTTATTATTCAAATCATTTTATCCAATTACCAAACATTAATTCTGGCACATTATTATTCATTTACCAACCCATGAAATTTATTTCTCAAAATTTCAATTTATTCCATTACTATATGGGTATATAATAATTCTATAACATAGATTACCTCACCCATATCACATAAAAAATCACCCGAACTCCAAAACCACACAATAGTCACATCTCATTTCCACCTACATTTCACCACATGCCAATGTACAGTTTTTCCACTCCCCCACACATTCCACGACTCATCCATTCTCCACCATCACTGAACAACATCCTATTACACACAAGACAACAAAAAAGAAATAAATACACGTAAACTGAAACCATTACAATTGAAAATTTGGGTTAAAGTTAATTAATTATTATACGTTGATATTTATCATGGCAATTATCACATAATTTTGTATTTCAATGTGTACAAAATCCATTATCCATATATATTTTATTATCCCATTATTCCTTGTGAAATAAAACCTTCAATAGAGAAATGAAATAACATGCATTCAAAATACAGTATAACACATTCTCCCAAGTATAGTATTTTTTTAGCATTGACAACATACATGTATAATTTCACATACAACATCATCAATGTTGGAAAAAACATGATTTCCCATTACTTCCATCAATTTCAATATTTTCAAATTAATTATCATTATTATCTCTTGTAATTTCTAGAAAAGAACAATAAAATGATGATAATGAGGGTCTCCTAACTCAAGGAATCACTATGATTCATCACACAGAGATGTTTGATGGAGAGAAAAAATTAACATTCTACAATCACATGGAAATATTAGACGAAACTAAACCACACATTAGAATCATCAAAATTATATCCCAAACTCAACATGATCAAAACAAAATCACCATTGGGAATCCCCAAAAAATGAAGGGAGACTGCGGGAAAAAATGAGATAAATGAACATGGATTTCCAATGATCAACCGTTGAAATCCACCGATCAATGAATGAGAAGAGGGTCCATAAGAATTATTAAAATCACATAGGGTCATCTCTAAATTAAAAATAATAAGACATAAATAGTGTAATAATGAGGCCTCTTTTAATTTATAATCATGTTTAACATGTAATATTCAAGGTATAGAACCCCAATTTTTATTGTAAATTATTAGGAAGACCACTAATTTAGTTAGTTAAACAAATTAATTCTATAAAATCCTCTAACATTAAACAAGAAAAAATACACAATTTCTTTTCATATCCTAGAACTAATTCATGAAATGAATGATTATTTCATTCCATGAGTTAAATTGACACAAAACCCTCAACCAAAATCTAATCGGTGAATTTCTAGCCTCATAATTCTTGGAAATAATCTCACATCAAGAAAATAAATTAATGTAATGAAAAATTTAGTATTGTTTGATTATGGCACCAAACTCAACCATACCCTCCTTGAGCCTCCTTTAAATTCCTCAAACTCCAAAACTACTTATGTAACATGATGAGAATGCATGATCAATTAAATTAGATACCACACAAATGATTTTCATCATTGATAATCAAACATAACCTAAAAAATAAAGCTGGGTCAGAACAACCAACCCATGAGACACATCTCAATGACCTCATTACACCCTAATCAATATATCCAACCAAATAGACCAAACCAAATAATCCTTAGACCCCCCACCCAAACAACCACATCACTGGATCACTACGCACAACACCACATGTTCTCAAACAAACTAGAAATCACATCTTTTGAACCAAACCAGTAACTCTACAATTTCAACCTCTGCATATCTTAATCCAATGAAGTCCATGTTCATCACACTATGGTTCCCCAAAAAAATTAATTAAGGAATCCTACCCACAAAATTAATATATTTTCTATGTGGAGTGGAACTAAATCACCCATATGGTTTAAAAGTGTTTAAAATAAAAGAGTCATGAAAATATTTCTAGGTACTAGGGATTGAAATGTTACTCAAGATCTGTTATTAACTCCATGAAACCACCTTGTCTCTACTGAACATGATCCAAGGTGATGTTTTGTATATGAAACAACATATATCAACAATCATAACACATTATTTCTGACTATCTAAAAATATATTCATACTATATATCTAACTCTCCATAGTCAATAATATGAGAGTCACTGTGTTGATATCGATGATGATAGGATATGTGAAACATGTTTGGATCCTGTCTAGACCCCATGGTAGTTCAATCCAGAACATCACCCTCCCAAATTACCATATTACATTATAATTAACTAAAATCCATGGATTAATATTATTTAATATTCTAATAATCTATTTCCATTGTTGAGGGTAAACCTTCAAGAACACATGGTCTCTATCACAGACATCATGGGCCTCCATCAATGATCAGTGTAAGAATTAGGATTGTCACGAACCCCAATAAATTCCTCTTAGACCATTAGGATATTCTCATTAATTAATTTCCCTAAACCATAACCGTGAACTACAAACCAATGATCCTCCATCCATCATTATAGATTATAACACAATTGAATATACAACAACTCAAATGGATTCAACCCAATGAACATGTGATAACTATTCAAATAGATGATATCAACAAATAGAAGGTGTTTTTCCTATGTTATAACAAAATTAAATTCATAATTTGACAAAAAAACCATATGTAAATAGATAATCAAGTCCATGATCCCATATATATGAGGGTGTAAAATAGTTCAAATGCACTACTAGGATCCAAAAATCATACTAAAATCACCTCAAGACCGATGTTGTAAAATTAGGGTCCTAATGAGATGTTAGGATATTTGATAACCCATATAGAATATATCCATAATATATATATGACCTTTTTAATACATCTGTGAATCCCAAATGACATATCACCAGATAAAGAGATGACATCATTACTCCACTTAAAATGAAGGAAACAACATCATATATATTATGACCCCCATGTATCCTAGTGATGAAATCCATCATGATGTCATATCCGTTAAAATTGGTAATACTAAAGGGATGAATCAATCCTATATGAACATGGTGTTTAATTTTTTTACTTTCTATATAACAACAAAACATCACCACAAACACTACCATTGACCATTTCATCCATCGACACACAAGTTATCTCCTCATTCCATGATATATATTATTATTATTGGTATGTATTGTTAAAGGTGATTTTTGAAACTCATTGAGAAATACCAATCACAATTTCAATCAAACAGAAAACCTCTATTAAAAATTCATCTAGATCTATCTATATTCCAACAATTTGTATGGAGAATCATTATGTATAACACAGTCACAAATCACATTTACCTATGAGTATTTCAACTGATATTACACCACATTCTTCATCAGCTTTATTACACATACATATGATAATGAAATCTACATTGAAATCTAAACACATAAAGATATAGTAATGAAATATCCTCAATCATTTTCTAAAAAAATATAGATTCCCCAATAACAAATCCTTTATACACCTATTATAAAGAATCAAAAACAATATTACCTATTATAGGGGAATAAGATATCACAAAATAATAGTACTTTTGGAACTTTATACATCTATACTGTAGTAAATTGAATTACAACTAGGATAATACATTTTTCATTCTCTTTTGATCCATTAAAACCAAAAATTTCTCACCAATAAGGTACTGATTTGACCTTTTATGTGAAAAATTAGCATCCAACATTAGATCATGGGTGGAATAGTTATCCATGATGATCCACAACTAACATGAACTAGAAGTGATAAGTTCATATTAATATTATATGTTCAACCACCAACATAGAAGGAATGATTCATGGAAAACGATAAACATCTACACTTCCATTAGAAAATGGAGCATTTGAACACTAATTAAATTCTATTTTATGAAATTAAATTCTCTTTGACAATAATTTTCCTAAACAAAAGCTCATTACACCCTTTAAATGCTGTGTTTTTGGATGAATACTAGAGAAATAAGAAAGAACCCTCTGATAATAGCCGATAAAACCCAGAAAACAACTAAACACTTTTAATTAATTGGTCTCTACAAAACAAAATACTTCAATATTTTATTGTTATATGGAAACACATTTCTTATACAACACAGTCCAATGGAAATACACCCCTCAAATCCAAAACATTCACTTTGATATATTTATATAAGGATTATGTTGTTGACACACCTATAAGACAAATATGAGATGATCAGAATGCTCTACCACTAGATTATAGAAGATTTATATATAATCAATTAATGTAATGATTAAATATTATATAATGAAAAAAATATAGAGTTTATGATACACTTGAATATATCATATGCATGAAGGATAGGAAAAGAAAAGACAAAAACCAAAAATTTCTCATATAGGTACCTGAACTCATCCTTTAGGATATAATTGTCATTAACACACATCTAGTGATATCCAAAATGAAATTTAATCTTAAAAAACTAACAAGCTCCCTTAAACTAGTAAATATACATAATTGGTCCTTTAAAAAGGATAATGGTTATTGACAATCTTATGAATCAAAATATGGTAGTCTACAAACTACTTCATACTATCATTCTCCATCATGGAGAAAAAAACTGGAGCACCATAAGGATATACACTAGGTATGAAAAAACTACTCTATATAATATTTTTAAACTAAATCATTACCTAGTGCAACCACATTGGTTGTATTTGAGTTGGATGCAACAAAATAACATAAGAAACTACTTTCTAAAATTCCCAAAATCATCATCAAGTTGAATTGGTAGGTCCATAACATTATATTAAAAAAACATCCAATAACTTCTCTAGAAATAATTAACAACCTCGATCAAGGATTCTACTAATAGATCTTCCAACTAAGAAACACCTGATCAACATTAATGACACACATTAGAATGACATTATCTCTAATGAATGCCACCATATTGACCTCCATATAGAAAAAATTAAAATATTAATTTTATTTATTAAAAAAATTAAAAATAAAAATTAAAAATAAAATTGATTACTAGGATAACACCAACTAATTTAATATTCCATAAGAGGAAATGTCTCACAGACTAATGTCATCCCATTTCGAGTTTGCACCACTAGAACAAATCAAACAATGAATCCCATCCTCTTACTAAAAAAGATAAAACTAGGAAATATAAATTATCAGTATATATAGTCCCAATGAATATAATAATGAATTAGAAACAATTGATCATGGGGATATGGAAATAATAAAATTCACAAAAAAATGATGATGATATTCCATCCATACCTCATGCAACCTCTGGCCCTATGGGCTCTGTCACCTCCACCACATGCATCTGACCACTCCCAACTCAATAGTATCCCTTTTTTAAAACACCATTAACACAATATTCCTTAAAAATATGAAGTAAAAAAAACATAAATAGGATAACCTCAACCCACATTTTTATCCCTTATATATGTATCAACACCTAGTTTTCCTTGCTAAAAACTACCATAGAGGCAACCAATTTTGCTAGTGAAAGGGTCCCTAAATTCACATATAAAACATCATCCCATGAGTTGTTGGAAGGTGACAATATTTTTTTACATGTAAACCATATAAACATCATTAAAAAAGGTTCTATGGAAGGATCACAATAACTACATGCTCTATTAGGATGAGAAATGATCTTTTATGTACGATTCCCCACTAGCTAGAAACCCATCTACATAAAAATATGAAAACCAATTCCTAAAGCACCTCTGAACAAGATTCCATAATAGATAATCTCTCATTGATATAATCCCATATAAATCATCCAATTGATAACCTAAACCATATTATGTACCTCCTTGTACATATAATGAATTAATTTTGTGGTTATTTTTGTGTGTTCTTTATTGTATATTTGTTTACATTAATTACAAATTCTCTCATGTTGTTAAAATAATTTTGATATGTTGAAATGTTTAATTTTGTCCAATTACATCTTTCAATATTTCTATATTTATTATGTATATTAATTATGATCTAATTAAAATGTCCTTAATCTTGATTATATCAGTTTATGCATTGCTTAAAATAAAATTGGTTATAATGTTATGTTTTTTCATAAAATCTTTTATAGGATTAGTTTAGAGTTATTAGGGGATGTAACTAATTTGAGACCTTTAAATATCATTTATACATTTTTATAGTATTCCCATACAATTCATCTTATGTACCCCATGTAACAAATAAAAAATTCACATATCTGATTTTTAATCCACAAACTAGATTATCATGTTCCAGATAACCTCTTTATTTCGACTATATCATGAGATAAAAAACTAAAAATTGAGTGATTTATTTTTTCATAGAAATACTAGAATATTTTATTCATTTCCATAAATGATATCAAATATATAATCAATCTATTTTATTTTTGAAAATACATTTGAATTGACTATAAATTTTCATTCATATTTATTATATTTACTAGAACTATATATCTTTGGTTCTATTATCATGGAATGAGTTTTATAAAAATTATTAAGGTAAATATTTATTATTTATAAAACTAATGAAATTATAGATGTATAAGGTGAAACTAACAACTGATAATTCTGAATTTATCGAGTTCTATTCTATGACTGAATCTTTTAAAGGCAATATATATCATTTTCAGAAATACCCTAACATGAATTCCACAATTGAGGAATTTGTATATGTGATTCCCTTACCTAGTGAATCACTTAAGTGATTTCAGAATGTCAAATAACGATAAATTCAATTTTTATATGATTTTATAACATTTTATTTTTTCTCACATAGATAAAAGCACTTACATGGAAATCACTTACAATACATTCCCAAAGTTTTTTTATAATAATTAATATAAGAAGTTATATTTTATTATGTGTAGTGATATTGAGTTTTAAAAATGACCATACTATGATTTATGATTTCCCCTTACCATGAATTTCGATCTTTTCACCATACCATGACTACATATTCAAATTTCCTTGTAACTATTTTTCACCATAATAAATTATATTTTAGGACTCTACAACATATGAGATGTATATCTACCATTCATGGTAAATCAAATGAAAACACAATTTTATTACACTAAAAACAAGTTAACTAGATATAATTGTATGTAATGATAATTAAATTGAAAAAATAACTAATTTTTTCACATGGTATTATCTTTCCCTTATTTAATTTTTTTCATATAGTATTTTACACATACTATGATATTTTTTTGTTTTTCATATATTGATTTACTACATGATTTTTTTATAACAAAATTTTTATAATGAATTTATAAATTAATATTAACTATATATACCCCTATAGAATTTATTTAAATTTTAATAAACATTTTTTTATTAATACCAATGTGTGTTTTATGTTCACCAATGAAACATACAACATGAAAACTAAAAAATCATATTTTGTATTTTTTGTTGGTTTTATATATTTTAATGATTCTTAATTTATATTGGATGATATTAAACCCATTAAAAATAATTATAATATTTTTAATATTCTGTAAATATGTTTTAAATTTATCAATAAATTTACTACTCATTTTTAAAACCATATCTTTGGAATTTCATATTTTAAAATGCAGCATTTCTATTTTAATGTGATTTATCATTAAAATATTATTATAGATATAATTTAAATTATTTAATGGGTAAAATAAATTTTTTTTAATTAGAAATATTTGTTTTAAATTTAAGTCATGCATAAGGAAAATATTATACCAAAAAAATATATATATCTCCCCTCTTACTAATAAACAATTATTATTGTTATTGAATTTTCAATTTTCTATCAATTTTTTACTAGTGTTATGTATAATTTATGAAAAATTAATCATGGATTTCTTATATATATAAATGTGAACAAGTTATTGAGTTTTGATACATTACCATGAGTAGTTAAGAGTATATGATTCATTCTATAACTAAATATAGAATTAAGACATTGATGTCGCATGTGATGAAGCTGTCGTCTAGTAGAAATTCTCTAATGATAAATAAAAACTAATATGCTACTACTGGGTTGAATATACCTACACATCACTAAAGTAAAAGAAAATTTCTATATTTTTTGATATTTAACATTGTCATGGTATCTTATATCTATAACTCTATTTCCCATCACATTCATGTACAATCATTATTTTGATTATTATTTTACATATAAAAGAAATTATTATTATTTTCCTTGAAATATGTATCTAAGAAAAAATAAATACAAGTACCAATGCTAGAAAGAAATACTAAAACATAAGTACAAAAGAATCTATAAACTCTAGTAGCATTTGAAGCCTCAGCCTAGTCCAATGCTCTCCAACTCCAACAACAGTAATGTAGCTGTTGAAGAATGGTGCTTCCCCTTCTCTATACTGCCTACTATATAATATGTTTGGGTCGAATGCTTAAACCAAATTGGTTGTGAAATGGATCCATAAAGGAAACCACCAAAACAACTATGCCTAACGATAAGTCAATTTATATAGAAGGTAACATGTAGAAATAAAGTAATAAACAATGAAGTACTCAAAATTAAACAATCCTATAGTTTTTAATTACATTCATATACATTTATTATTCAATATTTTGAATCCCATATTCTCTGGATCTAGAATTTTTTTATATCCCAGTTGTTATAATAACAAAATAGATTTATTAGAAGACCATCTAAAAATTCAATTAAGTCTTAATACATGCCTATGTTTTGGCTTGGAGGACTCATCACAATCATTCAATCATTCAATAATTACCCTTTTGGAATGTTCTCATAGTCAAATCCCCCTGATTTAAGATAACAAAAAAAATCATTTAATAACTAATTTATGGGAGCCCTTATGATCTATACATTTTATCCTAATAACACATTAATAAATTAAACAACATCTGTATAGAAAATCTCTCATAGTGTAACCCCTTTGGTTTCTCTTGGGAATCTCTCACGGACTAGCCCTATCAATTTTAAATGACCAACTTGGAACCTCTCACAGTCTATCACAATTAGGAAGATCACATAGTACAATCCCCCAAGGTGAAACATTCACAAATCATATCACTTGTATATTCATAATATAAATCAAACATTATTATAATCAACCATGGCATGGAAGAAATGTATGCCTCATGGAAACCTAGATCAAATGACCATAAAAATCAAACAAGGGGTAACATACACATGGGGTTTCCCAAAAACAAGGTATCTAACCTTATGCATGAGAAATAACCATTTATTAATTAACTAAACCATATCAGGTAATAAATAGGGGAACATTCAAAATAAATAAAAACACCAAATGTGGGTCTGAAAAACTTTTATCATATATAATCCAAATACGAATAATAAAGGTCACAAAATACATACATCTATGTTTTACGATATATATACTTGAAAGTTAACCGTTCAATCAGCCTTGATCGGCATAGATCAATAAAAAGGTAAAAAAACCGAACCATTTATTACTTATAAGAGAAGAAGAATAAGGAATAAAGGCTCAAGAGGATTCGATAACTCACTAGTGGGATACAAACGCACCTGATGGTGTCTCAATCGGTGATCAGATGGAGAATATAGGGATCAAATATCAGTCATCCTTCCAGAGCACTCTTATACGTACCCTGAGAATAAAATGTTGGTTCTGGACATGATACATGACCTCACTCTGATATATCAATTAAGAAAATTAGACTCTGTGTTATTTAAATATACACACCTTGTAGTGGTATTAATAGTCCCCCGACATATCTGTCCTCTAGGACACTGTTTGGCCATGTTATCGGTCGTTACACTGACAGAATAATACTTTACACAACATGCATGGTACATGGAGTGTACTCATAAGTACAAGAAATGTACATAGAAAAATATAATTTATTCATTTTCATCATAAACATACTGGAATCAAGATTCATAACCGAAAATAAGGTCATGGTTATTACAAACATCCCCCCTTAATAAAATTTATTGCTGAATTTCACAACCAAGGGTGGAAAATAATAATATTCAAAAATCTCTAGACACTATGATCATATGTCGGCCTCCCTCTCCCAAATCTCATCCTATACTCGTATGTGCTACCATAGAACCTATACTAGAGGAACATACCAGCCATGGAGAACCATCATGTTGTGATCCAAAATACGAATAGGTTGCTACGTGAAGGAGGAATCCACCTCTAAACCAACCTCCATGGGTTAAAAAACATGATATGTGTATGAAAGTTAATTTTGTAGAAGAGAAACATGAATGGTGTCATGCATAGAGAAATACCTATAAGGTAACTGCAACCGATATGCAATCTACCAAACTCTCACCAAAACATCAAATAGCTTGATGTGTCATAGTGAATATTTCCTCAGTCTCATAATCCTCCACTCTCTCATCCATGGTGTGTGATGCCAAAAATAACAAATCATAGACCATGATCGCCAATGGTCATCTCTGTCAATCAACAAAATTTTTCTACCGAGAACTCGTAGTAGCCATCCTCTTCCAAATCAACTTCACCAGCTTAGTGGTCTCTTAGACATGATGAGTTCCTAGCATTGAGTCCTCTTTCACCTCCATCCAACATAGTGTGATTGAAATGGACTACCATTCAAATCCACATAAGGCGACATCAATATCGTTGCTGATAAACTATTATACTGGAAAAAATACACTAGATGTATGTGTCCCTCCAATGTGCCCCCAAAATCATGGACGCATGCACGAAACATGTCCGCTAAAACTTGGACATTGTGCTCAGACTAACCATCTCTCTGGGGATTATTAGTTGTGCTCAAAAGTACTTATTTACCAAGAGCCCTTTGTAGTCCCTACCAAACACAAGAAGTAAACTGAGCACCCATATCTAAAATGATAAAGTGAGGAACCCCGTGGAAACCAACAATATCTCAAATATTCAACATTACATGATCATCAACATGAAGGTATTCTTTAATTAGAAGGAATTGTGAAACCTTCGTGAGTCTGTCAACAAAAACCCATACTATAACTTTACCTCGTGGTGACCTCACTAAACCTATCAAAAAATCCATCGTGACATAATTCCACTTCCACATGGAAATTGGTGACTACTATAATATCCCTAGAGGTCAATGATGCTCAAACATTCCCTTTAAAAATGTGGAACATATCATAACAAAACAAGAAACATATTTCTTCATACCTGGACACCAATATTGACAATTTAAATCACAATAAATCTTGATGACACTAGGATGACATTCTCAAACAGAGACATGAAAATCTCACAACAACACATTACATAAGTCTATTGAAACCCATACGTGACCCTGTAAATGAAAAACCACATCCTCACCTATGGTCCACCCAATATTAGTGTCCTCGCATGACACACCCTCCAACAGGACTAGCCCTTCAGAATATGATAGCTTCCTCACTCGCACTAGATCTAGTAGAGTAGAGGTAAAAGATATAAATGAAACAAACATCTTCCCATGTCTATCGTGCAACTCCCAATTCATCTTAGGGAACAAATACATACACTTCCACTCACAACTAGAATTCTTAACTGCCTATATATAAGTCCCCATTCATAATGCATCAGCCAAAACCTTTCCTTCCCGAGGCATGTAGGAAATCTCGAAGGAAAATGATTGAAGGTACTCAACCCACCTTCCCTATCTCAAATTCAGATCTCATTGAGTAAAAAATTTATTTAATATTCAGTGGTTAATGTATAAAACAAAATTATATCCCAAATGATAATGTCACTAAAAATGAAAATATGCACAACTATAGTTTACTAGAGGTTATTTGTTTTGTAATTTCTCTAATATGGCCTCAACTATCGAGACATTTAGGAAAAACCTCCTTCCACATTCAATATCACTTCTCCATACCTGATACATAATTCATCATTGTAATCAGTGTAACTCTTTCCAGGCATTGAAAAAATAAGGATCTTTACTAATGTCAACCACCCTTTTTCACCTAAAAGGCTAAATCATAGGAATCTGTCCACAATTACTTCACAAACAACATAGTTATGCCCTTCAGTGGTTCTTCAATTCATAGAAGGTCCATCATAAAGCGCATATAGTAACCCGCCAGCCACAAAAAAATCTGTACCTGAAAAACATTCATCTGTTGGTCCTAGAAAACTACAGATATAACTTTTTTGGGATTTCTGGTACACTTGTCTCAAAGATAATGGGACCGATGAAATGAAATTGTTCTTTCCAAAAGTGGAATTTTGTGAGCTTATCATATTATTTATCGTCACTCTATTTACTCAATAATATCTCAAGATGTATGAAATAGTTGTGTTGAGTGTGGGAGTACCCCAAGATATCATATAGACCATACCTACTCTACAAAGCTGGAAGATTTGTATCTGAATGTCTAACGCGCAACTGATGATAACGTGATCTGATGCCAATGTTCGATAACACCCAAGATCCTCAAAGCTCATAAAAGAGCTCATCAATCTTCGAAAATGGATATATATTCTTGAACATAACCTTGTTATGATTTTTCTAATTCGTAGAATGTTTGATGGCACCATCTACCTTATTTGAAAAAATGAAAGACAGACCACATGGAGATGTTCTGGGTCCAATGAAAGCCTTTCATAAAACTCCTCCAAATGCTTCTAGATTTCCACTAACTCTGGTGTATCCATCCTATATGGAGGAATGGACACCATTTCTTCTCGTGGAACATGCTCAATAGAGAAATACACCTCTCACTCAAGAGGTAAACCTCAAAAGTCATATAGGATGTCTTCTCTAAAATGACCCACCAATGGAAAAATTTCCTTATGTGATGTCCCCTGGTAATCTAGATATAAACTAGATATCTGGTATGTAATTCCTCCCAACCCATTATGTTCAGGACCGACTGATTTTTCATGGAAATCCCATTATCCCTTGTGTAAAAAAGACCCACCCTCTTGGGATGTGAAACTCACCCTACAACAATAGCAGTCAATAATGGTCTGAAAGGAGACCAACCATTCCATTCCAATAATGACATAAAATCCTATCATATCGAAGTCATAAAGGTCCCTCCAAAAGTGACACCATCCTACATCCAGAGGTCCCTCCATGAACTGATGTAAATAAGTTTTCTTAATCCCAAAAGGAGTTCCAGAAACATAACTTCATTAAAAGTAATGATACTGAACACAAGGCTCTCTAAAATGACAACATATATAAAAGTATTGGAACACCATATATCAAAAGTGAAGAACTTAAAAATGAGGAAAGTAGAATTTTACGTCTAATAGCAGAGGGTATGGGGTCCTACACCTACTAGGTCTGCTCCATCATAAGAATCTGACCTATATGGTGGCCCTACGACCCTACATTGCTACCCTGAGTGGATCCACCATATAGTTTCTAAAATCCTATGGTCTAGCTACCACAACCATAACCACCATCTCATTATGAATATCCTGAAGAACTCCATTTCTTTTACTAATGAGAAATTAGTGGTTCTTGTCCTGAACATGGAGTCATAATAGGGACCCTCTCACTCACTAATGGTGACAATTTCATTAAAAAATGATGAATATGAAACATAGTTCTGCAAGATCAGCACCAAACTGGGTCTCTTGGGATCAACGGTGTCGTAATCTTGCTCATTCCACACTGGTATCACACCACTTATCGACCTTATAAAAAATAACTATGGTACTTCCAGCTATTATTCAAATGAGTAACAAACATGGATGCCAGACCACTGTAGCTCACTTATTCAAACGTGCTCAGATTTTTCATGGTAATTAGTGAACGGTTTACTATTTTATCACTAAAGTCAACCTGAAATAATTCACCTCAAATAAGATGACGTACCTATGACTGTCACAAAATCTCACATCTAGTGAAAACTATTCACCCCCAAGAATAATTTTGATGCCTTAATTCTCATTAAAGAAATAATTGCAATCCATGAGTTAAAGATCACCCTTATCCTAGTGCATGAACTCCAATGCTAAATCTTCCCTCAATGTATCAAGGTAGAATTAATCATAGAAAGACATCATAATCTCTTCCCATACCATATCCCGATGACATCACATCTATGAGATAACATCCCACAATCTCCGTGAGTATTCACATAGCATGTATGTCACAAGAATCAATCTTCTCTTAGGAAGTTTCTATAGATACTCCAATATATAAATAATCCCCTCTAACCATGCCTCTGCATCTTTTGGTCGTCCTTCCCCAGAAAAAGAGGGTGGATGATGCTGCTGGAACACCCATTTCAACACTTCCATAATTGGGGTAGGATCTGGTGCTCCCTGAACAGTTTGCATCATCCTCATAAAGCTTTCACAAAACTATGTGTCATCACTTGCATATGGAATAATAGTTTCTACAAAATGGGAAAGATTTGAGGATCTCCTGGTAGTCCCTAATATACCATTTCTATGTCTGAACATTTCTCGATACCTAGTGTAAAACCAGAGGATATCTTGGCGGCTTGAATCTGCATGTTCATGCGCACACCTCTGTTCAAGATTGTCAAGGACTGTAATATAGACGTTCTAAAACAAATCAAAAGGAAAAAAACATTCATGTTTCTCCAAATTGGGTTACATGGAATGTTCCCTTTTTCTTTAAAATGGGAATGTACCTCTACCAACCTAGTCGTGTAACAACCCTTACACATAGTGTGTTCCCCTAGAGACATGGTGTGTACTTGAGTATCCAATCCATCCCATGCACTTTTACAGGGCTCGAACCACATGGTTCTACTAGTTTAACACTACACGATGTGTTCACCATAGACATGGTGTGTACTACATATGATCCATTCACCCATGTCATTAGTCACATAGCTTGATTCATGGTCTTTTACAACCTGATGTGTACACCAAGTACACGACGTGTACGTCTACTACATGGTGTGCTCTTCCAAACATTTACCATCCCCAAGACATTCCCCACAGATTCAGTCACATAGTCAACAACTACATGTCATGTAAAAATGATATGCTTCATGTACATAGGAAATTGTGTTCCTTCCATAATAGAAGAATGCATGGCATGGGTTCATAATATCCCACACTGTTTTATTTATGTTTTTCCAGGAAGTAAGCCTCTAAAACATCTCCAGTTCCCCCAACATCTGAAAATATTTCCAAGGAACACCATCTTCCAATCTGTGAGATCCCATACTCATCACAAATCAATGCTTAGAATCCTTATTCATATAAAATATTTACAGAAATAAATAAATGTTCAAACATGATCCACCAAATTTAAATCTAAGATGGCCCATAACATATCAGGGACTAAGGCATGGAATCCATCCAATGAACCTTTACATAATACAATACACTGTAAAAATAGAATATATTCTTTCATGGTATCTATTAATACAACTTGCATATCTAGAATAAAATCAATCACAACAACGCACAATCTGTAATGCACCCTACTGTAATGAAAAGGGTACATAACATGAGATCTTTATATAGTGCCTATATAATGCATGATATGGAATAATCTCATCTAATTATGTTGAAACAAAAATATGACCACAATGACATTATTCATAAAATCCAAGAAAAACAACTGAGTCACCCAACGATGAAATTAAATCAAATTTAACAATCAGAAAACCATAAATATTTTAATCTTTGAGGTAACCTATCTTATCCCTATACATGTGTTAGAAAATCCCAGGCCCATGTTATTACCAACAACCTATTACTTCTAATCCCAGTGAATTGGATCCAAATAGTAAGGAAAATCATAAAATAAAACTCCACGGATTCAATATTTTAACATCCAAAATAGGGTTTCCATCTAAAATTCTATCAAATCCGGTCAGTCACATAACATCAAGAAAATTTCCTAAAGTTGAAAAGGCTGCTGACTAGCTACGAGGGATATGGTAATACATTGGAGAAAACATGCCCTCATTGGAAGACTATACACAGTAGAATCTAAAAATAAATCAAAAGCGGAAGTAATAATATCAAAAAAGTTAACAACGAATGACTAAATGCTAATCAAGTAGGAGCCAAAATATATATATATATATATAGATTATTCATCACATATGTATCTATGAAAAAACCCAATCAAGTCACAATGATGGAATGAAATATAGAAACAAATGAAAAAAATGAATCAATAAACTCCATAATAATCATAAGCCTCATTTGGGACCCCTGCTCTCGAGGTCCAAAAGCAATCAATTACCTGAGGAAGATGGGATCTTTCCCTTATCTGTACCTTCATATATATAATCTATTTGGGTCTAAATAATGACCCATATAGGGTGTGAGATGAATCTCGGTAGGAAAACAGCAAAATATTTGTTCATAATTGTCCTTGAGTATATATTGTAGGTAACATGTAGAAATGAAGAAATAAACTAGGATGTACGCACAAGGAATCAATCATAATGTTTTCAATTACACTCATTTACATTAATATTCAATATGTTGAATCATTTAATATTGTGATCTACCCTAATATCTATACAACCTTATAAAGTATTACAAATCATATATCTCATAAGACCATCTATGATATCAAGTATGACAGAGTCCATGCTTGTTTTATGGCTTGACAGACTCGTCACAATCGTTCAATCATTCAATAAGAACCCATTGGTAAATTTCACATAGTCTAATCCACTTAGTCTGACATAACAAAAAAATAATATAATAATTACTCTCTTTTATGCCCTAAGAATCTATCCCCTTTATCCTAACTTCACATCTATCAATTAAATAATGACCCTATAGGAATGCTCTAATGGACTAACTACTTTGGTCTCACCTGGGCATCTCTAACAGTCTAACATAATCAATTATAAATCAGTAGCTTAGAATCTATAATAGTCTGACCATTTGGGTTGCTCTATTTGTCTAATCCCCATTGGTCAATCATTCTCTAATAATATAAAATATATTTTCATTTAATAAATCATACTCCATCCTAATAAACCAAGGAAAGGAAAAAAAGTGTTGCCTCATGTTAAATAATGGAAAACGTCCATAACAATCCATCATGGGGAAACACACCCATGGGAAGTCCCAAAATCAATTTATCTAGCCATATTCATGAAAAATAATCCATTATCTATAAATCAAACCATAGAAGGTAATAAATATGTTCAAATTACACATCAACCATTACCCCAAAAATTGGTCTGTAGCACATGTATAATATATAATCCATAGACGATCAATGAATGGAACATACCACATACCACGATGTCGTACGATCGATATACTTGAACGTCGACCCTAAAATCATCCTATATCGGCATAGATCTACAAAAACGTGAAAAAATATAAACCGTGAATAACTCTTGAGAGGGGTTGAATGGGGAAGAAATACTCTAGAGGATTCGAGAACTAACCAGTGAGATTCCAATGAACCCGACAATGTCTCCATTAGAGCTCAGACGGAGAATCGGGTGTTCGATCTTTATTATTAATTCCTAAGTTCTATTGTATGAAACACGAGAAGAAGAAGTCACTACTTGACATGAGATGTGAACCCTCTCCAATATATAAATTAAAAAAATTAACATGGTGTATTCATTAAAACTACACACCATGTAATTGCCTTAACTGAAAATTGACATATGGGGTTGTCCAGGTCCACACATGACCATGTATTTGGCCATTACATGGGAAGAACATGGTTGTACGTGAAATTCTAGGTACACAACCTGCACTCTTAATTACAATGTGTGTACATAGAAAACCCCATTTTCATCATTTTTCCTAAAAAACAACCCCAAATCATGATCTATGCATTAAATGGAGATCCATGTTCTTAAAGGTTCACAATGTATCTCTAAAAGAGTATTAAGGTATAAGACTATACTAGGTTCCATTTGTTCAAAACATGTATAAAAATCAGTATGTTCATTAATTTATTTCCTTATAGAATTTACTCTCTTAAATAACATTCTTAATTAATTAAATTAATCAATGATTTTGATTAAAATTATTAATTTGGTATATTCACCCCTATATATCATCATCCATTAACCATTCTAATATGATTAATTGTATCAAAGGTTTACCATTTCTGTATATTTTAGCACTATTATTCCTTTTCTTTATACAAAATAATTGGCTTTTAAGGTAAACATTCTTAATGATAGATTATCTATTTAATTATTAATCTTGTTACAAAACAATTGCAATAAAATAACTTTCTTTTTGCGATTTTTCCAATCCATAAATAGAGTTTGCTTATAATTTGTTTAGAAACTTTATTCAAATACCTCATCATGTATGCTCAATATCGTTAACATTGAAGTAATAAATTTTAATGATACTTTAATTACAAAAAATCCACCACACTTTGATGAAAATGATTATGGTTAGTTGTGATCCATAATAGAGGAATAACATAAAAAATTATGTATAGAGAAATGTTACATCATGGAAAAATAATAAACACTACCTATAGTTGTCTTACATGATATTATAGGATAGGATGCCGACATATATGTTTTAAATTATAATGTTGTTACTTTTTTATATTTTTTCATTAATATAATTTTTTATCAAATTTAACACCTTATAAGAAATCATAAGATATTTGGTAGACTCTACATGTTACCCACATTGGAAAAGGAAAATTTATATGAACCTAAATTGGATTTTAAAAAATTAATTACCAAGAAATAAATATTGGTTAATAATAAATATTAAATCAAATTTTACACTATTTCATAAGCATTGTGAATGGATGAAATTATTGCGGAAAATAATTATAAAAAATAGCCTATTTAAAATGATACCTATTAGAAATTAAAATAAAATATAATTCATTTAATGTTATCATTGGAAAAATTAATAACATTATATTGCACACTCTTGATGAATTTATTAGATCAATGTAGCCGAATGAAATGGTACTTAAGAACACAGCTGATGAGAATAAAATTAAATAAGTGGGTTAGAATTTATATATATAAATGTTTTTTTAGCATTTAGGATTATTATCTAAAGGATAATAATTTTTTTTAGATGTCTCAAATATAGACTTCATTTTACAAATGAATAAAAATGAATAGTATGATGAACCAATTTCGTAGATACCCCCAAACAGATTTAAAAAGGGATATATGGAAGTAGAGATTATAATATATCACATGTTACTTTTTTGAATGAAAATGAACGGAATGTGATGTTATAATTTACAAAAAAATGATTCATTATAAATACAAAAATAAATTCATAAAGTCATAAGTAACAAATTGGATTTATATCAAATAATCTATTTTTATTCAGGATTCTGTAAATGAGAATGTGTCAAGAAAATTTTTCTTTAGAGGATCACAGAATATGGATAGTGTTACTGCATTTTATTTTATATATTTCTATTATATATATTATTCTAAAAATATAAATGTTTCAAAATTAAAAAAAGAAATAAAATTTCTAATAAAATATGTTTTAAAAAATGATTATTTATATAATAATTATATAGAAAATAATAAGAAACTTTTTTCACAAAATAATGTTCTTTAAAAAGATAATAAGTGACTATGAAACACTTCATATTATTCTCATTCTAAAATTTATTGTAATTTTGAATATACTTATGATCTTATTCAAAAATGATAATATAAGGTGAAATAATTATAAAATATTTGGCTACATTTCATTATGGTCCTGAAAAATATCATAAGATGATGTATTTGAATAAAATAAATAAACATATAGTATGTATTAGATACAATATGGGATTTTTCCAAATTTATAATAATCATTTTCTAAATAGAAAAATGGTTATACATCAACTATAACAATTTTTAAATGTGAAAGAATCTAGAAACATTTTCTTCAAGGTATCACGGAATATGGTTACTGATACTGGATTTTATTTTTGATATTATTATTCTATATATTAATCTAAAAATATGAATGTTTCGAAATTAAATGATGAAATCAAATTTTTAAATATTTGTTTTCATAAATATTTATTTATATAATAATCATAATGAAAATATTGATAAATAATTTTTAATAAAATAATTTTCTTTTAAAAGAGATTAATAGATTAACAAACACATCATATTCTTATCAGCCAAACATTTATTTTAATTTTAATATAATCACGTATTCATTTAATAATTTAAAAATGATAAAGAATGTTTTATTAAATTCTAGTCTATAATTATTCAGGGTCATGTAAAATATCCTAAGATGATGTATATAAAAAAAATAAAAAATAAAATTCTTATTAGATAAGATATGTGATTACTTAATATCTGTAATAATCATTTTTTGAATAGTAAAAATTGTTATAATTCAATAAAAACATTTTTTTACTGTGGAATGATATATAAAATCCTAGGACCCACCATCTGGGATCCTACACCTAACTCATAAACATTGCATTTTCATATTTTAAATGGATAATTGTGACCTATATTTATATACAAACATTGCATCATCAAATTTAAAAATATTATTACCTAAATTCTCCCAGTCTTTTTTGGTTTAGTGTTTTTGAAAATTAGTACAAACACATACATAAAAAATTCACATGACAAGAAATGATCATTTATCCCACTTAACCCATATTCTAATTTGGACATTAAGACATCAACATCATCAAAATGAATGCACTTCAGGAAATAATTCATTCATCAACATACATTATAACTAGGAGAAATTGAATAATAAGAGAGGTGAACTCGAATTATTAGAATTGAAAATGTATGCAGTAACAATTTATTTCCATCTACATGTATAAGAATAAAATAATGTTATGGGGACTTAATCCAGGTTCATGAGTATGAAACATGAATGTTTAGTGTAATCAATAACTAGATCATTAAACATGAAAACATGGATTATCTAATTAACAATGGAATACATTATATGAATCTTTATTCATGGTCTATATGAAATCAATATTGATCAATTCTAGAATCATAAACCAATAGAAATTACATATTAAACATATTTTTAACTTGGAACAACGTATCATATAACCCATAATGGAACTATAATTCTTGAATTAACATACACCCAACTTCCAATATAATTATTTCACAATGAATTGGAGTTATATTTTTGAACAATAATCATATAAGTTATATAGGGCTCACACGATGCTATCTAGGTGATCCTATAATTTATAATATATAAAAACTGAATAATTAAAAAATAACATAGGTAATTAATTTACACTTAACTCATTGAAACAAACATTTTTATTCTTAGAACATGATTATCCTGTGGAAACGAAATTTTCTCTATAAAAATATATTTTAAAAAAATCATCATCTATCCCTATAATGAATGTATAGTATCAGTAAAATTTATCCCCAATAAAGGATATTTCACAAAAAATGTTATTAATGCTTATCAATGTAAATAACATTAAAATATCATTAAAAATTCTTGTGGAAAATATTCTATTCATTTTTAAGATGAAAACATAAAACCTATATTTTAAATCCATTTTTTTAAAATAAAATTTTATATAAAAAACGAATAAATAGAATAATAAATAAAAATTTTCTTTTAAAATAACACTATGAACAATAATAGGAAGCATTAATGAAATTATGGTCATGTCGGTGGGTAATTCGGTAAAGACAGTAAACAAAATCTCTTTTTGCATGGTAAAAGGTTCGAAAAGATCCATGATAGGGGAAAAATAATATTAAATTAAAAAAATGATTTTGAGTAAAAAATCCTTCAATAATTCAGTTTAAAAATTTGAAAAACATTTTTATTGATTTTTTGGCATACATTTTGATCAACAAAAAAATATTTCTGACTGAAGTGAAAAACACAATGGTATTTTCATAAAAACGTTTCCCCAAAAAAATTTAGTAAAAAAGTGTAGAAAACTTTACCATTACATGAAAATAATATGAATAAATTGAGGATAAAATGATTCATAACAATTATATTATTTAATCATTAGATACTTAATCATGCACAACCACAATAAATTATTATATTGAAACAAAAGAATCTAACAACATTAGAAAATTGAATAATAATTAACAATAAATAATAAAACAAAATATGACATATGAATAAATAAAATAAATATATTCATTTTATAACAGATCAAATGGGATGCATACACACCTTAAAAAATATTTTAGGTTAAAAAAACACCATATGTTTAAAAGTAGGAAATTGTGAAAAAACCCATTATATATTTAGTAATTTTGAAAATATACATCCCATGAAAGATAGATTCTAGAATGGATATTTATATCCACATATATTTATGTATAATAAAATTGAATAACGTTTTAGGGAAGTATATAAACCAAAAAAATATGTGTTGAGTATGGAATATATATCACCTATAAAAAAGTGAGATGAGAAAAAACCTTAATACGAGTCTGATTCGTCGAGATTTTTCTTTATCTTCTTGATTAATAAATCCATGATAATTATATGAAATCATTATAATTTTTTAATTTTTTATTAACTTGAATTTAATTTTAAAAAAATGTTATTTAATTTATTAATTAAATATGTTTATGTCAGATGTTTTGACTATATTCGACTAATTTATAAAAAATAACATTTGTAGGAAATAAATGGTTAAAAATTCATTATTTATAGATATAAAAAAAATAAAACTAACATTATTATAATATTTTAACATAAATTAAACTTTTAAAACAAATGAAAATATATTTTTATGAAAAATGATCTAATGTTTGGATCCTAGAGATGGTTGGTTGCACGTAAAGAAGAGTTATGCATCCCTTTTTCAATGAATATTGTAGAAGTATGGAAAGTAATATTTAATCATTCTTGATTTATAATATTTTCATAAATAACATTATATTTAATTATATATATTTATACATATCATTCTTTTAATTTATAAAGAGTCACATGGATTTTAGGAGGCGGTAGTCCACATGTCCACATACGATGATATCACTTTTTCAACGTGTAAAAAGGTAGAAAGAAAATGATATAGTATATAAAAATGATAAATATGTCTTCAATAAAATAAAAATTTCATTTATATAAAATATATTTATTTTATTCACATTTATTTCTTTTCATGTAATGCATTAGTGAAAATTGAATCACATCGCTTCTCTAGGCAGTAGTCTGCCAAAAACACTATTGATGTTATCATATCCATTACGGAATGAAACAGAAATTGTTATACATGATATAATGACTAAAATATTATTATTATTTTTTAAATTTAATATATAATCATTAGATGATACATTTTACCATCCTTGAGAGGTTTTAATGGAAAAATGAACATCATAGGTTCATCTGGTAGTAGTCCATCGAACATAGTAATAATTATATAATAACCCATTTGATGAATATTTCTATTGTTTTAATTCATAAAAATAACATAAAAATATATAATTATTGAAATGATAAATTTTATATTATATAATAATGTTATAATTAGAATTGAATGAGGTGGATGAAAAACTAAAAAAAATGCCCATGGATGAATGTTTTAACTTCTTCGTTAAAACATTTTGGTTTGAACAAACGCCAATAATTGGTTATCCTTATGAAAAATTCCATTTTCCTAGGATGATATGAGTAAAGTTTCCATGCTATTTGGGAAGATTTTGTTGGACCCATGGGGCTTGGTTTTTGTGATGATGTGAGGTGAGTGAGTTCTATTTTATAGTTGGGGAGGTGTGACATTCTTGTAAAGACTCATTAGTATTCAATATTGGTAGGTCCAAATTACGTAAAGTTGATCAATAAATTATAATTATAGTATTTTAGGTATGATATGGTGTATTGAAACCTACAAAATGGAATGAAACACCTGTTTTAATCATTTTTTCCATTAACTCATATGGACACATTTTGTTTATTTTGGTTTTTTATTCAGGTTACCATTTTTCTAACATAATTACTTTTTTCAGTAAGAATTTATTAATGTGATAAATATTTTATTAGATTGATACCATATATTATATGTATTAAATAAAAATTTCAAATTAATATCTTATGATTGATGAAAATTATTTTTAACACAACATAATATTATGTGAAAAAACACAAATTTATCATTAACAGTGCTAACAATGTTTTATAAATTATGGGGTAAATATGATAATTATAAAATACAAATTAGTCCCTTAATGGATTATATGTTTTATGTAGTAATATATAATAATATCTGGGAATAATAGAGTATCTATAGATATTTTAAATCATTTCGTAAAATATTATTCATTATAAAGTAACAATAATGTCAATTTTGACATTTTTAATTTAAATCGACTTTATAAATATCAAAAAAGAAACTTTATAAATATATAATTTAAAAAATTCATTAATATGTATATTTTTCTATCAACTAATTAAACCAAATAATTCACTAAATTTAATTAACATTTCTTATATTTAGTGGCATTTATTTTATCTTATTCATAATTAAATTATTACTCTAATGGTATTTATTTGTCTTTATATATAATTATTTCATCCCTAAGAACTAAAGATAAAATATAATAAAAGAAAATAATTTATATAAAAAACTTATATATATATATAATTATATATATATCTGATCATAAGCTGTTTTTCCATAACCCAGGAGTGTATATAAATTAAAAGGGAAAAAGGATTCTTTTTTGCCTTTTCCTTTTTGTTCCTTGTTATGTGGGTCACATTCATCAAGTAGTTTCTCAAAAATCATGAAAATAAATAATATTTTTAAAATAGTAAAGTTATTTCCATTGAATATGCTTTGGACAAGTTTTTATATCAAATTTTCCTGTTATGATTAATGTGTAATCCCTTGGTAAACTCATTTTCAACATAATCATTATAATTAATATTATTTTTTTCAATATTTGAATTGGTCAAAAATTATGTTTTCCATATGACAAATTTGAAATTATTCTGACTCCAATTTGAGAATAAATTTTTCTAAATTTACTTCATATAATTATAAAAATAAAATTTAATATTAATCCCGCATACATGGATTGAAAACAGATTTTTTGTTAATGTTTTTTATTAAAAAGATAATTCTATTTTAACTCGATGAAAAATAATAATCATTGTATAAATAAAAATTAATATTTAATGATATATAATTTATAAATTTATTTTCACAAATTTCCTATTAGGTATTATTTTAATTATTTAAAATGAAGAAATAAAATGCATTTTAAAACTTTTTTTAGAAAATAACAATCATAATAGCAACAAAACATATTTGAAAGTCCAATATAAATTTTAGTGAAATGTAATTAAATAAAATTTATTTATAATTGTTTTACATGAAAAAATATTGAAACAAAATGTGAATTTGAAATAAATTAATTAATAAAAATGACTTGACTTTTTAAAAAATTTCACAAAATCTGAAAAATGATTCCCCTTAGGTATTTTTCACTATTCAATGTAAAAGAAATATTTTATAAAAAATAAAAAAATATGACCAATTATAAATTTTTATATTTTTATTAATAATTTTATTTTCTGTTTATCAAATAAATTTTCTATAGGTTACAAAAATTTAATATATTTTATTTTTCATGAAAATTATTAAACATTATTTTTGAGTAAAACCGTATTTCGATGAATTAATACACTTTATAAAATGTTGATTGATAATTTACAAAAAAATTCTCAATAATTTATATTTATTGAAATATATATAAATGTATTATTTATTTAATAAAGTATTTAATTCTATTCATGTCATCAAATTTAATGGAAATGATATAAGTTTAGTATATATATCATGGGTCATTTACGTTCATTGTTTAATATTGAAACACCATCAGACATCAAAATCCTTGTATTGTATATAACTCAACTGAAACTCGATGTATCATGTGAAAAATATAAAATATCGGATACATTTAACTTACACACTCAAATATAATTATTTTTCTTTCAAAATCATAGGGTGTTAAATTGTCCCCCATTTAATAAATTGTTTACTACAATTTTAACATTATCTCAATAATAATTTGATGGATTTATGAAAATATTTTTTTATAAAACCACTTCTTAAAAAGGTTTAATAAAAAACATATTAATTATATATAAATTTAATTAAAATTGTGGTTTTTAATAAAACATAAATTTTATATAATCCCACCATTTTATTACATATCTTTTCATTACATTATATAATCAGAGGAACATTTTAAGTTTAGTTTCTTGGGAAAAATAGTATATAATACATTAAAACATAAAAAACATATTACAATAAATATTTAAAAAATTTACCATTTGTTAATCTCAAGTAAACGAACTTAATATCATATCATTAGGTTATTAATCAACAGAAAGGGAGAGCATAAGGAATAGAAAGGGGAAAAGGGATATAATATACATGTGACTAGGACAAATGTCAATAAGAATAAGAGGAATGTAATTAAAGAATGAAAAAGTGTCCATGGTGAATTTCATAAAAAAATAAAATTAATAATAATATTGAAATTTGGCATTAAAATTAATTTTACACATTAACAATAATATCAACAAGGTTTGTCAATGTGGTGTCATAAAAATTACAAAGCTTATTCATAAAGGTATCTTAATACATGTCATCTCTAGAGATTCAATACCCAATGCATTTGAGTGTTATCAGGGGAAACAATAATATTTAATTATTATCATGAGATCCACAAAGATAATTATAAAATATACTATAGAAATCAATGATAAAAATATGAAATGATATTTGTAAACAAAATCATGACATTTTATTCTTTCTAATTAATGATCCTTATGTCATTTATAACCCATAGAACGAAAATTCGGGTTTTATTTATATAAAATAAATTATATAATAAATAATTTTTTAATATTGGTGAATAACACTTGAAAATAATTTTTTTGGTTATATAAATAAATTATATAAAATAATTATTTGAGAAAAAGGAAAATAATTAGAGAAAAACAATTTGACAACAAAACGAGTATGAAACATGGATATATAAATAATAAAAATGAGGGTAGAAAAGGGTATAATTTTTTTAAAATAATCTTAATACATTAATGATATAGAATAAAATGGTAATACGAATATATTATTGAAATTTTAAATACATGCGACCGAAACATGGAATCTTAAAACGGAAAGAGATGGTGATATTTACCTTACATAGAAGAGTAACTAAAAAACAAGAATATAGGGACCTTGGGTGATTGATGAGACCATAGGAGGACTAATTTGGAGGTAAAACCTGTATATATTCATGTAGGGATAGTTGGTAATGGAATATAATGGTGAAATGGGTGGTTAATTATAACAAAATATGGTGATACATTTATTAATTTCCCAAGATCCCAAGGTAGTGCTAAATTCAAAACTATCAGCTTTTTTATGGAATATTACCATCGTATTATCCACATGGAACACCTATTATGTTATTATAATCCAATTGACTCAAAAAAAAATTTTAATTTCAAAATATATCATTATCATGTCACTAAACATACATGAAACTCAAATTTTATTTTCACTATTCACTAAAAAACAAAACATTTTAGAAAACATTCACAAATTCACCACAACTGAATTAAAATGTGATTATTTAAACTATTATTTTTATTTTATAATCATAATTTCAATTTTTTGAGAAATTTATCTTTTATATATACAAATAATGATTTATTGAAAATTATAGTGGATATAAAATACACATTAAAATGCATAGTAAAATTTCCGATAATTGAAAAATAATTATTTTAACATTTAACATTACATAAGTGAGTTTCAATCACAGAATATCATAAAAATAAACATTATTAATAATTTATTAGTTCATTGTAAATATTTATATCCTTTCTGAAAAGAAAATTTTTCCTGGAAAATAAATTTATCAAATTAATCACAGCTTTATGAAAAACTGTTCACAAAGATAAATTGATAAAATTTTAATTATACTGAGGGATTATTAATTAATTAAATAATAAATCAGAAAATAACCTCTAATAATAGCTATATATGAACTAAGGGAGAGGTGTGTGATAATTTTAGATTCTTGGGTTGGGTCATAAAACATCGCCAGAGTGGTAAATTTCACCGACTACAACAAATACCATATGGTACTTCTTTCATGAACAACAAGACGAAGCTTGGATTGGTATTGGTTAAGAGTGAATCCTAGTGAGTCTACCTCCATTCCAATCTCCAATAAATGGGATAAATATGACATGAATCTACTTAATGAGGACATAAACTCTTCTTCTACATTAATTTACCTTTTTCGTTTATATATATAAAAAATAATTTAAACATTAAACTAATTTTTATGATTATAATTTCCAATTGTCATATTATCCAATGATCACAATTGACCCACAGTCATACAATGGTCAAAACACAATGGTCACATTTCAATTATCCTCACTTAATTATTAAAGGGATATAGTTTTGATGAGCACAAAATACTATAACACTAATTTTCAGGAATCAAATGTTATTCCTAGTGTTTGGTTCCATACATTCTTCCCCCTTAAGAAATTAAATCCCCAAAAAATCAACATTTTTCCACAATTTTGAAAAGGTGTGGGTTCTTCTACCTCATTTTTTTCTCTAGTTACCACAAGTATTATTTATACTTGTGATTATTCCATAAAACATTAACGAGGTGGGTATTTTTTTTGTGTAGAACCTAGTATCCACTGTCCATGATCTCCACTAACTGCTCCTCATAAGGGAGGTAATGATCCAATTGTTCCACATTAAGATTCATCACATGTGAAGGATTTGGTATATACTTCTTCAATATATATACATAAAACACATCATGAACATGAGAATGAATTGGAGGGAGTGAATGATTATATTTAATT
Organism: Viscum album; assembly: GCA_963277665.1. NCBI lineage: Eukaryota > Viridiplantae > Streptophyta > Magnoliopsida > Santalales > Viscaceae > Viscum > Viscum album. The sequence continues at coordinate 1,767,436,104 of OY728120.1, forward strand.
GATTATATGGGATCATGGGATTCATATGGGCCATTATACCTGGGATTCTGCTTCACATTCTTCCAAATAATGTATCAATATCTTTCACGGTTAAATTAGATGGAAGACGTTTTTCACAATCATCAATATCTAGGTCCCAACGATAGTTTTATGTATATATTGATTGAACTACGAGAAGAAATTATGTGTTTTGGGATGGCATTAAAATTTTCATTCATTACATTCTCAAAATCATGCCCAAGAAACTTTCTATCACGAGATTAATCCAAACATGTAGGATTTCTAAATATAAACCCATATAGAGTTTTATAGGGTGTCATTTGAATACTCAAATGAAATATATTGTTTTATGAGAACTAATCTAATGGGAGAAGCTTATCCAATCCACCATTAAATTCCAATGAGCATGTTTTCAATAGGTTCCCAAGTTTTTGATTTTTCCTTTTAAATTTGACATTAGTTTGGGTTTGATAGGCTCAATAGAAATTCAACTTGGTACTCAGATCATGATGAATACTTCTCTAGAAATATGATGTGAACCTTGGTTCATGATCAAATATGATGGATAGTGGTACCCCATATATTCATTCCACTTCCTTTATGTAAATGATGATTATTTGGCCAATAGATAAATATACCCGAAGAGGGAAAAATTGTTAGTCTTTGTGATACAGTCCACTATAAAACATATTACCCTAATTCATTTTGATGTTTTATATATACTAGTGACAATTCCTATAGTGATATTGTCCCACCTCCCTATGAGAATGGGTGGTGGTGGTAATTCACCATTCAGATGTTTTCTCTCTTCCTTAACTTATCAACACACCATGCACTTTGTAGTATAGTTGGAAATATCACTTTTCTTATAATCACACCAATAATGATTATAAAGACACATTTTAATTATCATACATACCGGATGAATATAGTATGTAGAGCTGTGAGGTTCATCCATCAGCTCCTTCATTATTTCTGAAATATTTGGAAGACCTATTTTTTAAAAATCTCAAAACACATTCTTGATCAATATTAAACTTGTTAAATTTCATATTCATTACAAGATATATCATTATCTTCACCAAAGGATCATATCATTTATATTTCATGATATTCTCTATAAATGGTGGTTGAGAAATAATTTTATACAATGCTTATGATGTCCCTTACCTTTCAATTCCCATGTCATCTTTTATAAGGACTTTAATCAAACGTTCTCTTTGAATCCTCATCACGTTGATCACAATAGGGTATTTCCTAATTAATACATCAGTGAAATTGTTTTCTCCTATGAGATGAGAGTGAATTGAACAATCAAAATATTTAGGATGTGAAAACCATATCCTCTATCTCATTCGAAATTCCTTTTGATTTAAAATGTAATTAAAACATTGATGGTATATGAATATATCACATTTCTCCCCATGAATATAGTACCTCCATATATAGTGATAAAAAACAACCAAATATAGCTCCAGGTCATGCATAGTATAATTATTCTCATGAGGTTTCAACATTTAGATTCATAAGAAATAACCTTTTTGTTTTCACGAGGATGCAAAAAATCAATTTTAGAGACACAAAACTAATATAATTAATCCATATCCAATAGAGGGTAGAGTTAACACATGTATAGTAACCAATATATTATTCATTTATTGGAATCCTTCATCACACACCTTAGTCAAGTTTAACATATCCCGTTTATAATTAAACAAGGTTGGTGGATTAGAAAGTCATGATGTTTTTTTCAAAAACCTCATACAATATCACGGTAATCCAATGATACTATAAATCCTAGTTACTGATGTAATATGATTCCACTCCTATAGAACCATTATTTTTTCTAGATGAATTGAGGTTCATTCATTGTTTAAAATGTTCCCCAAGAAAGCAACATGTTAAAACCAAAAATTTATAAACTTTCCGAATATCTTATAATTCATTTGATTTTGAAATATAACCCTTAGATGATCCCCATTCTCTTCAAGAAATTTTGAATTTATCAATATATCATCCATGAAAACAACCATAAAGTTATCAATGTAGTCCTTAAAGAATCTATTCATAAAATTAGTAAAAATAGAAAGATAATTAGTCTTGTCAAAGTGCATAACAACTAACTCATAATTACTGTATCATGATAATAAGGTGGTCTTTGGAATATCATCTATCTTTACCCTTATTTGATGATAACAGGATAAAAGAGAAATCATGAAGAACAATTGGGCCCCATGAAGTTTGTCAAATAGATCATCAATTCATGGATTATGGAATGATTTATTCACTATGATCCCATTATGTTCTATATAATCATTTAAATAGCTCATTTATTCATCGTTATTCATCACAAATAGAATTTTTTCACCCAAAGGTGACACTTGTATTGATAAACCCCATATCCATTATATCATAGAGTTGTTTCATTATTTCATACAACTCGACATTTTCCATTTTATATGAGGTCTTGGATATTTCCTTGGTACTATGATTGATATTAGTGTATAAGTATACCTTTATTTATTAGGGAGATCCAAGTTACTAATCAGGAAGTACATCAATACATTCTTAAGGGATGTGGAAAATATATATTTAAAAAAATCCATCTTATTCCTCATCTTCCACAATATTATATACAAATAAATCTACGGGTGCTTCTTATTTAAAAATCATAGGTCGATATACCTATCCATTGAAAAACAACTATTGGTTTTACAATCAATACAACTAATATTTAGATGATTCTATAGTTGATCATAGAATTATACGTTGAGATATAGTACATCCCCAGTATAGTGTCAAATTCCAACATGATAAGATATAATATAATTGAGAATAAGTTGTTATAACCAAAGTTATTATAGGAGTTTCTATACACTATGTGGTCTTGGATAATCCATTTAGAATTATTGAATGATAAATATAATTCAATAAGATCATGTAGGGGTCCCATATTTATTGATAAAATTGAGGAAATAATGGAATCCATAGAACAAGAAACAAACAATGTATCATCTAACAATGAAATAACCACAAGAGTACCTTACACCAAATCATTTTGAACTTCCGCATTAGTTGTTGTGATAGAAAAAGAATGGACTTTGTACCATTTATAATTCTTAGGTTTATGGTGATTCCCCAATATTATATTTATATTTGGATAGTGATTTAATATGTTCCCACGATGTCCATGATTGATTCATTGGACTTCAGGTATGGCCAAAACCATATTCCCATTGAAGTTAGTGTTGACTAGTTCAAGATTCAACACACTATGATAGTTCCAATAAATATGGCCTTTTAGTCCACACTTATAGCATTTCTCTATCTGGAAAAAAAAGTTCCTCAAATTCTAATTCATGCATTTTCTGTAGGATAGAAGATTCACTTTCTTTCATCATCTTCCTTGATCAAATAAGCTCTCCATGTTTCGCACCAAAGTTCCATTCTTTTCATTTGATCTATGTGACAATTGTGTCTCTCCAAACTACAGGTCAAAATTCATATCACTCCTCATGATCTAGTAATAAATTTAATATACCTAGTTGAGTATATTCATCCACAGATGAGGTAATATTCCACTGAAGAATCTATCAATCTTCTCATTATGATACATGATAAACCTAGACTTTTAAAAAAAATGTTCTGTGAATATCATCTTATTGATTTCCACGTATTCATTTTACATTTTGTAATCCTCTTGGAATTAAATCTCCATTTTCATTCACATTGAATAAGGGAAATATTTTTTGAAAAAGGTTCCAAAAAACTCTTCCCACTCTATAGCTTCAATATCTACTATTGGATTTGTGTTTTAAACCCATGTCCACCACTGATAAGTTTCTGTCTCTAAGCGGTATGTAGCTAGTCTGAATGTATCATGTATTGAATGATTGCGTACTAAAAAGTTATTTTATATATAAAATAACCATTTTTCAATAATCAAATGGTTGGTAGATTAACTTATTTAATGTGTTTCTTGACACATAATGGAATCAATTGAATGTTGTTACCTATATGGTGAATATAGTCTCTCCGAATGATTCATGTAATTACTCATATCTCAAGTAAGTTGATTTATAAATCTCCTGAGGTTTTCCATTCCATCTGTTATTGGAAGGTCATCAATGGATAATCCATTTTCTTCACCATTTAGAATGTTTGTCCTATTTACCCACATTTTCTAAATCAGAAAACCAGAGTGAGAAACTAGTTTCATTTAATTATATTCATATTTTAATGTAATTGAATGTTTTAAAACCTCATTATAAAGATTTTATTCGTTTAAATCAATTACATTTTCTATGAATCCTTGAATGTGGTTATTAAAATACATGTGATTGACCAGACATATCCTCAATGAATGTCAAAACCGGAATATAACAAGGCATGTTTTTATGTACCAGGATATACTTAGTCCATCCCGATGCACCATGTCAATGTTTTTACCCCTTGTTACATCAGTTCTTAATCCACATCAAAGGTTTTGTATCCAAATTTGGATTAATTTTCTCAAAACCACATTCATAATATTTCCCCAAAATACCCAGATGTTTTTACTATATTTGAATGTTTATATATGGTTCTTCTTAATGTTTTAAATCCTAATTTCCAAAAATAAATTAATTATTCTATTGATACCAACTATAGAATCCCACATTTTTATTACATATATTTTCATTACTTAGTACAATCATAGCTTTTTTTATGGTTTAGTTTTGTAGAAAAATATTTTATATAATAATTGAAAACATAAAATATTCATTTCATTCATATTAATGAATCAGAATAGGTTCTTCCTAAGAATACATTCAATATCTCGTAACCTGTGGATATATATATTGATATAAAGGGTAAGCATAAGATCTTGAATTGGAATTACATGGAAATAATTTACATGTGATTTGGAGAAATATTAATAAGAATTTGAGGAATATCATTATGGAATGAAAAAAGAGAACGTGATGAATATAATAAATAAAATAACATGAATAATACTATTGTAACATGACTGAAAAATTTATTTTATAAATTCATAAGCATATCACTCTATATTTTCACCGATGATTCATAAAAATTACAATGGTTATTCAATAAGGTATAATAAAAAAATTCAACTCATGAGATTATGTTATTTAACCAATGAATCATAGTGATATCATGGAAGAAACATAATATATGTTAATTTTCATTTGATCCACATAGGTCATAATAAAAAAAATCTCATAAATATCCCATGGGTATTAAAAATGTATTGATATAAAAAATCATGGTGTTTAAAATAGTTCTTAAAGACAAGATCATTATATCATATATAACCCATGGAAAGGGAATGAGATTTTCATGTTAGTCAAATAAATAATTAAATAAATAATTTTTGAATATCTTTCAATACCCCTATAAAGGAAATAGTTTTGTGTATTCATAGAAATATAATAAAAAATTATCTTAAGAAAAAGAAGAAATTTTTAGAAGAAAATTTAACAGTATAACATGTATGAAACATGGTTTTAGGATACCAAAAAATTTTAGGGTAAAGGATCTAAAATTAAAAAAATAATATGAATAAAATTAGTTTATAGAACAAAATAGAAATTATAACATAGTATATAAATTTTAAAGACATACCACATAAAAAGTAAACATAAAAGGAAGAGAGAAGTTGGTATTTCCATTATTTACAAGAGTAACTCCTAAAACATGAATATTGGGAACATGTGGGATTGAGGAATCCTATTGAGGAATAAATTCTAGGTTAAATTATCATATATTTGGGTATGAATAATTTTTAATGAATTAATATGTATAAATGGATGGGTATTTATATCAATATAACTGGATTTTTTATTAATTTCATTAGACACCTATTTATTAGTAAATTACATAACATGGTATTTACCAAGGTATTATACCATGGTATTGGAAACATGGAAAACCTGTTATGTTATTATATTCCTAAACACTTAACAAGAATTTTATATTAAATAACTCATAATATTTATTTTATTAAACATAGAAGAAACTCAATACTATAATTTACTTTTCACCGAATAATTTTTTTAATGAAAATTTAAAAAATTCACCCTAAAATAATTTTTATATGATGATTTTAAAAATTATTTTAATTTTAACATAATAATTTTCTATTTATGTGAAATTAAAATTATATAAAAACCCTTATTTACAAAATATAATATATGATAAAAAATGCATAGTAAAATTTTCGACACTTGGTAACAGAATAAATTTATTTTATCATGTAAATTTAAATAATGATGTTTCAATTATACTATTTCATTAATATAATCATTATTAATAATATATTCGTATATTATAAATATTTATATATTTTTAGAAAAGCAAAATTTCTACCTGAAAATTCAATTTATCTGATTTGTTATATTTTTATGAAAAACAATTTTCAAAATGGAATTGATGGAAGAAAATTGTTATGTATAAAAATGGTTTCCATTATATGTATCTATGGACAAGACACATAAACCCTTATGAAATTCACATATGACCAAAGGATGAGGTGGGTGATGGTGATATATTATATGGGCAGCTCAGATAACATCATTTGAATGGAAATTTATACTAACATGAAAATATCACATAAGTGATTATTTTAACGATTAAAATATTGATTATTAGATAGGGATTGGTCAAGAGTGAATCCAACTGATGACTCCTCCTTCAAAAGCTCTAAAAAATGGACTTTGTTAAACATGACTCTACTGGAAGAGGCCATTGACTGTACATTATGTATTACTTTTCCTTTCTTATTTCTACTTGTAAATAATAATTATAACATATAAATAATTATTAAAATTATAGATTCCAACAATAATATTGAAAAACAATCATAATAGTCTAATTATCAAATAAAGTTCAGAATTCAAGGGTCAAATTTCAATTATACTTAATTTATTATTAAAGGTATGTTGTTTTGATGTGTAAAAAATATTATAACACATATTTTATGTAAAGAAGTATTATTTGAAAACATTATTTCATTACAACTAGGTTTCAAAATATAATAATATAGATTGTAATAGAAGAAAATTATTAATATATTTTGTGTTTTATTGAGTTTACTGATTAAATGTATGTTAATGATAAATGGAATGTTAGTGGCCAAAAAGATAGTGAATCTGTGATGATTTAAAGACCATGAATTACAATGAAATGGATTTATTAGGATATTTTATATATCTTTTTTTCCTATAATTGAGGAATTGTATTACCATCTTAACTAAGATAATATAAAAATATTCATACATGGGGAACTTATTTTCCTCCTTTAATAAATTTCCTCCAAAATCCAAAAAAATTATCCAAAATATGTGTACATAATAATAATTATGTTATCCTAAAGCACAAAAACATTTATAGACCATATATCTAGAAAGGGGTTAACAAGATATTTATCCTATTTATTGATTGTATCTAAATCAGAAATGGATAGAAAAGTGTATATAATTCAAAAAATTAATAAACATTAAAATGATACATTAGTCATAAAAATTCAATAGTAATACCCAATGTTAAAAAAAATTTTCTTTAGAAAAATTATCATTAAAATTATTAAAACATTTCAAAACTATGAATGCAACCCATTGATCAGAAATATTTTATGACATATTATTCAAAAATTTGTCAAATTGTTTATCTTCATGTAAAAAACTATAGGTTTACAAAATAAACATAATCATGTAATGTTAATATTCCATATTAATGATTACATCATATAGGTTGTGGTTGGCACTACCCCCTTGCCTCCCCACGGATGTGAGTTCAAGATCCATTCCATTCCTATATTGGATGAGTTCCCACCTAGATAACTTGTTGTCCCTTTTCCTTAAAACATGTCAAAATATTTCAAGCATATGTAACTTCTTCTTGGTCATAGGGGTTAAAAATACCTCATCAAAATATTGAATCAACAACCTCAAAATTTCTAATATGTAAAACCATCAAATTAGATATATAATGCATTGATCCTATGATCATCCATAATATAATAGATACATAATTGTTTCCATAACACCTAAAATTTCATTAAATGAAATCATATAAATCCATAAATTTATATAAAGTTCCCTTTGATATAAACTATAATAGCCTAAGACCCACACTCATAGATCCTCTCTACGAATCATAATCATTACATTTTAAATTTTGATTTTGATACTTATGAACCATTGTATTCATCCAAACCATACAAAATAATAAATGAATATTGCATCACATAAACTATCAAGGTACAATTAGGATTATAGGTTTAGAGATTTATAAGACACTATTATATAAAAAATTCACATTACTATAAGTAGTCATTTCTCCCACTAAACCTAGACATTCATTTTTACATTACCTCAATTGCGTTTTCATACAAAATCTCTTTTAGGAATAATTCCATCAACCTCATTAATTATAACACGGTTAAAATTAAACATATGAGTGAGAGTTTAAATGATCATTAAGATAAAATGTAATAATTAACAAATGGATTTCATCAATCAGCTTTAGAATAGAATAAGAATTTGAGGAAATAATCAATGTGAATGAGATTAACCTATGAATATACATAGCCATGAATAACGGATTATCAAACAAGAAAACTCTAAATAAAGAATTAAAATGGTAATATTTGTATGAATCAATAATAATGATCTATTTAATATCAATCTTGATTAAATAAATCATTATTTAAACATAGAAATCATAGATAAAACATATTGGTATATTGGATAATGATATCATAGAACCCTTAAAAATCCATATAGAATCTCTACAATTAGAATAACAATATGGCCAGATTCCTATATAATTCTCTAAAAAATGTTTAATTACCCTCTGAAATTAGGTAATATCTTGACACACCAATACAACAAGCTATAACATGCTCACAAGGAACTATATCATCCATAAAATCAATCACATTGTCCATGAAATAAATAATTATTAAAAAAAGTAGATAATTTATTTAATCATAAATCATTTAAACAAACTTTATTCATTTTAGAACATTATTAACACATAGAAAGGGAATTAAATCCATAAAAATCTCTATGAAACATGATTATCCCAAGGTATGGGAATGGGGTCGAAAAAAATCTAATTGGAAAAAAAATTATCTATCCAAATAAAAATTATTGAAGGTATCAATTCAAAATATCCCAAGTGGATGAAATTTATCAATAAGGTTTGTTGACATTGATAAATTGAAATACCATTAAATTATCAATAAATACATTCTTTCAGAAAATATCCATTTTATTTTGAAAACCAATTTTTAAAACATTAATGTTTTTGAAATTAAATTTCAATAAAAAAAATTTAGTCTATGAATTTCAATAAAATTTAGAATAATTTTATATTAAATTAAAAAATTTAACATTAATTCGAGGCATCAAATAAATGGTGGAAATTTCAATAGGTAATTCCATACATTCTGTAAAATACATTATTTTTTATGGTAAAAAGGGTAGAAATGATCTTTGATCTTAAAGAGACTTGAATATTCATTAGAAAAAAATTAAACTAAAAATTGGTTAATTTTTTTTATAATAAATAAATTTGAAAAGATAAAAATCTTATGAAAACATTTTTTGAAAACATTATTTCCGAAATAAAATTTTGACCTAAGAGAGAAAAAAAGTTTGAATTTTTTTTAAAAAGTAAAACTTAATAATTTTAAGTAAATAATATTGTGGAAATAGTAATTATATATGAAATTAACATTAATAACCATGAAAATTGATAAAATGTAATTATAAAAATATTTCAACATCAAAGACATAATCGTACACAATCTCAACAAATGATGAGATTGTAACAAAATACTATTACCACATTGATATCATGAATCAAATTATATATGAAATAATATTATTAATGGATACATATAATAAAATTGAATTAAGTATTTTCATGACACAATATGTCAAAGGGGATGAATATACACCTCAAAAAAGAAGATAGGTTCCTAAAACAGCAAAATTATCAACAAAGAAAATTGATACAAAAATCTATTATCACTAAGGTAACTTTAAACCATTAACTCATGAATGATAGATCCTAATATGGATATGTATATCAAAATAAATTTCTATAAAATAATCATAATATTAAATCATAGGAATTATATACACAAAAATAATAACTACAATGAGAATACAAATACCCTTACAAAGGGTCAAATTCATCATTCTTATTAATTATCATCAGGAATAATAATATTAAATAAAATTATGACTAGTTTTGTGTCCTGTTAAATTTTCATTAAAACCATTATTTCACAAATAAACAATTTATATATAATTACCTAATCAATTATGTTTATGTTTGATGTTTTCACCATACATTACTTATATTTCGAAAATAAAATTGGTAGGTTTGCAATGGTATAAAAATTCATTATTTAAAAACCTAAATAATAATGATAATGAAATAATTATAATATCTATAAATCAATAATACTTTCAAAACCAATCATTAATAATTGTAATGGAAAATGAAAAAAAAAATTATTATAATTGATACGGAATATCATACAAACGCATTAATAAATTTTCTATTTTTATATGATCATCATGGAAAGAATGTATGTAATATTTTTTCTTTATATAAAGATAATTATATCAAAAATTAAATGATATTTCATTATATATGAAAATATATATAATTCTTGTGATGTAAATGGATTCATGTTTCTCTATGGAGGCGGTAGTCCACACATCCAATGATGATGTAATGACTTTTTCAATGTTTGAAAAGGAAAAGGGAAAAAGGTATATTATATTTCTTTTTTTTAAATATGTAACTAATATAAAAAATATTTTATGTAGATATCATATTTTTATTATCATTACCATTGTTAACTTCCTTGTAATGAGTTAGTGAAAAATGAATCACATCTCTTCCTAAGGTGGTAGTCCTCCAAACATGAAAAAGACAATACCGTATAATTTATAGAATAGATTATTAAAATGTTATATATGATATAAGGACTCTAGAGTTATAATTATGTTATAAATAACATATGTATATGTTTTATCCATCATTATTAAAATCCATTATAGATGTTAATGGTAATATAAATGATATCGTTTCAGGAGGAGACATCCTACTATAAAAACTAATGATGATTTATAACCCATTTGATGGATGTGTGGGTGGATTTAATTCATTACCATAACATAAAAAACATAAAATTCATTCAAATGGACATATTATATATGATTTTATTAATAATAATTTATGATTTTGTGTTGAAAAATAGAATGAAAATATACATGGATAAACATTACATCTTCTTGGGAAACTTGTTTTGTCTTCAACCAAAGGCATTTTATGGACTTATTTATAAAATATCTATATTAACATTATATGAGGAGGTATGTTGGGATTTTATTTGGATAGATTATTTTTAAGAAAATTGTATTGGGAGGTGTGATGAAGTGTTGTGATTGATTTCCCTTTTATAGTTGAGGTGGAGTGGCATTCATTTAAATACTAAAATGTATTCACTATTGGGAGGTCAAAATTAGAAAAATTGTATAAAAATATTATTATTAATGGTGGGTATGGAAGTTATGGTTCATTATAACCTCCATAACCCATCATAACTCATGTTTGGTTATTTGTTTTCTATAAATCAAACGTTTATTTATTTGTTTTATTTTTGTATTTCCTTAAGGAAACTAATTTTATAACGTTAATGATTTACCAATTACATATAAATTATAGTGATATTTTTAGATAATGTAGATAAAATTATTAAATTATTAAATTTAATTTATCAAAATAAAAAATTATATCTAGGTAAAATTTTTTTAGCACAAGCAAAAGTAATGATAAAAAACCCCGTTTTAAAGTTAACAGTGATAAATATGTTGTTAAAATTATCGAGACTATTTTTTAATTTTTGAAGATAAAAATTTACATTAATGGAACATATTTTATATTATTTAACTTCAAAAAACCACTTGTCATAAAATATATTTTTTATTAGTTTTAATTTTTTTAATAAAATATCATTTATTATAAAATAACATGAATGTTAATTTTAACATTAGTTATTTAAATTGAAATTGAAAACTATTTATGAAGTGTTATATTATTAATATATTCTATAAATTCATGGGTAAAATTTAATATCGAAATAAAAAAATGGATCACAATTATTCACTCAATTTACATTACCTTGAATGTCTTTTGTACAACTTATTTCATTTAATTACTAACTAAATAATAAATATATTAGAATTTTTTATGTATTTATTGTGAGTATATCATATATAAAAATTCTTATTAATTATAAAGATAAAAAAATTACTAATCATTCAAAAATATATATATAAAACACATGTTGTTCTCTCCCTTTCCCAAGACATAATTTACATTAAAAGGAAACATGGGTTAAATTTTTCATTTCTCTTTAATTAAATTGCTATAAAAATCAATTTCATGGAATAGTATAAAAAACCCATTAAAATATTTAATATGGTTATATGATGCATCATATTTTCTTCTTAATGGTTTTTTACAAGTTTCTAGGAAATTTTCAAATTTATTTTAATGTTTAATCCCCTGGTAGACTCAATATAACCTAAATCGTTATAAGAATTTTATATATTTTCACTAATCTCTTGGAATAAAACTAAGATTTACATGTTATAAATTATAATTTATGATTTTTCCAAATATAGAATCATTTTTTAAAAAATTTATTCATATATATGGAAAATTTTAATTTAATATCAGTCATGTTGATGTGGTGATGTTGTGTATTCGAAAGAAGAGTATTTATTTTAGAAAAATATGAATCATTATTAATTCAATGAAAAATAATAATAATTTTATTAAAATCAATTAATATTTAATGTTATATAATAATATAAATTGATTTAAAAAGATTCACATTATATATTATTTTACATAATTTATATCAATAAACAATATGAATTTTAAAATAAAAGTTCCATTAATAAACAAATTAATGTTTTCTGAAAAATTACAATGATTCACCCAATGTATATTTTTATAATATGGTTAAAAAATGATGTTCATTTAATCAAATAATTTTTTTAATTTTTTTGGAAAATTTATTATAAATTTTATCATCACCAAAATAAATAACAATCAATTATGATAGAAACATAGTTTTCAAGAATAATATAACATTACAAAAAATACGATTGATTATTCACAAAATATATATCAATAATATATTATTAAATATAGTTATATATATATATATATATATATTTGAATGTAGTCAATACTATTTATATTGTCCAATTTTACAACTTTGTTTTAATGTTAATATATATGTATATATATATATATATCATTGGATGTATATGTATAGTGTTTTATGTTGAATACACTACAAGGTCGGAAAATCTCTGATTTTCATGTAAAAAAATGTAAAATTACTGTTGGGTGTAATTCAAGAAAAGATAATATTTTTTAAAATATCATGGTGTAACATGTAATGTCACTATTCAAATGATTGTTCTTTTTATATTCAAATAGTATTTAGTAGATACAAAGGCTAATATTTTTAATCTGTTTTTGTATAAAGTACCATACACATCTTGTTTTAATTCGTTATCAGTGCATAATTTTCATTGTAATCCAATTAGAAATGAACTATATTGGGTACCAATATTTTCAAGTAATTTATTTTGGTAGGAATAATTGCTTGGATATCTCAAAAATTACATTGGGTACATAAAAATCGGATTTTCTATTGATATGACTAGATAACCATAAAAATTTCCAATTAAAATAAATGATATTGAGTTATTTATACATTTGGATAATATTACAAATGAAAGTAAATGGGATTGGTATATTTTGTATTTCTTTTTATATGTTCATTTAAAATTTTTTATTTATTGAGAGATGAAAATATAATATATAAAGTATATCTCGTTTATTTTACTATTTAATGAATGTTAAATTTCGAAATCATAAGTGTATCAATTTTTAAAATTATTTTTTAATATTATACTATAATATAAACTAAAACATTTGTATTATTGATTACGCAGAACTAACTATTCAACATGTGAATAGTTAAAATGATGTGAAAAAATGATATAACTATTGTGAATCAATGATTAGTTCTTTATTATTTGAAAATTTTATATATGATCTCTAAACATTTCAATTTACAGTAGTAACCTAGTACAAATAAATATAAACATCATATCTGTGATGCTTATATGAGTGGAAAAAAAATGAAAAATATCATTCAATCCTAACAACCAGATAAGCAATAATATAAAATTACAATTTGTAATTGATGTTCTATATTCCCTGCTCAAATGTATAGTTGCGGAAGAATAATATGTACTATAGTTATTTATGAGTCGTATATTTTATTTCATTTGTTTATTTTTATTCTAAAAAATTGATAATTTATCAAGAATTATTACCTCATATAATCTTGTTCAAAATAAGAAAGTGTTTATTATTTTTTCTATTCATTATGTTCTGAGAGGTGAATTTGATTCTTTATAATATGAAATATTTTTTGAATGGAATAGTCTTTATCATAATTTATCTACTCATATAACACCAAAAAAGTAGAGTAGAATAATGAAAAAAATAAAGCTCCAATTGAAATGGAATTATATTTATTTCTGGGAATTTAACATTCCACAATATTTTCCAAGAATAATATAATTTTTATAATTTTTATTTTTAGAATAAAATTATTAACAGAGCTTTTTACAAAGAAATTTTTTTATGAAATTTATAAAAAAAATATTAATATTGATTATTTTATAGTTTTTTTTCATATAGGTTTTATTCTAAATTAAATTAAAAATTTAGATACATTTAATGAAAAAAAATTGAAGCCATTTTTTGGATATTCTAATAAGGGAAAATATTATAGAGTTTATAATGAATTAAACATGGTTATTAAAGAATATATTCATGTTGTGTCAGATGAAAATAATTTTTAATTAGATTCTAATTTTTTAAAGATGATTTTTTATATTTTAATTTGGTTGATGAAAATCCTAAGGATCTAGATGATCAATTGAGGGAAAACGTACTCCTCAATATGATCCATGATAATGAAACATTAAAATTGTCATCCATCGGAAAATGTTACTAGTAAATTTTATTCTAGTACTGAAAAAATATAATCAATTTGAAATTTTCTTGCTAATACTACTTTTATTTATAATATTATTTCTTATTATGTTAATGATGATTTAAATTTTCCATCTTGGATTGATTCTATAGAATATGTGAATAATTATTTTTTTATAAAAAATTTAAGGTTAGTAGTTTAATTTCTGAGGATACAAAAATATTATATCAAACATGATCTTTAAAATAATTATAGATTATTCTTGACAGACTGTCAAAAATAAATCTAATATTATAGCTCTAGGATACTCTTATGAAGAAGGCACATACAATTAATGTTAATTCTCTCAAGTTTCCAAGTTAGTGGATATTTGAATATTAATAATTTTTCATTTTAGATGGTTTTAAATTATATCAAATTTATGTAAAAATTTATTTATTAAATGGATTTATAACTGAATAATATTATTTTTATTCACCCCTTTCTTTTGAAAATAATAAATTTAATTATCATGTTTTTTTATTTATCTAATGATTTATCTGGTCCCTAACAAAAACATTTTTATTGGAATGAAAATATATCATTTTTCAATTGAGTAATATTTTTAGGGAATGATATATTTATCCTACTCTTTTTATTAATATAATTCATAATGAAAATTTTACTATTCATATCTATATTGATGATATAGTTTTTTCTAATTTTTGTGAAATAACATGTATTGAATTATCTTCAATTATGTCATTTTAGTTTGATATGATATTAATGAGATAATTAATGTTCTTCCTTCGACTTGAAATCTATAAAAGGAAATTTGTGATTTTTATTAATTAATCTAAATATGCTTTAGATTTAGTATAATGTTTTTGTCTGAATTAATATAAATATATGGAAATTCTTATGAATAATAATTGTAAATTAAATGTTGATGTATCTAGAAAATATATATAATGTCATTATTTATAGTGTCTTGTATGTTTATTTGTTTACTTAAATGAATATATACCATATATTATATTTTGTGTTTTTTAATATGTAAAATTTTAGATAATCTTATAGGGTTTCGAATTAACATAGTGAAAATAATAATTAGATATGTTATAGGAACAGTTAATTGTTGTTTATTTAATTTGATATTGTATCATATTCTGATTTAGATTTTATAGCATGTAAAACAAAAATAAAATCAATATTTGTTAATTTCATTATCATTGAAACCATATAATATATTGGTTTCTTAAGTACTTGTTATCTATTTCTCAACCTACATCGGATTATAAGTTTATATATGGTGATTATTTTAGTACTCAATATTTATGGATTAGGAATAATTTTTTTTATATTTTTAAATTTATGATATAATGTGATAATATATAGAAAATTTATATCTCTATGATTCCTTTATATAATTGTAGAATAAATCACATTTGAGTTAGATTTGAATTTACCTGAAGTCATGTTAATTAGGGAGATATATTTTTAATAGTTTATCCCACCTACTATAAACATATAGATATATTTAAAATTAATTTATATTTGTTTCCATTTGAGAAACATAAATTTGATGTTATAATACAGGAATTATAATATTCTTATACTATAATATTATTAGGGAGAGTTTGAATTTATTTTTGAAATGATTTTTTTATTTTCATTTAATTATAAAAATTTTGAATCTATTTTTCAGATTAAATTTTTTATATTTTTAACATAATTTTCAATCATAATAATATGTTAATACCACTCATACATGTACAGTTATTTTAACTCATTATTTTATCCTTTAGTTTTTACGAATTCATATCTAACATAATATTTCCATTTTTTTAACAAAAATACATTTCAAAATTCATAGCAATAAATTTAATTATAAGATATTAAAGTGGATGAATTTATTATAGATTCTCACTATTTTTTTAATAGTTTGATCCCTTAAATGTTTCTTATAAAAAGGGGGGAAATTATTTTGTTTATTGATGTTCAGTTTTGTAATCATATATGAAGGGGGGATTTTTTGGTCCTGTGCTTGATTTTATTTTCGTTTCGATTGATAAATGTACTCAATTGTATTTTTAATAATAATAATATATTTAAATATTTGTTTATAGTTAATTTTAGGTTTTAATATTGTTATATTTATAATATATTTTAGTTTAGTTGTAATTGTAGTAAATTAATGTGGATCGTATCATTTTATAAATTGCATAAAATATCATTAGATTTCATGTTTTTTATTTAAAATAATATGTTTTATATGATTTATATTGAATTCATATGATAAATAATCCGACTGGGACCTTTATATAATATTTATTATTATTATTAATATTAATATTCAACAAAAATATTATGCACCATGTATACAATTAAATACTCAACTAAATAATTTTTAGTCCACCAACCCAATTTCCCAGTTTCTGATACACACTATATTTCAAATATATATTGATCTATATAAAACTAAATATAGAGATTCATTTTTTGAAAATATAATATGATTTTCCTTCATTTCATAGAATAAATCAACTTCATAATTGATCTAATTTGTGATTGAAATTTCATTAGAAATCACCATATATTTCCTGTCATATTTCAACAATTTTCTAGAAATATTTTTCTTATTAGTTTTAGTCATAATTTTTTTAAATATGATTATCATGATTCTTCATTATTTAAAAATATGGAAAATGTTTTATGTATGATTTGAAAGTAATCATTGATAATTCTACATTTAACTAGTTATTTTTCATTCTTCAAAATGTAATGACAATATGTCCAATATTTTATGAAAATTTCGTACAAGAATCCCCTATGTGAGGAATTAAGATACATGATTCCATTTCATGGTGAATAACTTAAAAAAATTTCAAATGTGAAAATACATCATATTGAATCACTTAGGTAACATTATTTTGTGGACATAACAAATATGTAGATAAAAATACAGATGTGAAGACATGTATGTATTTTTTCCAATGTCGCTCATTAAGATTCATACAAGAAGTTATACATGATTTTTTGTAGTTACCAAGAGTTTTAAAACTCTGCTTACCATGAGTTATTTTTCACCACACAAATAGTGGTGATGTCACGGCCCATCCTTGGGGGTCGTTCCGTGACTACCCCATGCCCGCCTTCCATAGGCCAGGGGCTGTCGACTAGCACCAAAGGCGAATCCCCGATAAAAAAGGTAAGGAATTACCTTTAAACCTGTAACACACACAGTCTAAACAAATGTAGTATAAGAAAAAACTACTAATATAGAAAAGAATGGTATGCTGAACGTTTGTGGACCAGTATACAAACCAATCTGAACACCATTTACAAGTACATGTAAAAAGTGAAAATAGCTCCAGGGTCGTCCATCGGGGAATCCTACCTGAAGGGTATGTAAATATCTCGAACAAATCATCCCTAAGGTACGTCCCATATAGTCCAGCTCCGACTAGCCTCCCGTATGTCACCCTCATATCGATCACTGTGGACCGTCGTCTACACAGAACACTACAAGGTGCGGGTGAAGCCAGTGCATGGGTGAGTATAACAATACTCAGTAGGGGACCCCGAGACCTCCAAAGTACTCCCATAATCCACTAAGGATAAACCAAAGAAGAAATATACAATCAAGAAGTATCAACCAACCCCACTTAGGTATATTCCCATTCATATACCTAAGTTACAGTCACAGTCTGACTCCAACTCTCGAGCCCAAGCACAACCAAGACCATAAAGGAAGTAAAGAAATTCAGCTCAATGATAATGATTGAATGACAAGACTCAACTCATACAAGTATACATATCATGTAGAGGGGTAGTAATGATTTGAAGTATCCACTAAATCATCTCATCTATCGAACCCACATAGGATCCTGGAAAAATATCATCATTATCGAACCCACGGAGGATCCCCATACAGCAGTCATCGCTATCGAACCCACGTTGGATCCTGGTACAGAAGTCATTGCTGTCAAACACATAGAGTATCTTGGTACAATATCGTCTTTGTCCAACCCACGGAGGATCCTGGTATAGTAGTAGGTCCACGTAGGATCCTATCATATCAGCCACATCCAGCTATAGGGTTCCCGCACACAGCACACTTTATTCCAGGAGGGTGCGCTCCTCGTGCCATGGGTCGATACATCTACTACCATGATGTCTTGAGTTGATGTATCCCATAGTTCCGTCTTATCATAAGGAACCCAACACCACAGACAGCGTGTCAATCGGGCACCCGGTCTATGAATTATTGGCATTTCTGTTATAGGGTCCCGGTTAGTTATTAGGCTCAAACCATCCCGACCACAGCCCAAATGCGTCGAAACCTCAAGTGGAGTATGCCAAACTAATCTTCTCGCTCCAAGACATCCATCGCTGTAGATGTTTCGTCGATCAGACACCCATAACCCAAGATGCATCTAAAATGTGTTAATTGCCATATCAGGTGTTGGTCCGGTCTGACCCGGTCGGACCGACCCGTTCTGAACTAGGGTATGACCTGGTCTATGGGTCTGTCCCGGTCCAAGGGTGCGGCCCGACCCGAGTGGTCAGCCCGACCCAAGTGGGTGTCCCCATCCAAGGGAGCATCCCGACACATAGGGGCGACCCGACCCGAAGGCGCGGCCCGACCCGAAGTCACGGCCCCACCGGAGGGTGGCCCGGCCTGTGGCGGCCCTTCCCGAGGTGGCCCAGAAGAAGTGCGGCCTAGACCATGGCAGCCCAACCCATGGCGGCCCAACCCGAGGCAGCCCAGCCGGCCATGCTTGGGAGGGGGGTGCATGCCCCCGTCGTTTGTCAAATAGAACCAGCGCAATGCGTCGGTTCCTTAGCTGTGAGATCCAGGTGTTCCCACTTGTTCGGATCCACGTCAGAGGTCCTGGACGGCAGGCACTACACCTCTTCTATGGCGCGATGGTGTCGCGGTTCTGCTGTTCTCCGCAGGGCGCGACGACGCCCCGCCACCACCGCCACGGCCTGAAGAGTTCATGTCCTTTGGCACCACCACGTGTTGCGAAGGCACTGCGTCTCTTTATCCGTTGCAGTCCTCCATGCCGCAGTTCCTCTCCAGCCCGCTGCGACGACACCACGCCCCTCTGGCATCGTCGCGGCCCACCTGGCCGCGACTCGCTTTCTCTACCTGGCATGGAGGTGTTTCACCATTGTGGGGACCCAGCGGCCCTTTGTTGCTAGCTTTATTGTGCAGTCCACCACGATCATCATCAAATGGGAACAAACAAAGGGGAGGATCAGACCGTGTTCATTCGTTCGGAGCCATCCTCATCATGGCGATATCATTTGGCACACCATAATCAGAAATTTGAATGATGTGGAACAGAGGTTTTACTCTTATATAAAATATCTCAAATCACCCTACCTCAATTCGATGAACAATGACGATGTCGCGGAAAAAGTGTGGACGTCGATTCGTTGACGTCAGGAAGCATTCGAGGAAGAAGCATAGTCGGCGTTCTTCTTGTGCGGCTCATTCTCTTTTGGCTTGGTTGAATATCGAAGACGATGTTCGTCGTTCTTCGGAGATGAGGAGCATTCTTCGTGTTCTTCTTTCAGAGAGGACGGAGTTTTTCTATGAGTTCCCCAATGCTCCACCAAAAAGAATCACCAACCAAAACAATGTGTTAAGACAACCCATTATTTAATTGTTGGAAAAAGAATTCAAACCATTTCAAATAAATTAATTAATGGACTTAAGTAATTTTTGGTCTGGAACAGTTATGATGGATGGTAGAATGTTTCAAAATAAATAAAGGGAGAGTTGACTTTATTAAACTGAAGGGGAGTTTAAGAGACTTCCCCCAGTTAAATGAGGGGTTAAAGGGGGTTCAAGCTCGTGTGGGCCCCACCTAGTTATATTCTCCTAAGAGAGGATAGTGTGCAGTGGGACCTACCTCTATCCTCCACATGGAGGATTAAACTGCCACAAATATAAATAATATAACACTTTTATTTTTATTCAATTTAATTAAATACCCCAAAAACAAACTTCCATTCACAATAGAATTCAACTATGGTGAAGGTCTCCTTAAGAGAATACCGGCGCTGCGAGTTCAACGGTGCCCTCAGATTTTAATTCCAAGAACCGGTTCAAAAGATATAAAATCATTCATGTACATTTACGGAACATACCCGAACAAAACATCAGAAATTGATTCAGGGCACACAGGGCCTCGGAATCAAGCACCGTCAGAAACTGCCGACTCGTAAAATTACCATGTATTTAAGAAAAATGTTTCCACAGAATTTCAAATTATTTACATTCTCCCCACATCAGGGCTTTATATCCTCGTATGCTACAAATCAAACTAAGGGAACAAATGGGGGTACTGAGCATGAATCGGATCCTCCCGCTGCCATTTTACCTCCTGGAAGTTCTCGTGTGGCCATCGAACATGCACTAGAGGATTAACTCTTCAACGTAGGACCCGATCCTTTCTATCCTCAATATCCACTGGGACCTCCGTGAAAGATTCCCTGTCATCGTTTTCCAGGTCCCCGTGGTCGATGAAGTTTGATAGGTCGTGCACGTATCTCCTCAGTTGAGATACGTGCAATAGGTCGTGCACCCGGTGCAACATTGGTGGAATAGCTAACAGGTATACCACCTCGCCTACAATGCTGAGGACCTAGAATGGTTCGATGAATTGTGAAGATAACTTTACTCCTCATCCAAATCTCCATAGACCTCGTCGAGGTGAGACCCGTTGAAAGACATGGTCACCATCCTCAAACTCTAGTGGTCTCCGTCTACTATTAGCATAGGACATCTGCCTGCTCTGTGCAGTCTTCATCCACTCCTGGATGATCAGAACCTTCTCCATCGTAGCCTGCACCATCTTGGGCCCAACAGTTGATGACTCCCCTGGGTCAGTCTAGCACAGAGGCGATCTGCATGGTCGGTCATATAATGCCTCGTAAGGTGCCATATCGATGGTGGAGTGATAGCTATTGTTATACACAAACTCTACCAATGGTAAGCGATCTTCCTAGATGTGACCAATGTTGAGGATGCATGCACAGAGCATGTCCTAAAGAGTCTGAATGGTTCTCTCAGTCTAACCACCCGTCTGAGGATGGACGGCGGTGCTTTATCGAAGCTGCGTCCGGAAAGCCTCCTGCAACCCCTTAGATAGTTGTGAAGTGAAATGGGCATCATGATCGGAGACGATCATCGATGGCACAACATGAATCCATACGATCTATTGTATGAAGAGGCATCCCAAGATCTCTACTGAACCCTGCTCTCTAATCGGTAGTAAGTGGGACGACTTGGTGAGTGGGTCAACAATCACACAGATAGAGTCATGTCCTCTGGATGTACGTGGAAGTATCATCACTAAATACATGGATATCCCATCCCACTTCCACTCTGGGACCTCTATGGGCAGAACCAGGTCTGCTGGAACCTAGTGCTCCACCTTCACATGCTGGCAAGTGAGGCATCATGAGACAAACTATACTATAGCCTTCTTCATACCTAGCCACCAGTTCTATCACTGGAGGTCCTGATATATCTTCTCCATTCCTAGATGTATCAATAAAATATATTTTTTGAACTCCATCAACACTTCTCTTGAACTGCATCTAATACCATTTTTCAGCCTCTGAAGAGAATGGCGTGATCCCCACATTCATAAAATCCATCAGGTGCCTACCCTTTGGATATCTGAGCTCGTCACGTCTCAAAATCAGTGTCTCCCAGATTTGTATCCCTAACTCGATGAAGAAGTGGTTGATTTACCATGAGAGACTATAGAAATGATGCTCTATCTCTATCAACAAAGGATATCTGCAATGCGGTCAGTTTCTCTATCACCTCTCCTAGCAGCAGAATGCATGATCTCCTACTGAGAGCATCTTCTACAATGTTCCCCTTCCTTGGAGTACACACTATCTCAATGTTATAGTCCTAGAGGAACTCAATCCATCATCGTTGTCTCTGGTACAGGTGCTTCTGTGAGAATATGTACCTGATACTCTGGTGGTTATAGTGGACTGTAAAATGTTCTCCCATAAGATAGTGCCACCACATCCTCAAGGCGACGAACACTGCTGTTAAATCCAGGTCATGGGTAGCATAGTTCTTCTCGTGTTGTCTCAACTTCCGTGAACCATATGCAATCACTTCTCACTCCTACAATGGGACAGACCTGAGTCCGGTCCATGTTGCGTCGTAGTAATCTATGTACCCAATGACATCCTCCATTAGCCTCAAGATGAGTGCACCTGTCAACCTCAGTCTCAGCTCCTGAGAGCTCTGCTGGCATCTCTCTGACCACATGAAGTTTTTCCCCTTCTTCGGCAATTATGAAAGCGGTGATGGCACTCTGGAGAACTCTGGCACAAAACACCTACAGTACACAGCCAGACCCAGAAAACACAGTACCTCTGTCACACTCCTGGGTGTCTCCCAAGCTAGCACTGCCTCAATCCTCGTTGTATCCTATGTAACTACCACCTCCGAGCTGACGTGTCCCAAGAAGTGAACCTATCGAATACAAAAATAGCACTTCGAGAGAATACCATAAAGTTGGTTCTCTCGGAGTGTTTCTAATAATACCTGAAAATAGTAGGCATGCTCGTCCTCCGTAGTTGAGTAGATCCGTATGTCATGGTTCAAGACTACGACAATGCGATCGAGGTAATGTTGGAAGA
The DNA here is from genome assembly GCA_963277665.1 of Viscum album. Classification (NCBI taxonomy): domain Eukaryota; kingdom Viridiplantae; phylum Streptophyta; class Magnoliopsida; order Santalales; family Viscaceae; genus Viscum; species Viscum album. The sequence continues at coordinate 1,767,459,895 of OY728120.1, forward strand.
TCATGTTCAGGAGAATCATGAACACTTCTGGAGAATTGGTAATTCCGAAGGGCATAAACACGAACTCCTCATGGCCATACCAACACTTTAAGGTCGTCTTCTGCACATCCTTGTCTCGAACTCTGAGCTGGTGATAACCTGACCTATGTTCTATCTTTGAGAACCATCATGCTCCTTTGAGCAGATCAAAGAGGTCTTCATTCCTCATAAGTGGGTACTTGTTCTTCACAGTAACCTAGTTTAGGAACCGATAATAAACACACATATGAAAGCTCCCATCAGCCTTCTTGGTGAATAAAATCGGTGATGCCCAGGGTGGAAACTGGGTCGGATAAATCCCTTCCCCATCAAGTCCTCTAGATGTACCTGCAACTCACAATGTTCTGTGGGAGCCATCCGATATGATGGTGTTGATATCGGTGTTGTCCCAGGGTACTGATCAATGTAGAAGTCCACATCTCTTCGAGGAGGTAGTCCTTTAACATTGTCAAGAAAAACTTCCGTGTAATGATCCACCACAACGGGAAAACTCAGACTCTGCAGATCAACCGCTCTGAGAATGAGGCTATCCAACTGATGTGTGATCAGCTGCCGCCTCCTCTGGGTAATTCCATCCTACACTGCAAAGGATACCTTTTTTCCAGTGAAGGTAATCCGCATCCCATCCTCATGAACACACCACACTTCCCACCTAATAAATTTAATCTAAGAATGAACTGTGGAAAACTGATCCATACCCAAGATGACTTCGTAAGGCCTCGATGCCGCTACAAAGTGATCCCTGTTGAAGCTATCGCCTCCTAGAGTGAGCCCACACTACCGAAATAGGTGTGTAATCATCGAGTCTGCTCCCGTAGGAGTCTCTAGTTGTAAGGATCAAGCCAATGGCTCCGGCAGAATCTCGGAACTTCGAATGAGGGAAGCAGCAAAAAAGAATGACAAACACATGTGTCTATAAGTACTGCAACAATAGTGGAGTTGGCACAGATAGTACCTCGAATCATCTCAGGTGCACCATGGTTGTAGGCCTCGAATGCCTTGAGCTACACCCGCCATTGTGTTCCAGCTCCTTGTGGTTGGGGTGGACCTCCTGGTGGTGGTGGTGGTAGGGCCTCAAATCGTCGTCCCCCACATGCTGCTCAGCCAGCTCCTCTTCCACATACGCCTGCACCCGGCGGACCACCACTATCGAACCTCTTCCTATTCTAGGGAGGTCCCCCTAATGTATTCTTCTCATCTGTATGGAAGGTCGGGGAGTCTGGCGCCATGTGACCCTACCCGCCACATGCATTGAACAACCTGCACCTCGTATGGCTGGCTCTATCTCTTGTTCCCCATACAACCGAACATCTATCCTGGGGTCGCCCACCTGATGACCTGGTCCACTTGGAAATATATGACATTTGTCTAATGCCGGATATAAAAGACTCTTTTACATGTCTCCATGTGCTGAGTCTCGCTGCTGGTGTCTTCTCTGTAAGGAAACTCTCCACAAGAAAGGCCCGCTCTAACACTCATGCCTGCGTCGGGATGCTGAGGGAGATTATCGAATCCCTTCTTTCATACCTGAGTCCCGACTCAATGGTTCGGGCCATAAATAATTGGTCCCGTACCATATCTGTGGAGTATCACGAGAGGTTAGTGAACCTCGCTGAGTACTGAGCTATTATCATGCTGCCCTACTACTTATGAAGTAACTCCTAAATCCGCACTACATGAAGGGTGGCTGGAACAAAATCGGACCAGAGCATCAGGATCCACCATCGGCATGCTTCTTCATGCAGGAGACTCACAACAAGGATCACCATGAGGTCAGATGATGTCACTACCAAATCTAAAAACCCTCTCAACAACCTCCAGCAAATCCTCAGCTGTATGTGGGTCCCTCTCTCCCCGGATCATGGGCGGCCTATAGTGCTATAACTCGTGCAACACACTCATATGACATGATCACTCGGCTGCTGAAGTTGGTGTATCGGTGGCCCCACGGGTAGTGGTACTGCAGGTACCTCCTCTGTGATGGGGCCTTGCACCGAGGTCTCGCCGCTCGGTGGGCTACCATCTCGTACGAAACTCGGAACCCTAGCATGAAGCCTTTGTGGGGCCATCCTAAAAAGAAACAGTTGTTCCATGTTCAAAAATATATTCCTGATGAGCTGACACAAAGTAATCTGGAAAAAAACACTTCAAAGGAAACGCACACTGAATCATTATTTTCGTGCACTAAGTTGGAAATAAGAAGATAGAGTCCTGGTGTATGGATACGTCAGCCGCCGCACCAACACCAGTTTCCCTAAACATATAACCACACCAAAACACTTAAAACTATTTCTATTAAAATAATTAGAGTCATAGTACTGCTGTAGAACCGACTCCTATGATACCAATTTGTCACGAACCATCCTCAGGGCTCGTGTCGTGACTACCCCAAGCACGCCTTCCATACTCTAGGGGCTGGCGACTAGCACCAATGGTGAATCCTCGTTAAAAAAATGAAGGCACTACCTTTAAACCTGTAACACAGACACAGTCTGAACACATGAAATAGAAGTAAAAAGTACTAATATAGAAAAGAATTGTGTGCTAAAAGTAAGTGGGCCAATATACAAACCATGTGAACAAAAAATACAAATAAACGTAAAAAGGGAAAACAACTCCTGGATCATCCATCAAGGAATCTTACTTGAAGGGTAGGTACATATCTCAAAAAACTTTTCCCTAAGGTATGTCCATTCTAGTCCAGCTCTAAGCAGCCTCACGTCTGTTACCCTCAGCCTTGATCACTGTTGATTGTCGTATGCACAGAACAACACAAGGTGCGGGAAAAGCCCGTGCAGTGGTGAGTATAACAATACTCAGTAGGGGACCCAGAGACTACCGAAGGACTCCCAGAATCCACTAAGGATAAACCAAATAAGAAAGATACAATCACGAAGTATCAGCCAACCCTAATTAGGTATATGCCCTTGCATATAACTAAGTTACAATCCCACAAAGGAATTAAAGTCAATCACCTCGATGATAATGATTGAAAGACAAGACTCATCTCACACAGTTATACAAATCATGTAGATAGGTATCGAAGATTATATGTAGCCACTAAATAATCTCCTCTGTCGATCCCCCAAAGGATCCTGGAATAGTATCAACGATGTCGACCCATGGAGGATCCCAATACAGTAGTCATCGCTGTCGAACCCACAGAGGATCCTGGTACAGAAGTCATCACTATCGAACCCACGTAGGATCCTAGTACAGTATCGACATTGTCGAACCCACATAGGATTCTGGTATTGTAGTAGGTCCATGTAGGATCCTATCATCTCAGCCTCAACCAGCTATAGGGTTACCACACACAGCACGCTTGATTCTGGGAGGGTCCGCTCCTCGAGCCATGTGTCGATACATCAACTACCACAATGTCTTCTGTTGATGTATCCCATAGTTATGTCTTATCGTAAGGAACCCAACGTGACAGACGAGTGCCTCAATCGGACACTTGGTCTGTGAGTTATTGGCATTTCCGTTCTAGGGGCCCTGTTGGTTTTTTGGATCAAACCAACCATATCATACACCAACAACATCCAAAACTCAAGTTGAGTATGAAATGAAATCATCTCGCTCCACGCCTTCCATTGACGTAGACGGCTCGTCGATCGGACACCCGTAACCCATGATGCTGCTAAAAGGTGTAAATGGCCATAGCGGGTCCGGGTCCGTGCTGACCCAGTCGGACCGACCAGGTCCGGCCGAGTCCGAACTGGGGTCAGACCTGGTCCTTGGGTCCCACCAGGACCATGCGTGTGGCCCGACACGAGTATTCGGCCTGGCCCGAGTGGGCGGCCCAAACCAAGGGAGTGGCCCGTCCAAAAGGGGCGGCTTGGGACGAAGGCACTGCCTGACCTGAAGGCGCGACCCGACCTAGGGGCAGCCTGGTCCGTGTTGGCCCTACCCGAAGTGGCATGTCCATAGAGTGGCCCGGCCCGTAGTGGCCCATGCCGAGGTGGCCCAGCCGGCTACACGTGGGAAGGAGTTTCCCCCCCTGGTTTGTCGATCGGAAGCGGCACGTTGCGCTGGTTCAGGACCCGCGACACTCGGGTGGAACTTCTTATCTAGATCCACTGCGGCTGGCTCGGTTAGCCTCCACTACACCTCCACCATAGTGCAATGAGGTCGCGGTTCTCTAGCCCTCCACATGGTGCGACGGTGCTGCGACCCCACCGCTGCGGTCCGACCTGGACGTGGACTTCGGCTCCACAACGTGGTGCGACGGTGTTGTGCCTCCTCATCAGTTGTGGCCCACCTAGTTGCAGTTCCTCTCCAATGCGGTGAAACGTCACCGCGCCCCTCTGGCACTGCCATGGCCTCCTGGCTGCAGCTTTGTTTCTTTGTGCGGCATGGCGGTGCCGCACACTTATGGAGACCTGGTTTACATGTGCCACCTGCTCTTTTTTGTCATACACCTCCTTTGTCATCAAACATGAACAAACAAAGGGGAGGGTCAGACCATGTTCATGCAGTCCTAGCCCTCCTCGTCATGGTGATATCAATTGGCACACCAAAATCCAGAAATTTGAACGATGTAGAAGAGAGGTTTTACTCATATGTAAAATATTTCTAATCCACCCACCTTGATTTGATGAACGTTGATGATGTCACGGAAAAAGGGTAGACGTCGATTCATTGAGGTCGAGAAGCATCCAAGGAAGAAGCGTAGTCGACGATCTTCACGGGCGACACCTTCTCTTTTGGCTTGGTCGAATATCGGAGACAGTGTTCATCGTTCTTCGGAGATGAGGAACGTTCTTCTTGTTCTTCGTTTCGAGAGGATGATGTTCTTCCAAGTGTTATCCAAATCTCCCCAAAAAATAATCATCAACCAAAATAATGGGATAATCCACCCCATTATTTTATTTTTGGAAAAATAATTCAAACCATTTACAATTAATTAATTAATTCCATTAATTAATTTGTGGTTAGCCACTCTTATAAGGGAAGGTGGGAATTTTCAAAATAAAAAATGGGAGAGTAGGGTTCATGAAACTCAAGGGTAGTTTCAGAGAATTCCCCCACTTAAATGAGGGGTTAATGGGGGTTCAAGATTGTGTGGGTCCCACCTAGTTATATCCTCCCAAAAGAAGTCACTGTGTGGTGGGCCCCACCTCTAACCTCCTCTTGGAGGATTGAACCGCCACAAATAAAAATAAAGCAACACTTTTATTTTTATTCAATTTAATAAAAAAACCCCAAAAAACAACATCTATTCACGTTAGAACGCAACTGCGGTGAAGGTCTCCTTAAGAAAATGTCGGCGCTTCAAGTTCAACGGTGCCCTTGGATTTCAATTCTGAGCATCGGTTCAAAAGATATAAAATCCCGCATGTACGTTTACTGAACATACCAGAAAAAAAATTCGAAAATTGATTCCGGGCACACTAGGCCTCAAAATCAAGCGTCGTATGAAACCGGGGACTCATAAAATTTCCATGTATTTAAGAAAAAATTTTCCCTAGAATTTCCAGGTCTTTACATGTGATTCATTCAACTTACTGTGATTTCACATTCAACATATCATGAATGAATTTTCCCTCTATCATTAAATATATTCTTAAGATACATTATTTGTTCTTTATATATACTACTCTAGGTATATTAACATACCATACAAGGTCAGTAGGGTGGTCACAAGAATAGTTGAACTTGCCACATATCATTGTGAGTATACATAGCACACAACCACTTGTCATCTATGGTGAGTGCATTCCTATATTTATTTTTTCTTCAATATGAAATTTTATACGAACCACATTTCCATATTTTGTTTCATATATTGATTTTATATATGATTGATGATTAGATGTAATGCTTTTATAAAAACATTAGACATTCGTATTAATATTTTGAACACGCAAAAAGTGATTTTTCATATTTGAATCTATTTTTTATGAAAATAATATTATGTATTATTTCACTCAAGAATTGAATCGGATGAGAAAAATATCATATTTTTAGCATATTTTGTTATCATTAATTTTTTTTAATAATTAATATTAAATAATATATCAAATGTTTATACTCTTTTAATATATTAAATTTAATGTTATTAGTTCTTATGTCACTACATATTTACAATCCTTTTTTTAAAAGTATATTTTTTGAATTTATTATTTACTAATTCAATGTTTCTATTATCATGGGATCAATATTTGATCTATTATTATAGGTAACATTTAAATTATTTAATGAGTGATTTTATTTTTTTTAATCGAACATAATTTTTTAAATTTTAGTCTTTATTTGAGCCATAATTGTAATGTGATAATATCTATCCCTTCCTCAAATTATCTTTTATAATTAGGTCGGAATTTCAAATTATTTAATCAAAACTAAAAAATATTAATTATATTTTTAAATGGAATCTATCTTCAATTATATATATATATGTTATCATGTAAAATAATTAAAATATGATACTGAGATGTGTTATGTCTTAATGAATAATTTGATAATCATATATTTACCCTGATCACTAAAGACTTATATGATCAAATTTCCTTATAATGGATGATCTATCAATATTAATGAAAAAACCACATTTAATTTTCCCTTATCAAGAAATAATCATTACTCAGGAAATATTAAATGTGATTTATTTTTTATCTTTAACCTCATCCTAGACTCATGTGTCTATAATAGTATTTCCTATATCATTCTTGTAAACCTCATTTTTTAGTTATGGGTTTTCATCTAAAATATTATTTTATTCTCCTCGTCAAGTTTTGATTATATGAATCTATATTTATGACCATTCTAATTGAATCCAATAGTCTTATGTGAGGGTGGTAATTGGGTAGAGACACCCAATAAAAAAGAAAACTCATCATGGTTATACATCCACATTGTAGAAAATGATCTTATAATTGAGTTATGATTCCCCATTAAATTCCACATAGTTCACAAAATATTATTCAATAATTATATATTTAAATTATTAGACTAGATATACATTAGAATGAACCAATATTAAAATACTAGTGTTTATTATTTTATTTCCACTAAAAATTATCTTTTTTAATTAAAATTAATAATTAACATAAAATTTCAATGTACATAATTAAAATTTTAATCTTATCACTTAACCCCCATCGATAATAATATTCATTTCCCATTATAACCAAACAATGAATGCATACATTACCACTAGGGGAAAATCCACCTCCATAATTCATTATTGGGACACCACCTCTAGAATTACATCAGGAGAAAAGTGAAAGAAGTCCATGAGCATGATCTTATTCACCTGCACAATCAAGAATCCCTATTGAATTATAGTATCTGATTATTATTTTCAACTCCTAATTTAATGGTAGAAATTACGAATGATACTCCTTCAGAGTGGATGTTCACAACACATCTTCCTCAATGCGATCACTAGGATACATATTCCAACACCGACACATGACTCCCCATATCTGACTAACTTCAAATGGTACCAAAAAATTATCCCAATAGTAAAAATAAATAAAATTAATCTCATGATCCTCAGAAAATTTCTATTTATTAATATATGTAACTCTCCCCTATATATCCCCAAAAACACCACTTAAGAGAATATAACTCTCTCTACCTTGAACCATCCTTCCATATCTGGAAAATCATCCAATTATAAACATTATTATCCTACTAAAACAATATTCCTTGAGTTTCTTAGGGATGATTATCATGATCTACTAATGAAAAACTTGGAGAAACTCAATGCTTGGAAACATGGAATGATTATCAAGGTTGATTAAACTAATTCATATAAATTTCCCATATTCATTCAGTTTAGACCATAATTAAATCAACTAGGACAAATATAAAACTCCTAGGTTTATACCATTAAATATGTCTTCCACATTTGGTCATTAAAAACATTGAAATTCAGTCCATCAGATCATGGGTGGCACATAAAATCCCAAATCTTGCATGTATACAAAACATATGTTATGCACCAAGATCAACTGGCATCACATCCCTATCAACTATGCAAATCACCAAATTGAAAAACTCAAAACTCAATCCTATGTCCCAACGTCCATTTAATATTACACTATAAAGATCCCATATATACAGATTTACACCTATTGGTTTAGTGGTGAAGGATGAGAGATAATGACCCCTTCAGTCCCACCTCTAGAAGGCCCCATGTTGGTAGCATGCACCATGTGTATAAAAATTACTCTTGTATAAATTATTACCCTATATAATAATATAGTATAGAGAGGTAGGATTAATATCCTCTTTATACTTATAAGATAATATAAATGATAACTAAAACACAACCTAGAATTCATGAACAATGTCAACTAATAAAAAAACAGGTACCCATTTAAATACCAAAAGATATGTCAAATTTAAATAACACAATAGAATATGTAAACACCAATATAATAATTTCCATTTGAGTCTCCAATTTTCTCATAAAAATCAAATAATAGTTTATTTATTTTAGTCCTTCGTAAAATTTATAATCTATATGACCTTACCCAAGGGATCTAATATACCTGTGAAAACAACATACCAATGGGCCTTTAAATAAAAAATAACCATAAATCACCGAAAACATGTCGACTGGACAATAAAATCACCATCAAGGATAAATAAATAATACAGCAATTAAATATTGTAACACAATATCAATATCATATCAATAGAACTTTGTAGCTTCATCCGCACTTGTTTTTCACTCTCACGACCAAATGTGAAACATCTAGTGCTCAGATCCCTTTTACACATATCAAATTACATATCAAGAAATCTTTGATGTGGTGAGGGGTACATAAAAACATATCCTAACCGCAAAATGTCTATAATAGGATTCTAGAGTCATCCATCATCACATTATATACTCATCACATTATATACAGATCGCACCAAAACGTTATCACATAATCAGGGAAGTAGTGTATCATGAATGTGTTGTAAATAAACCACATACCCTCCTTCATTCATGCAAGAACCCCACCATATATATCATCCTAATAATTAATGGGTAGTCACAAACACCAACCTGTATAATCATTGTGTATACTCAAACACCAACTGTTATAATCTATAATGAAGTAACAATTGGGAATAGGGGTTTCTAGTAATCTATATCAACATAATCCACGATATTAGGAACAAAACAAAGACAAATAAATTATGGGTATTAGTATGGTTGTCCAAAATTTATGTGGAATATATATATATAACAATTATATAAATGATAAATAAAAAGAAAATAATACCAGAAATAGGGGTTAACAAAAATTACACATACAAACACCTCAAAACATCCACTTCACCACAAATAAATCATTACAACCATTTCCACCAATACATGCATCGCACCACACATATCCAGAAAATTCAACATTCAATTATAGGATTCATGATTTTCAATATTTAACATGTTTCTACTAACTACCTTTTAATAAGGAACTTTGCTCAAATTTACACAGTGCATTCACTTTTCATTGAATTAATTTTAACAATTAACACACATCAATTTCAGTAAATTCATATAAATTTAATAAATGATGTTATTTAATTTTCACCATTTATTTTTATTTTTTATCGAATTGGGAAACAAATATTACTAAACCATGCAACAACTCACCCATTTCACATAAATAATCTCCACAACACCACAATATCATAACCCTACCACCAGATAACCTCCCACATCACACCCCAATCCAAAAAAATATATCATAATATATAATGTATTTCAAGTCCCATGATGTCAACAATATTACCGTATAATATCCCAAAAGTCACATGGTAAAAAAACAAGAATACATTGTATAACCTCCCGGGTTATTCAATTTTTGTTTAAGGGATTACCATACAATACATAATCAATTAGAATGGATATTCTCATATAATTCTATATTTATAAGGTAAGGAAATTCTTTATCCAAATAAGCATTCTTATTATATTAATCAGGTTAAAATTAAAAAAATTAAAAAAATAATGGCCACACACACTCGTGTGAACAAATATACAAGTAAGGCTCCCTACAATAATGATTATTATAAATGTAAAAAATCTTGTATAATATCATCAATAATAAATAAAATCTAGATAAAATTTCATTTATCCTCACTCCAATAAATTTCATACTTATTCAGTTCATTATCATAATAATGAAAAACCTTACAATCCACCTAATAAAAATAAAATTTCATGTCATTTCCCACATTCACATGAAAAATAATTGAATGAGGATAACCTACATTAAATAATCCATATAATTATCCATAAATACTATATATTTGGGGAAACAAATAGAATAAACACTAATATATGGACAGTCGAGATCCACCTAGACCACAAAAGGGGATTTTCAAACACATAGCCAAAAATTATTCCACTCAAAATAACATATCCATTAGAAATATATGAGTGTAGACATAATGTAAATGATGGGAAAAAGGAGATAACTCACCTTATATTGCGAACAATCTAAATCTAGAAGGAAAATATTATAAGCGAATATGATATTATTGATGATCTCCCGAAATCATAAATGAGTCTCCGAATGCAAAGAGGAATAAAAAATGAATATAGTAGAACCAAGGTCCATATAGTTTGTAACAATTTTTAAACATTGAACATTAAATATGAGAAACCCTTATTCATGTTATGAGTTTTTATGAGTCCCACCAATTTAGGATGAGAAACAAAAATCCATGTCATGGAATCATCAAACCACAATCACAATGAACATCCACTGATTTTCATGGGGCTCAAACTTGAATTAATTCATATCCATAAAAATTCATTGAAATTGTGAGTTACTATGATATAAAAGAACATTAAACACAAATGGCATGAATTTAATAACATACAATCTTTTATCATACCCTTACAGTATTAATGTCTTGAACAACGATTTTTAGAGTATTTTCATATATAATCTTCATCGAACCCTCCCCAATCATCTACTGAACACAAACTACTCATTAACCAACAATGTAATGGGATGATATGGAATGTACTATTATAACTTGAGTAGTGAAATAACAATTCCAAAAAATTTAATATCACATCAAGTTCTTTCATTAAACCATATCTGGTATTATAATCATTTAATGGGTACCTTATAAATATGAATTCAAAATTTGATAATTTTTCCTCGCATTATTGATCTCAGTGGGTTTGTATAACAATATTAAATACCAAACACATTTATCAAATCAATTTTTCCTCTAATGTTGCATCACATATGTTACTTAGGTTACTGTCCTAACATCATTATATTATAAAAATTCCATTATAAATGTATCTTCATCTCACAATGACATATATGAAACATTATTCCATCAATTTATATGTTATTAATCTCCCACATATATAGGTTTGATAAAAATGTCAGTAATATAATTATTATTTTTACCCATAATCATTCTATAGATTTCTTCCCACCATTAAATTTCCCTTATTTTGGTTCAATAAGTACCAACTTATCTCGATATAAACATAAAAAAGATGTGACTTCTGATAATCCATATCCTTTATAACGTGATAGAAATATTCAAAAATCCTTTCTCTATGGTATGTTTACATCAAATTTTTATATAGTACTCTCTCAAGAAATTATTTTCATAAAATGGAATGAAAAATTCACCAACGAGAACATCAGATAGGGTCTAGAATAGTATCAACTATGGGTGTTTCACATTTACATTGTTTCATTATTAATGTGTAAATTTCTAATCATTTAAACGTGTTTCATCTTCATCTTCATCTACCTAAATTTTTATTCATTCTTTCAAACGGTTACCCACCTAGATGATATGTCAAACTATAGTGTTTCGCCTCCTAAACACCATTCCTTTCCATAGATCACATGATACAGAAAAACGAACTAGTGGTGAACTATCTATGAACATCACAATGAGTAATGGTTCCATCTAAGCATTTTATTGATGGTTAATTTTATCAATAATATAACATCGTATTTTTCTATTTAAAATTTATACCCATGAAACGTGAGTGATAATGAATATACTCCATGATAGGACATCTAAATTTCTTCTATATAACTATTTATTTACCATTTTCTATGAAATAAAGTTTTTATACTACAATGACATTAATTATCATTAGATTCAAATTTGTTTTGGCAGAGATATTGATTATATTATATAACACATGAATCAAGCCTTCAAAATCAATGATGTATCATTGAAGAATCAATGAATTTATCATTTTTCTCTCCACAAATCACTATTCAAAAGAATTAAAATGTCATCACCCACATGAGTAAACAATACAATATTTATAATGATAATTTTGACTTATTTGTTCATTTAGCAACATTTTAGAGTGATATCATGACAAAAAAATGTAATTCCTCAATTAAAAATTTGTTACATATTAAACTACACAAATAACGTCACTATGAAAAACAATCTCATATATATATATATATCATTATTTCATAGGTAATAAAATATATATATATATATATATATATATTTAAATCCATAAAATGAATTCAATTCATTTTACATGGGTAATTTTATACCATTATCACCTATTAATCATGACCATTCATTATGTTTCATTGAACCCCCTCATCCAATTTCCATGCAGTCTTAAATAAATAAAATGTCCCCAAATCAAGAATGGACTGATAACCCATGATATTAATTGACATTTTACCATTATATTATTTCAAATTACTTACTAAACTGATCAAGAATAACAAATACATGGCATTTTATTTATAATGTTATCCATGAGTTTTTATTATAAAAAACACTCATAGAAAATGAAAAATAACTCTCTTATGAATTTCTTTTGTTTTTTCCAAAACATTCCTTTTGAAGGCGATTGGTTTCCATTATTGTTTGTAATATCACATTCACAATTAAGAATTAATCTTATCAATAAATTTACAATTATTCAAACTTATTTTTTCATATAATATATCACAATTATCCTAAGATAACATATGTCATCATATAAATATGAATATACAATGTTTTGGTGACATCCCTTTCGAGAAGCACTATAAATACCTTTAATTCAGAAAATACTCTAACAAATTAACCCTCTTCAACCCATAACATGTTCATAGGTGTACCATGTTTAATTTATATAACATAAGAATCTACACAGACATACTATTTTGTAGTAATATGAGTTGATTCCATGGAATTAATAATTTTAATTTTTAAAAGTCTTGATCCACATAATATGGTATGATAGAATGTTTTTACCCAAATATGATAATTAAAATATTATATAATGGTTACATTAATCACAAGGCAATATATTTCCCCAAGGAATATGTTTTAGAATGATTATATTTTAGTTAAAATTTTATAGACTAATAGTAGTTAATTTATTGAACCACATAAGTGAATGTAAACACCTCCACTTTATGAAAATTACATACAATGAATTTGTAAAAATTAGGGATTATATCATGTTTATGTGTTTTATAATGTTAGTTTTATGCACCATATAAGGTCATTTTAGGGGGACCATATTTATTTTTTGTTATAATAATTCAACCCCAAATACTCAATTAAGGGTTAGCCTCATTGGATAGAATATACAAAGGGGTGGAAAAAATGAGAGATATAAACATTGGTGGGGATTAATTTTATGGATTAGAAATTGATAGTCATTGTCCCTATATCCTAGTTTATTGGACATCTAACTTTAAATAACCAATGCACACTATAAATTAATTTACTTAATTTCCCCCTTCATTATTTCATGCTAATTTTCATTCTTATTATTTTATATCAATGATTGTTTGATAACTTAACAATGTAAATTGGTGAGATTTCAGGGAAAATGATAATGACTGAGAGGGCTTAATGTGTATCTAGTTCTAGTTGTGTTGATCAAATTGTATATAGTCTATGAAACCCATATTTTCCATCATATTAATATAATTAAGGGTCACTATAAGGCACTAAATATCACATGTTATGTATTTAAAATAAACAATACATGTGTGGTCATTAGAAACCTGAATGGTGGTGTGGAATATAACATTCTCTACAACCCAATTTAGTTTATAAGGAATGTTGTCACAATAACACACCACGTTTGGTTACAAGCCACAAATTAATCAATGGTACATTCATTTGGAATTTTCCTTGTTACACAATTTGTATAGAAAAGTCAGCTTAACATTTTGATAGGGTTCACCTGAATTAGCACCTCATCTATGAACACTCACAATCCCATGATATCTTCATGCCTTGCAAAAAATAATTGCATTCCCATGTGAAGTAGGTAACAAAACATTAGTAATAGATGTTGAAACCAAATATCCCCTATGTTTCATATAATGAGTTTGGGAAGTGTATACACTATATATGACTAAAAAACATAACATGATATTTGGTATTTGTTCCCCACTATCACGTGGGTTTCACATACGATGTTATAAAAGGTATATTACATATTGGTAGATTAAAATTGATGAAAAATTGAAATAAATGTCCTAATTCAATCCAATGACTACAATATATTTCTTGAGAAGAACATTCCATTTAATGGTTATTATAAGTTTTTGTTTCCTAGAGTCTCACATAATTTTTAGAATTAGTCAAATGTTAAGTCAATAATTTTATTTTTTTCATGTAGATTATGATAGTTCTAGTCTCATAATTATTAGATTATTTTTCAATTTAATTATGTATAGTTCAAGGATATGTTATCCATAATGAGTGTGGAAGGATTACAGTGAACTATTCTAGGAAGGCACATAATTATACTCCCACTTCTATATGGCTAGGATCTTGTATTTGTGTTCATGTAATCCCCTAGTGACATACTGATGATAGGTAATGATACATAATATAATTTAGGGAGTTTAGATAATACCCATATATCTAGGTGTGTTCCTCCATGTATTATAGTCGTTGACCCCTTGTGTGTTTATGTGTGGACCTTTATTAGGGTCATGTAATATATCAATCAACACAATGGTCCATAAATTTATATCATTTTAATAATATAACTACAAAGGGATGGTACAAAAGAATTCAATGAAAAATAGTTCATGTTCATTGTTTCTTAGTATTCTATGTATTCTAGTGTGAATCACCAATACTGTCATTATATGATGTAACCACCTTTTCGGGCATGCACACCACATTGTGTTATAATTATTATACTATGACATTTGAGACTAAAGTAGTAATTATTAAAAGTAGGAATGAAAAATTTAGTTCTTCGCCATGTTTGTGTGTAATGTATTCTATATTTAGTGTTTTTTACTCCATCGTCCATTACAATCCCTTCAGACAAGCTCGTGTCCACTAGTAATGATACTAAGAGTTAGTTTATATGATTAATGGTGATGTGGTTCATGTAATCTATCATTCATTACTATTTTCTCTGGATGATGCATGATTCCCCTCTATATTTATTTAAGGATTGCTTGGCAGTTACAGTTGTTGTGTGGTCCATGTGTTTTTAGAACAATAACATATTTGAACATATTTTTTAACTTTAGACATGATATACACCAATCCATTGAAATTAAAACACTATGGAAATCCTTTAAATTTACATTCTGTAATTTTATATTTTCCCTTATACTTCATTGATTATATGGTTAATTTAGAGATAAGTTAAAAAAAATTGAGATTGTATTTCATCCATGGGATTCATATATGTAATAACCCAAATGATATTTTCTTAAATACATTGCCTTATTTAATTATAGTAGAACAATATTCTAGGGATTCATATCCTGATGGACCAAAAAATTTATTGTAGTGGAAAACTAGATAGTAACAAAAGTTTTATATTATATCTAGAAAGGAAATACAGTATAGTAGCTCCATATTTATGACCTTAAAATCTTATATTAACAGTACTATTCATTTATAATATTTATCATCATATCCTAGGGAAAGAATTATGACATATTAAATGGGTGAGCTCAGATTATCATTAATTTCAAGTAATATGGTTGAATAAAAGAAAAAAAACTCACACAAAAAGCAAATAAACCATAAATTAAATCTTAATAATGAAAAAGATATAGAAAACATAAAATTTAAATAAATAATTCCCTATAAATAATCACACTATAAATAATGAAGGATATTGTACAAGTTAAACAATTAAATTATTTATTGAATACTAATTTAATAATGAGGGAATGAATAATTCCATACATCTGAAACATGTCGTCAACGCCTCATCAAAGAAATTTGAAAATAAATTGTTATGTCATAAGCCAAACACATATCTACCATTCAAAAAGGCCTTAACAAAACCCATATCTATTTTTTCTCATGAGACATACTGACGAATCAAGGGACTGTAGAGGTCCCCACCTAACACTTACTATGTCTAATTCATTCCTCATATGTCAAAAAAATATATCATTAAATAAATTTCCCCATAACAAGATGAAATATTTTAATCATAACCATAATTTAAAATATTATTATAAAATCATTGATTAATTCTTGATGAAAATAATAATTATATATTATGTGTTTCTCATACCTGTTTGAAAAATTTAAATCATAGTACCTGTAATGAATAAAAATATATCAATACCAAATGAATTTGAAGACTCATGAATTAATATGTGAAATGGTATTAATTACATCACATCATTGTAATAATTATTGAAAATCTATAAATCTCACCCAAGTAAACGTGTGATGATAAAAACCCTTTTTTACTTTAGAAAGATTAGTTCTTTTAGAAATTCATTTATATTTTTCATTAAATAAGATAATAAGCATATCAATTCTAGTGAATAAATTTGATGTAAAATCAAATTATATTTGAGGAATAAATGATGTCCAATATAAGTGAAAACATTTAAAAACAATGTTTAAGAATCTTTATAAACTATCCTTTTTAAGGGGGTTAAATTCAAATCATAAAGAGTCTTCAAAATGAAAAAAATGGAATTTTGTTTATTAAAACATGAAATGAAAATTTATATTATATTCATGAATAAATGATGGATTTATGAAAAATAATATTGGATTAAAATATATTATTGATAGATCATTAGAATGGGTATGAAGTCAGAAAATTCAATTTAATCGGGCATTCTTATTGGGAATATTTGTGAGGGAAACCTTGTAAACCATGTATTTTCCCATAACCGAAAGATAAAATTATATGGATATATCTGTTTGGAACATGAAAAAATTTAAGAATTCAAAAAAAATAAAGATTTATAATATTAGGTTAAAGTTAATGAAATAATATCCTAAAGTATGAAATCAATGTTTTGGTGGAATCCCATAACACATGCTTGAATGTGTTCTGCACTTTTACATAACAGCCTCATGAATTATCCTCCATGAAAACAACCTTAAAGAGATTAGTTTTTTTTATGATAACTTTAGATCTTGGAAATGTGGGATGAATTTGGAAGAATATTTTATAGAACATAGAAAAGGATAAAATCATAGAAGGTGTTATGAGAAGAGGTTGTAAGGGTGGTATTTATAGTTGATGAGAGGGGTGTTTTTTGAATATTTTATTCATTTGTTTTTTATTTTGTCCCAATAATATGAATATTTTGATAATTATAACCAAATATATTAATATAACAAAGGAGAGTTCATGATTATTTTCTTATATCACTCATACATCACCTTTTACTCAGTAATTCTAGTGTTTCACATTTATCACAAATTATCATATTTTACTATTCAAAAAATTGAATTATTTTATATTAATCTCAATAAATCTCCCTAACCATTTTCAATGATTTGAAAAAAATGAACACCAATTTAGGAAAAAAAATTACTAAATTTTATAAATATTATTTTTAATTGAAAATATCATTTTCTCGAAAATATTGAATTTATAAATAAAATTGATTATAAAAAAAATTGAAAAAAATCTAAGTGATAATTAATTTATATTAAAATAATATGAAAAAAATATTAATTTATAAATATATATTATTTAAATAATTTTTAATTTAAATTATTTTATTCACTATAAAATCATAATTAATAATTCATAATTTTCCAAAATGTAAATACATAATTAATAATTTTTAAAATATTTATTTACTTTTTCAATTATACAATTATATCATATAATCATTAATAAGATGAATAAATTGTACTTTTACATTCATATGTGAGGTTATTGTTATAATTTCTATATTACTCTTCCTAATGATTATATAGTCATTCCAACAGTCACATTACTTTTCATAAAAATTCATACTTTAATGAGAAATACAAAAAATATAACAGAAGTTACTTTTGATATTACCCTTTCAAAATTAATGTATAGTTTTTTTGAAATATAATTTTAAAAAGTTTCAAAATTTATATTTAAAATAGATTCTCAACTAATAGAATGTAAATCTACATTAATAAAATGTTGCCTTTTATGTGTAAAACATGATTTCATCTTTTCATATTCCTCTAAAACTGTGTTATATATATTTAAAAATATATAAAATGATTATATCATTAATATATTTAACTAATATTTATAAATTAAATCTAATAATATATAATTTCTTTGTGGGAGATGAAAATATTTTTATAAAAATACATTATTTATATTCAATTAGTTTTCAGTAAAAATTAATTAGTGACCACTGAATTATTTTTATAAATATAAGAAATATATATTTTAATAATTTAATTAATCTCATTCATTCCCAGCTATCCAAATATCATTTAAATAATTATAATAATTGAATAAAAATATTATAAAAAGGTTTAGCTGGTAATCTATCGATGATGTTAAATTAAAAAGGATGCATAATGTAAAATCATATCTTGATTAAATAACCCCTATTTTAATAAATTGATTCCTAAAATTTAAAATTATTCTAAATAATCATATGTTGTTTGTTGAATATTATTTTTTTGGAAACCCATTTAATATATAAGGTTAATTAAATATTCTCTAATAAGGGGGAATTGGAAATGTATAGGTCACCAGAAAACAATGAATTAGAACAAGGTACCATTTCTGAGAAGTGCATATAAGGGCATGGAAGAAAAATATGACCATAAATTTATGATGGAGAGTTATAGGATACATGGTCACTCTAAATTTAACCATCAGAAAAAATAAATTTGGTGATGGATTAAAGGAAATTTATTTCTCAGAAAGGAAAGTACACCGATAATGATTAATTTTCAAAAAATTATTCCTTATTGATGATTGATTATTTTTATATCTCGATAAAAACATGAGAAAGTAAGCTTCATTACATTCCACTAAAAAATAATAATCTCATCCTTTTGTTATTCTTAAATATATTTTTACATCATTCCTTACCACTTCATGATGTATTTTCATGTCTAAATAAATTTTGATGAACCCTATGCTCTTTAGGTCATTCTTTCATCCTTTAAAAGTTTTGTAAAGAAAGAAGGATAATATGTAAAGACCCGGAATATTCACGGAAATTTTTTTTTCTTAATTATTTTGAATTTTACGAGTCTGTAGCTTCTGACGACATTGGATTCCGAGGCCCGGTGTGCCCGGAATCAATTTCTGAAGTATTGTTTGGGTACGTTCAGTAAACGTACGTGTGGGGTTTTTAAATCTTTTGATCATGTGCTAGGAAAGGAAATCCGAGGACCCCAATGAACTCGCAGCGCTGATAATTTCTTAAGGGGAACTTTACCACAGTTGTGTTTTATGCGGGTTGAGAGTTAATTTTTAGGGAAATCGGAAATAGTTAAATAAAATTGTGGAGCAAATTTTATTTATCTATGGATTTTAATTCCTCCCATGGGATGTTATTGGTGGTTCCCACACCCACATAACATCGAATGTGTGGATATTTGAGATGTGGGTCCCGCACGAGCCCTAACCTTTCATCTCCCATAAACTCCATTTAACCCCCCATTAATTCCCTCTTGATTAAGTTGACAACTCTCCCTCCTTTATTATGTGGAGCCTCTCCAACTTCCACCCATTGATTGTTCCACCCCAACTAATTAATTAATTAATCTCTTAATTAAATAATCTATGTGTCAACAATTAATTTTTTAATTATTTTGATGTGGTGGGAAATTATATTAAAAAAGGGGAATGCCTTTTCATTTGTTTTGGATGGAAAATCATAGTGGGACATCTCTTGAGGGGATTTAGAAGGAAGTGTTATTCTCTGACGAAGAACACCAACATTCAAAAAAGAATGACTCCGACGAATAACGCGGAAGACTTCCCCATCGATGATCCCCTTAGGACACACCCTGGCATCAACAGAAAAGTTGTTCGTATACCACGATACTCGACCTCCACAACGTCGTCTTCCACGATGTTCGAATACCGTTAACATTCATTTTTTGTAGGGGTTTGTTTCAATTTTAATTGAATAAAAGTGTGATTTGTACTATGTTAAAATCGTGGATTGTCATTGGCCATGTGATAACACATAACTTGGAGGGCGCGGGCCAAACGAACACGGCCCGAAGTCCATCTGTAGATCCTTTTTCTTATTCAATGGCATCGGGGATAGAAGGGGATGGCAGTGACTGGTGGAAAAGTGGATGTCAAATGCCAGCCGCGTGGAGAGGAACCGCGACCCCCAACCGCGGGTCGCTCGACCGACAAAGAACCTCCCGGCTGAAGTCGGCCGGTCTGAAGGTGGACCGCGGGGCCACAAGGTGTTCTGCTCGGCGGGCTAACCGACCGGGCTGAGCAGAACCGTGACGCCAGGAGGGCACCCTGCTGGATGAACAGCGACCCGCTGAAGCGGGCCTCTTGTGCCAACAAGGCCAACCGGTTAGATAGGTCGACGCCGCCGGGTTGGTTTGAAACCGAAACCAACCAGGCCCTCGAAGCGAAAACGCTTATAACATTAGGACCGGGCATCAGATAGGCGTGTCGTTGACTATGTTGGATTTATTTTGATGAGATGGTTATTTTTCCATACTCCACTTGATGTTTGGATGTAGTTGGAGTATGGTCAGGTTGGATTGTACACGAAATCGAACCGGGCCCTAGAACAAAAATGTTAATAACTCACAAACTGGGCATCTGATCGACGCGCCTTCTATTGCATTGAGACCCTTATGACAAGGCGATCCCAATAGATACTTCCACGTGAGATTACGTGACACTTTGAAGTATCAACCGGTAGCTCATGGAGTGGATACTTCTAGAGACGAGCGAACAGAGTACGGAGACATTGTAGCAGGATGAGACTGGATGACTGGTTGTCTGATTCGTTTCAGAGTGACTTCACTAGACCTGTGGGGAGCACTATGGTGTTGGGGAGGGAGACCCATGGTGGAGGAGTTATACTGTGATTGGGTGGAAGACCTGCGATACTCGATAGGAGGAGTACCTCTGTAGGCTATTAGGGGAACACTACTGTGTTGGGGCAGATGACCCCTGGTGGGGAGTGCTACTGTGTTGGGGTGGCCGACCCATGGTACTCGACAGGAGGAGTACCTTAGATGTCTAAGGATACTGATTAGCACCTCAGAATTGTGATAGGAATATTGCGCTCGACAGTGGATTAGTTCTATAGCAGCCGTGTTTTTGATATCATACATAAAATCATGGTTTGAGCCGATTCAATGATCTTTTCATTTTACTCATTATTGAGATGGGTTATTTGATAACTTAGGTATATGTATGGGAGTATACCCATGTAAAGGTTATCTGTTGAGATCTTTATTTGTGGTTTATCCCTGTTATATTTTTTGAGACTTTGAGGTACTCGGGGTCCTTACTGTGTATCGTTTATACTCACCCCTGCACGGGCTATGCCCGTACCACGTTGTGTTGGATGCAGATGACGATCATCGCTAACCAAGTCTGAGTGTACGAGAACTGGATGGCACTCGGAGGTCGACCCCATGATGATTCGGTACATGGAGGAGATGGATAGACGTGGAGTGTTGAGGAGGAAAAATGTACCTACACTTCAGGTTGGAACCCGGAGGGCGATTTAAGAGATGCTTCCATCTTCCAAGTGTTTGTATTTTTAGTTGTACATTCTTTCAGTTGTAGTTGTACCTTTCTGTTGGTTTGGTATTTCCTGCCCCTTTGTAATCACACTTGTTATACTTCTTTATACAGTGTTTTCTTCTTCTTGTTCTCTATTTGTGTGTTTTTATGTTTTCTAAAGGAAATACCTTCCCAGATCATGGAAATTACGCCTTTGGTGCTAGTCTCTAGCCCCTGGTTTATGGAAGGCGGGCTTGGGGTAGTCATGAAGCGGGCCCCGGGGGATGGGTCAAGACCTATGGGTATCAGAGGATTCGGTTCTAACACATAACATAGGGCTCTGATATTTTTTTTTCTGTGAAGCATTAGTGTTAAGAGTACTGAGTGTGGCTTTCAGTTCAGGGAGTCCAGTGTTGGTGCGGCAGCCGACATATCCATACACGAGGACCCTGACTACTGATTTCCGACTCAGTTCACAAAAACAATAATTGCGTGTGAATTTTCAAAAGTTTTCATTAAGTCAGCTCAAACCAGGATAGATCACAAGGTATCGTCTTTTGATCATGTCGCTTCTGCTTCTTTCCATTATGTCTTCACCAAGTCATTCAGTGTGAGTTCCGTGTGGGGAGCGTGATGGTATCCCACCGAACTGCGAGGCCACGGTGCATAGCACAATCATAGTAGAGGCAATAGTGGCACCATTAGCCGCTAGGCTACCATTATCTCCATCCCCAGTAGGAGAGGGTGTGCTTTTCTTGAAAGTGTTGCACGGGTTCCTGTGACAGTGTCCTCTAAGGTTTCAAGGCGAGACAGGATTTCAGACGGCTGGGTACTGGTTGGAGTTTGTAGCATGAGCTATCCACACAGTTGGGACACCCGCTGACTTGATGGTGTACCTAGATGTTAGTCTCTTTCAGGGAGATGCTCAGAGGTGGTGGAGCCAGATGCTCTTTTTTTGCGACGAGACGACATTCACCTTGTGAAACATAGAGGGTTTTTTCCTGGTGGAGTTTATACCAGTGACTCTACGCTCTATGCGGGCTCAGGAGCTTCTGCTCTCTCAGCAAGGCTTTCTGACCATAGTGGATTCTTCTACAGCCGGTAGTAGACAGATGACACAGAAGTCCAAGGAGACTAGTCCAACAGGTGGGCGACCTCGGGATAGAGGATAGGATGTGCGAGGAACATGAAACAGAGACAGCTATATGAGGATCAGGAAGTGCTATGCACATAGCTGGCAGGGTCACTTGGGTCGATACTGCCTGACTTGTCCAACAGATGAGCAGCATGTAGTATATGAACCTAACAGACTGAGGCAGAGGAGATGGCCATATATCCAGTGGTGTACGACGCTTCGAGCTGTTGCCACCACCACCACTAAGAGTTCCACCCCGACCACATGGAATAGGTGGATATGGGAGAGCACAACTTCAGGTAGCTGAAGCATACGACTATGGAGCTTCATAAGCTGGTGGACATGAGCGGGACTAGTTCTAGGAATGGAGGCCTTTGTTCTTGGTGCTTCTAGTTTCCATGTTGTAGTTGTTTTTGGTTGTTATGTGTCTTTGTACAACGAGCTTCAATAATAAAATACACTTGCCCTTGTGATGTTTACTTTCCTATCCATTTTGTATGGTTGATTCTGAGAGGTTTCGTTTAAAACTGTTGACTTGACCCTCACTTTTGAGATTCCTACTGGAGGAGACCTAGTGACCACACACAAATGCCGACATTGTGACTCAACCCTTGGAGGTGAGAGTAATGGTTGGATCTCTTGGTAGTGGCGTCGAGGCCTTACGACGTCATCCAAGACATGAATTGTACCGTTCATGTCATGATTGACTATATTAGTTAAAGAACATGGCTCATCCAGATGATGAGACCAGATTTCTATTTTTTGGAAAAGGGGAAATATTGGAAGCTCATGTGGGACCAGATATGGTGTAGGCTACGATGGAGAAGGTACATATCATATAGGATAAGATGATGACTGCACAGAGTAGACAGAAGTCCTATGCAGATAAGAGACGGAGACCGGTGGAGTTCGAGGATGAAGACCACTTATTTCTATGGGTCTCACCTCGATGAGGACTCTGTATATTTGGCTGGGGCGGCAAGTTATCTTCGCATTTCGTTGGACCATTCTAGGTTCTCAGTAGAGTAGGCTATGTGGCTTACCCAATGGCCCTTCAACCTCAGTTGCACCGGGTGCATGACGTCTTCCAGGTATCTCAACTGAGGAGATATGTGCATGACCCGACCCACATCATTGATCATGGGGAGCTGGACATCGATGACATGGCGACGTTCACGGAGGTTCCAGTAGAGATTGAGGATCAACATGAATGGGTCCTATGTGGACAGTCGATTCCTCTAGTGTGTGTTCGCTGGTAACATGGGAATCTCCAGTAGAGAACATGGGAGCGGGAGGCTCAGATACATGCTCAATACCATTTTTTCCCTACTGTGTGTTGTAGCTTTACGAGGATGTAAATCCCAGAGGTGGGAGTAATTTAATGACCCAGAATTATTATAGAATTTTTTTTCATAATTCTTTGGAATTTAAGGAGTATGTAGCTTCTTACGGCACGTGATTCCAAGGCCCGGTGTGCCCAGAATCAATTTCAGAATTTTTGTTCGGGTACGTTCAGTAAACGTACGTACGAGTTTTTATATATTTAGAATAGGTGTTCAGAATTTAAATCTAAGGACACCGATGAACTTGCAGCGCTGATAATTTCATAAGGGGAATTTTACCGTAGTTGCATTTTATTCGGGTTGAGAGTTAATTTTTGGGGAAATTGGGAATAGTTAAATAAAATTGTGGGGAAATTTTATTTAGCTATGGAAGTTAATTCCTCCCATGGGAAGTTATTGGTGGGGCCCACACACACATAACTTCCCATGTGTGGATATTTGAGAGGTTGGACCCACACGTGCCCCATTCTTCCACCTCCCATAACCTCCCTTTAACCCCCATTAATCTCCTCTTCATTAAGTTGACAACTCCCCCTCATTTATTATGTGAATCCTATCCACCACCCACCCATTGATTGTGCCACCCCACCTAATGAATTAATTAATATCTTAATTAATTAATCTATTTGTCAACAATTCATTTTTGAATTGTTATGAATTGGTGGGAAATTCTTTTAAAATAGTGGAAAGCCTTTTCATTTGTTTTGGTTGGAAGTTCTTGGTGGGAGATATCTTGAGAGGATTTAGAAGGAAGTGTTCTTATCTGACGAAGAACACCATCCTTTAATGAACAACTACTCCGAAAAAGAATTCAGAAGACTTCTCCATCAACGCTCCCCTTCTGATGCACCCCGACGTCAACGGTAATGATGTCCGTATAGCGCGATGCCCGAACTCCGTGACTCCATCTTCCGTGACCCTCGACTATCGTGAACATTTATTCGAGGTAGAGTTTTGTTTCAAATTTAATTGAAAAAATTGTTCTTTGACCTACGTTAAAACTGTGGATTGTAATTGTCCATGTGATAACACCTAACGCGAAGGGCGCTGGCCGAACGAACAAGGCCTGAAGACCCTCCATTGATCCTTGTTTTTTTTCAATAGCGACGAAGATGGAAGGGATGACGGTGACCGAAGGAAAAGCGGTGGTCATATGCCGGCCAAGTGGAGAGGAACCGCGGCCCACAACCGCGGGCCGCTCGACCGACAAAGAACCATACGACTAAAGAAGACCAGAATGAAGGAGGCCCGCGGTGCCACAAGGGGCACCGCACTGTGGGAGACTGCGGCCCGCATTACGCTGGCCGCTCGGCAGGCGAACCGGCTGGTAGGCGGCCGACCAGGCTGATCAGAACTGCGACTCCAGGAGGGAGCCATGCTGGATGAACCACGGCATGCCGAATCTAGCCGCATGGGCCAAGAGGGTTGGTCGGCATCAGCCAGTTGGTTAGGGAGGACAACACGAATGGGCGCCACTGGTTCGGGTAGCCGGGGGGCCACGCCCCCCCCCCCCCCCGCCACAGACCTCTAGTCCCCTTTGTGCCGAGTCGTTCGGCCAGCCGGCCGAGCCGCGGCTGGCCGGGCCGCCCCCAATCGGCCCGGGCCACACCTTCCATTGGGCCGGGCCGCACCAGCCACCAGGCCAGGTCACGTTTATTTAGGTCGGGCCGACACAACATGCTGGGTGGGACCCGTCGAACCGGGTCGGACTGACCCACCATCCCACTGGGCATAACGGGTCAGGCTCGTATGCTTAAATACGAATATCTTTATGACCGTGCGTCTGATCGACACACTGTCTACGGAACAAGGACCCTCACGATGAGGAGATCCTTTTGTGATACTCTAATTGAGTTTTGGACGACTTCGGAAAAATGGCCGACTTGGTTCGAAAACGAAACTAACCAGGCTCTCGGAGCAGAAATGCTTATAACATAAGGACCAGCCATCCTATTGACATGTCGTCGACTATGTTGGATTAATTTTGTTGAGACGGTTCTTTTTGCATACTCCACATGAGTTTTGGATGATGTTGGAGTATGGCCGGGTTGGATTATACCTGAAATCCAACGGGGCCCCTGGAACAGAAATACTAATAACTCACAGATCAGGCATCTGATTGACACACTATCTGTTACGTTGAGACCCCTATGAAAAGACGGCCCAATGAGATACTTCCAGATGAGAGTACGTGACACAAGGAAGTATAGTCCAGTTGATCATGGAGAGGATACTCTTTGAGATGAGCGTATGGAGTACGGAGACCTTGTAGGTGGATGAGACCTGATCACTGCTTATCTGATTCATTTCGGAGTGACATGACTAGCCCAATGGGGAGAACTAATGTGATGGGGAAGCAGACCGATGGAGGAGGAGCGCTACTATTTTGAGGCAGTAGACCCATGGTACTCGACAGGAGGAGTACCTCTGTAGGCTATTAGGGGGAGCGCTACTGTGTTGGGGCGACAAACCCATGGAGGGAAGTGCTACGATGTGGGGGAGCCAGACCAGTGGTACTCGATGGGAGGAGTACC
This sequence comes from Viscum album, assembly GCA_963277665.1. NCBI lineage: Eukaryota > Viridiplantae > Streptophyta > Magnoliopsida > Santalales > Viscaceae > Viscum > Viscum album. The sequence goes on from OY728120.1 coordinate 1,767,486,838, forward strand.
TCAGAAGTCTATGGTAAGTGAGTAGAAGCTCAGAGTCATGACAGGACTACTACGCTCGATAGAGGAGGAGTTGACCAACAGCCGTGTTTTCAACATCATGCATAAAATCCTGGTTTGAGCTGAGTCAATGACCACTGTGTTTCCTTCATTATTGAGATGGGTTACATGATAACATAGGTATATATATGTGAATATATCTAAGTAAAGGTTATCTATTGAGATCATTCATTGTGGTTTATCCTTGTTGGATTTTGTGAGACCTTGAGTGTCTCGGGGTCCATACTGAGTATCATTATACACACCCCTACACGGGCTATGCCCGTACCTTGTTGTGCTGGATGCAGACGACTGACAACGCTGACCGAGTCAGAGTGTACGAGGATTGGACGGTACCTATAGGTGGACCTCACAACGTGTCGGTACACAGAGGAGACGAATAGATGTGGAGTGCTGAGGATGACATATGTTCTTACCCTTCTGGTAGGAACCCAGAGGGTGATTCAGGAGCAGCTTATATCTTCCAACTGTTTGTATTTTAAGTTGTACATTATTTCAGTTGTTGATGTACCTTTCTATTGGGCTTGTATTTCTGGCCCCTTTGAACATTCAGCACACTTTTTATACTACATTTCTTAGTATTTGATTCCACTTGTTCCCTAGTTGTGTGTGTTTACATCTTATAAATGAAATGCCTTCCTATATCTAGGGAATTACACCTTTGGTGCAAGTCGCCAGCCCTTGGCCTATGGAAGGTGGGCTTGGGGTAGTCACGAAGCGGACCCTGGGGGATGGGACGTGACGTAATACATGTTATCAATGAACCATAATTTCAATATTTTAACATGATCCATTCCACAATTTGTTAATTTTATAAGCCTTATTAAATATTTCACTCGACATTCAACAAAAAAATTTATAAGGATGATCACTAAATTTCTATAATCAACATAATATAATATCCCCTAAAAAATTTATCCAAATGAAAAAAATATGACTACCATGATCTGTTTTAATCCCTTACAAAACCGCTGTTCTTCCAATAGTGACATTCATATGTTTTTTAATGTGTTTCTTAAATATAAACATATAATAATACAATTAGTGATAATATAAAACAACAAATAATTAACCAGCTTCGTGGTCATAATTATTACCCCATATCCAACTATTTATTTTTTATCTCAACATAAATAACATATTTAGGGTTATCTGTCCCAATTCATATGATTCCAAAATGTCAAAATTCTACTATTTGAATTTTCATGGTACCATTCAAAACACGATTTTAAATCCTTAAAAATGTGATATAATACATTCTTAATATATCTCAATATTCTTTTAACAAAATAATTATTGATAAAATTATCAAATAACACTATCATTGAACCCAAACCAAAACAAATTAACCTTTCATATTCTTCTGAGGTATTAACATTATCTTGACCACAATCCCTTTTATTCTTATAATCTATATTCCCTTTATATTTTATAAATTCAATTTTTTATTACCCAAACTCGTTTCATTTGATGTATCCCACATTGAAAATATTTTTTTAACCCTTCAATAACTAGAATTGTAGCTTTTCTATCCAAACTTTTAGAAACCATGCTTTCATCTTAATAAAGAACCAATATTCTTCTTCCCACAATTATCACATGTGGGAACATACTTCTCTATCTTATTTTCATTATAAAAATATTTTCAAGTTGTACTAATGTTCTCATGATTCTTTTTGAAGTCATAATACATAGAATATTATTTCATCTTCTTTTTATAACATGATATTATCACATCATATGATGAGATCATTTGTGAGATAAGTTCCCATTCAATGGATAACATAATACCATGAAATAAATGTCCATTACCAGTCTTTGGATTATGTGAGTTAACGTAGTTACCTTTTAATCCACTGGTAACCATTTCTAAACCATGGAATACACAGTATTATATTATAAAATTATGAAACATAGTGTATTATCCAAAAACAAGTGAAAATATATAATATAAATTGAATAATTTATTTATAGCTATTCTTATATTCGTAAAAATTATTTATTGGGGGATATATTTACTTTTAAATATATTATAATGTTCTGTAAAGATAATCTGAATTATCATAATCATATCTCATGGGAGTGGAAAAACATGTGCATATTTTGGAATGTTTTCATGTTCCACGATTTCCTGGGACATGACAAGGACACGTTGTCAGAGTTGTTACCCCTATGATCATTTCTTTCAGAACAACATTCACTTGTAGTATCTAATCCATGGTGAATTTCTAGGAAGTGTAACATAATCTATACCTTAAATAAAATTAATTTATTTTATTCTATGTTTATAAATAGATTCAATTTTGGGGTTTTTTACTTATTATTTTTTCCTAAATTCATTTTCGATGTTTACTAATAGACATCATTTGATATTAATAGTAAATAACACAACCCTAGTTTCTTAGAGCCGATACCTTATTTTATTACACTTGATCAAAATAAAATGTAATCTCAACATGATGGACTGAATTGTTTATTTGTTTTGGAAAACTATATACAAACATAAGATTTTCCTTTCATCCTGAATGAAAAAAACATTGTAACTCCATTGGAAACACCCCATCACTATTATATTAACACTGAATATGATTCATTATGTTCATATTAATATCATGTGTAAAAAATTAAAACATAAGAAGGGGGTTACCTTACATTTTTAGTATGGTTAACTAATATAAACATAAGATTTTCATTTCAACAAGAATGAAAAAAAATATAGTAACTACATTGGAATCACCCCGTCACTATAAGATTAACCCTGAATGTGATCCATTATATTCATCTTAATATTGTGTGGAAAAAACTAAAACATAAGAAGGGGGTTACCTTAGATTCTCACTATGGTTATGTAATATAAGATTAAGTAATATAAATTATTAGGCCTGATGAATGACTAAAAAACATTCCATTAGAACATAATCATGAAAATGAAATAGAAATAATAAAATCTGAATAAATAATTCTTTATAAATATGAACTTAAAACATAAAAATGGATATTATACTATTTGAATATTCAAATTATTTAAAAATTATTTATTTCAAAATAAGGAAATACATAATTCCAAATATCTATATCAAATAATCAAGTCCATGACCACAAAATTTGAATGTAAATTGTTATGTCCTTGGCCATAACAAATTCTGAAAATGGGTTGGACCTCGGCCAAGTCCTTATTGTTTTTGTCTCATGAGACCTTCTGATGCATCGATGGGCTAAAATGGGTACTACCCATCAATTACTAATTCCAATTCCTTCCATATATATTTTAAAATATATCATTTAATAAAAAGTTTCCTTTAAACATTTAAATATTTGAATCATAAAAATATTGGAAAATAATCTGATAAATTCATAGATAAATTCTTGAGGTAAATAATCATTAAACAATCTAATGTGTCACATACTACATTATAACATTTAAATATTCTTCCCTTTTATGAAATAAAATTAAATTAATACCATAATAAAAAACACATGATTTGATATGTGAAAGGGATATACATAGAGAATATTCCTTGAATATGTGGTGAAGAAATATTATATACCAAAGAAGTAAATGTGAGATGAGAAAAAACATTTTTACTTTTAAAAGAATAGGTCATTTGGAAAATAATTTATCTTTTCATAAAATCATATTATAAACATGTATATCCAAAAAAGATAATGTATAGTAAAATAAAATTTTATTTTAGGAATAAATTAAGTTCATCAAAAGTGAAAACATATAAAATTATTGTTTAAGAATATTTAGATTGAGCATTTTTTATGCGTCTTAAAGTAAATATTAAAGATACATTAAAATAGAAAAGGCATAATTTTTTGTATAAAACAAGTAAACAACAATGATTTATTTTATGTGATTAAATTATTTATTTTATAAAAACATTGGTGTATTAAATAGATTATGTATATAACATTAGAATTGGTAATAAATCATGAATCCCCTTTAATCGGGATTTCTTTTCAGAATTATTTGAAAATTGATCTTTTCAAAACATGTATTTCCCTACAAATGAATAATAAAATGATATGGATATATGGTTTTGGAAAAAATAGAATATATAATAAGTAAACAAAATAAACAAGCATTATATAGTGGTATATATAGTTAAATAATCACCCATTGGAAAAAATTAAGGTTCAGTTAGAATACCTTACCTTTTCTCAGAATGTGTTTGTCACTTATACCTAATGTCCTTTTAACTTTTAATCTATATAACCTCCTTAAAGGGATTGTTTTTTGTCCCTTTACGAGACCAAAATATATTGCATGTGGGTAAGGGGATTATAAATAGTATAGGGAATAATTTAAAAAAGGATCAAAACTAGGAATGTGTAAGGAAACGAGTTGGTGAAGGGTGGTATATATATTTGGGAGATGGATATTTTTTGAATTTTGTATTCATTTGATTTTTATTTGTTCTTAGGATTATGAAAATATTGACCATTATCACCAAATAAATTAAAATAAATAGGTAGGTTTATAGATTGGTTACTTACATCATCCATAAATAACATATGACTCAATAATTCATGTATTTACTATTTATTGTAAATTGTGATATTTTACAATTCCCAAGAAATACAAGTATATTAGAAAAATACAAAATATTCAAAATGACTATTTCTTGACACTTCGTAATCGAAAATTATGTCCAATTATTTAAATTAATTATCTAAATAAGATAATGTTTATTATTTATTAAATATGACTTTTACCCAGAAATAATAGATTTCAATATTATAACTGATTTTATAACACTTTTAAAAAATAACTAAGGTCTCATAAAATTATCTTAATATCATATAAAAACAAAATTTTTATTTAGGACTAATTTTTATTAAAATAAAATTTCAATAATACCATTTTCTTAAATATAAAATCACTATAATTATTTATAATTTACAAAAATACAAACACCAAATTAATAATTTTTAAAAAATATATTTACATATAATATGGAATAATTATATTACACATTACTTTATTAGACTCATAAATATTATTTATAGTTTCATAGGTAATTTTATTGTTATATTTTCTATATTACAATTCCATAATGTTATATTGTTACACCAACAGCCACACTACTATTTAACAAACACAAACCATATCAAAAAAATTCTAAATTTTTAATCAAACTAAATTTTTATATTATACGTTAAAAACAAATGATTAATTTTTAAGAAATTATTTATAAAATGGTCAAAATTTGTATTTAAAGAAATTTATCCACTAAAAGGTGGTAATAATGTATACATAAAAATATATCCTTTATGTGTAAAATTGGACTTATTCTCATATAATTCATCTAGTAATGATTTTAAATAATGAAAAAATATATAATATATAAAATTAATTAATATATTTAACTAATAGTGATTAATTTAATCTCTTTATATAAAATAGCATTGTGGGAATGAAAAATATTTTTTAAAAAAATGCATCCCTTATATTAAATTGTTTTTCCTTTCTAATTAATTGGTATCCAATGAAATAATTTTATAAACATGTGTAATATATATTTTCATAATTTATATAATATTATTCATTCATAGACATCCTAAAATCAAAGAGATAACTATATTTGACAAATAAAACTTTTAAAATCATTTTTATCTTGTATGCGATCGATGATGTTAAATTTTTAAAAACGTATATTGTAACATAGTGAGGTGTTATATTGTATAGAAATAATATTTGGGTTTATCTCCAGCTGCTCTCATGTTATGGGGATTTTATATGGATTGTTTTATCATTTTTTAATTTTTGTTTTCAAGTAATCCTACATGTTATATTAATAATCACACCAACATAGGTGTCATTCCATCATCTGTTTTGTTAGTGTAGATAGTGAAATGTTCTGAGGTGTCTATGATTGGTGTAGTGCTAGGGGAGCTGGTATATAGTAGATCCTATAAGAGTTTGGTTCAACTTAATGATGAATGGATTTATCATGGAATATACATGGATTTTATGTTGGGAGGATATATTTTCCATGTTAATTATTATATCAATTGTATTGATAATGAGATTATCTATATACCTTTATTATTAGAGCTTTCCTTAATTGTGATATTCTAGATTATTGTGGTATCTAATAATCATTATTTATTTTATGTGTCCATTTATGTATGTTATGACAATATTTTTTAATATTATTAAGTTGATTTTTAGTTACATGATTTTTTAGGAAAATGATACCTATTATTTTTTATTCCTTATTGGTTCTTACAACTAACACAAGGCCTATTAAGGGCGAGCTTCAATTGAAAAACATTCAGATCACTTGATTAATTGAGGTCTCGGTTAAACATCTTAATTTTTACAAGGTTTTCCAATTTATGTCCTAAAATATTATATTTATTTTTTATCCATGGTGTGGTTTATCATCGATTTGGGATTATTAGGGGTTATTGGTGGATTAAATAAGGCTTTAAGGAATTTTAGGGTACACTATAATTTTGAAAACACCACGATGTATTCTATTTTAATAATGGTGAATTATTTTGTGAAAGGGTAGAACAATCACAACCATATATGGGAGTAGAGTTGGTTTTACGATATTGTGGGTCCCCTATAGACCATTTATTGGGTATCCTCTAAACACAATTGTGAAAGGTGTGGTATATATAAAATAGTGAAATCATTAATAACATGTTGTAGTGGGTGGCGATGAATTGTTTCTGATGGTTGGTGTCTTTTCAGATACAACAACTATAGTTTTCCTCACCACTCTATATATATGGTTGTTTCATAATTTTTAAAAGGATGAAACTATCACCAATGATCATGGGATTGATTTTCTTTAATTATAAACCATGTGTGATATTCATAAAAGTTTCCCTGACAACATATTGACTCAATTTACTCCTCTAAAAATTGGTCCATCCTCCTCCTTTTGATATTTATTCATATCTAAATGAATTTCAGATGAATAAAGGTTCATTATTTAGATGACCATCATATATTTTACACATTTCCTTGGGAATTACCTTCCATTAGGGCATAGTTCGTGATGATCGAGAATCATTGGGATATTTGGATCCCTTTTCTTGTCACATATCATGGATCAACATATTCACTTACATCGAACATGTGACGATCTACCATTAGTGGATGATGTATTCATGTATGTAAAAGTGGATCAGTAAGAAAACAAATCTTTTTTTTTCAGATATATAATTTTTTATGCTAGGTTTTGTAAAAAGTAGAGTTTCTGGAAATTTCTACAGTAGAAGTTGTGTACTTATAATAACACACAGTTTACCCAGTTTCCATGTGTAGCCATGTGTGGGCCATGTGATAGGGGAGAACATTTCCATGAGGGGTGACCTAGATACTTCATAATGCAGTGTCTAGTTAAAGCATGTACATGTCATGTATTTTTAAATAACATGCCATGCAATTTTATTTTTATTTGTAATATTGGACCAGGGTCACATGTAATTCATTAAAATAAATTCGTCTTGAATCCTCTTATCCTGGAGTGACTGAGGCCGACATATCTTCAACGAGCCACCTACTCTCCATCCATTCTCTGAATTGACCATCGTCGATTACATTGGAGTTGCCACAGTAATCTCTTCCTTAATATAAATCTTCATTTCTTGATTCCTATTCATGCATATTATTTCCATGGTTGAACATTTCAGACAATTTTTTAGATCTACGGTATTCTAGGGAGATTCAAGGGTGGAATATGGAGTATATTGATTGAACAATGCCTCAGTTGGTGGTTTTATCATTCTATAGTTGGTCATTGAGTTATATTTGAAAATGTTCCCAATACCCTTCTTTGTGGTGTTTATTGTTTATTGTCTAAGTCAGGATATTTCCAAATATTACTTGTGTTCATGAGTAGCAGATTTATGATTGAAAATAGGGTTATTTACCTTTCTATGGATGTGTTGCCCATGTTTTCATGATATTGACCATTTAGTCTAGCTTTACCTGATAGCATACATTGTTTATAATTCCTAGTATTGTTAGGATGGAGTGAATTTTAACTAACACGATGTGATATGATGTATATGGTTTTCACAAGTAGCTCATGAATTGTACTTTGGCTGCCATATATCATTTGCGCACAATTGACCTACATATGGTTGTGGGAATCTGTAGTAGTAGACCATAGGGAGAATGGACGTCGATGGCTTCTCTAGAGTGTCTATTTACATTGTTACATTGTGATTCCTTATAGGGATTGGACTTTTTGCTCCCTCATATGGTCTGTAGATTCACTATTATGAGACCACCTGGGGAATTGGGCATTGAGTGCTTCTTTTGAGTTCATATAGATAAAGACAAAGGACCATAAGGGGAATTGACAGTGAGTGCTTCATGAGAGAGTTAATGATAAAGATGAACCAGAGGGTTTAGAGTGTGAGTACCTACCAGAGGTTTTCTTGTGTTTTATTGGTTAAACTAGAGATGATAGGATATGAGTAATTCATATAGGGTTACTTGGGTTTTTTATCTGTTTACTTTGATAATGAAAAATGAATTCAATTGAAACTATAGTATTGTTTAATTTTGAGTACTACCTTATTTACTGCTTATTTTTGCTTATTTTCTTCCATATATGATCACTGGCTATTAGGAACAAATATTTGGGAGGTTTCCTATAGGGATTCGTCTCACACCCTGTTTGGGTCAGGATTTTGGGACTAAAAAGATTATATTGTTGTAGGCCTAGTTAAGGGTAAGAGGCCTTCAACTTTAGGCACTTGGTTGCCGTGGAGCTAGGGAGCATGGGACCAAGTTGAATCTTGGGATGTTGTGGATGTTTTTACTAGATTTTAATTTGTACATTGTTTTAGTATTTTATTCCAGAAATGTGACTTTTTTTGATATTTTCCTAGAAATATGTACCACGAATAATTTATATATTTTCCCCATTTTCATATTTCTTTCAGTCTTCCATTGTTTGACTATTGCTGATTATTAATGTTTCTAATTTTTTTGTACGTTTACTTCTACTTCATTACTCTTCCAATGTGTTTATAGTTTCCCCACTATCACATCCAATTCCCTCACTACTATTTGGTATCCTCTGGAATTTAGGGAAATGCGCTTGAGGCCATGTGACCAATCTGATACGGGGTACCTCTAGTTGGCTCCCGAAACTAGGACGTTACAATGTCGTATCATATGAATTATTTTCTTCTTGAATTACAGTTTGGAGCCTATATACAAGGATAGGAAGGATTATGTACCTATTAATAAGTTGTTCCCCGGAGTAGCTAACCCATGTACAGGGAATAGCCAATTTACCTCATATATTCTGATCTTGTCTGATTTTGAAAATAGTACATTTTATTTGATTTCACCATTGGGTGATTCACAAATATTTTTCTATTAGTGCATGATGTTTTTGAGGTTCTATATATGTTGCTACCCAATGATATGAGGGTATTCCATCTCTTTCATCATATAGGCGCTCTCTAGAGATCACATGTCTAGAATTCTTGCCATGACATTTAGGGTGCATTACCGATTGAGTTTTGTTGTGATAGATGTTGTATTATATATGTATGTTGTTGTGATATATTCCTTGTTAACATACCTTCTTTTTTAATGGGTATTTGATGGTGTAAGGTTTCGTCGGAATGAATGCATAATATTGGTTCTTGAGGTGTTATGGTCCATCATGGATCAAAATTTAGAGGTTTATTGAATTTTTATTCCTTGTAAATGCCATTTATAAGATGAAATTCATTGATTTGTGATGACTATGGGCCCTCGAGGATCGTAATTTGCCATTATAAAGTACATTTTAGTGTTTTTTGGGGATCTAGAGTAGTTTGTCAGGCTCACTGTTTATAAAAACCCTGAATACACAACATGTAATAATGAATTCATGCCATGTGTCCTTCTATTTGGGAAGGAACTATTTTTCATAAGTACATGCCATGGATAGTATGTATACGCTGTGTATTATCTAACCATGTCACTGGCTATGTGAGTAGAGACACATGGTTGAGAAATCCTTGGGGGAACATTCCATGTACCGGACACACACACTGTGTGCATAGACCATGTGTCCAGCCGCCTGGCCAATGACACGGGTGGATAATGGGTAGTTAGTACATGTTGTTTCTGTTACAAACACTCCACGTAATGTCATCCATTTAACTGGTAGTGGGGATAAAAATACAGGTCAATTAAACTCATTAAGTACACGTCATGTCAAGAAAAAACATGTCATATAGTCTTGCTCTAGTAGAACTATTTGGGTTAGTCATGTAGTGGAACACAGGACGGAGAACACGATTTAACTAAACTACCTATCCTGAGAGAACACACAATGTGTGTTGAGTGTTACATGAATAGTTTTGGAAGGAGTACATGCCCCTATGGAGGATTAAAAGAATATGTTGTGTCGGAGTAATACACTTCGTTAATTTCCCTTTTTTTAAAATCATTAATTTATTCTTTCTGTAGATTCATTCATACACATTTATTTTTTGGTCCCTGATAATAATGAATTATTTGTTCACATTACCTTGTAGATTCATTCCAACGAGACATCCTCTGGTTATGATCTAGTTATAGGGAATTGACCAAACACCGGACATAGGAAATCAGGAATTTCCAGAAGATCCTCTAGTTATGCCAATCTTGGCGCCTGACCTTATCCCAGATATATGTGCCATTTCATAGTTTCCAGAAGGATTCATGATGTTCATGTAGACCTTTATCGGATTACAACATCCTTCCCAATCTATGGAAGACATGAAAACGTTTTTCCAGCAGCATCATCCTTCATCTTTTATAGGGGAAAGAGGACCTCAATATATTGAGTCAGGGTTAGAAGACATGCTATCTATCTTCTAGAATTTGGAGACGCCTCCATATAGTAAGGTGAAGTTCAATACGTATATGCTTTGGGACTCCGCCAATAGATGGTGGGATGTAATCTCACAGGCGGGACGCCAGCAGGATATAGATTTGGATGATTTTGAGCATTCCTTCAATTACCACATTTACCCGGAGACACTGACTGCCTACCAAGGAAGAGAGTTCATGAGTCAGGAGTAGGGTACTCTTTCAGTTATGGAGTACTATCCTCGCTTCACAGAGTTGTAGTGATTCACTCCCATCCCTAGAGGTGATGAGTTGTTTCTGGCCAGGATGTTTGATGATGGTTTGAGGCACACCATCTGATATCACATGACCATCTTCAGGTTGACATCAATCACCTCTACAGTCAACTAAGCGCTGATCACGGAGCAAAATCTAATGGATTATGTAGCTGTGTGCCAGAGTTGTTTGGAATCCGGAGTTGGTACCCCTAAAAATGAAAATCGGTATCACCATAGTGAGTCTATATGTGGAGATGGAAGTTGGAGGAATACTTCTTCTACTGGCCAGGTAGTATGCTACCAGTTTGGGAAGAGTGGGAAAATGAGGCCGCATTTCAGAGAGACCTAGTAGAGTTCCAATCAATCGGAAAGGTAGGATATCTTCATTTCTTCTGTCTGATCATCTCTCTAGCATCGTGTGATATGTGTTCTCTTTTGAATGATTATTCAGGAGAAGGGCCACCAATATCACATCAGTATGGGAAATACAGTTCATCCATCCGTTCTGGCCATGGTGGAGGTCATGGTCATGGTAACCAGTCTCCATGTGTACAACAACAACAGGTTGGATCATCATAGGGTGGGAAGGCATGGTCACATGGCCGCGGTATGGGTAATAATTTTGATGTGTATGCGAACGAGTAAGATAAGGATCCTAAACCTTTTATAGTTTGAGGTACTATTTTATTTCCTTTGTTTTAGCTTCTCCTCATTTCTATATAAAGGCTTCCTATTGATTCATATATATTTCTATTGTGGGGATCCTTGTAATATGTATCTTTTATTATTCTAATGTCATGATGCTGGAAACTATTTTAGCTACAAGAACGGCTAGCGTACATAAGTTAAAGGATTTCCCTCTTGAGGTTGGTTGGTGTCACTTATTATAGGACCTCTATTCCCTATAGATGAGAGGCCATGATTTCAATCTCTGGATGGACTGGTCATTCCCCTTTTAGGCTATTTTCGACTACTACCATCGTAGGGTGAGTTTCACACCACCAAAGGGTGGAACCATTTTACATAAGGGAGAATGGGATGTTCAGGAAATCAGAGTAAGACAAAAGAAGCTTGGTCTTGGAGGAGTAACATCCTACATTGCTAGTCTATATATAGATGAACTGGGGACTTTATAGTTGGACATTCCTCCAATGGTCGTTTGATTCTGAGATCTCTTTCTATATGACTTTTCAGGTTTTCCTCCAGATCAAGAGGTTGAATTTTCTACATATCATGGTCCAAGAGTGGCAAGGCTGTCCATTCCTCATTATAGGATGCGAACAGCAGAGTTAGAGGAGCTCAAGAAGCAGTTAGAGGTGTTATAGGCTAAGTGTTTCATCTGACTAAATACATCTTCTGGGGTTCACTAATCCTATTTTTTAAGAATGTGGATGATACCATAGAATTTTATTTCATTATTGGAATTCTAACTATTTGACGATAAAGAACTGATATCCCTTACCGAGGATTGATGATATATTTGATCAGCTTTGAGGTTCCTAGGTGTTTTCACATATTTAATTGACATTTGGTTTTAATCAGTTGTGCATTAGATCATCTGATATGCCACTTACATTCTTTTGGAGAAGGTATGGTCTATAAAAGTACGTTGTTATGTCATCCGTTCTCATGTACACACCTACTATTTTCAGGAAACTGATGAACCGAGTGTTCCATCCATACTTGGATTCTTTTTTGGTAGTCATCATGGATGATATTTTGGTGTAGTCTCACACTATACATGACTATTCCACACATCTTGAGATTGTTTTGAGTACAGTGATAGTTCATCAATTGTTTTCTATGCTCTCAAAATTACACTTTTGTATAGACCATATTCACTTCATGGGACATGTTATCTTAGAGAGAGGAGTATCAGTAGACCCAAAGAATGTGAGGATAATAGTTTCTTAGGAGCCTCCAAAGAGCATATTTTAGGTAATGAATTTTATAGGGAAGGCTAGTTACAACATATGTTTCATACATGGCTTCTAATTTTTAGTAGTGCCACTGACGGTCCTGAATTAGAAGGTGGAGGAGTACTTTTGGTCATATTCTTGCGAGTCAGCCATTATAGACATGAATGGGAGGTTGACTTCAGCACCCAAATTAATCATTCTTGAGCTGGGAAAGAGCTATACTGCATACTTAGATTCCTTAGGTATCGAGATGGGAGTTTTTCTTATGTAGGGGGGAAGGAGTTGATGCGTACGATTCTCAGATGATGAGGCCACATGAGAGGATTTACCCGACACACGATCTCGAGTTGGATGTGTTTGTTCTTGCCATATGTTGTTGGAGTCATTGTCTTCAGGGAATCATTTTATTGTTTTCCATAACCACAAAAGTCTCATGTACATCTTCACTCAGCTTAGATCTGAATTTGAGACAATGGACATGGGATGAGTACCATCTGTCCTTATACTTTGAGCATAAAAACACAACAAGGAAAGGTAACACTGCTACTGATGAGCTGTGTAGGAGGGCTCAGATACATGCATTTGAGGAGGTGAGCAGTGAGTGGAAGTTTATGGATGTGATATCTGAGAAGAATTCTGTGGGGAATGATAGAAAGGAGTATAATTTACACTTTCTGTAGATGTTTCCTCTAAAATAATTGATCGATGGATTATTGGGTAGCAATCAGATGATGGAGGGCTAGTCCTAAGGGAGAGTGTGAGAGGAGATAAACATATTCCTGGATAGACAGTAAGGGAGGAGGAGATCTTGCATTTTCATTGACGTATATGGGTGTCATCAGACATGCATAAGGAGATGATGTAGGACATTCATTCCCTAGTTTGGGATGTTCATCTGGGTGTCATCAAGTTTTACTGTTATATGCATCGTCAGTATTGGTGGCTAAGTATGAAGAGAGATGTTTCTTGTTTTTTCATGAGGTGTTCCACCTATCAGAAAGTGAAGGAAAAGAATCTGCAACCATCAGGGCTTTTGCAGCATTTTCCCATTCCTGAGTTAAAATGGAATGATGTTGTGATTGACTCCGTTACAGGTTTACCGAGGTCTCCCTGAGAAAATGATGCAGTTTGGGTTGTTTTCAATAGACTCAGGAAGGATTCTCACTACTTTCTGATCAAGTAGACCTTCAGTGTTGATGAGATGGGATGGTTTTACATCAGAGACATTGTATGTCTACATGGGGTTCCACAATCTATTGTCACAGACAAGGATACAAGCATTACTTCTTGGGTCTGAAAGGGACTATAGAGGTATTTGGGTACACAGGTACTTCTGAGAATATCTTACCATCCCCAGATAGATGGAATGTCCTAGTGTACAATTTAGGATATAGAGGATATGCTTCGAGCATGGGTCCTAGATTTTGGAGGTTTTTGGGAGAATCACATACCTATTGTTCAGTTTTCCATCAATAATATTTTGATGGAAACTATTTATAGGGAGCCTTATGAGGATTTATATGGTAGGTCATGAAAATCACCCATATGATGGAAGGATGCAAGAGAGGAAGCTATTTTGGGACCTCGTCTTTTCTAGGAGACCACTAAATAGATAAAGATGATTCAGAAGAGGATGGATACTTCACAGTCATGACATAAGTCTTATACTGACCGATGACGACCGCCTCTGGTGTTCTAGGTCAGATATCATTATTTCAGGCGTGTCACACCAAGGATGGGACACATGAGGATTAAGAGATAGGGTAAGCTTTTGTTGAGATTTGTTGGAACATTATATGTTTTGGATAGAGTCGGGCTGAATTCCTATCAGCTACAGTTTCCTCAGAGGTTCCAGGCTATGCAAGACGTTTTCCACATTTCTCATTTGCAGTGTTACTTCACAGGCACATCCCATGTTTTTAAACCTGAGGAGGTTGATATGGAAGTGGATGCATCATTCAGGGATCATCCTATCCGGATTGTTGGTCATAGTGAAAAGGTTCTCAGTGGTCGATATGTTCCTCTGGTACAAGTTCTATGGGAGCATGAGTGAGTATAGGACGAGACATGATGAGGGAGGCTGACATACGATCACAGTGGCCATATTTGTTCAATGATTCATCTTTTACGACACCATGCAAGGAAAATATTGTAATTAATTTCATTATAGGGTTATTTTTTATGAAACTAGATCTTCTATTCATGTATGACTTTATTTTCTGGTTGTTTTTTGATAAAAACCAGAGTTTTTGGAAATTTTTATTAGTCCACGTCGTGTACATATTAGTACACACTGTGTACCCGGTTTCCATGGTTAGCCTTGTGCCATTCATGTAACAGCTGAGTAGATGGCCATATGGGGCGACCTGGAGACCAACTATAGAAGAGGTCAGTTGAAGAAAGAACACACAGTGTACTTTTAAAGAACATGCTATGAACATTTTATTTTATTTGTTATATCAGACTTGGGTCGCGTCTTGTTCAATAAAAATACCCTCATCTCAACACGTATCATCTTGGAGAAACTAAGGCTGAAGAATCTTCTACAAGACATATACTCTCCATAAATTCAATGAATCTACCATCGTCGAATGCATTGTAATCACCACAATATGTTGTTCCTTCTTCTAGGGCCTCATTTCCAAATTCCTTTTATTTCATGAGATGTCCCTGGTTGAACATTTTAGATGTTTTTGTAGATATACAATGTTCATGGTGGATTACAGCGCATAAAACATTAGTATATCGATCGTACAATGTCGAGGTAATGGATTTGTGCATTTCCACAGTTAATCATTGAGTTATATGTGCAAAAGGGCCAAATACCCTTGTTCAGGGTATGGGGTGTTTATTTTTATTATCCCTATTATTTTCTATTATCCCTTTTCTTCTTGAGTGGCAGATTTATGATTGTAAATAAGGTTTTTTACTTTTATATGTATTTTTTTCCCATGTTTTTTTTGATATTGACCATTTGGTCTAGGTATTCCGAATTGGCTAGTTTGTTTTCTATGCCCAGTGTTGTTAGGATGGAGTGACTTTTATCTGGATTGTTGTGATATACAATAGACTATTTATCCAAGTAGTTCTTGTGGTTTACCTTCACTTCAGTATAATGTTTATTCATGATTAATTTACACAGGGTTGTGGGAACCTTATGTTGTAGACTATAGGGAAAATGGAAACTGAGGGTTTCTGAAGAGTGTTTGTTTAATTTTTTTAGATTGGGAGACTATGGGGGGGGGGTATGGACTTTTTGTTCCCTCAGAGAGTCTGTAGTTTCCTCATTACGAGACCATTGGGTGAATAAGTCATTTAGTGCAAACTCAGATTGTTTATAGTTACTGATATGAGGCCAAATGGGTAATTGACGGTCAGTTCTTCATCAGAGAGTCTATGCTAAAGCTGAACCAGATAGGTTAATCTATGAGTACATCCAAGAATGTTGCTTATGTTTTATTGGTTTAACATGGAGGGTTAAGATGTGAGTACTTCCCCATGGTTTACTTTTGTTTTTTTATCTTTTTTCATTGATAATGAAAAATGAATGCAATTGAAACTGTTGGATTATTTACTTTTGAGAACATCCTTGATTAATTATTCTTTTCTATTATTTCCTGACTTATATATTCATTGACTTTTAGAAATAAATCATTGGGTGGCTGCCAACTGGGATTCATCTCATACCCTATTTGGGTCATGCTATTGGGCCCAAACAGATTATATTGTTGCATTCCTAGATAAGGTAAAGAAACCATCTTATTCATGTACGTGATTGTTGTTGAGCTAGGGACCATGGGACCAAGATGAGGCTTTCGATTTTGTGGAGATGTTTAGTTGATTTTATTTTGTACTTTTTTTAGAACTGTATTACAACATTGGGACTTGTTTGGCTGTTTTCCTAGACATATGTACCATGCATCATTTATATATGTTCCCCAGTACCTTATTTTTATTTCTGTCTCCCATTATTTAACAATTTCATTTTATTACTATTTCCACTTTTTTTTCAGTTTATTTCCACTACTTTACACTATTAATGGGGGAATATTTTCCCCACTATCACACCCAAGAACCATGTTTCTAATCAGCATACTCTGGTGTTTGGAAAATGAATTTGAGACCATGTGACCAACTGGGCAGGAGGTACCTCTGGGCGGCTCACAAAACCTAGATGTCACAGGATCTACCATATAGGCATGATTCCCTTCCTAAATCTCAAACTATAACATTATTCATTTTGGATTGAAATCATTTCTAGAAACCCCTGGTATGTTGATATTATATGGTTGGAAGGTAGGATTGATATATGAATCAACTTTGGGATAATATTGATGTTGATTTTGACACATTTGAATTAAGAATATCAATAAAATATATGGATTTCTATAGCTCTATATTCAGGATATTTTGGTTTTTTCGATGTTCTTAAGAACAATGATTGATGGGTATTCTTTCTTGACTAGTGGGTATTATTTATAGGTATGTTTCAACTTTTGAAATCCATGCATTATGAAAACATTTTTCTTGATATGACATAACTATCATATGGGAATTTCATATCCTAATAATATTATTACATGTATCATGATGGTTGAGTTTCATAGAATTAGAAAAATGGAATAATAGAGGGGGATTGTGGGTGTTATGTGAATGGATAAGGAAAGGTGAGATTATAATTTTATCATATGATTTCATGAGAATATTAAAATAACATGGGAGTGTAACTATACACTGGTAGAGTGTATATAATGTTTCATAATTCCAACATATGAGAAATCCCATGCATTCGTGGTGGTAACCAAATTAATCAATCATGATATGTTGTGTACCATAATTTGAGAAAAAAAATCCACTATAGGGAGGGGTATGAAGCGTTCTATAAAGTTCAAACATGAAAACGTGATATAGGGGTGTGTGGTTTTCCCTAATAGAACAAATTAATGATATTATTGATGGGTTATAGTTTTTCCATAAAATTGGTATGTGAACATATGAATAATCAGAATGTGGTTCTCCTTAGTGAGGGGACATTAAAACATGATTATTGGAATGAGATGTACCTTAATGGTGGAATTTGAATATTTGATTCATGATAATAGGGTTCTGAAATGGGTAGTGAACATTGTTTAATTTTACAAGACTAGGGGTTTTTTACACTATAATACTTACTAATATATTTTAATTGATGGTTTTCCCAAGGTTTTTCTATATTGGTATGTGGATGATGAACCAGAAGATGGGTGGTTGATTGTTTTCTTCATCATAACATCATGATGTGTCATGAACCCTATTTTTACATTCACTAATGTTTATGATTTATTAGTGTTATTATAGTATTTTTATAACAACCTCAAGCCCATACAATAGGATCCAGTGCTAACAATTAAATCTCTATAATTATTAATTTGATACCGAAAAACATGACCTAATTTTATCCTATGAAATCATATAGCATGAAATATAAATAATGGATAACTTTCATAGCCATGTATCATTTAGTTTTAGAGATATAGAGAATATACAAAAAATCTAACATAAAAATACCAATATATTTATGATAGAATGCTTCTGTGATACCCATATATTGTTTTTATATATTATAAATTAACCATTATTAGTACTCATCTATAAAAATTATGAAGAACATTTGAAATCATGTTATGAGAAAAAAACATGGCACTTGAAAAATTGTAAATGAAATGAAACCTATTATTCCATTTCAAAACCATGAAATCATATAAGATATTTCATAACACAATAAACATTTAGCTAAAAGAATCATTTACTCAGAAAAGAAATAAAAATTACTAAAAAACATTTTTTTACACAAAGTATATTATAATAATATTTAATGGAATAATCATAATCATGATTATTTCTTTTTAAAACATGAAAAATCTAGAAAATTATTTCATTAAAACATATATTTTTTTAAAATGTGAATAATTATTCTTTTATATTAATAAATATTTAGATAACCCTATAAAATTGAAATATGTAAATGAAAAACAAATATAAATGATATAACATTAATTTAGGTATCAAAGGAAATCATTTTTAATTCACCCTTAAAACATTCATTCAAATATAATAAAATACACTTTATATTCCAAAAATCCAATATTAGACACCCATAACTGGTTACCTTTGTTCCATTTTCCCATGAATTGGAGAGTTTTTTAGGCACACCCATCTTCATTAACCATATCAGGCTCACCAATGATTATTAATAATTTACAATAACGACAACCTAATAATAAAATATGTATTCTAACATTAGCATCATAACAATCATTATATCATTATTTCCACATATAAAATACATTTTTGGATATATAAATATTCATTCAATTTCAATACCTCTACGAAAATACCCAAAATTATAAGAATATAATGTCCCGACCTATGTGGTAATACATCGGTAACCTGATCTTATTCATCACATGGACTAATGAAAGATCACTAGAAATATTGTTGGTAATATAAGTAATAATTACATTCTATTTTATAATTGTTATTAGCCTTGAGATATATGCCTTCCATTTATTGATTTATATTAATTCAATTCACCATGTTAATGAAAATGTCTACTTATCTCAAGAAATAAGATCAAAGAAGTAATGTTATCTGAGGTTAAACCAATGCATTAGTTATTTTAATAAATATATTTATTTCGGAGGTACGTTTAGGGGTTATTAATTTCCATTAATATATTTCCATGGCCATGTGTAAACATTTCTATGTAAAAAATAAATATTGACCAATTTATTAACGGCATTAGATTAATTCATTAGGAAAAAAATGTCCAACACACACACGTTGTGATCAAACTCAAAGAATGAAATTATTCAAAATTGACATAAAACTGAACCCACAATAATCATTGTTCAAATTGGGCCACAACCTCTATTTATGAAATGGTTCCCAAAAGGGATTTATTTTAGGGTATATATATTTAATTTATGTCATTCTATAATTTATGATTAATTCCCATATCATCTGATGTGAGGAATAAGGAAAATATTATATAAGTGATGCATATTTAATTTGAAAGTATAAAGAAACCCTTCCTGATTATTATGGCCGGTAACTCATTCAATATTTTGAATTTATTCAATTCGAGACAATATATATCAATGAAATTGTAAAAATAACTAAAAATAGGGAATGTTATATCACAAAAATTTAGTATTCTGAATGGTGAGATTAATGAACAATGCTAGTATGATGATCCTTAGATATAATGATATCCTTCCAATACACCTGATGACACTTGACCATGACAAAAACATGGAATATCCAACAAAGGAACAAGACTGAAATGGAGGAACCAATGAGGGTGGATTTTAATGAAATGATAACTAAAAATGGGAAAAAAAATATAAGGAATGTGGGGGGGGAATTTTAATTTTTCCCTATTATGAGGTTATCTTTTAGGCCATAGAACATGGATAATCTTTCAATAAATATGAAACTAATTTTTTCCAATATCCATACAATTCATGTTTTGGCCACATGGTTAGGTCTTGTTATTTATCCTAACCATTCAATATCCATGTGGTGCTAATAATTGTGTTCACTTAGTGTATTTTCTAGGGAAACAATTTGATAAAATATTCAAGACCATTGAACCTAATGATTTCATTTTTTATAGATATTTTATATGGTCATGTGCCACTTTTTTTAAGGTTAATTTTTTTTTGAGAAAACCCCTTTTTGTCCCAATTTTTTCCCTTCGATGGCCACACAGTTTTGAAAAATAGTGATCCCCTTCATATATCTCTCAGAATCTGAAATTTCCATGCCAAACACTCCCAATACTAATCCAAAATTGGGATAACACATTTTTTTCTTAATCCACATCAAATATTTAATTATTATTTTATAATATCTAAGATTAATTTTATGTGTTTATGTTTCAGATTTATCCCATCCACACAAATGAAATGTTTGCCTACATTGATAATTCAAACAATCTAAAATCAGGGGACCATACAGTGTCACCACCATGAAACTTATCATCCTTGATAATTCATGGGGGAACAACAAAAAATAAGAACTTAATATGGTGGATTTGTTTTTTTTCAAATGGATAAGTTTGATTTTCAAACACCTAATGATCCTCCTAGAATCAATTAAAATATGTGGTACATGAGCTTCTAAAACTCAAACCAATGTTCAAAAATAACATCAAATAATTAATAATGAATTACATAATATTTTCATCTTCATGACATGATCACATCATCATCACATTCAATTATAATTATTATGGAATTCGACACTATATATTCCTCTATTTATCATGGCCAACTCCTAGTCATCATGCTCCAAAAATACGAATATAATATTTACGGAAACCCATGAATCCTTAAAGACAGTCTTTACACATTTATCTAATTACACATGGGGAAACAACCCTCGTTCCTCGATCTTTTTAAAATTGTGGGACTCCAATTAACAAATATAATGTTAATTAAGCCCTATTTTCATTGAAATGCCTTTGTTTATCATTTAAAAAAACCTACTGAATCCTGATATCATTCATGATTGAAAATACTCACCAACAATATATATCTATTAGAGGAAATAAAATTTTAAAAACTCAAAATAAACTATTTTTATAATTCATGGTTCCAAAAAATGATGCATTACCAGGACCAGATTCCAAAGCCTTGTCACTAGGCATAGTGAGATTGTTCTCAAAACAGTCACTGAAGCCAATATCATGTTATAGTGATGTATCCTAGTTGAACCATCACCCAATGAAAAACCATCGTCATGTTGTCAAACCAGAATTGAAACTATCTTGTTGCATCATTCATGGATATTTTTAAGCTACTTCCATCTTTACACCCATATCAGGATTTCACCAAAATCCTTCCACAAAATTGAAAATATAATTTACTAATGATTCTTTACTTAAATTTCTACCATTGTTAATGAAAAAATTATCGCCTAATCAAGTATCCAACAATCTAAATAAAGATCAAATGTTTCGTCCCAAACAAGGGATTATTTATCAATCCACAAGTTCATTCAAAATAAAAAATTTATCTCAATATATCGAAAACACCATAACCACATACACTAGATGATGTCAAGAAATTTGTCATGAATTTTTATGAACTAGGATTAATTAATGATGTAAATAGGAATTATCATTGATGAGAAAATATATTTATCCAATTATATGATCTTCCAAAGTAGTATATATTTTATTGAAACAACTTTGGGAAATATTTATCAATATGATGTGTGACTAGTTCCCACAACGGGTTAACCACCCCAAGAAGATTTATCGTATCACTGAATCATTATTTTATTAACTCTATAATGACCTATATAAGATACTTATAGCTAAAATATTATATTTTTTTATAGAAAACTAATCATGTAACTATAAATCCTCGTGTACCCTTGATCATTAAAAGATTCCACTAAAGACTATACCGACAACCTCATTATCATGATGCATTGAAAACACATTCAGATTACTATCCAGTAAATCACCTGGATTTTTTAATATTCCCAGACAGGAAATATAGTTCTTAGACCTACCTAAAACATTTACATATGTTTTTTAATGCATTGAATCACCAGATACTTGAAATAATAAAAATTTAAAATTCATCAAATTCAAGAATCTATTTAAATTATTTAAAAATGGAAATTTATTATCATGGTCCATATAAATAGAATTTTATTATTTTTATAACTGATTTGATTCTCCCCACATTATGTTTTTCCCATGAATCATGTTAATAAAAATTAAAACTCATCTTAGGGAACCCTGTCCACCCAATACCATGCATATGTTACCGATGTGGTGAATATTTTAAAACATTCCTTAACATATTTAGACTTGAATAAGTAGAATATAAGAACTCTTGAACATGTTTTTAAAAATATTCAAAACCAATGTTGATCCAAATTCATATTCACAAATTCTATTACCATCCAATATAAAATAAAAAAATTGGAACTGATTAATAGTTTCAATTTACCTTCTCCTTTTTACCATGTTATCCCTATCCCTCAAAAAACATTTGTTTATTACAATAGCTCACAAACAATTTTAATATCATGAAACATTCACTCATAGTTCACTATACCCAAATGATGACCCTAAATATAGATTATTTAGGTATCACAGTCATTTTTTACATGTAGTGGATAAATAAAAAAGTTTTAGGAGATACATGATTTTCACCCAAAAACATGTTGTTTAACTCATGAGTTCATAACTAAATAGGATGCACATGTAGAAAATTGTGGTGCACTAAATTAAAAATCATGTAACTTGTGATAAACATTCTTGGAATGTGATATAATATACATGGATAATTTTTGATGTTTATTTCCCCATATGATTGTCGTCCAGGACGATGACATACACTAGCACCCATCATTGAAAATGAAATCTCTCAAATCCAAGTAAATATATAACCATACACAAGTCAAGTCTCTACCAAAGAACTAATGAATTAAATAATTAACACATCAGTAAAGAATATCAATATACTAAATGAACACTAATCTACCTATGTGTTATGCTTCATCATTATGAGTCTTTCATGGGATATCTGATACATAAAATTTTCTGAAAACAAGAAGTAGTCATTTAAAAAAGAAAATTGTCATCAATGGGAAATAACTAAACTAGGTCACCCCATTACTAAAACACAACGTTTAGATCCTATATATATAAAATTTGGAAAATGTCAATGGGAATATTGGTTTATCTTCTATGACTACTATAGAAGAAAATTTTCAACTAAGAATTAGGGGAAATATCCATGTTATGATTCAACGAATGATTTCTTTAAATACACTTTTTGTGTATGTGGTTTCTATGAGATAGCTATTTTTTCCATTTATACCACATGCAATTCATTATTTTATTCATTTCAGAGAGTGATAGGATCCAAACCCATTATTGTGGTCATTATATCTACAAAAAATATTGCTTCTTTGTATTCAAATGGTCAGAAGACTTTTTGAAGAATTAGGACACACCTAATGCAACAACTTGTTTTAGTTTCCCAGATTTTACACTCCATTTCCTGAATAACTTTATTATTCAGATTCTTGGTGATTTAGTAGGAATATTTCGTTGCTCTAATAGAAGAAAATGTGTCGTTTGACACCCGATTTCTCCATGTATATGACTTGATGTTGATGGTTCCAATGGTATGGTAATCATTGTTAGGATATTAGTTGGTGATTAAAATTGTTCTAAATTATCGACTGTATATGATACATGGGTTGATATTTTCTCATCGTGTTGTAATCTTGGACACCAGAAGGTAGAATATATGCATGGGCCTAGATAAAATATCCAGGTAGAGGAAGAGGGGCCAGGTCCAAGTATAAATTTTCTGAAAATATTCTTGGATATGATCTTAAAGGACAAGATGGGAAAGCATAGTATAATGGTTTCCTTAAGAATGAGAGACACCAAAGGACCCTGATCCAAAGGTGGGGGATGTGGATGACTAGTTGAAATTGGATTTGGGGAATAACATAATTGCTTCTCATATTCTTGTGGAAACTAAGATTGATGGATTGTGTTCATCGAGTCAGTTGACCCCAGGAAGTGAGGCTGTCCAGATAGCCACCATCTTAGAAGAAGAATAGTATAGTAATGCTTTAAGAGATGATATTTTTTGGATGATGTTGTTCACCCATACCCTAGGGACATAACATTGATGTTATGTTCTGGTGCTGAGGAGCAAGTCTGCCTTCCAGATATAAAATAAGGAAATATGGGGTCTGAAAAGGCTAGTGTTATGGGATCCTTAGATGGAAACAGTCTCATCCCAAAGGCCTCATCATACATGAATGCTATTCCAACCGGAATGAATTCTACAATCAAGGTTAGTGTGGGAAGGTTGAATTCCCCAAAAATAAATTTCCCCAAAAAGGACTGTCATTGCATAATTATGGAAACTTAATTAAAGGTTTGGATGTACAAAAACATGTACAGGTTCTACATGAGGATGAATCCAGTTACCAGAATCCTAGTAATCATTTTGGTGATTGTTTGGACGGATCAAAATGGAATGGACTCCACAAAACATGAATTGTGAAATGGAAAGGGGGAAACCAAAACTCTAGAAATTATATTATGGTTAAGAGGATAAATACAACAGAAATTATTACAATTCACATTTACCAAAATCCATTAAAATAATGTTGGCCAAGAAGGGTTTAATAAAATAATGAAAGGCCCATAAAAATTGGAAAAAATAAATATCAGAAGCTAGACCAAAACAACATTGAGGATAAATTGTAAGGGACCAAAGTGGAAAGTGAGAATGACAGAGAAGGTATGCATCTGGATCTTATTATTCATTCAAATGATGAAAATCCCTTAGAGCCAATCCTACTCATGACCACATAGGATGAAATGGAAAAAATATTGGAGATATTCCCACGGTTAAAATTTAATTGGGAAAATGAGTCCTATATCAATAACAAGATAAATTTATGGAACATGGTTTCAATGAAGTGAAGATTAATGTTGAATAGTACTATCACACATGGGACAATTTGGTTAGTTACATTGATGATATTGTCCAAGTGGACATGAACATGATGGTGAATTTTCTTTTATGGAATCTCTAGATTGTAAGAGAATCCAACAACATAAGCCTTTTTCAAATGAATTAGTAATATCTTACACCATTTAACATTATTTTTAAGATTTTTGGTTTTTCAATTTTCCTCAAATGGGTCGTTTGGATTAAAAATATTAATTTAAGGTTAAACTTCTCATACTCAAGATCTGAATCGTAGAATACTACCTTAATATTTTTGGTTCCGTGAATTATGTCAATTATCATTGATCAAAACATTTAAATAATCTTTGTGATAATGGAAATCATGTAGAAGTTATAAAAAATGTTTTAGGGACAATATTTTGATGATTACATGGAGCATAGTTGTCATATTATGTTATAATTTCATTTTTAAAACATTTAATCAATATTAATTTATCAATGATATAATAAAAATTGGAATAGATAACTGGCATTTCAATTTTATAGAAATATAGGAAATGGCCATTTGGATTTAATTGAAATATTAAATAATGAAACTATATTAACAATAAATGGAAAGGGAAAATTAAAAGGTATTTTTTGACATTAAGGGGACTAGTTGAGTAGGATTCCACCATATGCTTATATGTAATACCATATAAGACATTATGAAAACATTTAAAAACCAACACATAATTATCAAAAATATACACACATGCAGTCAATAATAAAGGAGTATAAAAAATAAGTGAAAAATATAAGGGTCTCATAAATATAATCAAGGTTTAGATATGTGAAATCTTTTATTGTTGAATTATTATAATTTCCAATCACCATTGATGTTTTTATCTTATAATCTAAAATAACTAGAAAACATACTTCAGTCATGTAATCTATTTATTTATGTTTCCATATGGGTCATTATTCCATTACATTAGATATATATGACATTAATATTATTCCATTAAAACTATTCATTAAATTTTATTATATTATATAATAACTAGAATCTAGAATTTATAAATAATAGTTTAGTTTCATGAATTACCATTCAGAAATTATAAATTTTCATACATATATACATTATAATTTTAATTCATGTAAGAAGTCCCATATTTGAGTCTTTTTTTTGAAAATACTCAAATTTTATATATTATGGTTTATCTATATAGGTCACTATTTTCCAATTAATAAATTCTAAAAAACATCATAAATTGAACAATTAGATACCATTTAATAGAAACAAACAATGTTTCATTTCATTGAACCAATTGGCCTTGTCATAAACATGTCATAATTAATTAATTACGAATCAACCATCAAGATATACAAGAAACCCCCATTTTTTTATGAAGAAACATTAATAAAAATTTAAAAATTCCATAATTATATTATGTAATACAATCACTGATTAAGTAATACATGAGTGAAAGATGAATATTTATAGATGCATTAAATGAGGATGAGATTTCTATTTATCACTCTTACTTGGTATGCCATCAAGAATTATATATACTAACATAAGAAATATATATAAATCATTACAAAAAAAATCATATAGAAAAGTCTCCAAGGAGTGAAATATTTAAAGCATGTGAATCTATATTTGAATAAAATGATTCAAGTAATAATAAATCCTTTCTAGACTGGTAAAAAGATGAAATCTCATAAATTAGAAACCATTTGATATGAAACAACTTAAAAAGGTGACATATCTACCAACAAAAATATAAATAGAATAAATAATATCATCCCTGTCAACATGTTCATTCCACTATTATAGGAATGATTGGACCCAAAAATTATATATTTAAAAATTACCAAAACATTCCAAGTATGCTTTTTACCATCATAATATAGTATGGAAAAAAGGAAAATAAATCATTTGACTCAAATTTATAACATCCTAACCCATAAAAAACTATATAATCCCCCAGTATGGGTCACCTCATCGCCTTATTCACACCTCCATGTATGCTAGAGGCTTCTAATAAGCAAAGAGTATCCAAAAGTTCTTTAGTGAGGATATTATTCCCTCTCTAAGAGTGGAAAACTAGTATATGATAACATATTACAAATAAATAAATGATAATGTACCATTCATGAAAAAGATGGTCAATGAATACATGTACAGAAGTATATGACATGCCATTATACAATCAGACAAGAATGTAATAAAACAGAAATAAAGAAAGGGCTCCATCTCTAAAGGAAACAATAATGAACTAACTATAAAAAATATATATAACATTTATTTTATATTTTTATTTCATTGTTTTCCCTTGGTTAATCTTCAATGGAGCCTAAGGATGGTTTCAGAAGTATTCATGTATTTTTTTTCATCCCAGATATTTAGAGAATGGAAAATTTAGTGGGTGGAATAGTTGGGGTATGATTAGTGTTATCCTAGAAGTGAAACCATTTGAGCTACCTAGTGCATAGTTGATACCACAAAGTTTATCTAAAAAAATCCATCCATGATTCATGCTCATTAAAACATATAGAAATATGTTATAGTTACCGTTTGTAAACAGAAAACAAAGTTAGGAAAATTGGTTTCCTATCTAGTGAGAGGTGAATTCTTGGATAACAGAGGCATTACAATCTGCACTTGGTTTTTCCAAACATACATAAAAATCATGAAAACCCATTTTAAGGAGTGATTTCATCATTTTCCCTTTATATCATTAAAACCTCATCCAAATCATCTTTTCGCATTCAATGTGGAAATTCTCTATTTTTTCCCTTGTGGTGTTCTTACAATCCTAACCAATTAATCTTAATTACTCTTCCATTTGGTCATTTATTTCATCACCATTTCTCAACATGGATATATAATGGTTACCTCATTAATATGATGGATTCAAATTATTGTTTATCTTACCATATGATTTTTATTTTTATTTTTGAGCTCAAATGAACTATTTTTAGGGAATTCATCTTTTCATTCATTTCATTATCTTCATCTTTTAATCAAGCGTTGATACATGATGATTGGTCATATATAGAACAATGATTGGTGGTCTAGAAATACTCCATAAATGTTATAGTGATTTCATGGTATTTTTTGATGCACTACAAGAAATATTTTATCACTTGTTTCCCAGAAAATATATATTTTATTTTGAAATAAATTAAACCATGTTATGTCACTCCCACAAACCTTTCATAAATGGTTATAGGTTTTCTACCTCCAAAAAACACATATTTGGGTGTCTTCGATAATTTTAAATAATTTATGAAAATTTTAAACAAACATGTGTCTCTTATAATTTATTATTAACAATAAAAATTAATTTACATTCTTTATTAATTAAATGGATTTATTGAATTGGTTATATGTCAGTGTTAAGGATATGCGACTTGTTCTATAATTAAAATATACATTACAAGAATTTTCACCCCTGTAAGGATTGGGTATAAAATAATATATTTATTAGATTTTATCACACATGATTATTATTATTATACCATGGATACTATAATGTGAACAATCTTCAATTGATATATTGATCATGAAATTTCATGCTACATTATATTGGGTGATCATCCTGATGTGTCACTCTATTGAATCTTATTTGGGTGATGGGAATGAAACACAACATTCCATTCCATAGGGTGTTGTTCATAACATCTCTCTTGACCATATCCAGTGATGGAAAATATGTCTTGATGTCACATAAAATTTAGTTAATGTACCCTCTATTAGATATTATGACTTATTTGACTAGTTATGGATGCCTGAGATGCAGCATGGGTCCAGATTCCACCTAGTATCCATGTATAAGAGTATAAATAATCATACATATAGAGTTTATATAATTGTATACATATTATTTATATAGAATATAACTACATATATGTATATATTGAAGGATGCACATGGTTAACATGTTAATAATTATTCCATCCTATTCAGAATCAGGAAGAGTCTTGCAGGTGAAAAAAACAAACTTAAGTGGACTAGTATTTTACATTCACCATTATTTTTATTTTTATTATTATTTACAAATCAAATTTTTAAACTCGGATAATTTTTCTGGAAATACTTATTGGTAGATAAATTATTTTATCTCTCTTGCCACATATGCCACATTTGGTACATGAGGAGACTTCATGACTACATGTGTCGATTAGGGAATGTGCCATGTAATAGATTCTTGATCTACCTATCTTATATAATTGACCATGGGAGATGAGGGACCAAGATATTTTCATTATTCAATTAGATAATTTTTTGGTATTTTATTATTTTTACATATCATCTTATATTCACCAATTCCATGTATCCCTTGTTTTCTTTTTTATATAGTTTTTCCAAAACATCATTTTTATAGGAATCATCCATATGGTTTTGATTATTTATTTAATTTCATGGATGTCAATGATTTAACTATTTATTTTCTTCACTTAAACTCATAATACAACTACATTATTACGATATTATTTCCCCACTATGTCACACTGGACCCTCAATTCTAGTTAGTAGGATCTGGAGTACGAGGAGGCATGCTTATGGCCATTTGAACCGTATGATTAGGGAACCGGTTTATAGGATCCTATGTGAGGACATTAAAAATATTTGTATGCTATCTTTTTATTATTGTCTAATTATTTGTCTATCATACATGATACTTGGACATGATGTAATTTGTAAAGGATCAGGTTCTTGAGAGTAGCTAACCTAGATAAATGTTAAAAAAATTACTTCAGATGGGTTTTAACAATTATTGGGTTATTCCTATTATGGTTGATTCAATTTACACTTAGGGTGATTCACACATTTTTTGAATTATTATTATTTATATTATTGAAAAAAAAACATTCCTTATCTGAGTGAATAAAGCGGTATCCTCTCATGCATCATTACACGCACATTATGTCTGATATTCCATGTATTTTCTCATTCCATGTCTACTTTCTAAATTTATTTTCATGAAAAAATTAATTTAGTGTTTGGATAATTATATATTGAAATGTTCTAACTTTTTTAGAAGGATACTATATTTGGATAAAAATAAGGTTCCTAATACATTATAAAAGATATTTTCCTGCATATATTTATGATGACACCATAATTGAAGGATTATACCATGTTTGGTTTATATACCTAATAGATCCACAGACTTACATAAAATTAGGATGTTATATTTCATTAATTCAAAGTGTAATTAATGGAGAAGTTAATTATGTTAATATAGAATATTGTTCATTTAATAAAATCATTTAATATTTCATATTACATCCTAATATCATATGTATAGGTCAGGTGGTAGTTAAATGACATGCCACATGAAATATATAATGAAAATTAATTTTTATAATATTCAAATGGAAATAAATCTACGTAAACAATGATATATCAATATATTTATACAATTTGTTTGAACTCATGAAAATTTATTATTTAAAATGAAATTTATACTGCTATTTGGGATTCCAATTGGAAAGTGAATTGTTTTTTTCTTCCATATATTTCAATTGAAAATTAATATATTAGAACCTATACTATGTTATATGACACCTATAAAAAATCATTTACTTAGTAGTAGGTAGTTGGGTTGTATGTAATAGTTCTTATGATCTGTCATGGTCTTTCCATCAAAAGGTAGATACAACATTTGGAGTAGGTCGAGAGTTGTGGCCTTTTATATAAGATGTTGGAGTACATATCATATTAACTGTTACAATTATTCCAACTTGTACATTTACATATGAAGTGTGTATTTGGAATTATCTAATCATTCTACCATGAATTCCTCTAGTTGTATTTCAAAAAGATAGTGATGATGGAATTTTTTAGATGGTAGGACTTAAACTGCTAGTGATACATCATTAGGTTCCACCTAAGGAAACATAACTTTTCTTGATATGTTAAATAATTCCCAGTTTTAAGAGGGTTGACTTATAATGATGAATAATATGAATGGTGATTATTAACATTCGACAACTATGAAAGAGTTTACAAAAGATTTACAACAAAAAAATCTTACATCCTTTTCTAGGGATGGTAAACATCATGCGGAAAAGTCATTGATTGAGTCCATGTTTTTTATATTTTAAAATCTGGATATGTCAACACATAGGATGGTAATTATTGTCACTTATATGGTATAAGTTTCAACCTAGTGATGTTGCACAATGTCATTACCCAGTAACAATGACATCAATACTCAATCTTAAGGCATTTACAGATAGTCTTCTACGATTAATTCATTCCACAGACATTGAGTGAAGATATGACTATAGATTTTATGAACTAGAATAAGGGTGTAATGTCTATCAAAGAGTATTTTACTCATTTTAATATACCCAAAACATTTAAAATGATTCTAGTAGGTGATGAGATAAATAATTCCAAGAGTCTCATGGATGGTCTATTAGAAGATCTCTGGTAGTAGGTTATTGTCTTCTAATTGGCCACTATTTATGAAAAGTACTTCAGGACCTCAATAATGAATAAAATATGGGGGAATTAAATGGTGTAAGTTAGGTTGGGTTAGTACGCCGACTTATTTGATATTCTTTTAGTGGAAAGAATCATTTTTTTAGGTTTCCTGTAGGGGTAGTTGTATTATGAAATCTCATACTGAAAAATTCCTTATATTTTAATGGTGTTGGAAAATTGGCCACAAAAAACCATAGTGTATGAAATATAAAGTTTGGTGAAATGGATATTAATGAATGGTTCATATCCAGTACTTTTTCAGGAAATTTTCAATAATATCAAGTGAGAGGGGATCTACACGTACCCCACATTCCAGTGTGGGGCCTGTAGTGTCTCTCTAGCCGGGCATCTAGAATACAAACAGCCACTCCGGTCAAGGAGGTCACTGAGGTAAATGGAATCATACTCAGGACATTCAACTCCATAATTAATGGCATACTCATGGTATTTATGTCCTGACATAGGTCTGCGGTATATTCTAGTCACATGTTGTGCATTCTTAGTCAGAAGAGACTATCTCCAGACCTTATTCTAGTATAGATACAATTCTAATCTCCTCCACATTATTTTTTTCCATTATTTAACAAAGGAGTGTTTCACTCTTTTATATATTTTAAAATTTTATAAATTTTGTTCCTTCATATAGAGTATTCTACTGGAATCATGACACTAATAAAATTGTTGGGTATACGAACATAGAGTGTAATAAAATGTAATGGTTTTCAAGTTGAGGTATGTTTAAATGAATTCAAATTGAATATTTTCATCATAAACATCATAAGATTTGGTGCAATTCTTGGTATGTATAAGTTAGACTCTTATCAATTACTTGTTTACTACTTGTTTTGGAGGGTGACGTTTACATCGATAAAGGGTTGTAGTCATATCAATAATGGATAATGGGATTTCATTCAGACCCAAGAAGGACAAGAAAATCCTGGGATAGTTATAGAGATATCCAAGAATGTTATTATTTCCTTGGATGACAAACTATTAGTAACTATTTTCATTCCTATGATGGATGATTTCCTAGGATTACCACTGACGTGTCTTGGATACCTCCCATATGAGAGGTACAATTCCCCATTTAACTAGTTCCAAGAGAGACACAAAGGTCTATTCCCCCCCACATATGATGGAATCCATATAACATATAGATTATAACTATCAGTTGTAATACCTAGAGTCTAAATGTCATATTGAACCTGTATCCCCCCCTTAGAGTTTTCACTAGTTCTTTTTTCCATGAAGGGTGATGGTCTCCTTTGGCTCTATATAGATTACTAATATTTGTACTAGAAGATGTTAAATAATTGATATCCAATACCTCTAATAAAAATAAATTTTATAATATCTTAGGAGTGAAGGTTTTATCAAAGATTTATTTGAATTTGTGCTACCATTTAGTGACGTATAGGTCATCACACATACCCCATGTATCTATTTAGAGTAGGTATGGTCTATACATGTACCTGTAAATTATGATTAGTTTTATTAATGAACACGCTTTTTTATGGATATTATGAACATGGTCTTGTAAACATACCTAGATTCATTCATTATAGTATTTATAGACGACATATTAGTGTATTCTAACTCCCATGATGACCATGCAAAACATCTTGAAATCAAGATGAATATACTAAGGTAGATCCAACTATACATTATTCACATAATATTCCTCATTTCATAGAATAAATACTCCTTATATGGATATGTCATCTCGGATTCAAGAGTGTCATTAGACATATAGAAGGTGAGAAATATTGTTTTAAGGGAGAATCATAATAAATTATTGTCAATATA
The DNA here is from genome assembly GCA_963277665.1 of Viscum album. Lineage (NCBI taxonomy): Eukaryota > Viridiplantae > Streptophyta > Magnoliopsida > Santalales > Viscaceae > Viscum > Viscum album. Next base: position 1,767,520,707 of record OY728120.1, read on the forward strand.
CGATATCTGTAGTTTAAAATGGTATAAAATATTATTCGTCCGATATTTATCAAACCTTGAAGTTCATCTTATGAGATTGAAAATAAATATGTGAAAATTTTATGTTTTAATATTTTATGAATCATCCTTTTAGGAGTCAAAGGGATGATTATTTTTATCACAGATCTTTATTATACTGGATCTGGAAAAAATATATACTAATAATTGAAATTTATTTTCCATCAATCTGGGATAATTTCTTATATAAGTCATGTTAGTCCTATCATATGAGTCACATTATTTGATGAATCACAAGAAAAAATAATGAACTCATGACATAGAGCTGGTAAAAATCATTCATGATTTACATCATTGGAGACAATATATGAATGGGGATCATTTTTTAGTGTTCACTAATAATAGAATACTCAATTATTTCTTCATATAGTGTGATCATAATTTCAAGCAGTGCATATAGGTTGAGTATCTATTTTCCTTTTATATTGTGCATTGCTATACATCTGGGATGGAAAATGTTGTAGCTGATGCTTTAGCTAAAAGACTCAAAAATTGGATGTTCATGGTGAAATAGGTGAGTGGCATCCTAGATCCCTATTTTTAGATAAGTATGTTTTTGGTTAAGAGATCACATCAGATATTACTCATGGCCTTAGTAGTATCCTATACCCTTTTGGAATTGGTGAGAATAAAAAATCTCTTGTATTCGAATGGGCCATCCCTAATAGATATTATCACATATGATGATTAATATTCTAATTGGATAGTGGATGAGGATCAGAATTTAAGCTTTCAAGCGAGTTTATAGGTCACAATAGTCATTCTTGATTAGTTGATTCCCTAATATTATGCATTATTTTTGATAGTAAATCTTGGTTACCCCATGATTTGTTGATACATATGTCTCCAATTTTGTGTCTTTGTATAAAATGGGATAAATCCATATTTATCACGTTTTGTACTACCTATTATCTATGTAAGGTGCAAAGTCATTGAACAAAAATATTTTTCATTCTTTATTCACATATGTGTGGAAATGGAATGAAATCTCTATGGATAGAATGCATTGATTCCTAGATATCCTCATTGAAATGATATAGTTGTGTGGTCATTTATTAGTTGAAAAAGGTCAAAAAATTCATAGAATTTTTTTATACTATCTCAGTAGATGGTCTATGGATGATGTAAATTATGTTGTTCCCATATTTCTTTGGATATCCTCATTATATCACATCTTACTGTGACACTCGATTCATGTATCATGTCTGGAAAGGGTTCTAGATGGAATCAGGTACACAAGTGCTTCTGAGCAAGGCATATCACCCAATGACTGATGGATATGATTTAGGTGATATAGTACCTTCTCGGTGCATGTTTCCTTGACCTTAGGGGGTCTTGGGAGAAACAAAAATCCCATTTCCAGTTCACATATCATAATAGTTTTATGTTATCCATTATGATGGTTCCATTTGAATCCTTGTAAGGTAGGCCTTTCTGATCTCCTCTAGAAAGGAAATAGGAATAGGATGAATCTTTTAATAGAACACGTCTCATATAGAGGACTATAGATAATGTATAGTTAAATAAGAATAACATGTTTACTACTTATTATAGACAATGGTCTTATGACTTCCAATGTCGATGACCGCTTGAATTTGACAATGGGGAATGAGTTTTCATGTGAGTATATACCATGTATATACATTGATGAATTCATATTCAAGGTATGATTTTTCCATGAACCATTGGACCCTTTGAGGATTTGAAAAAAAAATGGACCAACGGTTTTTCAGATAAAATTATTTTAGAGATATTGATATATGAATGATATTTTTATAGTGTATCATTACTGACATTTCTATCTATTCCTTTAAAATATTCAATATGCTGATGAGATTGAGTAAGATGTTGATTCCTCCACTAAGGATTTCATAGTGTGTATTGTTGAGTTGAGAGATAAGAAAATCTACGGTAGGTAAATTCATTTATTATGAGTTCTTGGGAAGTATTGTAGGGAAAAATGAAGTTCCTTGGAGTGGAAAGCTGATATAAATGCCTAGTGGCTAGATATTTCTGTATGTGATCCCTCTCTACACTACTTTAACCAAAACAAGAATGATTTTTTTATGGAAGGTAGGTTTTAAAATACTATCATCTCATGATTTAATGACTAGTATATTTTATGGTTGGAATTTTTTGTATTCTCTTTGTATATATGACATATGAACTATGAATTATTTTGGTACGATCCATAGATGTTTAAAGGTCATGGTTCTAAAAAATTTTACAAAAAAAGTTCAGCCACTTGGTTAGCGTATTATTGGTTATTACCACGTGACTCAATCATGCATGGTATATAGTTCATTAGGAAAACCATGAAACTTGTCCTTTTGATGGGGGTTATTGGATTTTAGAGACCACACGCTTGGTACATATTTGGGAAAAGAATATGAGAAAACCGTGCGACCCATTCTGATGGATGATTTTACTGATTTTCACTTTTTTCAAAAAAACCATCAACCCCTTCTTATTAAAATTTCTAGTGGAAATTGACCTCATTTTCTACATATTTGAGTTCTCCAAATATGGTTACTCCATTGGATCTCTGATTTCATATCAATTGGTCATATTTTATCTAAATATATTAGATATATAAGCATATTGATTCTTTTCATAGATTTATATATCATCTATTGATATATTTGGGTATGAGGTCATATTCCATATTTTCAGGGTTGTGGGATGTTCATATATTTTCTTAAGATCTTTGAATTAAAGGAGGATAACTAATGACTGTTCTTTTATTGGCATATGGTTTGTTTTATAAAAATTTCATTTAAATGATTATTATTTTATTGGTATTTTCTCATGTATCATATACTATTCAATTCCATGGATTTACCCAAATATTTATATTTCATTTCTAATTCATTAAACCATGTTTAGACACTCACAAACACCATATTAAATTGTGATAGTTTGAATACCTCTTTGGAACAACACATATGGGTGTGATAGTTCGCTTTCCCTATTTTATATAATTTTTTATATGAAAAATAATGGTTAATTTATTTGGATAGACACTAAAATTGAATTTCATACATTATATATTAAAAGGACAAAATTGAATTGTATATAAGATTTTTGGATGGTCACGCGGAATGTGCTATAATTATAAACATGAATTGTAAAACCCATGATGGATTATATAAAATGTTATAAATGATTTAGAGGCAATAAAACTATATTATTATTATTGGACCATGGATAATGGTCAGTGTACAATGATTATTGAATCTATTTATCATGGTTTTTGATGATACGTTATATTGGTGGATGGGTATGACATCTCACACTATTTACTCTTATTTTAGCGAGGAGTATGAAATTCCATGTTCCATTACATCGAGATTTTTTAATGAAGAAAAAATCCACAAAATCTAGTGATGTGAAATATGTCTTGGAAGAAATTGTGTTTTGGGATTATTCCATTTTCAGACCCTATAGCTAGTTAGATATGTTATGGATTCCAATGTTATTCCTCGGGTCCAACTAGCTCCTTGTATCCACATGTATCCCAACATATTTCATCACGTATATAGTAATTATAGATTTCTACATATTATATAAATATTATATTTGATTATATATATGTATATTTTGATATATATACATTTTTACCATGTTTTGACTTATTCCGGCATATAAAAAACTAGCTAGAGTCTGCTAGGTATCATATATAAACGTCATTAGATTGATATTTATCTTTCATCTGTATTAATTATTGTTATATCTTCACACTACTATGTTATTTACATTGGATATATTGTTAAAGAAACTATTATTGGTGGCCTGCTATTTTTATCTTTCATCCCACACATGGCACCGTTTGTAACCCATTTAGACTTCAAGACTACATGGGTGGACAAGGGAAATCACACTTTTATAGAAGATTTTTCTATAAACCTTATATTATGGAGAATGGGAGAAAATAACCAAGTTTGTGCATGTGATCCTAATGGGTCTATTTTTTGGTATTTTTTAATATTTTTGTAGAATCTTTTTTACGCCTATCTCTTGCATCCCTTTTTTATACTTTTTGCATATCTCCATTCAGTGATATAATTTTTAGATGAAATATATATTGAAATGCGATTTTTATTTTAGTTTCATGGATGTTTATTATTCCTCTATTTATTTCATTTTTTTATATATGATGTTCCATTATCATGTTAGTTTATAGTCTTCTTACTGTAACACCTTGTAACATCATGGATAGTTGGAATCTTATGACATATGGGGAGGCATGCATGGGGCCGTGTGACCCACTAGAAAAGGGAACCATTTTAGTGGATTTTGGTTAAGGATGTTATTGGATTATGTATGGAATGATATACATTCATTGGTGTAGACCCCTGAAATAGTGCCCTTGAAATACCTATGAAAATATATACATTCACTAGTGTGGACCCCCAAAATAGTGCCCGTGAATCCACATAATAATAATATAAGAATAATTTTCACTTTTCAAATAAGGATGTAATGCCAAATGATAGTAGATGAATGGTAAGTAGGGAAATCATTCCTAGGGATTCTTTTCCCATCATTCATAATGTATGTGATTCCATGGAAAATGACACAATGTGTGAGTATAATAAAATAACGGATTCCTATCCAAGGGAATCCCTTACAATGAATCAAAATATGATGAGCACTAAGACAATGTATCATAACATAAGGGACACCATTCACATGGATTCCAATCATATGAATCATAATATACGTGATTTCATTCCTTAGTATCAAAATATAAAGTATTCAATTCATAGGGAATATTTTCCTATGAATCACAATATTACGGTTGAAATTCCTAACTATCATGATATATAATATAAATATTGAATGATAGTAACCATGGAATTTAAATTTTCATGTTTACAATTTAGGCCATTACATTTAAGTAGCTGATAACGATTTTAGGAGATCCATTTTTTCATTTCAATCAACAAGATAGCCTTTTTATTCAACAAGACATAGTACGTCAATGGTGTATTGTAACATAAGAAATAGTTATTATCCATCAAGTATCATATATTGTGCATGGGATCTATCCATTCCATTTATTTCCTTATATTCTTTTAACCATGTTAATTAAAAAATAGGGGTAAAATTTAAAAATATGAAGTAAGAAATCATGTTAAAAGATGTTTAATCAATCCATTAGTAATGTTAATATATATATATATATATAGGATTCATATAGGAGACAATAAATATCATAGATATATTTTTGTTTCTATTTGTACCCACTTCCGTATTAAAAAATTTCATGAACAATTTATTAATTTTCATTAAATGCATCATTAGAAAACAACATTCCAATGCACCCAATGGGTGATCAAACACAAGATAGAAAAGATAAGATATTAAATTTAAATTTAACTCAATATAAATTATGGTTTTATTTGGGATATGACCAATAATTAAGAATTTATTTGATGAATTTATCTATATAATTCTATAGACCATTAATTTATTTTTTTTCATAATTCATGAGAAATGTGTTGGAAGAATGTCATGTGGAATAATGAAAATATTTTAAAAACTGCTTGTTTTTAATTCAGTAAAGAATAGAACAAATATCTTATAATTTGGATAGTTCACTCATCAAATTTTGATCCTTGATTTGAGATGATACATCAGATATTAAATAAATAAATAATCATTAAGTAGATGGTAAATTATCTCGTCAGGATTTAATATTTTATATAATGAGATAAATGATGAAATGATGAATAATGAATCTTATACTAAAATATATTCTTATAAATTGAATGATGGATCATTAATTAGACATATTATGTGGGATATCAATTCATGGATTATAGGAAAGAGGAAGAAAACAAGGGGGAGAATTTTAGAGTTAAAGAAAATAAGAAAATAGAAAAACGCATTTTTGGACATAGGGGAAAAATGTAATGTTTTCCCGTAGATTATGGTGTATGGTTAGGAAAAATTATTTGGTGAAAAATGTTTCAACCATGTATCTCACTATTCTTAATATACATAGCCTGCATTGTTTAGATCAAGAGTATAGGCTAACCTTGCACTAACCATGTGGTGTTATGGGTTAAATGGTACTAACCATGAGAGATGGGCACATGGTCATTGAAATCATGTGAAACGTCTTTGACTACCTCAAAATTGATTTTCTGACATTCCACATGGGAATGTGAAACACATTTAAAGGTATAAGAAAACTTGTTGTATTCTAAAAAGGGATACTGAATTTCTCAAAGAGGGTCACACAATTCAAATAAAATGTGTGCACATTCTAGTTTCTCCTGAAAAGCAAGTTTTTGGAGACCAATGTTCCCAAAAATAATCTACACTCTCATGAACACTCTCAATAATTTAATTTTTTTAATACAACATTTTTATGTGTAAAAACAATATGATTTTCAATATAATTATCAGTTTAAGATCTAGGCCATCCACACTACTGATAATTTGGAACTCATCCAAGAAAACAATACGTCCAACACGTGGGACATTACATGGGAGGATGGTTTTTCATGGAATAAAACATTGAATATTATAGTATAAAAATAACATAAATTAATATATATGGGGGGGAAATAATCCATAACATCATACACATTTAAAAAAAAATTTCTTTTTTACTTTTTGTCTTAGTATTCAATTTAAAATATGTAAAAAATATTCCTTTTGAAAAAAATTAATGGAAAATAATAATAGAAATATTATTAACATTATTATAAATATATTTATCAATGTATTCATTTAAAACAAAAGTTATGAATATTTAAAGAGAGTTTTTTTAAATATGTCATTACAATATTTAAAATTTGGTGTTAATGATAATGGGTCCCTTTCCATGAGTCAGACTTGTAATGTAAATATTTAATCTCATATAGAGGAAAAAATTATAAAAGATTACTACAAAAAATTATAGATTTAATATCTTAACATAAAACCTTGTATTTCATTTATTTAAATTACATATTTAATTACGTATTAATTTAGGTCCACATTGGGTGTTTTGAGGATGTTCGGTTCATAATTTCAAAACAACATTGGTATGTTGATCATGGTCAATGCGGATATTTTTCATAATATAGTGATTAATAATCATGGAATAAATTTAAAGTTTATACATTTATTATACATTTATAATCAACTATAAAATATTTTTTTGAAAACAGAGTTACATTAGAATCATAGATTGGGTTGGTCATATGTATCCATCAGTACTGCAATAATATTTCAATGAACATGAGTGACCAAATGTAGGTACAATTATAAATTTATTGAATTATAATTATTTCATTAATTAAATTTGATATATAAATTAAATTCATTATTATAACCATTCTTGAGATATGGTGATGGAAAGATAATTACATTTCATCGTGAGATGGTAGTCATCCTTGCACATGTATAATGGGTTTTTATCCAAATCGATGATGGAGGAGTTTTTTTAATGTTATGACATAAACACAATAACATATCATTAATTTTTATATAATAATTTTATTATATAAAAATTTTTAGAAGTGTTTTTACCGAGGTTGATATAGAAATAAAACAAAAACATTTGGTTAAATGTTCTACAATATATTCAAACAACCACTTTTTCATTCCAGCATATGACATAATATGTTGATATTGTACACAAACTAAAAAACTAAAGGACATTTTGTGATTTAATTAAGGTATTAGGAATGTTATTGGATAAAATAGAGTGCTAAAAATGTTCTAGAATGAGAGGATATTATATTATAATTTATAAATTAGTCAAGGGGCACCCATAGATGTGATTTTAGTGTTAAATTAATAAATTGTAATTTTCCTGGAAAAGTTTTATAAAATTAAAATATATGAAATATTTTATATGTATGAGTAAAATTAATCTCATAATAGAAAATATATCCATATTTTTGTGTTTTTTCCACCCTTATCTCTTTTTATTCACCATCGAATCTCATTTGATGATTATTTTGATATCAATGTTTTTCTTAAATTATGGATCATGAATGATAAAATTATAGGAAAAGTGAACCCTAATTTGATTTTTTTTAATATAATTGTAAATAACCCCTTAAATATTACAAATATTAATAATAATGAATTAAAAATTATATAATAATACTATTTTGTTATAAAATATAATTAATGTCATTTTTTGGAATTACTCATTTCATTTTACTTAATACTCTTGAAGATTGTATGTGAAGAATAATAACATACATAAACATAAATAATAAATTATAATTAACTATAAAATTCATGTGGGACTATAATTAATCATTAATACATTTCATGTAAGATTTTTCAAATTATTGACTTTTTTTTCCGACTACGAGCATAGAACTTTGTCAACATTGTATATAAATTTAACTTAATAAAAATATCACATAGAATTTAAAATAAATTAGAATCATAAAAATAATTTATTTCTCTAAAATTAATAATTAATGTATGTTTGAAACTATTTCTTTATCCCTAAGTTAACATATAAATGAAATTTAAAGGAAAGAGAGTGACTTTTTTCATTTTTTATAAAATAAAATAAAATATTTCAAATTATCAATGAAAATTTGATTGAAGTGGCCATAATATATAAATTTAGAGTTCAATGTACAAACTATACGAATTAAATAGTGTAATATATGTGTTAAGTTTCTTTTTTTCATTTCCGTTGTAGTATTATTATTAATTATCATGATATACACTTATTCCTGGTGATATTTTATATGTTTTTCTTTTCAATAAATTGTACCTTGGTCTTTGACTGAGGCACCACCTTCTAAAAAATTTGATGTGTGCTGATAACTACTTATCGTGGATATAATTCGTACTAAAAAATAAAAGAGATGTATTTATATAATATTATTTATTATGATCCATTATATGGAATTAATATTATAAATATAAATTCCCTTAATAATCCTAATTTTTTATAATATTGAACTTGTAAAACATGAAAAAAAGTAGTTTTTCTGAAAAATAAATTCTTAAGATTATATGTTTGTATACAAAAAAAACTGTAAAATTTTTTCTAGTATACATATTATAAAAGAATAAATGTGTCATGAAAATCGTTTTAAAAAATTATATTTGTAAACATTTGAAACAAAAATACAATTTACAATAAATATTAATATTTGATTACTATTCACTAAAAAATCGGATTTTTGAAGTGATGTAGAATATTACCCTAAAAAATTTACTTATGATAATTTCATGAATAAAATATATTTTTTTCAAATAATATTTATAAAAATTATAAAAATTAATTTTAATATTCACCCAAAAAAATAAATAAAACTCTTTTCAGATAATTTTTTAATTGAATAAAATTTGTTTAATAAAATATGTGATTTTATATTGTGATAAATTGTCAATATATTTTTCATAACTATATTAATTTTATTAATTATCATTGGTCTACATCTTTTAGTTTCCCATTATAATATATGGTGAATTCTGTAATCTAGGATTAATTTTTAATTCTCCAAAAAACATTATAGTTAAATATTTATCATTTAAATTACATTTCAACCAATATATACATGAACAAATTCATCGCAAAAATTAAATTAAGATTTATTATTACATGAAACTCATTGATAAAAATTCATTCATACCATACCAAATATTTTTTAAATATATAACATATAGACTCATGGATTTAATAATACCTCGTTAGATTCTATGGAAAATATCCCATAACATTTATCGCATGATTGTTTGTTGATTTTTTGGACAATTATTTGTCAATCTTACTACAAAAATAAAAAGGGATCTATTCTTATATATATTAGAGTGGAATAAAATTTTAACTTACCTATGTTGTTTAATAGTAATTTTTTGAGTTATGTATCCATGAATTTCAAATATAATATATAGTTTCCCTCATTGGTCATAATCAATACTCCTTATATAATTACCATCAACATTATCAATATTCTCTCAACAATACAACAAATAACATTTCATCATAAAAAACACTATATATTTTATATGCATTGTATCATTTAAAATTGAATTATTTAATTATAAAATATGGAAATGAAATTTCAACCAATGATACTAGAATACCATGGTGAATGTTTTTTGGGTGAAAGCATAACATTTTTTAATATTTTCAATGTTTTTCTATATCAATAAATAATTTTATGGAAAACAAAAGTATCTTGAAATTTTAAAATATTAAGTATATACTATGACATAGATCACACACGTGTTGGAGTAATTAATATTACATGATATATCATCATCTTATTTTCTTCACAAGGAAACGTCTATTTTAGATATTGATATATGGAATAAAAATTATAATCCCTAATTTATCAGAAATATTTATTTACAAATAGCATAATATTTTGGAATACTTATTCATCATATTGTGAAACCAACTTTATGTAAATATCATTTCTTATACTTTCTTATTTCAATCATTAAATCAATCATCTGATTCAAAAAATAGAACAACAATAAATAAGCAAGTAAAAATTAATGATGTTTCTTCTCTTTAAGAGTTTTCCTCTTTTTGTGGTCATTTACAAATTTGAAAAGGTTATAAGGTTATATATTAATCATAAATGGAAGTTCCATAACACTAAGAATATGCAGTAAATATTTAAATACTCCTCAAGATTATATATAGATCATCATATTATATTATAATTATTTCCATTCATTATTTTTTAGGGAATTTTTAACTTTTCAATAGATAAATTACCATTAATCACTTCACCCCATAATTATTCTCGACATCCAATTGTTATTAGAATCATTTAAATACAATGGAGAGGGGTGTTCTATTGATATCATATTTAGGAGAGTGGCTGGTCTTTTTAGGTAAATCATTTCTTTCCTTCCTTTAAGGTCGTATTAATTTTCTTTCCACCACTTAAGAAAATTTAACTTCTTACGATTTATTTTGAATTTTTCACATTATTTATCTATATATCAAATAATTATTTTATGTGTGGACTCCTCATCTATTTAATATTTATTATCATAAGAAGTCATGTGTGATTTCACATTATTATACAGGTACACGACTAGTCTAAGTGACTAAATAATTCACTTGTCTGTTGTATTGATAGATAATTTACAAGTTCGACAAAAATTTATCGAAATAATTGGGTTATTCATTTTAAATAACATAACATGAAATTACAATTTATCTTCCTCATTCCCTAGCAACACACCAATTATATTTATATTCTCCAGGAATTATTCATTCATTTAATCTAGACAACACCCTTGTGTATCAACATTAACAGACAATTCATAGTTGTCCATGATGTGGTATGTCCTACCATTGTAGAAGAATCGTTTCCCAATTGGATAGACATCGACAATAACATTCTTCATGGATATATGTTTTTCAACTGTTTTCTTATGACTATTCACAATAATAAAATTATTTCCATTTATTCTTCGGCTACTCTAGTATTCTACCCTTAACAGAATATGAATTGTTCATAATGTTCTTATACCATTAACCGTAACAAATTTGATAACCCTATTAACATAATAAAAGAATCATTGATTAGAATCATACATATTAATTATGAAAATATTTCATCTTTTTTTTCATCATTTCTTCTCCATAAAATTGTTCTTATTTTTAATTATATTTCCACAATAAATGTATTTATTTATTATGTTTTATCTGTTGATATATATAAAAAATGTTATGTGAACTTATGTATATAATTCAAATAGTACCCATAATATCATATTAATATTATTTTTTATAAATAATTAATGGATATGTTATAATCCTAATTTTTATTAAAAAAATTGAGGTATTGAACTTAAAAGGAATGAATTTGGTCACCTATGATGAGATATTAAATTTCATTAAATTTTTATCCATGAAATTTTTATAGATTTCTATTTAGATCTTACAGTATCATTTGAAATAGTATTAGTAAAAATATATTTATCATAATAGAATGATACCTTTTTCGATGAGCTTATATTATATTAACTAGTAGGTCATCAGAAGTAATTTTATTAATAATTTTTAGTCTTTGTAGAGATAATATTATTTTACAATCATTTATTTTAGATTATCTTTTAATAGTGTCTTATGTATATTTATCCTAGGTGATTTCCTTGTTCTTAACAATCACCATAAACACATGTTTTTTCAAATACTGAAAAATTTTATGGTGATTGGGATTTGTTTATTTATAATCACATTCACTCTTTAGATTCTATATCTGATCATGAGGAACATGATTTTACTTCAGTATACTATTATCTAACTATTTTATCATCATTAATTTTACAAATACTATAGCTGTAATTATTTCCAAACTATATTTCCTGTCTTCTTACGATACTTTCTATTTCTCTTGATGAGTCTTAAGGAAAAATATTATTCTCAAATATTTCAAAAAACGATCTCATGGAATTTTTGTTATAATATCCAAAAAATCACATATAATTATATTTTACAGATTTAGAATTCATGTGATACACCTCATTATTACGATAGATTATATTTTTTAATTCCCTTCATTATCAGTTTTTTAATCATATGTATGTGACTCATCTCAATCCCAAAATCCTTAACATCAATTTCCCTTAGAAAATTCATCCATTGAATGATCCATGAGTGTACGACTTTTAAATTTATCCACTACATATTGATGTGAATTAGTCATCCAATTTTATTATTCAACATAAGATCTCAAATTCATAGTCACCATGAAATCTTGTTCTATTATTTAATACAATTCCACATCATTATGAATTACATTTGAATATTCAATTTATTATCCAATAATAGAATGTTCATCCATTATATGATCATCATAATCTTGGGATTATTTTTTATAATTTCTATTGGAACCATGGATGTTCTATTAAAGAATAGGAGTTTGGTTTGTGTTTTTTGTCAGTCCTCAGTGGAAGTATAGAATGTGTGTCAGCAAAGTGATCATACAGTTCAAGACGACAACAGTATTTACGGTGGCACTGTTTCCCAGTGTTTGCCAAATTTTTGGGTCTCAAAATTGGAAAAATGAAGACATGGATTGTCTGCAAAAGGAGGTGCGCACAAAGATGAAGTGGTGCGCGAAATACTTGAGATGGTCTCTAAAAATAGCATGGTGTGTGAAATTGCGGAGCGATGTTTTTCGCGCAAATAGTGTTTCAGAATAAAAACGTCCAAATATGGAAAAGGCATGGGCTGTGTGAAATATCTGGAGAGGTGCACGGAAAAAGATACCTGCGCGAAAAATTATGTGCTAGATGAGAGGTTTCCGCGCTAAAGGGGTTTTTGCATGCGGGGGGTCTCAGACGCCTATAAATAAGAGGTGACCCCCCTCATTCTGTACGGTTGAAGACTTAGAGAAGATTTGAGGTCTAATGCGTGAAAAAGGATTGCGTAAAAGGGCTTGCGCGAAAAATTCTGGATTGTGCGGAAAATTCTGGGATGCCGGAGAAAGGAACTGTTGCACGTAAATATTGGGGTTACGCGTAATAGATTCAGTTTCATGAAAAACAGGTGTTGCTGGGCCAAATATTTTTCGGCGTGAAAAAGTAATGTTTTCGCGCAATAGGAATATTTTGCGCGCAAAGGGTTGTTGTTGCTTGCAATTGTTAGTGAATCTTGTCTGCACATTCTGGTTATCCGCTTCAGTGGTTCTGTGCATTCTAGTGCATTAATTTCTGACTTGGATGCAAGCAGATTATTGTGCTACGAAGAGACAAATACATCAATGGAAATCTATTAAAGAGACCTTCACATCTATAAACTGAATGTGACTTCACCAAGGGCAGTGAGCCAGGGGGAGTTAACGGGAGTGACCCGAGGGAAGTAGTGAGATATCCCTGAACCGTTCTAAAGGCAGTGGTACTGGGACAGTGTGATTGTTCTAGAACCATTGTAATCTACAACTAGTGAAGATTAGTGGAATTTGGTATGACCGACAACCTGTCGGCGTATGCTCCTTGGATGTAGCCCTTAGTGGTGAACCAAGTAAAAAGTGTCGTTTCACCTTTCTACATGTGAATGTTTTCTTTCTGATCTTTTTGATCATATAGGTTTAACAAGTTCATACCAACGTGGGAACAAGATCCTTAATTTAGAAAGAAAAATTTGTCACCCTGATTCACCCCTCCCCTCTCAGTGTGTCCCAGGGTCCTACAATTCCACCAATATTTAGGTTTCCCTTTCATTAAACATTATAATTTTTTAATAGACCCTTTTCGTTCTAATTTGAGGTCATCAACACCATGAGGTTAAATTGTCACTTCTATATTAAAAACATTATTCTCCAAATATTTGGAATGTATTTTAATAGGAAATTTTATATTTTCCTTTGTAGATGAATCACTTGTATAAAGAGAAAAAAAATATTCAGGATATTGTTAAAAAATATCATGTTGAATTGTAATTCACAAAAAATCATGTATACCTCTTTTTATACCCTAGAACAACCCAATAGGTAGATAATTAGGGTATATCCCAGATTAATATTTTTATTTCAACTCATTATATTATATTTATGTATATCAATCAAAAAGGTCGAGGAACTATATTCATTATATAATTATTTATAACATAATTGGCCAAATAAAATTATGATATGCTTGACAGAAAAGAAATCATAGTATTCAAAGATTTTACAATTATCGCAAACATGTTATAGGTATGATAAAACACATTAAATGTGTTAATGTGAAAAAATATTATATACATATGATGTTTTGTGGATATTTTTTCCAAAGTCACACCATTGTAGGAAAACATCATTTACAACATATATGGGTCAATAGAATCTATCCCATGGGGAATCCCCTCCCATTCACTACCAATCTAAAATTCTATGGTGGATAATAATATGTTTTATATTTTACAATGACCAAGAATCCATATTTGATACTTTTATGTATAAAAAAATATTTACCGATTATATAATATTTTAAATATATAAAATAATGAGAAACCAAAAAGTTTTATCTCATTAATAATGAATATTTTAGGATTAATATATGAAACCAATTAAAAATAAAAACATTACATATGAAAAAATATATAAAATATAAAATCTAAGTTGGGAAATTATGGATTACCCTAAAAGAAATGATCCATAACTTTAACAAAAAAACAATAGTAATAAAACAAATTCTTTGTAAGGTTTTACGAAAATGAAAATATATCCTTAAGAAAATATTTACTGAATTAGTATTGAAGTAAGGAAGATATATTTATAAGGTAAAAGAAAAATTATATCAGTAGGATTTAACCATTATTTGATAGTTAGTCAATATTTACATTCTTCAATATGAACATTGGAAACTATATCGTTGCATGATAATATTACAATAAAAATTAGTTTTTTCTAAGTTTTAATGAAAAATTATAATTGATACAGAAAGATGGATCAATGAACTTTACTAATAGAGTCTTGTCATGTGAATCCCATTTATAAGATCACGGGAGGGAGGTATCATCACTTGGGTTGTCTTTTAACCATGACGAGGAAAAAAATTCAACAAGTGAATCTTGAATGATATCACCTACGTGATAAGTTCATGATAGTGGATATTTCCACTCCATCAATGATAGATGAGCCCCCAGAAACTATAAGATTCACAGACCATACTCTAAAGTCATATGTTGGTGTAATAAGGGATTATGTGACAATAACAATGTTACATAACATATAAATTCATTTGTATAAATAAACTTTTTATTCAATCAATTAGAATTTATAATACTTTTTCTTAAAAAAAATATGTGTTTAATTGTGATGAAAATGATTAGTTTATTATATTGATGAAATAAATCATAACTTTATTCATAATGAATGTATTTATAATTTTTATCATAAGACAAGGCATTCTGAATATTATTGTTTGTAATGATGTAGTTATTTTTAGCACATTTATTTACATAATATAATTGTAAAATGGCATTTGTAATTCATTATAAGTATTATAAATTTGATTTTGTCTTAAAATATTGAATTTTAATATAAGAAAATTAAATATTTAAAAGATAAAAATATCATATTTATAGAATTTTTATTATAAAATAAGAATATTTGTTTATATCAACACATCTAATTTAGGTTATTGTTAAATAATGAAAATCTTCTAAAATAAATTATTTTATCAATAATTGTAAAATATATATTTGTAGGGTTACTGTATATTTATTGACATCTTATTTTTGTTAGAATTATTTAATAATTAATTTAAATTTTCAAAGAACTAAAATAAGTTATCTTTTAAATATATATTAGTTTAATATATTTAATTTAAATTTTAAAGATATAAGTTTCATTCCAGTGTATTAAAATGAAAATATGGTTTCTAAAATATTACATGGTTGAATCATTGATTTTCCATGCCAAAAGTGGTTTTAAATATTAGTTTTTGGTTCATGAGAATTAATGAAACATAAAATGTGACCACATATCAAACACCATGAGAAAAACCCATGGTTAATCTAGTGGTATTTCAATATCCAAAATATTGTTTTACATTACATATATATTTGGATATTATTAAACCAATCCTCTATTTATCCTAAAAATAACCCCCAATTTCTCTATTTCCCTTCACTAAAAATCCGTTATCCATGATTTTATTATGATTTTTCACCTAATGAGTCCCCAAAAGGTTTCTTCAATACCATTTTATTCCATTCACTATGATCTTAGAGAAGCTCTTTAAGGAAAGGTTAATATCCACTTCTCTTTTCAATTCTACTGTAATTTATTTGGAATGAATTCCAATTAAAGGGAAAATTACTGTTTTCCACTCCAAATTACACCATTATAGTAAAATAATTTTTTCATTAATGGGATAATTTTATCCTCTCTCAATTTACAATTTTCTGAAACTTTGTTCTATACATGTCATATAGCTAAATTTTCTGCAAACATTCTTATCTCTTCTTCTTATGAAATTATCTTTTATTTTCCTTGCGTGGATAAAAAAAACATTTACAATTCCATCATTATTCCAATATATTTTATAAATATTTATTTAATATTAGAATTTACATATATGAAGCTTAAATTTTCATTTCATATTTTAAAAAATAAATTATGATAAGGGCTTTTTGTTCTCTTTTATTTCATGACTTTTGATAAGAAACCCATTTTATACTTACTGTGGGTTTCTAATGAAATTTTTTATTATGAAATATGGGTCTCCATGATAGTTATCATGTGAATTATGTAAGCAATTTAATATCTAGAGATGACATATTTTACGATTACATTGTGATGAACGTTGGTAATTTTCATTAATGGAAAATTAGTGACTAACCATGTTTATATTTTAATAAATGTCATATTTAAATATTTTCTCCACATTTCCAGGAAGTGAATCATGTTCTTATTGTCATGATATTACTTTTTATCATGCCTTATCATTATTACTTGTTTTTTTATTATTTATCATAGTCACATGTTACATGGATCTCTTGTTTATTCACTTTCTGGGATTCATGATCAACCCTTTACGGATGTATGTACTAAGGAAATGTGATCTAGTAAAATTATCCTCATCAGTACACATGAATAAGTTTTTTCAAATGTTTTTGGAATAATTTTTTATTTTATCAAGAACTATCTATATTTTTTCTATGAAACTATATATTAAATTATCCTCTATTTTGAACCATGTAATGAAATGTTATGCAATAAAAAGTAAGGATGATGTAGTTGGTATCACTGGATGTTTTATTTATTTGTGGAAATTGGGTTTGAAAACATTATAAATAACCCTATTTACAATTCTTAATATAGGAGACCATCCAGTAAATTTTGAAATCTATTCATTAAGTGGTCTCAACAAAAGGAAATCCTTTTCTAGATATTAACAATTGGATGTGGGTCTATAGAATATATACCTAGGGGTAACACCTAAGTACACTACATTGAACTAGACTCTTACACCAACAGGCATACAAAAACAAGCATTACTTTACATATAATTTGACACTCTAGGGGGATATTATTGGTAAATCATTATATTTTTATAAGATATATTAAATGATATATATAAAATATAATTGTAATTATAAGATATTAATAATAAATTTATGAATGATGCTTTAAGACATAAATCCATTTTGAATTATAATATTCATAAAATTAATATGTTTCTCACTTGGTTTTTCTTATTTTAGTCAAATTCAAGGAAGTTGGAGGCAACACATAACTGATGAGTAAAAAATACTCCACTATATACAATATGATGTATAATGAAATGAATAACATAATGTGGATTATGAATCAAAAAACTCAGTTTATGAAAATTTATAGGAATCAAGTCGAGTTATTATACCAGCCTATAAGGGAACTGATTTATGTTGACTCATTTATGCATCAATTAACACCTTCTTTTAGAGGATATAACGACCCATTAATTTTTAAATAGTGGATAAAATTAATTGAGATATTGTTTTAGGTAATAAAATATTTAGAGTATAAGAAAGTAACCCTTGTAGTATACATCATATAGTAAGAATTTTATTATTGATTGACTCTGATAATAAACATAATGTCATGAAGGGAAATCATTATTATGGTGTAGTAAGTGTTTAGTGTAATCATCCTCAATAAATATTTTACCATTTATAGGAGAAGAAAATATTGATGGAATTCCATAAATAGAACATAAGGAAAATGAATCTGTGAGATGATGTGAGATTAAATTTACAGGACTTGATCGATAAACCTATACATATATTATGGATGCTATGGGAATTGTTTTTACATTATTTTATGGACTGCTACCCTATATTTGGTGGAATATAATAAAGTTATGACTTTTAATTCTATGAGGATATAATGATTGGTTCTATCAATGTAGAATTTTAATTAAGAGATACCAAGTGGTCCATATTTTGAATTTTAAGAAGCGGTCAAAGGTGCCAAACTCAGGGAGGAAAATTAATCATGAAAGATGAAGAATGAAAGTAAAACATCAATCATAAAAAATATGGTAAGAATCATTCATGTAATTACTTAGAGGGTCCTGGAATGTTCTACAATATTGATAGTGTTGATCATATATCTTGGAAGTAACCTACTAAGGAAAAGCCTCATTTGCCAACAGTAAAGACAAAGGGAATTTGGTGTTGGACCGACATGATGTTATATGATTAATGAGTTTTCAGCATGGTCACATTTAAAATAATTATTTATATTAGTTGAAAATTTTGGGGAGGCACCATCAACATTATAATAAGATAAGGGAGCATGATCAGGCATTCAATACCATGATGGATGGAAAAGAGGATCCGAAAGAAGTGGTGGCATTAAAACTCATTTTACACTTCAAGCTAGAAAGTACTATTTTTTTCTATTTATATAAATTCATTTATATCATCCAATATTAAAATGAATATGGTCCCAATACCCGAACTACTAGATGTATAGTTATTAGTCATGCCTCATGGAGGAATTATCCTAGAATTAACAGTGATAAAATATATATTAATTACTTTTGAGGGTATATTATATTGTCAAATATAGCCATCATTACCATGGTGGAGTTTGACACTATCTAAGGGATGTAATTTATGTCAATGTATAATGCTAATAGGAACTAAATAATGAAGGTCATTTTACAAGTCCAGAATGTAGAAGCTATATTTATTTTGAAAGGAAATATATCACAGTCTGATGTTTGTCTAGAAACCCCTCCCTTGTCTTTCCTTCTGTATAATATCAACGAAGAGGGATATTTAACTTAATGTATAAAAATTTATAATGTCACTATCATTTTAAAATACATTGATGTATCTCTGGAAGAGATTCATAGACATACCTCAGAAAGAGTGGTACAGTTCTCCATTCAACCCACATCTGGATCCAATGCTATATCAAAGAATCCATATAGAATTGAAAATATGATGGGAGATGAATTAAATAAATAACTTCCTGATCTACTAGATATGGTATTTATCTGACCATTTTTTCTCCATGGGGATCACATATTCTATTTTTTATGAAGAAGAATATATCAATGTTACTATGAATTTATTATAGAGAATATAATCAAATCACTATTTAGAACAAGAACCCTCTCCTATGGATTATTGATTTACTCAAATAGATTCATGGGAGTTAGTTATTCTCCAAAATTAACCTCTGGTATGGGTATCATCAATTTAGGTGGATGAAAAATATAATCTAATGATTTCCTTCCATATATGATATGGCCATTATGAGCTCATTTCCCATTTTCATGTAAAATGATTTGTATATATTTATGTATTTGATGAATATAGTCTTTATAGACTACCTTGACAAATTTTAAGTATTGTTAATTGATTATATTGTGATATATACTAATGTTTAGGGGGTAATTAGGGTCATCTAATGATTATATTGAAAACCTTGAAGAAGGATATTTTTTTAGGGAATTTCAAATATATGAATTCTAGTTACAATAAGTTGGATTTTTTGGCCACACTTTAACCAATGAAGGATTCATAGAAGACATTATGAATAAATTTTCTATAGATGATTGTCCACATCCTTCAATTATAATGTAGATTCGTAGATTCCATTATTTCATAGGATATAATTGAGGTTTTTGAAAAAAATTCATGAAATTATAATCTAATTACCATTTTAATATAAATATGTGATATATAAATTTGGAAAAAGGAGTGTAAAAAATGTTTCTATGAATTGAATAATATATTATTTTACTAACCTATATAATCTATACCCTATGTGTGCTAAGGTTTCATTATTTATAGAGTTGCATATTGGAAATGGATTTGGTGTTTTATCAAGGGAAATGAAATGGCGATTGATTATGTATCATATGGGATAAAGCATGCTAAAAATAATTGTTATACACATTACATGGAGATAGTTTTAGGTATTTTCCTTAAAAATGTGGAGAAATGTTCTTTATGGGGAGAAATTTGTTATATACATAGACCACCAATGTTTATATATTTTTTCACTAAGATGAAATTAGGCATGAGAAAAAAGATATGGTTAGAGATTCCTAAGGACAATGACTATTAAATTAATTTACTCATTGGAAGAGAAACCAATGACATGATTGAATTTTGTAGGAAAGCAACTGTTGTGATTTAAATGATGAGTATTCAAGGAGTCCCTTGGTACAATTACCCTATAAAACATCACCTGGGTATCTTAATTGAAAAGTCATCATCAACACAATCTCATATTATTTCTCTCCCATTATTACTATATATATTATATAAACATCAATGATATGATCCTTTATTACAATGGGTGATAGTGATTGTAATGAACGGGATGTTTCATGTCTATAATATTGATAAAGAAGGTGTACTGAAATTTTGCACACGTATATATGTTCCATCCATCAGATAAATAAATAAGATGATGATGGAAGAATCCAATAGCTATAAATTATTTATAAATCACGGAATCACTAAAATGTATAGGGACATTAATTACCATTAATGGTGGTATAATATTGGAAGGGATATTTCCAACTACACTTCATGGTTCAGGGTATGACAGAAAGTGATGGCATACAAACAACATGATAAAGTGGTATTACAACCACACACCATAACAATAAGAATTCAGGAAAAATCCATTTGTAAATCATCACTAGTTTCCCAAGAACATCAAAACAATATAATTCGACATGGATTATAGTGGAACCAATCACGAAGAAATATCATTTTATCACTATTTGGTATGATTTTTCTCTTGAAAAATATTCCATGATATATGTTAGGGATGTGGTTACGGTGTATGTTGTTCTAAATTCTATCATTTATAATTGGGATCAATGATTCACATCCAAATTCCGAATAAGTATCTTACATGATATAAATACTAAATTGAATTTCAGTACAATCTCACACCCGCAAATTGATGGCCAATCTAAAAGTGCTATTTATAAGTTTTAGGACAGGATGAGAACATTCTCGAAGGAATTTAATGGTGTATGGCATCAACACCACCCCATAGTGGAGTTCTCATTCAATAGGAGATGTCAATCAAGTATTCAAATTGATACATATGAAGTTATTTATGTATAGTGATATTGAACTGATACTTATTGGGATAATGTTTTTGAGAAGAACTTGTTTTGGCCTGATCTTGTGAATGAAATGGTAGAAAGCGTTAATGAAACCCAAGAACATAAAAATGTTGTTCTATGTTAGATGATGTTGTATGTAGAAAATTGTCAGTGGTATTTGATTTTTTGTGTAGGGGAATATTTTTTCTTCATGTATGAAAATGGAAGAGAGTCATGTGGTTTGGAATGAAAGGAAAGAATAACACTAGGTACATTTGCAACATTGAAATACGAGGATAGATAGAGAATTGAATTATCATATAATAATTACAGTAAATATATCTCATGTTCATGATATATTCCACATATCTCTATTATGGAATTATATACCAGATCCCTCACTCACACTGAATCTGGAGGTGGTACAACTAGAAAATGAACACTCTTGTGAGGATAATCTGGTGAAGATATTAGATCTTAGAGACATGGTTCTACACAAAAAGACTAACTTCCTAGTTAAAGAGTTATGGGGGATCAATAAATATGTATAAGTTAAATGGGAATTAGATTGGAAAATGAGACATAAGTATCCTAACATTTTCTCAAATTAGACAAGGAGTTAAAATATTAGAGAAAAATATTCTATGGGGGAATGTAGAATCGTAGGCATTCTAAACAATATATGTTTTGAGATGAAATTTTGGTACATATTGTATAATATTATTCATGTACAAAACAAAGGTATTTTTATTTCTCATTAACAATGATCATTACATTAGTCAGTTATGAAACTAATTAAAATGACAAACATTAAAAAATAAAAAAAATATAAAATAGAGCAACTAAAATTGCAATTTAAGGATCGAACCAAATTATATACTCAACTATCCCACAACAAACAAAATAGGAATAAAATAAAATAAAATAAAAAATTAACATCTTTTGAATATTAAAATATAAACTTATTTTTAATTGTTCTGAATTTTGAGTGAATGAATGAAGGGGTATGTATATTATATAAATGGAAACATGCATGTTGGGATTCAACCATTATATCAATATTTTTAAATATACAATTTTTTAAATATTTCCATTGGAAACTATAACCTTGTTTTATAATTTTATGATAATAATTTGTTTTTATAGGATGTAATGATAAAGGATACTAAACATAGAAATAAGAATCAATGGCCTCAACTCGTAGATTCATGCTTTTAGATGCCCATTTTAATTATTTTGGTTGGAGGTATCGCTACTATGGATCACCCTTGCTAATGCCAAAATTGAGTATCATTTTGGGAATCTTTAATAAAATTACCTACAAGGATGTTCTAGTTAGTTGAAATTATCACTAAATCAATGTTAGAGACGGAACCCCAGGTAACTACGACCATCACACACCTTACCCTTATGGTGTATATAGTTTTAATATGGGGTTACATATCTAGAAAATACATACATAATTCTTCAATTCATTTCTATAAATAAAATTTGTATTCCATTAATCACTCTTATGAATATTTCTTTTAATCAAATATATGCTTAATTGAGATGAACTAGATAATAATATTTTTTTGTTGCAAATTAATCACAATTTTATATTTCCATAAATTATATACAATTTTTAAAATAAGACTAGTTATTATTCATAATATTTTTTAATTAATTGGTCATTTGGAATACTTTTATTTTAATAATAAATGACAAGATAATATTATAAAGGCCTTTTAAATTTTTCTAAAAGTTCCATAATTTTCATTATATCATAATTTTTGTTATAAAATATTTTTTTTTGATTTAATTTATAATTTTACAATATTAAAATATATGTTATTATAATATAATCAAATTTTTTGAAATTTTTATGATTTATAATGGTTATAAATAATTTATGATAATTTTCTAAAATAATTTGTTTGTGTAATGTAGGAAATAATTTTTTTGGGTTTTTTTATATTATATGACATTATATTTTATTATTTAATTAATAATTATAATAAATAAAAGGATTAATTTTTTTTAAAAAATAGTATGTACATTAAAATATATTATTTAATTTTTGAAACTGTAAATTACATTCTAAAATATAAAATGGATGTTTCATAAACATTACATTGTGGTATCCTTTAATTTCTATTCCAGAATTTGTATTAAATAATTTTGTTAGATTATAGTGGATTTAATTATTATAAAACTGTACCCAAAACCATTATTAAAACCCATGGGTATGTGTATGGTTTTTAATCTTCCACATCTTAGTTTTCAAATAATTATATTTGCAAATTATTAAACATGTCATCATCCTCTTTTATAAATACATACCCATTTATCCATTTAACTTAAAAAAATAAATCCATCATGTATTTTTAGTGTCTTTTTTTCCCATAGAGTCCAGAAACCATGTCCCCCATCCCTCGAAGTATTATTCCTTAGTATCTAGGAGTATGTTTTCTATGATATGGAAATAATCACTTCCCTTTTCCATTGAAGAGTTATTTTATGTCATGTTTTCCATTTTCCAGAAATATTTGTTTTTTATCCACATACAATTATTAAATTTGTATAATAATTTTCCTTTATCAAGGGGTGATCCTTTCCACATCAAATATTACCATTTTTTAAAACCATGTTTTATACACATAATGTTTCTCTATTTACTTCTCAAAATATCTTCCTTCTCCTTAAGAGATTATCTTTTATATTCATTGTGTGGATACAAAATCCTTTTCATTTCTATGTGTGTTAAACAACTTGTAAAATATATTTATTTTACTATAGGATTTATATATATTAATCACAAATTTCCTTTCATGAAAAAATACATTATGATCATGTATTTATGATCTTTTGTATGTGAAGATTTATGATTTGAAACATATTCATTATTCTCCATTGGTTATTAATGAAATTATTTGTCCTGATCTATGTGGACCACATGAAATTAATGAATATGAATCAGGTTTCTTGATATCACTCCAATTCATAGGGGATATAATTTAATCTCTAGAGTTGAAATGTCTTATGATACCGTGGGGAATAACCGTGGCAGTTTTCATTTATGAAACTTTAGTGATACAATACTTTAATATGCCTATTAATGTCTTATTTCAATGTAGTATCTTCATTTCCATGTTATTATTCTTGTAAATATTATTATAAATTTTTTCTTGATCATGTTTTATCATTATGCCTTGTGATCTTGATTCTCAAAATCGCATGTTGTAAGTCTCTCATGTTTATTCCCATACAAGGATTGATACTCACCCCATTATTTTCATGTAATCCCAAATGATATTAGATACAATAAATTTAAACTAGATTGATCCCAATAGTATGTATCTCAAGTGGGTTAAGATGAATTTCTTGGATTTCTAGTTTTATGTACCTTTTTTCAATGAAACATAACATTAAAATATACTATATCTTGTACCATGTATTTAAATGTTATGTAATTATAAGGAATGTTTTCACTGATTTGTGGGTCTTTAGAATATCATGAAGAACTGGTTGAATCATCAGATATTGATTCATTAATAGTGAAAGTCAATATTTTTAGCCTCTTAATTTATCAATCTATATGATAATAACATCACATAGTGGGAGTAGTGTCTTTGTCTTCAACCATATTATTGATAACATAATATATCCAGAATGATAATTATTCAATTATTGGAATTATATTATCTTGAATTTTTTCTATCTCTATAAATTGCAATGATAACCTTCTTTATATATATATATTTATATTATGGGTATAACACTAGTATTCTTTACCTTTCTAAACATGAATTATCATTGTAGTTAGTTTTAAAACAATCACTAATATTATTTCAACTTATACTAAAATATTTAGATCTACTTTTCTGTAAACAAAATAAGAATAAATTCTCAAATTCTAATTTCTAATTCTTATCAGACAATAAACAATTTATTTACCTATTAATGATACTATAATAAGATAATTCTTTCTTAGTATACATTTTATTTTATATTTTTTCAAAATATCACTTCTCTGACATATAATTTTACTCCTTCACAAAACCTATATTATGGGGAACCACATAATACTATGTTTTTCTAATTATATCACCCATGTATCTCATAAAACAATAATATGTTTCATGTTTATTTTGGTACACAATTTTAAGAATATTGTTGGGTTTACAATAGGTATAATTTTTTTCCATAGATTAAATCAAATAGAACTACCATCATACATTAAAAAGTATTCATAGTATTATCATCATAACATAACAAAATACATGTTCTCTTTACATAATTCATACTTTAAAACCATCATGATGGTTGATCTTTAGGTTCTTCACATACTAAATTTTTATAATAGATTTTTCATTCTATCTATTCATCTATAGTCAATTCAATATGATTTATGAAAAACTTTTCACAGAGTAGAAACACCAGTCTTGGATCTAATTACATTTTTTCACAAGATATTTGATATCATACCATGTAACATATCATTTTTTACATTATGGGAAAAATATATCCTTTAAGTATTCCCATATTCCCCTTATCCTCAGGTTCACTTATTCTATCAAGGCTACTATAAATGATATAGATATGAATATTAATAGAGATATTCCACCACCATAGTGTATCCAAATACTACTATAATCCATTTGATACATAATCATACCTCACTACATCACACAATCAAACATGATATATAAAATATTACCTTAAATAATGAAAAAATAAACATGATTCATATTATCAATCATGATTTTAATATATATATTCTTTAGAACTATACTAAATAGATTATTATCAACACAAATGAAATAACTAAACTCATGTTGTCCTTTATATGTATTTATACATGCATGTGATCCTCATCATAACTTCATCATAAACAACAAGACACATGGAATATCTTATTCATGTCAAAAAAATATTCCTACCAATGTATCTCATGCACTTGGTGGTATATGTATGTTCATATAAGGATTGAAATAATATTTTAAGGCATGGTTTTGTACTTCCTGTTATGCAAAAACATTCGAGTCTCTATGTTAAAGGAAGACGTGATGTCACCATATTACATCATGTTTATGTCTCATATATTGATATGAATGATTAATAGATCCAATATAGTATAATTTTCCTACATTAAATATGTAAATGGGAGAGATATTTTTAAAAAGACCATTCATACCTCAATCTATTCAAATATGTCTCAAAACATCCCCCAAATTTATATAAACCAATATCCTCTACACATTACATGTGGTGGATTTTCCCCTCATATTTTTCTAACTCAAATAGATTCCCCATATAGTCATTCATTCTTACTACAACCTACAAAATTTTATTCATTATCTATCAAAATTTCAGTATGGATTAATTATATTTAAATTAATCTTCCAAAAATATATAATATATATTTTTCTCCCCCAAAACATACAAATCAATTATTCTTCTATAAACTCATTAGAAACATCAATTCATAATGATTAATATATTTTAAACAAATAAAACGTATAAACCCCTGGTGGAATCAATTTATGAACGGTGAACAAGATTCAAGAGAGAGTACCTTGATATGATATGTCTGAGGAATTTTTGTTCATACATTAAGGAATTTAATTTTAATATACATTGGATAGTAATTGAATTCAAAGAAATAAAAATAAAAAGTTAACATTTAGAGAGGAAGATATATATGACCATTTTTTTAGGTTTTTTTGGCTATGTGGATTTCAATGTTCTATATTAATATGAGATTGTGTAAAGGTATGTCACTAATTCAGAAACGGTTACTTTATGACCTTTTTTCATTAATATTCCATGTTGATCGTTTTTTGTGGATGAAAAAATGGAGGGGAAAATATTTTGAATTGGAATATTTATTTAGAAATAATGTTATTTTCATGAGTTTTTCATACCATGTCCTTATATGATGATAAAACAAAAAAATGTCACATCAAAATATGAACAAAAAAAGTTTCTTCATGACTTTTTTTCAGAAGGTATAGTTCTTACCCATATATTGTGTTTTGGGATAAATTTTTGTGATTTATTTTAATGAAAATGTTATTTGATTATTTTTTGAACTGTGGGTGTGATTTTTTAAAACTTTATACTGAATGAAAATATTGAAATTTTCACATTGTTTTTGTTTATAGAAAGGTAGGTTTTTCATTTGATTGGTTTTTCATTTCATGTGGTTTTCCTGATGAAGGCCTATTTCTAGGTGGTACGATTTTCTTATGGGGTGATATGAACTCCCCCTATAACCCCACATCAAATGGTGAACGTCTAACGAAAGCACACACACATATGCCAGTGATATGGAAGATGATTCTTATGGATGAGATTGAATCAATAGATCTAGAAGTGGTGATGATGGAACATATAACAATGATTAGAAAAGAATGAAGATAACAAAAATCATTATATGATATGGAGTTGTTATTTTTAATGATATTTTATTCATTTTTAACCTCTTTTGATTATCATTATTTATTTTCTAGTGGCAATTCGTGGATTTTGTAACTAGTGATGGATTTATTTCATAGTACAAGTGTTAGACTAGGTTGGTTAAAACTTAAATTGGTTATACAATTCTACATCACATGGTATCTAGTTTTTTAAATGCATGATTTGTAACTCATCAGCATGGAATAAATAAAAATTGAGTCACTAAATAGTACATTTTTGTAGATCATAAATATATATCAGGTATGGTCATTTCATACATTATCACGGTTGGGGATCTATATATGCTTCCCAACCCCATTTGGAATTGTTGGATTTTTACCATACATACACACCAAGGAGAGTATAATGTAATTGAATCGATAATCTATAATTAATATAAAATACTTTTTGTTGCATATATTGTTAAACCACGTTATCATGAATTTTTCTTAGGGACCTCATCACTCGGCGTCACATCCTTGCAAAATGATATAACCATGAGCTCTAAATGTCATTATTGAATGTAATAAAAATTAGTTATATGGAATATAATATTTCTCAGGTACCATATTTATATGTTTATTAGTCCATGAATTCCAAATATCATCTCTTGGAAGAGGACATTACATGTGTGTCCAATGATACGAATGGAGATTCTACTGTAAAAAACCGAAATTCGTAGGGGTCTTATATTCCATATCAAATAATTTTAATTATATGCTTGTAAAAACCATTTGGGAAAAAATAGTATTGAATGATTAAATACTATCTAGGTCACACACACTGTGTCCACATATGTTCATTATATTTACTAGCTATTCACTAGTGTTTTTCATATGTTTTCACATGGGTGTCAGAATTAGAAAAATGAGTAAACCATATTGAGAATTTTTTGTGTAGAGCTAAAATTTTCATTTCAATACATCAATATTTGATGTATCCCTTCCATTTTATGTCCATTAATGATTTCATCTATTTATTTATTACTATAGGGATCAATCATGATGTCTATTGTAGACATAGTGTGTTACTCACCCATTTATGGAGACCCATTCCTATTTTGGGGTTAAAATATAACACATTAAACATACTCATGAATTGTAATAAACCCCTTTTAATAGATTATGTATAGGTACTCTTGTACATTTATGGACATGGCCCTCTATCTTTAGATTTCATACTGGCTCATGCGTTGAGGTGCAATCATCTATTTGAGTATTATATTTCATTGATCGATACACATATACAATAACAAAGAGTGGTACCCCACAACAAATGTATATACGTTATTAATACAATTTAATATTTAATATTTATTAAATTCAAATGGGTAATGATACTCTGGGTGTTCTAGAGTGAATCCCACATATGAATGATGGAGGAGGTGAAAACCTAGTCTTATATTTACACCTCAATGTGGTCCATCTCTTCATATATGGTTCAAGAAATATGATTTAGGGGTTATGGTGACATAGAATGTAATTTTTTGATAATCCCTCATTACATTAAAAATTATCCTATATCCATAGGGATTTTATACTCTCTTGGTTGATACATCCCCCCTCGAGGGTGTGTGGTCAATATTATGGATATATAGACATTTTTTCAGTTTTTGTGGATTAAGGGGTTCAAATATCATACCATTAAACTGTTATATAAATTTATGAGTCAATATAATACACTATAGTTTTATATGTATGGATTTGGGGTTACAATGGATATTTTTTAGGGTCATATGTGACCTGAAATGTGTCTAACATTAATTTTTCGAATGAGATATAGTATATAGTTAGCTTTTCTTCATCACATTTTATAGGACATATACAATATTGAGTGTATCTAATATTATTTAAGATTAAATAAATAGTAGAGACATGTTATTAATTCATAAAATATCAAGGATTAATGTTACTTCCCAACCTCCTTATATTTCTTTTTCATATTATAAAATTCAAATTTTGGTATACTTATCTAATGATGTGATAATTTAAGAAGAATTTTTTACCATCATTAATTTTATTAAGGTTAAATAATCAGTATTTTAATACCCATACTTTATTTAATGAATTAAAAAGTGTACTAGGTATGTGTAGATGATGCATAATTAGTTAGTAGATATTATATGCATGGATCTAGTGGTGTTATACAAATGGCTGTCTAGATGATTTCAGTGTCCCTCAATGATGGATGATTTTTTAGTGAATGTAAAGTTTGTAAATGTTTCAAGGAGGCATTTTACATTATCGTGGTTTTATTAGTAATTGGGATATTGGAATCTTTAATTTGGATTTATTATTAGAGCCTTCTGCTATGGTAATATACTAGATAGTGGTTTTCCCCCAAATGATTTTTTACAGTGTTTTTAATTATATAACCATTGTGGATGTTGGATATTTGTATTATATAGTTTCATTTATATTTCAAAATTTCAAAATATATGTTTTATCATATATTTAATTTATTATCAGGGTTCACGTATGTGGACATTTGGAGGTTGGATGGGACAACACACTTAGCTTGTTATTGGCCAATGTGGGGTTAGTGGGTGAAATCTTGTGTGAGTCATTCAGAGAAGGGTATCTTAGTGATTATTTTTAGAATTAGTATTATTATAATATTTTGGTTAATATAATTATAGAAACTATGTAAATGGGGTCTTTTATTTAGTTATTACATTATGTTATCCAACATAAGTACCATGTTTGATGTATCTATTTTCTAGTACATTACATAACTATTTGTTATATTTTAATGATAAATAATTGTTCAATATGAAGAAATAAGTTGGAAAATGGATTATATATCATGTTAGATGTAAATTTAATCCACATCCTTCTCAATACACATCTCCCAGAAATGAAATATATGTTATACAAAAATATATGATTAAATAGTTGATAAAAGTGAAAAACTATAATCCGATTTGTTGAAACTAAGGAAAATCCTTATTACATTTTAAATAAAATTATTCTCTCATAGAATATGCATGTGAAAAACATTTTTCAAGAAGTTTGATAAAAATAAAATACTAAAATATTTTATCTATGCATTAGAAAAAATTATTGGTGAAAAATATGGTTCTTTTGAAATTAACGATAACTGTGAAAACAAAATTTAAAAGTCTATAAAATTAATAGGAAATATGCAAGAATACTCTAATTATAATAAGTGAGAGGAATTTTAAAACAAATTAAAATATAATAATGATTATATATAAATTATAAACTAATATTTCTTGATTTGGATTTCAGTTAATGAAATTATGAACATTATGAAGATAAATATTCACATGATGTTAAATGCTGAAATTAATCTATGAAATGATACATTGAAAGAGTTTCTTACAATGTGGTTCATGAAATTTTTTATGGTGATTATTTTAATTTTTTTAATTTATTATAAAATATCATAAATAAATTTAACACATGATTGTAAAAATATGTTTTTATTAAATATTATATAATGTGTATAGATGGGTTTGAAATTAAATATAATAAAATATATACGAACAAAAATAATAATATTTACATAGAAACATCAAGGGGAGAAATAAGAATGTGAAATAAGAATGGAAACAAAATATTATCCTAAAATAAGGGTCCTTTGGGTGAATCATTTAAAATTTCAGGTTATTCATAGAACATAACAACTGATGAGAATGTGATTTTTGGGAATTTTCATTTATATTATGATTTTCATAGATATAAATTAAATTATGCAATAGGTTTTCTATTTTTTGATATTATATATAACCTCCACATTTGGGCATTAGAATATTCGTAATGATAATACTATATTTGAATAGGAAAATATATATATATTGAAAAAAATTGGTATGTTTTGAAATTTTCTGTGGAATATAAAAAAAACTCATTATGATAAATAATTATAGTTACATCTAAAAGGTGATATTCATACAATGTATAAAAGATAAGGAAATAATGTTTTTTAAAAAATAAATAATATATGAAGAGTTTAAAATGGGGTATAAAAAAATAATATTATTTAGAAATCAATACCCTTTATATATTTTGAGAACAATACTACACCCAATAGATGATTTTTTAATTATGAGAGAGAATTTCGTATCATGGATCTTTTCAAAAGGGTCATGAATATAATAGTAGGGTTATGTAATATATGACAAATAATAAATAAAATTAAATAAATAATCAAATAGATTGGATTAATGGAAGAAATAAACGAAGAGGATGAATCTAGATTTTGTAAACATGATTCACACTCTCTGAAAAAATGTATGAAATAGATAATAGGATAGAAGGGGATTATTAATTATTTTAAAAAATGATAGGTAATTCAATGAGGAAAAACCAATAATATTTTAAAAAAATAAATTGAATGTATAATAATATCAACATCTGAGTAATAGAATTAAATTAAGATAGAGAAAGGATTAGAAAAACATGTTCTCTACTAAAAAATGTTATAATTTTAAATCAAATATGATTCAACGAATATGAAAAATCGGAATTAATTTTTTCTCATGAATACTCAATTATGAAAAATAAATGGGGGAGGATGTATTTTGTTTTCTCTCCAATATAGTGGTTTAAATAATAGATACATTGTGTTGGTAAACAAATTATATTACTATTTATTTCACAGAGGATCTAAAAATATCTCTTTATTCCAAAAGGGTTTTGATTGTGTTTCCAGGGAAAAAAATTATTTTCACAGATATAGGGCAATATAATAATTTTTAAACACTTTACATATAAAATATATGTCATACATGAAATGTTTTAAATTATATTATGGATCCTCATTTTATAATTTCATGTTATATAAAAATTATATGTATAAAGTTCAGTTTGAAGGAGATAACCCATGATGTAGACTGATCTGTTGCATATTTTAATAGGGATCTGGAACGAAAAAAATCATGAATGAAATGAAAAATATTGAATCGATGGATAGTGATTTTTTTGGGTATGATAATCACATTCCAATCTGTATATTGAGTTAAATAAAATTATATTAATTAAGGGTGGTGTACATTATATTTGATGAAAATATTAAAGGGGAAAATCTATTTTTAGTTGACAGATTTCATCATTTTTCTGATGTAGAGTGTATATTTTGAGTTACATTAAAATATAAATGAACATACCATATAACGATAAAAATAATTTATATGATATTATGTATTGTGTTATAGACATATTTGTTTCCTTAGATAATAACTCATGTTTTCTATAATCATCTAAATCACATAAAAGTATATTTAATAAATTTATCACCCATCACTTCTGTTATATTCAATTGAAATATTATATTAAGAGGATTTCATTGAACCACAAATAAAGGGTACAATATGATATATAAATATGTTAAACAAAATATATTATAGGGTATTTCCATTATATAAAAACTTTTTTTTAAAAAAATATGGGGAGGTTAATTATATATCTACTAAATAGTTATTGATAAAAATTTATGGTTGGATGTTAAGGGTTTTAACAATAATTCCAAAGGGGGAAATTATAGATACCAATATAGTGTGATGATAGTATTTATTTCAATTATTATAAAGACTATAAATATGTTTTTGTCATATTGGAAGAGTCGAAAGAATGAAGAAGCTGAAACGTATGAGGTTCATCATGGATTTATATTAAATCACATTAATTAATGGTTTCTAAAATTTTAATGTTTTATAAGATCTAAAAATAATATTTAAATTAATATTTTTAAGATTCTATCCATAACAATGTGAAATGATTCCTTTAACATAATGTTCATAAAATAAATTTTCAGTGATGAAACCATTTAAGCAACGCATAAAAATAATTTTTGTTTCTTAATTAATATGTAACAATTTATAATGGTATTGGATGATGAAAAAATATTCTATAACAATTTTACATTGATTTTGAGATGTTGGATGATATATATGATTCGTGTATTTGGAAAATAATTATACAGAGAAACAATAAATTTTTTTATCATGCATGAAGAAAGTTGTGTATTATGCTCAATGAACTATTTTGAGGATTTTGTTTGAGATAATAATATTCATGAAATGATGATAAATGTTCTATAATAATATAATATTAATTAATAAATATCCATTGATAAAATCTATTGAGACGTGCAGATATGTACATTGGGGAAATAGACCATTAATTAATTTACATTAAGAATAATAAATATGTTTCAAGGAATATAAAATTAATTTGAAGATATTTGGGAACATTATGTAGTTATTTAAATGTAATTTATATGTATTTGAGATGAAAATTAGTTCTTGTTAAATATCTAACAATTTTTAATTATTTTCTTATATAATTTGATGATGTTAACAAATATTGAGTTGATGCTAAAAATATTAAATATCATGGAATATTAAATGTTTTTCATTAAAAATTAAAATTTTAAAAGGATTGAATCCTATTTTTGTGCATAACATTGTATAAATTTTATTTATGTCTATTCATGAGGATATTTATGAGTCACTCTATGACTCTGA
The DNA here is from genome assembly GCA_963277665.1 of Viscum album. NCBI lineage: Eukaryota > Viridiplantae > Streptophyta > Magnoliopsida > Santalales > Viscaceae > Viscum > Viscum album. The sequence continues at coordinate 1,767,555,700 of OY728120.1, forward strand.
GGCATATATATGATTACCTATATAATTACACTAATTTTTTTTATCCTTTCTAATACTATGAAGACATAAGATTTGTGGTCCTGATTGAAATAGTGAGATTTCAATGTATGTATCTCAATGTGTAATGATTAACATAGGAAATTTTCAATGGTAATGAGAGGGATTGTTATTTCGAAAATTACATGTTACATATGATGTGTAAATATTAATTTCCAGATAAATAATATTATCATTGTTTTCTATTGAAATACATAAGAGCACACATATGAAGATACAAAATTTCACACATAAGGTATAATATAAAAAAATTACCCAAAAAAACTATTATACATAATATATGTTGGATTAATTATTCTCCAAATTTTTTATTTTAAAACATAAATGAGACTAATCCAAAAACCGTACAAAAATACATGAGATGTTTCAATAATGCATATGATATTTTTTTCTGCATCGTCATAAATTAAGAAATATTATTAAAATATTATTAAGTGTCCCAAAATATCTTTTATTTCATATGTAAATTTATATAGCTTTAGGTAATGTAAAATATGTTCACATTTATTTTTTATTTTGGTATGTTGATCTTGAGGATATAAAAACATATTTATTTAAATTCTATTAAACAAGATCCAAATAATATTGACCATAATTAAATAAAAAAGATATTTTAGGATGATTATTTCCATGTTATTAGTGTATAACCATATTAGGAAGATAACATGTCCTATTTAGAATGCATATTTTTTGAATTTTTTATGAATAGAAATAATACATCACTCATAGGTAAAATGATGATATTTTTGAAACAGATTCAAAGTAATTTAAATAGGAAATTTTACATGATTGTATAGTACATATTGAAGTAGTTTTAAAATTAAATAATTTAGCAAAAATATTAAAATGATTATATAAATATATGAAAGATGAATAATAATGATAAATGATGAATGGATAAAAATTGATATTGTAGCATTCTGCCAAATATTCTGTATAAAACAATGAGGAAGAAAATGTGGAAAAGAAGAACTATAGGGGGTCAATGAGGTTCTAATATCATAATCCCATGAATCAATAAGGTTATAAGATGAATGATTATAATAAAAGAGAAACATGATAGAAGTTCTACCCAATGATATATCAATATAATAATGAATAAAAATTTATGGAAAGACAACACTATTATTACATGAATCAAATTATGTGTGATGAGTTTCATAATGTTTAATATTGAGTTGTGTGGGAAAAACCAAAATCCTAATAAAGAATATGTTATGGACATTAGGATTCATGATAATAATAGGATAATATGTTCCAAACCCCGACCCTAAAGGAATGAGTAGGTGCATTACTTTATTAAAACGAAATTATTACATGGAATAAAATACAAAAGGTCCAAACATTTTTGTGGTCATATAATTACAGATTAGATACTAGATAACCATAACTCATTGGGAAATAGAAAGTAAAAACATGATAAATAATAAAATGAAATAAAATACATATTTAAAATCATAATATATGATTTCTTCTTTATAACATAGGGAAATGAAAAAAAACGTGTGAAGTAAAATGTTTATTAAGGGTATGTAAAACCGAATAAATAATGAATCACTAAGAATAAATTATCATGTAATGGAAAATAACAGATACAAATTCCATTCTAATAACTCGACAAAGAAAAATCAATATGTTATGGTAAGAAATTGAAATACATTCCATTTAATCAATGAACTCAAATAAATTATATCCCTTGATATGTCAACAAAAAATATTATTAATGAATAATAAATAAACTAAATAAATGTAATTATTATTTAATAAACACCAAATTAGTGGCACATAAAAAGCTATACTATCATGATCTTTCAAAATATGGTTTAAAACAACATATAGAAACCCATTTAGTTTTGAAAACATATTATTCTCATGAGAACATATCAATTCATCAAAGAGAAATATAAATATTGGGCTGCACCCATCAACACATTTTTAATGTATTTATCATATACGATAATGAAAATAAATAGTATGCCTTATGAGATATCTGTATTGAATAATGGATATTATTTTATCAATAAATCACTATCTAAACAATAAATTTTCAACGTGAACCCCATATGTAAAATGATATATAGTTTGGGAAATAATAATATCATTTGTTTGTGGAATATTTATATTCATGTAAATTTACCAGGTAAAATATTGATTACAAATAAATCGTTGGAGGATAATTTTAACAATCATAAAATGATATGATATATCTAAGATAATTATTAGAAACAATTTTGATGAAAATTATCATTAGACATCTCCATGTTTATCATACCACTTGATACATATTAATTATAATTCTTAATGATAATATTTTTTTCATACCATATATTAAAATTATTCACGATATAATGTATCAAAATGGGATGTATTTACACTAAAAAAATAATTTAGTGGTGTATATAGTGTATCCCTTACGGAATAAAAATTAAGACTAGAATCCCTTACCTTAACCTTATTTTTGTTGGGTGGTCTTTATTCTTATATATAGTGTCTTAAATTACGATAATAACTTTTACTAGAACCATAATCATGTTTATAATTTCATATATTAATTACTTCTAATATTATATTACCCATTTGTGTACTCAATTTCATTAATTTCACTCTTTTAAGTGTTAATTGCATAGTTTTCTTGAGTAAGTATTGACATGATTTTTATTGTTATAATTAATTATATCAAGGTTTCAGAATCGTAATATTGTATAAACTTTATTAATTACCAAAAATAATTAATATATATGTCTTCATAGTAGTCAATTATATTGGGAGATTAGAAATGAAGTGCATTAATTATAAAGACGGTAGTTCATATGTACAAATGAATGCTAATTTCATTTCGATGTTGTATTAAAAGAATGAAAAATAAGTGATTCATATTTATATTAAAATTATAAAAGTATATATATGTTATAAATTCAAATAGTTATATAAAAAATCTTTTGTACCTTCTATGTATAGTTTGAATGATTCACATTTCTTTGAATGGACGACAGTCCACATTTCCTCAATGTATATTATTCTATTCACAATAGACGAGAAGCCTAATGGAATGTTTTAAATAATAATTATAAAAGTAGAAAGAATTTATAAAAATCATATATCATATATAAAAGATTTTTCAATCATAATGTCTACCATGATATGTCATAAAAAATGAACAATCGTCATTTCAGGAGGTATTAGTTCACAGTACATTGAAACAATATGTTCATTACCTATTAGATGGACATATGTGTAGATGTAGTAGGAATATTAACATAAATTCAATATAATATATTTATTATACTTATTTTTTTATTTAATATTAGATTAATAATAGTATAAGAATTGAATAATTGAATTGAAACTAGAAAAAGTTGAGAGAACATGTTACATCTTAATGAGGAATCTTTTTTGGATTATATCAAAAGGATTACATGTACAGATTTATTCCCAAAGGGTGATTTAAATGTATAGGGGAGGGATTTTTGGAATTTATTCACGTAGATATTGGCAGATCCTAAGAGGATTAAAATGTTTGAAGAAGTGGGATAGGTGGTGTCCATTAGGGGAAAGGAAAATGGCTCAAATGGAACATTTTGAATCATGTTTGGTGTCCACATGGTATAACCTACAAAAAGTCATACTAAAAAAACAAAAATCATTACTATAAGATTTATGTCTGAATTATGGACATATAATGGGTGTTAAATAAAAGTCTATGTTTTAGGGGCCTTTAACCAATAGGTTCTGTCCTTAATTTCTCCTTAATCACTATAATAAATTTTAATCACATTCACTAATAATTTTGGTAAAAAATTAAGTTTATCTCATGGGACACTGAATATAATATTTTTTATAATGGTTTATTGCAATTTTTATAATTTTAATTCAAAGAAGTTGGAATATTAAGATTAATTCTAATCTCAGAGACAAGGTGACATAACATGGTTTTCAAGTAGAAAAATGTTCCAATGTGTGTTTTTTAATTATATTAAGTTTCAAATAGAAATTGATACACTGAAATAAATTATATTAATAGTTGTATAATTTATCTAATTTTGTCTTTAATAAATATAATATATAATTTAACCTCAATTATTATTTAAATGAAAATGCAGTTTTTAATTAATATCCAGTATTTTTCTCTAATCATAAAAAAATGAAGTTTCTCAGAAAAATACAAACAATTCAACCAATTATTATTTCGTAATTATAAATTCCAAAATGAATAATTTTTTCCAGTAAAATTTATAATATTTTCAACGTTCATATTTTAACATGGTGTCCATTTAAAAGGCAGTAATGTTGCTTCTATAATAATATAGGTTTTCTTGTGTATAGAACATCTCGATCTTATCTTATGCTTACAAAACATAACATATGAAGATAAATAATATTTTATTTAATATTTAACATATTTATTTAAATAAAATCGTTAACAAAATTTAATTAGTTTGGTTTATTAATATAAAATATCTTTGAAAGAACAAAAAAAATTTAATATCTCTTTTTATATCAAATTGGTTCTTATTTTCATTTCACATCAATCAGTATCCAATGAAATAATTTTGTAATTATAAAAAAAATACATTTTTAAAATTTATTCAATACTATATATAATGGATAGTTTATAAATTATTAAATTAAATACTGATATTATAATAATATATTATTGTTTAGTAATACTCAGTATTGCATGTAATGCATGCAATCAAAGAAGGACGCTCTTGAGTGTAACACACACTAACACAGTTTCACATGAATTGAAAAATAAAAAATATTTAAAATCAATTTAAAATGATAAATAAATTTTTAATTTATCATGTTGTTATATCCCCTTATGTTTTTGGAGTCGTGATTCATGCACTCTATCAAATATAAGGATCGTACAAGAAAATTTTGAGATGCTACATTATCCCAAGATTTATATATTTACGTTCTTGTAATATGAACATGATATCAATGGTAAAGGTATTGAATATTAAAATTTATTTAAAGACCCACACCATTAAATGGTTTAATATTAATTATTAATAACAAGAGTGAATGAAATGTGCAACTTTAATGTTTCTAGGTTCCCTTTTAGGAGATCTGACGTGTGTCATGGAAACATGTATACGAATGAAAAAGTCCCAGAATAATGTTCTTGAAGGACAGTTCTAGATAACATGTTCAGATGAAATTTGTTGTACAAAAAACCATAACCAATTGTTTTGAATATATATCATTCATATCATAAAAAATTAAATAATGGGCCAACATTTTTATTTCGAAACTATTTTATTTATATACTTATGTAATTATTTTACTCAATAAGTATATAAGTAAATATATGGTTCTTATTAATTATCATTTATTTTGATTTCACCTTGATCTATTTATATTTTATCTCATAGCACACGATGAGTCATATGTTAATGTAATACATTGACCCCAAAAATCTCACCCAATGATCACCATAAAGCATTTTATAAATAGTTATATTTTCTATAAAATTATGATCCAATCACTTATGATGGAGGGTCATTGAATTTCCAATATAAAATTATCATTATCATTTAGTCATAATGATGTAGCTCTAAATTTTCACATTCCAAACATGTGAATGAATTCATTGTGTATCCTCATAAAATATGGTAACAAATCCAATCACCATATAAACTTATACGAGTCATGTAGTCATACTTGTTCCTTATTTAAGTCACATGTAATTTGATATAATCCATTAATCCAAATGTGTTTCAAAGACCATAAATGATATCGTAGAACACATTTTGACATGTCTTTAATGTAATTAGAACCTATCCAAATCATCCATTTATTCATCATTATCTCAAAAAACAGAACATTTTAAGGGTTTTCATCCTATGATCTTGGGTTTCCTGAAATGTTTAATGTTTTAGTTAATATTTTTTTGTGAACCATTAATCATATGATCTCAATCCATTAATAAAAATGTACTATAATATTATTTTGACATATTTCATAAATCATATGATAAGAAAATAATAAAAAATAATTTTATAATATATTTTATTAGTCATAATACAGAAGTACATTAATCATTCCAGTTATGTCATTTCAAAATCATATGTTATACCTTGATCAATTATCTTAATTGTAGGTATATACTCTTGATGTTTGGGGAATTAATTAGCATTGTTCCCAGTATTCTTTTTTTATCAATGAATAACGTTATTTTTCTTCTTTCCATTACATTAATATTCCTTACTACCTTTTTTCCTACACATAAACCAAACTACCAATCCATTCTAGCATTTACTATGTTGATTCTTTTCATATATATCACATTTTTTTAAAATCCTTATTTCTATTTAGATTTTCTGAGTCATTTAATATATCATGGAGTTTATAAGACCTCTTATTTTCCCGGTTTCCCATGAATCTATAGGAATTGTAGATTTATTTCCATATCTTGATAATAGAAAATCTCTTTCATCGTATGTAGAAATTTTTTGAGAAACTATTCCCCTTTTGATATTTAGATTAATTTCATAATGAAATGATTAAACATACAATCTATTTTTCCAATGAAATCCATAGCATACCTTACAAAGCTGGTAAATATTTATTCATACTATGCATCATGTTCTTCATCATTTTTCATTAAACTATGTAACTTCCTATTCATATAAATTTTTTGATCATGAGGGAAGTATTTATAAAATAATTTCTAATTAAGAGGGATTTATTCCATCAGTTTAATTTATTGTTCCTCCCATATATTCTATATCACCGACCACCACTACATAGATACACCATGGAGAAAAAAGACAACATGTGTAACCTTTTCCTTTTTTTTTCATTCCAATGAAATAAACATCTCCTCCACATACATGATTCATTTCATAGTAATATTTATATTATTATTCCCACTAAGAAATTGGGGATTCTACCTCATAATGGAATCCAGCATATGAGATTCAGTCTATAGAATATGATTCTTCATTCATGTCAGATTATTTATCACAACCTGATTGTGATACCCTAATGTATCCATATCATTATTTGATCCAATAAAATCTCTATTTGGTTCCACTACAATGAAATCTCTACATTTTTCTTGAGTACTACTACATTCATTCCTTCCATGCAACAATTCAAAATAGTGACATATACAAGATTATCTCACAATGTAATGATGTTCTTATATCATTATATATGGTATAACATATAAAATAAATTAATGAATTATGAATACTAGAAACATTGACATTGGCTACTTTGGGGTATCATTACATTTAAATCTTTCATAATGGTACATAAATAAAATGTGAACTCTCATATGATTATCCCCCTAGAGTGTCCTACCAAGTTCATAGTGAGGCTCATTTTGTGTACCATGTTACCCTGACTCAGTCTCAGAACACCTTCTTGGAGTTATTTCCCCTTGGTACATTTGTCCTGGAATCACTTCCAATAATAGTATACTTATAGAGATGTATTTCTAGAAATACTCACAAAATTACCACCTTACAAAAAATATTTTATATTCTTATATAATCCAATAAAATTATATCTTAGGTTCATGATACCAAATAATTGTTCTCTAAATATAGTTTTAATGGTATTTATAAACATAATTTGATACCAAATGTACTACCCTAATGCCAGAATCCCCGAGCCTACTCATTACTCCATTACATTTCCATGATGAAAAGGAATGAAATCCTGAAGGACCCATTAGTTTATTATTCATAGAAATAAAGATTACATACATGAAAAAATAAATACAATGGTATAGAGAAATTAAAAACATGATACATACAAAAATTAAATAAGCGGCATCCTTGAAATTTGTTTCAAATATTTCATCGTCATAAGCAGGAAAAATAAAACATAATAAGGGAGATCCCAGATGCTCATTAATGGTATATAAATAAGAATAAACAATGAATCAATGTGAATTAATTTTCATGTCTACGTAAAAAACTAAGAACACATTCTATTCAAATAACTAGAAAGGAATTATCAAAATGTCGTGGTAGGAAACCAAAACAAATCCCATTTAATCAATGTAATGAAATCAAATGTTTTTATATATATATCGATGAAAAATATCATCGATGATTAATATCTAAAAATAAATGACGGAAATGAATTATTAATGGACACAATTTCTTGGTCAAATGAAAACCTATACCATCTAGACCATTAAATATATGGTTTAAACATACCGATAGAAACCCATTTCGTTTGGCCAACTTATTTCTCTCTTAAGAACCTATATATACATTGGGAATCTATATGAATTCCAGGATTCACCCTCTAATTCTGCACCAATTCATTCCTCGTATCTAAAAATCAAAATAAATTTTTTCCTTATTAAATATTCGTTTTGAATAATTAATATAGTTTTATCATTTATTCCTAAGTTAATCAAATAACTATCAAATTTAAAACCATATGTAAAATGATATGAAGTTTATGAAGTAATAATATCAATTTTATGAGACTATGGATATTACAGTAAATTTCCATTAATGATGTTTAAAATAATTTCATTATTTGATGAATAATATTATAATAACAAAATGTTGTTATATTTCAAAGATAATTATTCGTAACATTTTTGAAAAAAATAATCTCTGAAGATCCCAATGTATCCCGTGCCACTTGAATAATTTAAATCATAATTCACATTTAGGAACATTTTTTCATACCATGAATTAAATGGATTCATCATATAATGCATCAAAATAAGGAGTAGATACACTACATAAAATAATCAACTGGTCTATATAAAATATGACTCATGGAATGAAAAGTAATACAAGAACCCCTTACATTAATTATAATTTTGTTGTTTGGTATTCATAATCCATTACCGTTGTTTGAAATATGTTAATAAGTTATACCAGAAAAAAATCATGTACATAATGTCATATATTATTTCATTATACTAATTTATTACCTCTTTGAGGACACTCTATCATTAATTTCCCTATTTCAGGCGTTAATTGGCTCGTTTACTCAAGTAAATTGTATCTTCTTTTTTGTAGTTATCCAAAATTATATCAGAGTTTCATCATATACATATTGTAAAAAAATTCATTATTATAAAAAATAATCAATTTATATGTAATAAAATTAGTACATTATATTTAGAGATTAGAAATGAAGTACACTATTCATGGACACGGCAGGTTTTACATATGCATGAATCCTCATTTCATATCATAGTTGTATTAAAAGAATGAAAAATAAATTATAAAAATGAATATAATAATTATACTATTATATATATAAATCTATTATATATGTTACATAGGTTTATTAAAAACAATAATTATACATTCCATTTACGGTAGGAATGATTCATATAGCAGTGAGTGGGGGGTAGCCCACACTTCCTCAAATGAAATTTTCATATTTACACAAGATGGAATGAATAAAGGAATATTCTAATTACAAATTATATATTCGTAAAAAAATTATAAATATCGTAAATATAAATTATATATATAAGAAGATATTATAAAACAATTTCCCCCATGATAGGTGGTTAACGAATAATGAATAATCATCGTTTCTTGAGGAAGTGGTATGCCTTTTGAAAAAAATTGTATGATCGATACACGTTAGATGAATGTGAGTGTATGTGTAGTTCGAAATATTAATATAAAAATATCTTATTTTATTTAGTATAGTGGTTATGTTATTTAAAAATTGAGTAATAAGAGTATAAATATTGGAGAATGAAATGAAAATAAAATGTATGGGAGAAGACATTTCTTCTTATCCAGGTAACATAATTTGGTTTATATCAAATGGAATCTTTGGAAGTATTTATTCCCAAAGGTCGGCTTCATGGTTTACAAGGGTTATTTTCAAAAGCTATTTGTGAATATCATGGCCGAATCTAAGAGGTTTGAGATGTTTTTTTATGTGGGAGAGGAGGCGCCCATTTATAGGGAAGAAAAAAAATACTCATTTGGTCTTTTTAAAAACATGTTAGTTTTACGCATGTTATTACTTATGAAAATTAATAAAAAATGTCATGAATATATATTTTATAGTTTAATTTTATAACTCAAATCGTTTTTGGATAGGTGGCTCAGCCATTTGGGGTCTTATGATAATGGATTAGTCCATAATTTTTTCTAAATCACTATAAATAATTCTATTTTTTTTCATTAAACATTATAGAAATTTTTTTTTTAATAAAACTAAAATCTATATATAATAAATATTAAATAGTTTTTTTCTATTTTTTAAAATTTAATTCACTGAATTGGGAATATTATGATTAATGTTAATCCCACTAATGGGACAAAATAATATATTTTGAAGTAGAAAAATGGTCAATAGTTTATTAGGTTGTTTATTCAATTTCCAAATAAAATGGATTATAATTAACTATATTATATTAATATGTCTAAAATTGATCAAACGTGGTCTTAATAAAATTTAATATGTTAATTAAAATTAATAATTATTTAATTGAAATTTATTTTTTAACTAAAATGAATTATTTTTAACTATTCATAAAAAATATAGTATCATAGAAAAATATAAAAAATTATCCATAAGATAATTATTAAATTACGAATTTAAAAATTATGTTTATTCTAACAATTTTTATTTATAAATTTTCTAAATTTATAAATTAGAAATGGTGTTCCATTGAATGGCAATAAAGGTTCATCTATAAAAATATTGGGTTTTATTTGTAAGGTAGGTTTTTTCTATGTCTAATACATAAAAATCCTAATGGATGAATATAAGAAATATGGGATTGAATATATAACAAATATATTTCATTGAAAACATTCATTAATTTTAAATAGTTATGTTTATTAAGACTAAACTTCTTTGGAAGAATAAATATAATAATACTCTTTTTTATATCAAAATGGTTATTATTTTTGTTTCACATTAATTGGTAACACATGAATTCATTTTATATTTATAAAAACCATAGTTTTTCAAAATTTAGTTCATTCTATTCATAATTGATAGTTCATATATTATTATATTAAATAATATTATTTTAATAATATATTATTGTTCGGTAAACCTCGGTCATGGGTGTATCACAAGCCATCCATGAAGGTCACTTTTGAGTGTAACACATGTAGAATGAGTATTTTGAGACCTAAAAAATATCAAAAACATCAAAAATATTTATAATATTAAATATATTTTATTATATTTTTGATATTATATCCCCTTGCATTTATGGTGTCACATTTCATGCATGCTATCAAATATAAGTTTCTTACATTAGCATTTCGGGTTGTTAAAATATGTTACCCACTATAGAAGAGAAAATATTGATAGTATAATAAATATTTATAATGAAGGGGGTATTTAATTTTCGTTTTAGTGATATCATAGAGTATATCGATGATTTGTTTCCTTATATGATGTTAGATAACTATTTAAGAGTATATGAATATTTTCTAATCGAATTCAAAATATTTTCATGGCTTCCTACTATCTTAAGATAGTTTTTAGTTTAGTGATGATATCCTTCTAATGGTTAAGAATGGTACCTTCTAAATATATATATGTTTTTTCTTATGGATGATAAATTTTTTACAACTTAAATTACATTCTTATACTAGTAATTATTTTTTTCTCAAACCCATCCCAAATTCAAAAATGATTAAGAATCATCATTGGGATTGAACATTATAAAATAAATGTGTTTTTCCACTTTTTTTACATGTTTTCATTTGGTGTTGTGTTTTGGGAACACATAAGAAGATCAAAATATTTTTACCAATATACAGGATCAAATATTAATTCTAAAAATTAAATAATGTTTTAAAAAATAAAAATAATTACACTTATTCACCCCCTCTCAGTGTGACTGCACAATCAACTGTGAAATTAAAAAGGATTCCTTTTCCTATGGAAAAAAATTTGGTAATTTATTTTATCAAAATGATCTGAGTTTTCAAGGTCGATGTATGATATTTTATCATATCCATCAAATATTGGTATTTCTATTGGATATAATTCATTTAGGATCTTATAGTGGGAGTAGAGGACATATTTTTTGAGCTAGATATAATTTTTTGATGTTGAGTGATTTTTCCAATATAGTGGAATTTTTATTTTGTCATTTTAAATATTTTTTGTTTCCTGATGGTGTCTTAATATGGTACCTATATTGATAATGAATCATTAGATTTTTTGGTGATTTTATAGTTTTTATTTGTTTTATGTTGATAATTGTAAAGAGAATGTGAATTGTTTTTAAAGATAAACCATTTGCATGATATTCACAATGAAAATTTGTTATTGAGTTTTGGAGATTCAATTGGATGTTCATGAGAAGATTATCAATTCTTGAGTAATATAATCCTTAACTAATATATTGGGTAATGTTTCTGAGGATCACAATGCTTTTGTCTTGAAATATTGTGTCATTTAGGACTCTAGAGTTATATGTGAATGTGTAAAAGTGTAACACCCTTTCACATGATATGGGATTTCTAACTAAATGGTTCACTAGTCGTAGTTATTTAAAAATATTCAACAATAATTATAAGTGTTTGAAAATTTAGATAACCATGTTATATCCTCTTACACAATTTCCCATATTCTAGTTATAAATACTCTCTCTCCATATAAGGGGTAAATGGTATATTTCAAATAAAAAAGAACCTCAATATTATTTTATAATGGTTACATTGATCCATGGTCAGATTGTTTACCCATAGATTTTATTTTAATATTATCTGATTTTTTACTTTAAGATAATAATAATTAAGTAAATATTGACTAGGGTGTGCAAATATCAATATTATATAATTATATGCCCTTGGATAAATTCTAAAATACTAGATATTCATAGAATAATTGGGGTCTCCTAGGCTAGTAATTATACTTTTTAGGGGGCTTGGAAATCAAACATATATAGTATTGGTTTTTATATTTTTTTTCCATGGGTGATATAAATATATTTAATAACCCCTCAATAATGTTTGATCTATAATGTAAGGCATAAACTCAATGGATGGGGAGATGAAATATCTCATCCTTAAACGGAATTAAATATTTTAATCAGAGTGGGATAATTATGTACCTTGAATCCTTGGGTAGAAACCACTAATTTTAGGGGGATTATATTAAAGAATCACATTGTTATTTGTATTTTTTTTTCATTTTATACCATTTATAATTCTTATTTTTGGTATTCCAAGATCTTTTTTACAGTTTTTTGGACAACCAATGGAATGATTTTATGGTGTATAAAGCTATTTCCAATGGATTCATTATCTATAAATTATAATAAAATTGTTTTTGATCATTAAAACACATGTTATATATCTTAATAGAATAGATGGGTCTTAAATACTGTTTTTAAATTTCACATTGGGTGTGGTAAAAAAATACATATCTTTTATGGTTACATGGTATATGAACCATAGTGTGGAAGAGTATAATCCCTTATACCACATTTTATATACATGAAATTTTGTTTGAATCACATTATATACATATTTGTAGGACACTATATATAAAATATTTCATGAAAACAAAATTTTGTATGTTCCACACATCATGAGGAAATGTGGGTATGTATTTTTTTAGGGACCACAAGAATAACAGTAAAAAATTTACATGATGACTAACCCTTTAGAACAATATGAAGTGTACTGATGTATGGATCTTTATTTGTGATGTAGGAAAATTGAATACATAAAAATTAGTATATGATAATTTACCTTGATTTTTTGTACGTTGGTTTTTAGTAACGGGACACACTATATGTGACAAATGAAATCACATTAGAATCTTGTGTATTGTCTTAACATGAACATGAGTCCCACCTGTCGTTTCCCAATATGGGTATAACCTGTATATTAAATTTACATTTAATAATTTTTTTTGAATATTTATACCACATTATAGGGTAAAAACATCATTTCTTGAAAAATACATGCCATGTATTTTTAAGTCTATAGTGTTTTTCATATTTTCTTAGTTGGTTCTGAAAATTAAATAATATATTTGTGAATATTTCTTATTTTAAGTGCATAATTTGATAGTAATCTTTTCATTGATGTTAAATGGATTTTCCTTGATTTTATAGGCTTTTTTAGGATCTTATATATATAGATAATGTGAAATAATTTGAGTAAGGAATTTGGTGTATACAAGTAGTTATTCTACCCCATGAATTAGTTTATGAACATATATTATTGTTTATGTACTCCTATGGAAACCAAATCATAATATTGAATGAATACCTATATTATAAATAGAGTTATGGTACCCCCATTTATGCTAGTGGGTGTCCCTCTATTCATAAATTGAGTACAACCATGTGAGGTAGGCATGATCCTAACCTATGAACTTGTACACCTCAGATCAATAAGAATATCCATTTATGATGTGTGATCACCCAGTATAATTGTAGATGGTTGGAATGGATGTCATATAATATTAGTAGTTTGTGTGAAGTGGGCCACAATATTATTAGAATATAATAATATATCCTCAATAAAATAGATAGAGTAGGTAACCCAATATATCAATCACACCTCAACAATGTGTAGGTACACCACTATATCTCTAAAGAGATGATGTTAGGGAAATGGGAAATAATAATATTGCATTGTGGTAAACCCCCATCTTTCATGGATTATTCATCTATTTAAAGGGTTTCATTACATACATAGTTTACGCATTCCCCTATAATGAAGAATATTTCAATACTACATTTATAGAGAAGGAATCATATGGTATATAGAACATGGGATTTATGTATTGATTTGTTTAATGATCCTTTACTTCAATTAGTTTTATTACTTAAGTAGAATTTTTAAAATGTGGTGTAATAATTTGACAGTTACTATTGTCCTGGATCAATAGAAAAAATAAAATTTTTACAATGATTGGTGTCTATTAGGATATGCTATACCATTTCTCAATTGACATATTACTTCATTTGGATTCTTTTATAACCATTATCTTATATTTCATATGATGTGTAAGGAAAATAATGGGCATAGATACCTTGAGTGTGGGGTGAATCAGGGTACAGATATTCTATTTTTAAATTCGTCCAACCCCTCCGGATCATGACATCTATATTATAATGGTCACATTGTTTTATCTTATCTTGTTAACATATATCTTGTTCAATCCTTATTTATTTTTTAAGGATGCTTTGGATGAAATTTATGGAATAAAAGAGGCAAACACATCGATTTTTTCATGGTTCACCCTCACTGGGCTACGTCCAAGGATCATAAAACAGTGATGTCATGTTATACCAAATCCACTAATGCTTACTACCAATTTAAAATGTATAGGATAGATAATTTCAATGCTCATGCTCACTACCTATTTAATGTTTAGTGTTATATCACTTCTTTCCCAAGGGACACTCCCTGTATCCCTCTATCTATCTCTGACACAATTCCGGAAGAATGGATCACCTTCTTCCTCTTCTTTTTCTCACTTCTCTGGAAAGGATCGAAAAAAAATTTATGGACTAGTCGGTATGTTCATTATCACTAATGAAATATGCATCTTATATATTGATAGATGCTCTATTGAGGTCAAACATTCACTCGCAGATGAATATCACATTGTACCAGGTGTACTGGGAAACTACAATTTTTACGCACAACCCATACTACACCTTGCATGTTATTCCCATTCCTTGCCTGAAATAAAATTATCGCACAAAACTACATTTATGTGAAACCAATTGTTTCATACACAACAAAATTATTTTATGAACATTGTTTTTCTTTATGTGTGGCACCATTTATATGCGCAACATGTGATTTACGTGCCACTTTCTTTTTACGCACAACCTGTTCTTTACATGAAACATATTATTTACATGTAGCATGAACCATGCGTGCAACCTAAATTTTACATGCCGTTTTTTTCCTCCCAATCACCTAACTTTACGTGCAAGTCCCTTTCATATTCTAATATACCATGCCATATCTCGGATAATCCCTATGTCTTGAGCTTCTTTTCATGAGGGTGGTTGGTCACTTCATAATTATAAGAAAAATTGACCATGCGTAGAAAAATCCTTTTTGAGCATGTAAATCACTTAGAGTGAAAAAAAATCATCCGTGCAACATTGTTTTTTGCACACTACTAAAATATTTCTCGCACCTCATGCCTTTTCCAATTCTCCAACTTATGATCTCAAAACACCTCTTGTGCGGAAAGTACCAATCCTCTATTTCACACACCATGTTAATATTCCGTGCAACACTTTCCTTTTCGCGCCCCATGAAAATATTTCCCACACCAAAACATTTTTCACACACCACTCCAATTTTATGTGCACCACCCTTTTCCAAAAACTCATCTCTCTAATTTCCTATTGTTAGAACAAGAAATTTGGCATATATTGGTAAACAGAACAACCTTGTATGTGTTCTTTTTGCACAGCCTCTAAATCATCCATTGCTTTGTGGAGGTTCTTCAATCAAACATAGACATTCAAAAACATCTCTTGACCCTAACAAATAACCATTCAATCCCCCTTTGTCAGAAAATTATACATCGTGGTCTACTTTCTGAAAAAACACAACATGGAGGCCCACTTAGTCAACAAACGCAATCACCTCTAAAATGATTAAATGAAACCTTAAGGTACTTCTTCCAAAAATGATGTGTGATATATATCTGACCTAATCTATTTTATCAAAAGTCAGTTATGATGATATGAACATCCCAGTATCCCTATATTATATATCCATATAAATATCATGTTTTTATAAACATTCCATTTTTGTATTGATATTAGATATAGCTTATTGTACCATTATTTCTTTATATTTTAAAATAATCGAAATGTGTATTTTTATACAGACACTCACATGGGATTTATCCCAATGGATATTTTTCCTATATAGGTAATGAACTTTTGATAGGCTTCTATATTATATGTGGATATTGTACAACGCGCTTCCTTTTAGTATTTAGTAGAACATGATTATTTATGGTCTTATCATTAATAGTTCCAATAGATGATATCACAAGGAGAAATTTTCCATTATTTGGGGACTACATTGCTCTAACATATTCTGATGTTGTTTGTACAATTATTACCAGGACTTTTCACTATTATAATATAATGTTAACGTGTTTATTATTTATATATGTTGATTGTTACAAACACATGAACCATTAGAGGTGACATTACAATGGTATACATGGATAATCACTAGACTTGGAGGCGTCATTATGTGTTATGACATGATAATTTCAAAGGATGATGTTAAACTGTGGACCCAATTATATATATCCATGGCATCATAAGCCTTGTGAAATTTAAAGAAAAAAATAAAAAATTATTTTAACCAAAACCCCTAATCATTCTGAACACTACCAATATGGATTTCAACATAAATAAACTAAAAATTGAGATTATATGGATTGATCCATAGTGATATTCCTACAAAATTAAACTCTCATTATCTAGGAGGTTAGATCTATGGAAAAAATCACTTCTAAATAACCACCATGGTTATCCTGAGATGATATATAAAAGTGATATGGATAAATTCAGATAATAAATTCCAAAATAAATACAAAACATGATTCTTAAATGTATTTTTATGTGGATTCATGGATTAATGGAATAGTACCAGATAAAGTGCATTTACCATGAAACTCATACTAGTTACTAAATTATTGACATGCATATTCAAGAGGAACGAAAATAGGTGATCTTGCATAGAACATTCATCGAATACTACATCACATGTAACCCCTTACATGGTTTTCATAGTGACTATGAATGGTCCCTAAGAGCATGAATTAGTAATAAACCATTATAAAATCATTATAAAGTGTCCATGTTTTATAAAATTTCCACATACATTATTATATAAAAAAATTAACATTTCAAAACATAAAAACTCAACTATAATAGATATCAATAATTATGCATATTTATCAATATAATAAATATTATGAAGATATAAAAAAAATAAATGTTCATTATCACATAATTTATTGATAACTTGATCATTATTAATCATTATAACGTCTATTATATATACATTTTTATTATATGGTAAATGTAACATCCCTATTAAATAAAGAATATGATATTTTAATATTTATTAATATTTGTATATTGAATATTAATTTTAATTTATAGGGGATGATATTTCATTGGAGTACCCATCATGCAATAATGGGTTTCTCATAAATAGAATGTTGTGGACAATGCTGAGTCATACTAAAAAAATAAAATAATATTAATTTTTTTATATAATAGTTAACGCCTTGCCTATGTATAGGCCAGAATGAACTGAACTAACTAAAATATTGTGATACATGTTTGTTAAATTTTTCAAATTTATCAAATAAAAATTAGAGGCTTCAAAAGTGAATGAATCCCATTATAAGAATAAATACTCTTAAATTCATTTAAAAGGAAATTTACCTCATTTTGATGGGAACCCTTCCTAAATGTAGTTTTACCCACTTTTATATGTGCTATTTGATAAAATAATATTCTTTGTTAGAATTAGGGAATCAAAATTTACATTGGATAAAATTTTGGTATTTTACTAATAATGTTAATTTTTTCAGGAATAGTGAAAAATATTTCATTTTAATTCAAAACTACCGATTTATATAATTTATTACTATGGATATATTATAATTTTAATTGGTTTTAAATTTTAAATAGATTAAATTTTTTCCATTTAATCCAATTTTGGTCATTGGATGTAATTTTACTTTAAAATTGAACATAAACAAATGAGAATATTTTAATTTTTATTATTTCATAAAAACAATCATTTTGGTTTTGACAATGGGAATTAATTTTAATTTAATTTATGAAACATATGCGTTTTTAATTAAAAAAATTGGATTCCATATTTTGAATCAGGAGGTCAAAATTGTTTAAAAAGGAAAATTTTATTTTAAAAAAAATATGAATTGTATATCAGAAAATATTTTATTTACCATGGTTAAAGGATAAATATTGTAAATAAGGTTAAAAGATAATATAATAACCATATTAATAAATTACCCTAAAAAATTTCATAAACCGATTGGATGATAAATTTTCGACCATAGAAATCCTTGGGTAGATTTTGGGACTCCATCGAGCCATTTGAATTTGAAAATGATTGTATATAAAAAATAATTTAATGTCGTAGAAAATGAGACATTAACAAACATTACATTGTAAAACAATTTCTATATTGGGTTAAATTAATGTTATTTTTGACTATAAATATTAATTATAAAATAAAACTATGTCATACATCATTCTATTTTATTTATAATTTCTAAAAATCATATAAATAATTTTATTTATGACACAATTATGATATAATGATTACCTTATTAATCAATTTTTTAAATAAATGATATTATAAATATTAAAATAAATTTATTTTGAAACATTTTATCCCATAAATTAATTTTATGGATGATTATATATTGTTTTATTTGAATTAATGTTGGTTTTTATAAATAATAATGTTGTTAAATTTTTTTAAAAATCGTTGATATGAATAGTTTATAAATTGACATAAATGATTTTTTATAAATGAATACCATTTTATTAAATTATAAAATGATCCTAAAAATTTATGATTAGGAAAAAAACCATATAATATGTAACTAATTTAATTAATTATCAATTTTTTGGTTTCTGAGAATATTATTGTAAATATATTAACCATATTAAATGAATATATAAAAGGACATGGTAAAAGAAAAATTAGTTAACTAATGGTTAATGCTAAAAAGATAAGGTAAGTTGTATGCCCTAAACGTTTCTAAACCCCATTTTATGAAAGTATTTAGAACAATAATCATATTATTTTATAATAAAATTATTTGCGGACCTTTTGAAATCTAAATTCAATTAATAATAAAATAATATTTTCAATTGTTCCTAAAGAGCCCATCCCCCCTTTTATAAAAATCCATCAACATTAACCATTACTCACTCCTCTAGAGCCACCGAGGATCATCCAAAATCTTCCTAAATAAGCTCCAAACATCCCTATTTTCCACCTAGAATCTTTAACATAGGCATAAGGAATTTCACAAATGCATTTTGGTTCAATCCAAAGGGAGTTAGCCAATTTAAAGGTAACATCATCCATCAAATTCATTTTATTTCTTTTCCTTATCTAACCCCCTAAAATATCTTTATTGCATTATTTAATAATATAAACATTATCCCCAATATACTATGATGTTTTTATGGGATGTATTTGAACTAAAATTCTCCACACCTCCATCAAATGGATATGAACATACTGTTTCTGTGGATAACGAACTACTACATCATGAAATGATGAATACTCATTTATCTGATAATATCTCTCATGGTTGCCATAATGATGGATATGTATTTATATATGATATATATTATAATTTTATACTCTCTATGATTCATTAATTTCTAGTTAAATAATTTCATTATGATAATCATTTTGAGCAATTACGATCATTTCATTTGAAGTAGTGTGGACTACCGTATACACAAAGTGATATGACTCATTCATGCCATATGTTGAATGTATGAAGGATGGAGTTAATATAATTATATAACATATTATTCTAGAATTATTATATATATTTTTATAATTATGTTTTCATTACATTAATTGTTAAATATAAATGAATGTTGTATTCATGCGTACGTATGACTTACCATCTCGTTGAACAATGCATTTTCATTTTTTATCTCAAAATTTTATGTACTATTTTATATAAATATATATAAATATATATATATATACTGACTGGATATATTTTATATAATTTTTATATAAATCATGAATATAATTCTGGAGATAATGGACTTTTGACCACATGAAAAAATTTTAAATTTAACAACTTCATTTTGACTCATATACCAAATATCCAAAAAACGGACAATTATTTACATAAATGATCAAGTAATTTTTATAACGCAGTATGTTGTGATATAAAAATAATTATACACTTCAAAAATTTTCTTATGTAATTATAAATTATCTTATGTTTATTATTCATGAAAATAATCAAATAGCGAGTCATGTCGGACAAGAGGAATGAGAACTTCTAAACCCAATTTCCATTCTTTGGGTTAATCTTCAACTTCATTATTATGTCATGCATTTAATATGAGTTAATGACCACAGATTGTTTTTTCATCCACTTATATTGGGTGTATTTTTACTTGTAACACATAATTATTTCAATGATTTATCCTTACTGTACTAATATGATAATTTTATGGAAACCTTTCATCATCATCTTTTAGTAAAAGGCTTAATTTATGTCAAGTATTTTAATTTCCATTTCCTTATGATTTGATATGTAATTATATATTTTTATTGACGTATATTTTATTTCCTAGTGATTTTATAACCTTTTATCTCCCTTAAAATTATTTTCTAAATGTAAATTTGATGTCGTTAGGTAGTTGAATTCTCCTAAGGGACTATGTATCAATCTTCGTTTAATGAGTCATATCATGATGTTGGGAATCATTAATATCTTATAAGGTGTATATAATATCCTTTTCCATATTATATCTTGAATGTACTTATTCATATGATAATATAAGCTTTATTTAATTTTATTCCTTAGTTATTTGTATTCAATTATTTTCTAAATTGGTTATAGACTCTAACTAAATAATTTTTTAAAATGTTTTTAAGAAGTAATTTTATAAATATTTATCTTCAATGTCCATGTTTTCAAAATGTTTTTAAGATATATTTATATTGACATTTAAATTTTATTATTTTAATTCCTACCAAAGTATCTACATTTTATGGGAATCATTGATTCACAAATAACTCTATTAAATGTTTTATATTGATTTCAAAAGTAATCTATCTTGACAAAGAATTTTATGAGATAAAAAAAATAATGTTTCTTTTTAACGTATGCAGTGACAATGGGATATCTGCTGCCACGAGCATTATTAAATATTTTGATTCCATAACAAGTCTAAATGTTTTTAAATGTAAAATAATTACTATATAATATTTTAATATATTTTCGTATTGAAAATGTTTTGGGAATGGATTGATTATGTCAATATATAATGTTTTATTGTGATTTCAAAGATGAAATATTATGTTTCCTTTATTGTTTTTCTTGTATTATGATTGGGTTATGGTTGATTCTCATAGTTTACGTATAAGGGTTTTTCTGTAATATACATATGGTGGGTGAGCCCAAGAATGCTCTCCAATGCATTGGGTAACATGATGGAGAAAAACATTAGTGTTTCTCCTAAGAGATATAGTGAATATATTGTGATGGTTGTTCCAAATATAACTCCATGTGTAGCTATGAAGGATACGATGATAGTATATAACAGATTCCACAGTTTACCTTTAGGATTTTTTATTTCCATTTTTTATTCATTGATATTATCATCATGTGTGGTATGTTAATTAATAAAGACTATGATTCCATTGATTTTTATGTAATGCTGGACTAATATTTTCTTTACATGTTTTATAACCCTTAATGATATTTTTATGTTCATCCAATGTTTTTGAAATGTTTTTCATAGGATACAATGTAGTCTATGTGAAAAGTATAATTAAAAATATTTATATCATGAAAATAATTATTTTTTATTTAAGAGTTTTCATTTTATAAAAAAATGGATACGGAGTAGAAATGTCTACTTTGTAGTATTTGGGATGTAATGTAATTGTTAACGAAATATTCTATAAAACTCTAAACCTGAAAAGATCCCCAATGTGAATTATTAACATAATTCAATATTATTTAATGATTAAGGATGATGCATTATAATTGGTATCAAAGGGAGGTTTAGAAAACTATAGGGATTATATGTTTTTGTTATAAACATGTATAGTTTCTATGTCTAATCCATAAGATAAATCCTTATTTTTTAACTTTTTCAGATCAAGTAATATTTGCAACAGATGGAAGGAGGAAGATCTCAAATGAAATTCCTATATCTTCCTAATAACGTACTTGAAATAATTATTGAAAAGTCATGTCCAAAAGATTCTGAACCAATTTCTATAATGCAAATCACTTGCAAGCAATTGTTTGAGATATCAAACACCACTGTTATACCTCGATACCATCATGGATCATGGGTTGTATTTATTCAAATCCTATTTTCTCAATATTCTCATGTTTTCAAGAAATATTAATATTATCATGTCATTTTCAAATATTTAACATTATCACAAGATTTTGAAGAATATTTTGATTTTGAAAAATTTGTTGAAGAAGGAGACCCTTGCACAAACTATTTATATTTTCTTTGAAATTAAAATATATCATCACATAAAAATGGTATTTTTTATGAACCATTAATTTAATGTTTCCAAAGAGACTCGGTCCAAATGTTTTATAAGAAGCATGTTTTAACAAATGTATTGAAATTATATGGCATTTATGATTATTTTTCGAAACTATCTTTCTGTGGACACCCATATGACCCATGTTGTACGAGGAGTATTTGGATGAAGGAAGAAGATGATTTTGAAGGATATCTAAATGATTGTTGCAATGCATGGACCATATATATTCTTGGACAATATGACATTGAAACCAGATGGACACCATGATCAAGTATCAATGTTAATTCGTTGGGAACAATGATATTTTACCGAGGTAAAAAAGTTTCAACATATATATGACATAATGTATTAAGATATTGATGTCATTATGAGTTTAGATGAAAATTAGAGGTATAATACAACCATTTAGTATAAGTCATGTTTGGGTTATTATTATGTTTTACAAAAAGGGACAACACAGAAGATGGGTAATAACACGTCGTGTCTGGCAAGGCTACAAGAATCGAACCCACAACCAAAGGTCGACAAGGGAGCATCGCCTACCACTAGCCTATGTGATGTTCGGGGTTATTATCACTTATTATTTTTAATTAAATGGTTTTACTCTTGAAGAATAAGTTAATATGGGATATAATGGTCTATCAAATGTATATCCCTAGTATAATAAAATGATTTCTTGATTATGTGATAATGGTAATTTTGGAAGATGTTTTCTCTTTCGAGAACACTATATGAATAAGGAAAATAGAATACATTGGGATTTCATATGTAGAGTAATGGTTGATATTTTAATTTGGAAGAATTTATGTTTTTATAGTGGAAATATAACAATTTCAGTTATTTATGGAAATGATTATCCTATCATAGAGAATATGTGATTATGTTAATCACTTTTTAATATCATACTATAAGAGTAATTGATATTAATTGATGATAAATGTTAATATTTACTGAGAAAGACTAAGTAATTAAATCCTTGTGAGCATTGGGTTTCTATCATAGATTAGTTTACATTTAATAATTATATGGACTATAGTTTATTTAATGGCCTTTGCTGAACATTGGATATTTTATGTCGAATTTTTTGGATTAAGAGTATTATTATTTTTAAAAATTATTATCCTTTTTGGGGAATATATTATATTATACTAACCATTTTTGTTTTTGGATAATCTCTGAAGACAAGGGAAATATATAGATCTTCTTTTGGGAATTATGTGATCCTCTAGAAGTTGATTCAAGCAGTTTAAGTGTTACCAAGTCATCTTGAATACTCATCGTTTGAAGAAAAGATTAGTTTTTTGTAGAAACTTATTAAAGGATGAATGTCTACATAAAAAAAGAATTTTCCCTTATTTCCTTTGTCAATCTCAAAAATAAATTCTCTAAAATTATTAAATTAAACATAAACAAACACCTTTTCTGATTACTTTTATTACTGGTAATCCAATGTCCGTTTAACCAATCCCATGATTGTGGTTTTCTGGTGTTTAACCTTCTCTTGATCGTGTATTATATCACCCTCCATGAAAACATGAAACTTAGTTTCTCATCCATATCCATGTTTTCATCGAATCATATTATGTGTTATCTAGAGAGACCGTTGTACTTATTTTTTATTCTTTTAATGTGATAGTTGTATTGAGTATTTTTCTAATGTGGGAAATTCGATGATCTTTTTTAGACCAATTTTAAAATTACAAGCATGAAATTCCCAATGGGGTGAAGGATGTAACATCCCAGGTAAATTAAGAATATGATTTTTTTATATTTATTAATATTTATGAATTAAATATTAATTATAATTTAAATGGGATGCAATGTGCGAAGGTGTATCTGACACACAACAATGGGTTTCTCTAAAAAATCAGGTTTCAAACAATGATGAGTCAGACTGAAAAAATAGAAAAATATATTATTATTTTAAATGGTAGCTAACGCATAGCCGTTGTATTCAAGAGAATGACAGAACTAACTAAAATATTATGATACATCTTAATTAAATGTTTTTACATTTATTCAATTAATGTAAGAGGCATAAAATGTGAATGAGTCCAATTTTAAAAATAAATACTCTAATATTCTTTAACAAGTCGATTTAGTGAATTTTATTGGAGAACCCTTTTTGAATCAATTTTCTGTCACTTTTATATGTTCTATTTGAAAAAATATTATTATTAATTAGAATCAGTACATAAAAATTTATGTGGGATGATATTTTTGTATTTTTCTGATATTGTTCATTTTTTTAATGAATTGTTAAAAATACTACAGTTTAATTGAAAAACTACATTTTAATCTAATTAATTTATTTGGATATATTATATTTTTAATTGGTTTTAAATTGAAATTATATTATATTTTTAAACATTAATACAATGTAGTTCATTTTATATAATTTCATTCTGAAATCTATCATAAACATGTGACAATCTTTTGAGTGTTATTATTTCTTAAAAACATGCGATATGATTTTGACAACATGAATTAGTTTTAAATTAATTTCTGCAACATAGGTGTTTTGAAATCAAGACAAATTCATTAAATATTTGTAATGAGAAGGGCCATATTGTGTTAATAGGAAACATTTATGTTTAGACCTTTTTAATTGTACTTCAGTAAATATTTTATTTGCCACGATAAGAGGATAAATCTTGTAAATAAGGGTAAAAAAATAATATTATAACTATAATAAATTACCCATACACGTTTCATAATCATATTGGATGATAAATTTCCAAACATTTACATCATTGGGTTGATTTGGGGACCCCATGGAGACATATGAATGTGAAAATGACATTAGAAAAATTAAATTAATTTTAAAATGAATGGAACATAAACATATATCTCTTAGTAAAACATTTTTTATAATGAGTTATATACGGGATATTTTCAAATATAAATATTTATTAGAAAGAAAAAAATATTTCATACATCATGGTATTATATTTATAATTTTTTGAAATCATATAAATATTGTTATTTTTGAAACAATGATCATCTAATGATTTCCTCATTTATTATCGTTTTAAAAAATGACATTATAAATATAAAAATAAATTTTTTTTGAAACTTTTTTTCACATAAAATAATTTTATGGATGACTATATATTTTTTTTAATTAATTTAGGATTTTCAAAATAATCATGTTGTTATAGATTTTTTAAATGTATTGATATAAATATTTTGTAAATTGATAAAAAATATTTTTAAAAATGAATACAATTTTATTAAATGATAAAACAATACTAAAAATATATGATTCGGCCAAATATTATATATTATATGAATAATGTTATGAATTATCCATTTCTGGGTCTCTAGGAAGTTTAGAGAAAATATATTAACCATATATTATGAATATATAAGAGGACATGATAAACGATAAATTAGTAAACTAAATGTTAATGCTAAAAGATAAGGTTAATTTTATGCCATGAACTTTTCTAAACCCCATTGTATGAATGAATTAATAAAACTAATCCTCATATAATATAATTAAATTATTTTGGGTCCTTTTGAAATCTAAATTATGTTTATAATAAAATAATATTTTCCAACATTTCTAATGTTCCCCTCCTCTATCTTATAAAAAGACATCACCTATAACCCTTACTCACACCTCTCAAGCCACCTTATCACATCCACACTCTGCCTAAATAATCTCCCAACCTCCCTCTCTTCAACCTAGAATCCTTAACATAAGAATAAGGCCCTTTCAAGAAATCCATTTGGTTCAAACCAAAGGGAGTTAACAATTTTAATGGTAACATCGTCTTTCATGTTCATTTATTTAAATTTCCTTCTATGACCCCCAAAACACTATTTATTGAAATTTATTAAATAAAATTATCCAAAATAAATTAGTATGTTTTTATTAGGTGTATTCTAACTAAACATCCACAAACCTCCAACTAATGGATATGAACATACTATATTTGTGGATGGTGAACTACTAACTTATGAAATGATTATTATTCATTTGTCACATACTGCCTCACATGGTGTCCATTTTGATAGAATAGTATTTATATAGGATATATATTATATCTATATCTTATATATTATTCTTTAATTTTTATTTAAATCACATCTTTCTACTTTTCATTTTTCGTAATTACGAAAATTTCATTTGAGGAAGTCCAGACTACCTTCCCCTCAAAGTTATATGACTCGTTCATGCCATACACGGAATGTATAAAGGATGGTGTTAATGAAATTTTATATGATGTTATAATGTAAATATAATAAAACTTTTTACAACTATTATTTCATTCCATTAAATTTGAAATAGAAATGAATGTAGCGTTCATGGGTACGTATGACTTACAGTCTCCATGAACTCTGTATTTCATGATTTATCTCCAAATGTTATGTACTATTATAAATAAATATTTATATATACACATGATATATATATGATATAATTGATATATAAATCATGAATATATTTCTTGTGATAATTTAATTTTGTCCACATGGTCAATTTGTAATTTTAACAATTGCATTTTGTCTCATGTACCAAATATCGAACAAACGGCCTTTATTAACCTAAATGATTATATAATTTTATAATGTGGAAATAGGTGATATAAAATTAATAATACACTTAAAAATGTTTATGATTTAAGTAAATATTAACATATGTTTATTATTCATGAAATTAAATAATGAGTGCGTCAAGTCATACACTTGGTAATGGAACTGCATAACCCAATTTCCATTCGTTGGGTTAAAATTTTACTTCTTTATTATGTCATGCTATGTATTTTTGTGAATGACATCTGATTTTTTTACAACCAAATATATTGGGTAAATTTAATTTCATCCCACATAATTATTTCACTAATTTATCATTACATAAATGATACGATCTTTGTAAGGGAACCATTCACACTCATCTTTTATTAAAAGACTTATTTTACGTCATGTAATTTAATTTCCATTTTCTTATGATGGGATGTGTTCATATATAGCCTTATTGATATATATATATTTTTTCCATTTTATGAGATTTCTATTTTCTCCCATAAATTAATTTTCTAAATTTTAATTTCGCTCCGTTAGGTTATCGAATTTTCATAAGGGACTACGTATAAATATATTTTCATTTAGGCATATCTTGATATTGTGCATCATTATAATTATTTAAGGATGATATACTAACCTTGAAAATTATATCAGTAATCTCTACATTCTATTGATATTATAATTTTTTCTTAAATTTATACTTTAGTTATTTGTATTCAAGTATTTTATAAAGTGGTAATAATGTCTTAAACTAAAACATTGTTTTAAATGTTATAAAGATATAATTTTCAAAATATTTCCCATCAAAGTCCATTTTTTCTAAATAGTTTAAAGAATTATTAATATAGACATTAAAATTTTAAAATTTTAATTCCTAGAAATGTTTCAAATTGGTATGGGGAACTTTGATTCAAAAATATCATTATTAATAGTTTTATATGGTTTAAAAAATGAATATTTATATTCAAAGCATTTTACTAGATGTCAAAAGGAATGTTTATTTTTAACCTATGCGGTGATAATGAACTTTCCACTATAATGATATTTTTTTATATTTGGCATCCATAACATGTTGTAATGTTTTAAAAAGGAAAATAATTACCACATATTCTTTTTAAATATTTTGGAATTCTTAATGGTTTTGTGAATGGATTTATTATGTCAATATAGAATGTAATATTTTGATAGCAATGTGGAAATGTCTTATTTATTTTATTCTTGTTCTTGTATTATGATTATGATATAGTTCTTGGTCATTGTTTATGTATATGGGTGGTTCTGTGATAAAATTTTGGTGGGTGAGCCCGACAAATCTCTCCAATGCATTGGGTAACATGACAGAGTAAAATGTTAATGTTTCGTCTACGATATTTAAGGAATATATTATGATGGTTATTCCAAATGTAACTCTCTATGTATTAAATAATTCTACAACGTATGTATGTAATGTATTCAACAAGTTACCTTTCTGATTTATGATTTCTATTTGTGATTCATATGTATTATGATCATGTGTGGTATGTTAATGTTTAAAAATGTATGATTCCATTTAATTGTGTGTTATGATGGACTAATGTTTTCATTCCTTTTTTATAACCCTTACTATGATTTTTATATTAATCCAATTTTTTTGAAATGTTTTTTTCATGATATAAGGTAGTGTAAGAGAAATAAATAATTCTATATATTTATATCATGAAGAGAATTATTATTTTCTTTTAAGAGTTTCTATTTAAGGAAAAAAATGGATATTGAGTATAAATGTCTATATTTTAGTATTTGAGATGTAATGTATTAGATATGTCCTAATTATCTAAAACAATAAACCTGAAAAGTTACCAAATGTGAATTATTAACATAATTCAATTTTAAGTAATTATTCAGGTTGGGGCATTATAGTTGGTATCAAAGGGAGTTATAGAAATCTATACAGATTATGAGTTTTGTTAGACACCTGGTTTGTCCCTATATATACTCCTTATGTTAAATCCTTATTTTGTAAATTTTTCAGATCAAGGAATGTTTTTTACAAATGGAAGGATTAGGATCTCAAATAAAATTCATATATATTCGTAATGACTTGCTTTCAATAATTATCTCATATTAATGTCAAGACGTCTCCAAAATATTTTCTAACATACAATTCACTTGAAAGAAATTGTTTGAGATATCAAAATCCTCCACTATACCTTGATACCATCGTGGATCATGGGTTGTATTTAATCAATTATTATTTTCTCAATATTCAAATATTTTCAATAAAGGAAAGTATTATCAAGGCATTTCCAAATATTTTACTTTATCAGAAGATTTGGAAGTATATTATGATTTTGACAATTGTGATGTTATGGGATTTTAAAAGGACCATTTATTGAATGTTTCAACTATAACGTTGCCAGAAGGTTTTATAAAAAGCATATTTTATCAGATGTTTTCAAATTATATGTGATAAATGATAATTTTCCAAAACAATTTTTCTTTGAACACACATACGAACCATGTTTTATGAGGTGTATTTAGATAAAATAATCAGATTATTTTAGGGATCTAAAAATAATTATTTCTATGGATTGACCATATATCTACATGAACAATACGACAATGAAATTGGTGGACACATTGATCAAGGTATAATGCACATTATTTTTTAATAATGATATTTTATCGATGTAAAAAATGCCATTATATATAATGATTAATGTAAAATGATATTGAGGGCATTATGAGTTGGGGTGAAAATGAAATGTACTAGAAAACCATTGAGTTTAAATCATGTTATGGTTATTATTGAGTTTTATAAAAAGGGAAAACATGGAATATGGGTGACAACTTGTTACATCAAGAAAGGCCACGAGAATCAAACCTACATGCCAATGTTGACAAGGGCACATCGCCTACCGCTAGCCTATGTGATGTTTGTGGTTATTATGACTTATTATTGTTAGTTAAATGGTTTTATTGATCCAAAATAAGTTGTTTTGGGATCTTATGTTATATCAAATGGATATCCGTAGTTTTGGAAAATGAATTGGGGATTAAATGATAAAGGAAATTTTGAATGATTTATGATCTATTGGGAACACTACATGCTTAATGATAATAGAATACATTGGGAATTAATTTGTGGTGTAATGGTTGAATTGTTATTTTGGAAGAATTTATTTTTATTGTGGACATATTACAATTTCAATTATTTATGGAAATGATAATCCTATCATAGTGAATATGTGATTATGTTTATTACTTTTCAATATGATACTTTAAGACTACCAGATGTTATTTCCTGATAAATTTTATGATTTAATGTGGAAGTCTATGTCATTAAATCCTTCTAATTTTTTGGTTTTAATCATAGATTGGTTTACATTTAAAAAATTTAATGACAATTGTTTATGGAATGTTCTTTGCAGATCTCTGGGTATTATTTGTCGAATTATTCTAATTTAGAGAAGTATTTATTTTTATAATGGATTATCCTTTTTGGGGATTAGATGATCTTGTAAAAAACATTTTATTTTTGGTTAATTTCTACATATAAGGGAAATTTATAGTTCATATTTTTTGTATTATGTAATTCTCTAGATGTACATTATATGACATTATGTGGGACCAAGTAATACTGAAAACTCATTATTTTGGAGAAAATATGAGTTTTTGGTAGAAACATATTAAAGTATGAATGTCTAATTAACATGTAAGTATATGTCACAATGTCCTTAGTCAATCTCATAAATAAATCCTCCATCATTATTAAATTAATCATAAAACAAAAACGTTTTCTATTTACTTTTTCAACTGGGAATCCAAAGACCATTTAACATATCCAATGTTTCTGGTTTTCCGGTGGTTAACTTTATCATGATTGTGTATTCTATCTGTCTACATCAGAACACAAGACATAGTTTCTCCTCTATATGCATGTTTTCAGGGAATTCTAGAATGGGTTATCTCGAGTGACCTTTGTACTTCTCTTTTGTTCTTTTAATGTGATATTTTAATTGGCACTTTTTCCGATGTGGGACTTTAAATGATGTTTCCGAG
The DNA here is from genome assembly GCA_963277665.1 of Viscum album. Lineage (NCBI taxonomy): Eukaryota > Viridiplantae > Streptophyta > Magnoliopsida > Santalales > Viscaceae > Viscum > Viscum album. The sequence goes on from OY728120.1 coordinate 1,767,587,601, forward strand.
ACCAATTTTAAAATTGTGTGGATGATATTTACAATAAGGGGGGTGGATATAACATCCTAGTTAAATAATGAATATTATATTTCCATATTTATTAATATTTTTTATTTAAATATTAATTTTAATTTAAAGGGGGTGTTATGTTCTATGGCATACGCGACACACAACAATGGGTTTCTCTGAAATCAATTGTTGCACAAAATGCGGAGTCATGATGAAAAAAATATTATTATTTTAAATGGTAGTTAATGACTAGCTGTTGTATTTGTGTGAATGATAGAACTAACTAAAATTTTATTATACATGTTTGGATAAATGTTTTTACCTTTATCCAATAATATTTAGAGGCTTAATAATTTAATGAATCCAATTTTAAGTATAAATACTCTAAAATAATAATTTTTTATTTAATATTTATCATTTTAAAAAAAAAATAGATACAGAGTAGAAATGTCTACTTTGTAGTATTTGGGATGTAATGTATTAGTTATAGAAATATTCTATAAAACTCTAAACCTGAAAATATCCCCATTGTGAATTTTTAACATAATTCAATATTATATAATGATTAAGGATGAGGCATTATAATTGGTATGAAATGGAGGTCTAGAAAACTATAGAGATTATATGTTTTTGTTAGAAACATGTATAGTTTCTATGTCTACTCCATATGCTAAATCCTTATTTTTTTAACTTTTTCAGATCAAGGAATGTTTGCAACAAATGGAAGGAGGAAGATCTCAAATGACATTCCTATATCTTCCTAATGACGTACTTGAAATAATTATTGAAAAGTCATGTCCAAAAGATTCTGAATCAATTTCTATAATACAAATCTCTTCTAAGAAATTGTTTGAGATATCAAACACCCATGTTATACCTAGATACCATCATGGATCATGGGTTGTATTTAATCAAATACAATTTTCTCAATATTCTCATGTTTTCAAGAAATATTAATATTATCATGTCATTTTCAAATATTTATCATTATCACATGATTTTGAAGCATATTCTGATTTTGAAAAATATGTTGAACAAATAGACCCTTACACAACCTATTTATATTTTCTTTAAAATTAAATTTTATCATCGCATACAAATGGTATTTTAAAAGAACCATTAATTTAATGTTTCAACACAAACTCGGTCCAAATGTTTTATAAAAAGCATGTTTTATTAAATGTTTTGAAATTATATGTCATATATGATTATTTTTCGAAACTATTATTCTGTAGACACCCATATGACCCATGTTGTACGAGGATTATTTGGATGAAGGAATAAGATGACTTTGAAGGATATCTAAATTATTGTTGCAATGCATGGACCATATATCTTCTTGAAAAATATGACGTTGAAACTAGGTGGACACCATGATCAAGTATCAATGTTCATTCTTTGGGAATAAGGATATTTTACTAATGTAAAAAAGATTCAACATATATATGACTTAATGTATTACGATATTGAGGTCATTATGAGTTTAGATGAAAATTGGAGGTATTAAACAACCATTGAGGTTAATTCATGTGTGGGTTATTATTATGTTTTACAAAAAGGGACAACACACAAGATGGGTAATAACATGTCATGTCTGGAAAGGCTGCATGAATCAAACCCACAACCGAAGGTCGACAAGGGCGCATCGCCTACCACTTGCCTATGTGATGTTCAGGGTTATTATCACTTATTATTTTTAATTGAATGGTTTTAGTCTTCAAGAATAAGATAATATGGGATCTCATGTTCTATCAAATGGATATCCATAGTATAAGAAAATGATTTGTTGATTTTGGGATAAAGATAATTTTGGAAGATGTTTTATCTTTCGAGAACACTATATGAATAAGGAAAATAGAATAAATTGGAGTTTTATATGTGGAGTAATGGTTGAAATTTTAATTTGGAAGAATTTATGATTTTATTGTGGACATATAAAAATTTCAGTTATTTATGGAAATGATTATCCTGTCATAGAGAATATGTGATTATGTTAATCACTTTTTAATATCATACTATAAGAGTAATCGATGTTAATTGATGATAAATATTAAAATTTACTGAGGAAGACTAAGTAATTAAATCCTTGTGAGCATTGGGTTTCTATCATATATTAGTTTTCATTGAATAATTATAAGGACTATAGTTTATTTAATGGCCTTTACTGAACATTGTGCATTTTATGTTGAATTTTTGGGATTAAGAGTAGTATTATTTTTAAGAAGTATTATCCTTTTTTGGGAAATATATTATATTGTACTAACCATTTTTGTTTTTGGATAATTTCTAAAGATAAGGTAAATATATAGTTCTTCTTTTGAGGATTATGTGATTCTCTAGAAGATGATTCAAGCTGTTTAGGTGTTACCAAGTCATCTTGAATACTCATCGTTTGGAGAAAAGATTAGTTTTTGGTAGAAACTTATTAAAGGATGAATGTATACATAAAATTGTTTTTCCCTTATGTCCATTATCAACCTCAAAAATAAATTCTCTAACATTATTCAATTAAAAATAAAACAAACACCTTTTCTGTTTACTTTTATTACTGGTAATCCAAATTCCGTTTAATAAATCTCATGTTTGTGGTTTTCTGGTGGTTAACCTTCTCCTGATCGTGTATTCTATCACCATCCATGAAAACATGAAACTTAGTTTCTCATCCATATCCATGTTTTCATTGAATCATAGTATGTGTTATCTAGAGAGACCTTTGTACTTATTATTTTTTCTTTTAATGTGATAGTTGTATTGAGTATTTTTCTAATGTGGGACATTCGATGATCATTTTGAGACCGATTTTAAAATTACAAGGATGCAATTCCCAATGGGGTGAAAGATGGAACATCCCATGTAAATTCAGAATATGATTTTTTTATATTTATTAATATTTGTGAATTAAATATTAATTATAATTTAAATGGGATGCAATGTGTGACGGCGTACCTGACACACAACAATGGGTTTATCTGAAAAATCAGGTTTCACACAATGATGAGTCATACTAAAAAATAGAAAAATATATTATTATTTTAAACGGTAGTTAACGCATAATCGTTGTATTCAATAGAATGACAGAACTAACTATAATATGATGATACACCTTTGTTAAATATTTTTACATTTATTCAATTAATGTAAGAGGAATAAAATGTGAATGAGTCCAATTTTAAAAATAAATACGCTAATATTCTTTAATAGGACGATTTAGTGACTTTTGTTGAACAACCCTTTTTGAATCAATTTTCTGTCACTTTTATATGTTTTATTTGAAAAAAATATTATTATTCATTATAATGAGTACATAAAAATTTATGTGCGATGATATTATTTTATTTTTCTGACATTTTTCAGTTTTTTAATGAATTGTTAAAAATTATACATTTTAATTCAAAACTACATTTTAATCTAATTAATTTATTTGGATAGATTATATTTTTAATTGGTTTTAAATTGTAATTATATTATATTTTTAATCATTAATACAATGTTGTTCATTTTATGTAATTTCATTCTGAAATCTATCATAAACATGTGACAATCGTTTGAGTGTTATTATTTCTTAAAAACATGCGATATGATTTTGACAACATGTATTAGTTTTAAATTAATTTCTGCATCATAGGTGTTTTAAATTCAGGAAAATGAATTAAATATTTGGAATCAGAAGGGCCAGATTGTGTTAATTGGAAACTTTTATTTTTAGACCTTAATAATTTTACTTCATTCAATATTCTATTTACCAAGGTAAGATGATAAATCTTGTAAATAAGGGTAAAAAATTAATATTATAATTATAATAAATTACCCATACACGTTTCATAATCCTATTGGATGATAAATTTCCAACCATTGACATAATTGGGTTGATTTTGGGACCCCATGTAGCCACATGAATGTGAAAATGACATTATAAAAATTTAATTAATTTTAAAATGAATACAACATAAACATATATCTCTTAGTAAAACATTTTTATAATGTGTTATATAAGGGATATTTTCAAATATAAATATTCAATAGAAAGAAAAAAATAATTCATACATCATTGAATTTTATTTATAATTTTATGAAATAATATAAATAATGTTATTTTTGAAACCATGATCTTCTCATGATATCCTCACATATCAACGTTTTAAAAAAATGAGATTATAAATATAAAAATAAAATTTTTTTGAAATTTTTTTTCACATAAAATAATTTTATGGATGATTATATTTTTGATATTTGAATTAATTTAGGTTTTTCAAAATAATCATGTTGTTATAGATTTTTTAAATGTATTGATATAAATATTTTTAAAATTGACACAAAAGATTTTCAAAAATTATTTCTATTTTATTAAATGATAAAACAATACTATTAATATATGATTTGGCCAAATATTATATATGATATGAATAATGTTATGAATTATCCATTTCTAGGTCTCTAGAAAGTTTAGATAAAATATATTAACCATATATTATTAATATATTAGAGGACATGGTAAAAGATAAATTAGTCAACTAAAGGTTAATGCTAAAAGATAAGGTTAATTTTATGCCATGAAATTTTCTAAAACCCATTGTATGAATGAATTTAAAAAACTAATCCTCATATAATATAATTTAATTCTTTTGGGTCCTTTTGAAATCTAAATTATGTTTATAATTAAATAATATTTTCCAACATTTCTAAAGTGCCCCTCCTCCATCTTATAAAAAGACATCACCTTTAACCCTTACTCACACCTCTCAAGCCACCATATCATATCCACCGTCAGCCTAAATAATCTCCCAACCTCCCTCTCTTCAACCTAGAATCCTCAACATAAGCAGAAGGCCCTTTCAAGAAATCCATTCGGTTCAAACCAAATGGAGTTAACAATTTTAATGGTAATATCTTCTTTCACGTTCAATTATTTTATTTTCCTTCTATGACCCCCAAAACACTATTTATTGAAATTTATTAAATAAAAGTATCCAAAATATACTAGTATGTTTTTATTAGGTGTATTCTAACTAATCATCCACACACCTCCATCTAATGTATATGGACATACTATTTTTGTGGATGGTGAACTACTAACTTATTAAATTATTATTATTCATTTGTCACATACTGCCTCCCATGGTGGCCATTCTGATAGAATAATATTTATATATTATATATATTATATCTATATCTTATATAAGATTTGTTAATTTTTATTTACATCATATCTTTCTGCTTTTCATTTTTCGTAATTACGAAAATTTCCTTTGAGGATGTGCAGACTACCTTCCCCTCAAAGTGATATGACTTGTTCATTCAATACATGGGATGTATAAAGGATGGAGTTAATGAAATTTTATATGATATTATAATGTTATTATAATATAACTTTGTATAATTATGATTTCATTCCATTAAATACGGAATAGAAATGAATGTAGTGTTAATTAGTACGTACGATATACAGTCTCAATGAACTGTGTATTTCGTGATTTATCTCCAAATGTTATGTACTACAATAAATACATATTTATATATATACATGATATATATATATATGATATAATTTATATATAAATCATGAATATCATTCTGGTGATAATTTAATTTTGTTCACAAGGTCAATTTGTAATTTTAACAATTACATTTTGTCTCAAGTACCAAATATCGAAAAAACCACATTTATTAACCTAAATTATTATGTAATTTTATAATGTGGTAATAGGTGATATAAAATTAATAAGACACTTGAAAATGGTTTTGATTTAAGTAAAAAATTAACATATTTTTTTTATTCAGGAAATTAAATAATGAGCGTGTCAATTCAGACACTAGGTAATGGAACTGCATAACCCAATTTCCATTTGTTGGGTTAAAATTCTACTTCTTTATTATATCGTGTTATGTATTTTTGTGAATGAAATCTGATTTTTTTACAACCAAATATATTGGGCGAATTTAATTTTATCCCATATAATTATTTCACAAATTTATCATTACTTAAATGATACGCTCTTTGTAAGGGAACCATTCACATTAATCTTTTATTAAAAGACTTATTTTACGTCATGTAATTTAATTTCAAATTTCATATGATGGGATGTGTTCATATATATCCTTATTGATGTATATTTTTTTCCATTTTATGAGATTTCTATTTTTCTCCCACAAATTAATTTTCTAAATTTTAATGTCACTCCATTAGGTTGTCGAATTTTCATAAGGGACTACGTATCAATCTATTTTCATTTAGGAATATCTTGATATTGTGCATCATTATAATTATATAAGGTTTATATACTAACCTTGAAAATTATTTCAGTAATCTTTATATTCTCATGATATTATAAGTTTTTCTTAAATTTATTCTTTAGTTATTTGTATTCAACTATTTTATAAAGTGGTAATAATGTATTTAACTAAAACATTGTTTAAAATGTTATAAAGATATAATTTTCAAAATATTTCTCATCAAATTCCATGTTTTCTAAATGGTTTAAGTATTTATTAATATAGACATTAAAATTTTAAAATTTTAATTCCTAGAAATGTTTCAAATTGGTATGGGGAACTTTGATTCAAAAATATCATTACTAAATGTTTTATATGGGTTTCAAAAGGAATATTTATATTCAAAGCATTTTACTAGATGTCAAAAAGAATGTTTATTTTTAACCAATGCGGTGATAATGACCTTTCCACTGTAATGAGAATTTTTTGATATTTGGCATCCTTAATATTTTGTAATGATTTTAAATGGAAAATAATTACCACATATTCTTTTTAAATATTTTGGATTTCTAAATGGTTTTGGGAATGGATTTATTATGACAATATATAATGTTTTATTTTGATAGCAATCTGGATATGTCTTATTTAATTTATTCTTGTTCTTGTATTATGATTATGATACAGTTCATGGTCGTTGTTTATGTATACGGGTGGTTCTGTGATATCATTTTTGTGGGTGAGCCCGAAAAATCTCTGTAATGCATTGGGTAACATGATAGAGTTATATGTTAATGATTCTTCTATGATATTTAAGGAATATATTGTGATGGGTATTCCAAATGTAACTCTCTATGTATTAATGAATTCTACAATGTATGCATGTAATGTATTCAACAAGTTACCTTTCTGATTTATGATTTCCATTTTTGATTCATAGGTATTATGATCATTTGTGGTATGTTAATGTTTAAAAATGTATGATTCCATTTAATTGTGTGCTATGATGGACTAATGTTTTCTTTCCTTTTTTTATAACCCTTACTATGATTTTTATGTTCATCCAATTTTTTTGAAATGTTTTTTCAAGAAATAAGGAAGGGTAAGAGAAATAAATAATTCTATATATTTATATCATGAATAGAATTATTATTTTCTTTTCAGAATTTCTATTTTATTAAAAAAATGGATACTGAGTAGAAATGTCTACATTGTAGTATTTATGATGTAATGTATTAGTTATGGCCTAATTCTCTAAAATAATAAACCTGAAAAGATCCCCAATGTGAATTATTAACTTAATTAAATATTAAGTAATGATTCAGGTTGGGGAATAATAGTTGGTATCAAAGGGAGTTATAGAAAACTGTATGGATTATGATTTTTTGTTAGACACCTGGTTTGTCCCTATATCTACTCCTTATGTTAAATCCTTATTTTTTAAATTTTTCAGATCAAGGATTTTTTTTACAAATGGAAGGAGTAGGATCTCAAATAAAATTCATATATATTTTTAATTACTTGATTTCAATAATTATCGCATATTAATGTCAAGACGTTTCCAAAACATTTTCTAACATACAATTCACTTGCAAGAAATTGTTTGAGCTATCAAACTCCTCCTTTATACCTTGATACCTTAGTGGATCATGGGTTGTATTTAATCAATTATTCCTTTCTCAATATTCAAATATTTTCAATAAAGGAAACTATTATCAAGGAGTTTTCAAATATTTTACATTATCAGAAGATTTGAAAGCATATTATGATTTTAAAAATTATGCTGAAGAAGGATACCCTGGCCGAAAATAATTATATTTACTTTAATATTTTTATCTATCATCACAAACTTATGGGATTTTAAAATGACCATTTATTGAATGTTTCAACTATAACGTTGCCAGAAGGATTTATAAAAATCATATTTTATTAGATGTTTTGAAATTATATGTGATAAATGATAATTTTAAAAAACAATTTTTCTGTGAACACACATATGAACAATGTTTTACGAGGTGTATTTGGATAAAATAATCAGATTCTTTTAAGGATCTCAAAATAATTATTTCTATGGATGGACCATATATCTACGTAAACAATATGACGATGAAATTGGTGTACACATTGATCAAGGTACAATGCACATTCTTTTTTAATAATGATATTTTATCAATGTAAAAAATGCCATTATATATAATGCTTTGTGAATTATGATATTGGGGTCATTATGAGTTGGGGTGAAAATGGGTGGTAATATAAAACCATTGAGGTTAAATCATGATATGGTTATTATTGAGTTTTATAAAAAGGGACAACATGGAATATGGGTGACAACATGTTACATCAAGCAAGGCCACGAGAATCAAACCTACATGAAAATGTCGACTAGGGCACATCTCCTACTGCTTGCCTATGTGAATTCTGTCATTATTATGACTTATTATTTTTAGTTAAATGGTTTTATTGATCCAAAATAAGATATTTTGGGATCTTATGTTATTTGAAATGGATATCCGTAGTTTAGGAAAATGATTTGGGGATTAAATGATACAGGAAATTTTGGATGATTTATGATCTATTGGGAACACAACATGCTTAATGATAATAGAATACATTGGCATTTAAATTGTGGTGTAATGGTTGAACTTTTATTTTGGAATAATTTATTTTTATTATGGATATATTACAATTTCAATTATTTATGTAAATGATAATCCTATCATAGAGAATATGTGATTATGTTTATTACTTTTCAATATGATACTTTAAGACTACCAGATGTTATTTCATTATATATGTTATGATTTAATTTGGAAGTCTATGTCATTAAATCCTTCTAATTTTTTTTAATCATAGATTGGTTTACATTTAAAAAATTTAATGACAATTCTTTATTGAATGTTCTTTGCAGATCTCTGGGTATTGTCTGTCGAATTTTTGTGATTTAGAGAAGTATTTATTTTTATAATGGATTATCCTTTTTGGGGATTAGATGATCTTGTAAAAAAGATTTGGTTTCTGGTTAATTTCTACAGATAAGGGAAATGTATAGTTCATCTTTTTCGTATTAGGTAATTCTCTAGAAGTTCATTCTAGGACATTATGTGGGACCCAGTAATACTGAAAACACATTATTTGGAGAAAATATGATTTTTTTGGTAGAAAGTTATTAATGGATGAATGTCTAATTAAAATTTAAGTATATATCCCATGTTTCTGGTTTTCCGGTGGTTAAATTTATCATGATCGTGTATTCTATCTGTCTCCATCAGAACACAAGAAATATTTTCTCCTTCATATCCATGTTTTTAGGAAATCCTAGAATGGGCTATCTTGAGTGACCTTTGTACTTCTCTTTTGTTCTTTTAATGTGATATTTTAATTGGCTCCTTTTCCGATGTGAGACATTAAATGATGTTTCCGAGCCCGATTTAAAAATTGTGTGGATGCTATTTACAATAAAGGGGGTGGATGTAACGTCCTAGGTAAATAAAGAATATTATATTTTCATATTTATTAATATTTTTTATTTAAATATTAATTTTAATTTAAAGAGGATGCTATGTTCTATGTCATACACGACACACAACAATGGGTTTCTCCAAAATCTATTGTTGCACAAAATGATGAGTCATACTGAAAAAAATATTATTATTTTAAATGGTAGTTAATAACTCGCTGTTGTATTTGTGTGAATGATAGAACAAACTACAATTTTATTAAACATGTTTGGATAAATTTTTTTACCTTTATCCAATAATAGTTAGACGATTAATAATTGAATGAATCCAATTTTATGTATAATTACTATAATATTCATTAAAAGGTTGATTTACCGCCTGTTGATGATGAACCCTTCTTAAATCTACTTTTTCTCACTTTTGAATTTTATACCTAACAAAAATATATTTTTCTTTATAATTTGGACATAAAAATTTACATTGAATGAATTTTTTTTATTTTTCTTATAATGTCAATTTATTAATGAATAGTGAAAATAAAGAATTTTAATTAAAAAATACCATTTAATATAATTAATTTGTATGGATAGGTTATATTTTTAATTGATTTTAAAATGTAATTATATTATATTTTTTTCATTTAATGTAATTTTGGCCATAATTAGTAATTTAAATTTGAAATAGATCATAATGAAATTCCAACCTTTTAATAGTTATTCTTTCTTTAAAACACTTTTTTTTATTTTGGAAACATGAATTAATATTAAATCATTTTATTCAACTTATGTGTTTTGAATTTGAAAAAATGGCTTCTGTATATTCAATCAAGAGTTCCTAACTGTGTAAATAGGTAAATTTTATTTTTAGACATTATTAATAGTAACGTATATAAATATTTTATTTACCATTGTTATAGGGTAAATTTGGTAAATAAAGATAAAAAATTAATAACATAATAAAATTAAATTCCCCTAACACATGTCCTAATCCAAATGGCTGATACATTTTTGACCATGGGAATCTGTGGTTTGATTTTGGGACCCCATTGAGCAACTTGTAAATGAAAATTACTCTATAAAAATTAATTTAATGTTAAAGAAATCGTGTCATAAATTTATATCTCTTAGTAAATAAAATTTATAATTTGTTGTATTAGTGATATTATCAAATATAAATAGTAATATGGAATATAAATTTATTTCCTACATCATGATATTTTATTTAAAATTTTTAGACATCTTATAAATAAATTTATTTAGGATTATAATGACGATGTAATGATTACCTCATTAATTAATGTTTTAAATAAATGAGATTATAAATATTACAATAAATTTATTTCAAAACATTTTTTCCCATAATAGAATTTTATGAATGATTATATATTTTAATATTTGAATAAATGTATATTTTTAGAATTAAATAATTTTTTATAGGTTTTTTAAAAGTTTTGATATGAACAGTTTATAAATTGACATAATTGTGTTTTAAAAATGAGTAAAATTATATTAAATTAAAAAATATTCCTAAAAATATATGATTCAGACCACTTACATATATGATATTACTAATGCCATTAATGATCCATTTTTGGGTCTCTTTAGATTTTATAGAAAATATTTTAAACATATATTATGAATATTTAAGAGGACATCGTAAAAGTTAAATTAGATAATTAAAGGTTATTACTAATAGAAAATGATAATTTGATGCCCTAAAAATGTATAAAACCTATTTTATAAAAGTATTTTGAAAGATACTCACCTTATATTCTAATTTATCATGTTTTGGACCTTTTGAAATTGAAATTATTTCTATAATAAAATTAAATTTTCAAACATTCCGAAAGAGTCCCTCCACCCTCTTAGAAAAATCCATCACATATAACCATTACTCACAACTCTCATGCCCCTTGGCTCACAAAACCGTGAAAATATAAACTCCAAATATTGTTATAAACCTGTTATAATCCATAACATTATCAGAAGGCACTTCAATTATGCCTTTTGGATCAAACCAAAGCAAGTTACCCAATTTAATGGTAATGTCTTGTCTCGTGTTCTTTTATTTAATTTCCCTTATCTAACCCCCTAAGCTCGCTTTATTCCATTATAATTTAAAAAAATTAGTATCCTAATTATACTAGGATTTTAATATAATGAGGATTTGAACTACACTTCCATAGACCTCCTTCTAATGAATACGAACATACTGCTTCTATGGATGGAAAACTACAACCTCATGATATGATGATTGTTCATTAATATCATACCACCACTAATAGTGTTTATTATGATTGAAATATATTTATATATTATTTATATTATATTTAAATATTCAATATTTTCTAAAAATTTTATTTAAATCATTCTTTCATTCTTTTCATGATTTGTAATTATGATAAATTCATTTGAGGATGTTCGGACTACCACCCCACAAGGTGATATGACACATTAAATCCATACATGAATCATATAAAGAATTAAATTAATGAAATAATATATTATATTATAATTTAATTATAATATACATATTTATCATTATGTTAAAATTCTATTAATTTTTTAATAGAAATGAAAGTATTGTTTATGCGTACGTACGACTTACCATCTCCATGAATGGGGAATTTCATTTCATATCTCCAAATGTTATGTACTATTATAAATAAATATATATATATAATAGATATATATTATATATTTAATATCTAAAACATGGATATCATTCCAGAGATAATGATATTTTTACCACATGGACAATTTGTATTTTTATCATGATAATTTTGACTCATGTACAAAATTTCGACAAAATGACCATTATTAACATAAATGATTATGTAATTATAATAAGAAGGTAATAAACGATATAAAAAGAAAAAAATACAATAAAAATGTTATGAAGTTAGTTGAAATTATCATAAGATTATTATTCTAGAAATTAAAGAACGAGCAAGTCAAGTCGTACATGAGGTAAGGGTACTTTCTAACCCAATTTCCATTCTTTGGGTAAAACTTCTACATCTTGATTATGTAATGATATGAATATATGTTAATGACCTCTGATTGAATTACATAAACTTATATTGTGTGTATTTTTATATATCACACATAATTATTTCACTGATTTATCCTTAATATAATGATATGATCTTTGTAAGGGAACATTTCACCCTCATATTTTATTAAAAGACTTCATTTAGGTCATGTGTTTTAATTACGATTTTGTTATGATTGTATATGTTATACTATATCCTAATGGATGAATATTTTATGTACAAGTGTTGAGAGATCATTTTTTCTCCCATCAAATCATTTTTTTAAATTTAATGTTACACTATTAGGCTACCTAATTTTAATGAAGGATTATATCTCAATCTCTTTTTATTGATTCATATCTCGATATTGTGCACCAATTTTTTCCTATAGCATGTATATACAAAAATTTGACATACTATACCATGAATCTATATATTCTCAAGATATTATATTTTTTGTTATCATTATTCATTAATTATTTTTATTCAATTATTGTCTCAAGTGGTAACATCCTCTTTAACTAAAACATTTTTTTAAATGTTTTAAAGATATAATTTTATATATATTACTCATAAATATACATGTATTGAAAATGTTTATAAGGATTTATTTATATTAACATCGCTGTTTTAAAATATTAATTCCTATAAAATTTTCAATGTGATATGGGACACTTTGATTCAAAAATATCATTATTAAATATTTTAAACATTTTCCAAAAGGAATCTTCCTCTATGAAGAATTTTACTATATGAAAAAATAATCTTTCTTTTTCATGTATGCGGTGACAACAACATTTCCACTACCATGAACATTATTTGATATTTGACTTCCATAATAATCTGTAATGTTTTTAGAAGGAAAAAAATTACCATGTTTTATTTTTACATATTTTGGTTTTGAAAATGGATTTGGGAATGGATGGATTGTATCCATATATAATGTTATATTGTGATTAAAATATGGAAATGTAATTTTTTTATTTATTCTAGTTCATGTCAAATGATTATGTGTGTGGTTCTTGTGAATTTTCTATGTATATGGGTGGTGTGGTGATAAACATAGGGCATGCGAGTTTGAGAATGTAGTCCAATGTATTGGGTAATGTGACAGATGTAAAAGTTATTGTTTATCCGAAGTGATTTAGGTAATATTCTATGATGGGTATTCCATATTTCACTCCCTACATAGCATTGAAATCTACAATGTATGTATGCTATGGATTCCCCAATTTACCTTTATGGTTTATTATTTCAATTTGTTATTCATAAATCTTATAATCTTATGTTGTATGTTAAAGATTTAAAAGTATTATTTCATTGATTTGTATATAATGATGAACTAATGTTTGATTTCCTAGTATTATAACCATTTCTGACATTTTTATTCATATCACATGTTTTTGAAATTTTTTCACCGGATATAAAGAAGGATTAATTAAATGAATAATTCAAGAACATTTATATCAATAAATGAATTAATGTTTTATTTTATGAGTTTTAATTTTAAGAACAAAATGGATAATGAGTTGAAATGTATACATTATTGTATTAGAGATGTAATGTAATAGTTATGGCCTAATTATCTGTAAATATATACCTATAAATATCCTCAATGTGAATTATTAACATAACTCAAGATTAAGTAATGTTTATGGTTGGGTCCTTATAGTAAAATTTATTACACTAGATTATGTTATTTTCAAGACCCATAATTATATGTCACCTAATTGTACATTTTTGACAGAAAATAAAATAAAGATATAGGGTAACAGGATAATATTTATTATTTATTAAATTTCCTTATCAAAATTATTTTATTTCATGTTTATAAATGTATATAATTGTAATTCCTTCTTAATTGATTATTAATTATTATTATATAGATAAAATATTGGTTTATTATTTTGTTATTTATGTGATAAATTCCTTATTTGAGTGGTTTCATTGCACACTAAATATGATTATTAAAATAGTTTGAATCCTGTAATATTCCTTGGGGGGATTCATAATTCAGGTTCAGATGCATGGACAACATATGTGGTGGTTATGAAAACATTCTTTATGAATGATTTGAAACAGGGATAACTTAAGAAGTTGTGTAGACACATGATATTATTGACATGGGATGTGCCTTTGGCCCATAAAATGAAGTGTCCTTAGGGACATCCAGTTGTGGGAATTTCATCTTATAATGTGGTCCTTGAATCCTTTAAAATTTTAGGCCATCATGTACATAAAAAATGTAAATAGATTCATGGATGTCTTGACCATGGGTGTGTGGGGAAATGACATATTCATCAATTCTGTAGATGTGGGTGATAATATTTCATTTTATTGTTCCCCCAATAAATAAATTTTATTGGATTATTTATATTTTATAATCCATCATCACATTTTTTTTATCATATTTCAATATGTTAAAATGTTATTCTACAATATGTTATGGATGAATATATTTCCCATCATGATGTTGTCTATTGTCAGGTTATTCTTTATGTTGTTTTTCTTTAAAGTTTATCATGCTAGTATTGATTTATGTTATTTAATTAATATGTTAACCCTTATCGATAATTTAATCTCACAAAATTATTAGGTTTTTATTAATTACCCCGTATTTAAAGAGTAATTTTTATTATAATTTTTTGGAAATAGAAATTCATTTTTGGGTAATATAATGATTTGATATATTTCATTGAATATTTAATAATGTTAATACGTAATTTTTTTTATCATAGGTATATTGAACATTATATCTTATGTAAAATCAGAAATTTGAATGAAAAATAACACCGAATATGGGTGAATATTCTCACATGTGTTAAATTTATTAATTATTAATAAATATTTATATGTAATTTATATTTTTTGACATGATGAAGATGTAATTGTTTAATGTTTTGATAAATATTATCACATAAAAATTTAACAATATTTAAAAATATATAATACATGATAATTGCTAAGCACAAAAATTTATGATTAGTAAGAATTTTTTAGTAAATAATTTGATATATATATATATATATTCAAATATGGGTGTAAATATGAGTGGGTATATTTAGTTTAATGATAAATTCTACATGAACTATATCAACTCCGTAAAAAATTCAGCAACTAACATCCAATACCAAAACACATTTTTTCATAAAACTTAATATGGGGGGTCGATGTCGTTTAAAAGGTCAGTCGGTCTACGTTTGTAAAATGATATTATAATTCATAAATATAGAAAAAATAAACAAATTAATTCATAATGAAATACTTAAATAGTAATAGTTATTATATACAACATAATGTTTAGGTAATCATTTTTAACAAAACCATATGTAAATATAATCCTAATAAATAATATTTCATATGTCTAAAATTTTTAATAAATAAATATATTTTATAAAAAGGTAATATATAGAGTGTAATGTACATTATAACATGTGGATGTTGGGTCGGGTTAATACAACCCAAAATAATAACCCTGCTACCCAACCTAACCTATCACAAAACTAATATTTTACATTTTATAGGGATTTTTTATGATTTTTTTCTGATTAATAAAATATTGATGGTTTTGTAGTTTTGGGGTTTTTTATATCCTAAAAAATGTTTTTGCTGTTATATATAAGGGGAAATATTTTTTCATGGAATTAGTATTCTTTGAATGAAAATGAAATGTATATATACAAGTATTAATGTTTTTTAGAGACAAATAAGAATATATTATATGGAATATTTATGTAATACATAAAACAATTCTATATAAAATAGAGGAATATGTCATGTGTTTAACATATATAGTTAGATGAACATTTTAAAATGATAGTGAATCCTAATCTCGGGATAAATGGGTTTCATTATATGAATTCATAAATATTCATGAAATATAGTTTAATATATTATAAAAGAAAAAAATGTAGAACATATGAGATTTTGATAATGTGTTGAAATAAATGATCTATTTAAAGGTAATTATTAATAATTTTAAGAAAAAAATTTATTTAATTATTTAGGGAAAATTTACATAAATTTTCATATATTTATTGATATTTAATAAACATAAGAAAGTGGATACATTGTAGAATCATAGTCGAGATTTAATGTTTGACCTCTTAGAGATTTAAATAGAAAATTATAGTAATACCCAAAAAATTAGAGAATGTATAAAATATTAATATTTTATTAAAATGGAATATGTTAATAATAAGAATTATGCAAAGAATAATTTAATAAAGTTGGATTTAATAAAATAAAAATATTGTTCGCTTTGGATCATTTTGTACATTTTTATTTATTTTTGTTTTTTTATTCAGAGATAGTGATCATTTGGGGGGTGGATATTTAATTAAGGGTATATAACAATGGGGTTATAATTAATCCACCATAAAAACATTTTAACCTTGTAAATAATGATTATAATTGTTTTTAACAATGAGTCATTTTCATTTACTATATATTACTATCTATATCGAAATTGAACGATATAAATATTGTATTAAATGCTTATTTATTTATTTTAATGATTTATATTATATCCAAACAGATACAAAGAAAGTGTAAATACCACATAAATGTATCTATTATAAATTTATAACTAGAATTTGTTAACCTAATAATATATTAATTTTTCCCCATCGTGAAAAACATCCCCCATGTTTTAGTCCTTATTATTTTATAAAATTTCCAACAACAAGATATACTATGGCATAAAGTATTTTAGAAATTTTATAGCCCTTAAATTTTAAGAAATAATTTTAATCTTGATTTGAACATAAAATTTAAATTTCTTCCAAATAGATATTCTAGTAGTATATTTTGGTAATTTAATTGGTTTTTTAATTTTCAATGGGAGAAATTTATTTTAGAAATTTACAATAATTCCTTCTATTTTTATTTAATCTCATATAATTTTTTTCAATATATTTTCTAAATAAATATTATATAATTGTTGTTTTAATAATTCTAAAATATTTTCTAACATATAAAGAATCAAATATATATATATATATTATAATTGAAGAGGATAATATAAAATTCTTATGAAATTAGTTTTGATATTAGAATATTTATAAAAAAATTTATATTTATCGAATCATTAATATTATTAGACTATTTTCATGTTCTATGTGTGGGATTAGTTAAAATATAAAATTTATTTGTGATCAATAAGATATTTAGATGATTTTGTCAAATAAATAATTCAATAATTTTAGTTGTCGAAGAGGATAAAAAAATAAATATTCAATGAATAATTTATAGTATACACATTTTTTATGAGATGAGTCTAAAACATAAAAAAATAATTGTGGATATATATTAAAATATTTTAAAATTAATATATTTAGAAAATGAAGTGTCATATAACGATCATGAATGAGGATGAGAGGATTAATTTTTTCATTCCTATCATATATTTAATATAGAAAGAAACCATGTTTTATATAAAAGCACATTTTCTAGGTATAATTATATTAAGGTTATTTATATTTTTTATTTATTATACAAGGTAATGTTAAAGATTATGAGATTATTCATAATAAAAAATAGATTTATAAAGTTTACTATAAGAAATTAATCATTAGAAAATAGTTTCAGAAGTCATGAATGAATTTTCAAAATAGTATTTGTTTAGGGATGTTAACATTAATATGATGATTTATTATTTCGACTAACTAAATGAGTTTTTATAGGAATCTATAGTAATTTTATTTGGTCATAATTATCAAACAAATGATATGGTTAGTTATAAAAACAATATAATACCATATTGATATCATTATTTTTATTTAAATGTATTCATTATAAAAAATAAGGTTCAATAAAATATAATATAAAATATAGTCAATGTGATGAATGAAGATGAATATTATATCTATGAATTAAATGTATAATATTGAATACATGAGAAATTCATTTAGAGTAAGCCCAATGAAAATGAATCAATAGATTACTCTTTGTAAATAAAATTTAACATTAAATAGAAATGGAAAATATTTTAATATATAAATTAATGAAATAATTATAGGGTGAAGAAATTAATTCAATGAGGATGAGGTAGTTCTATAAAATTATGTTGGAATATATAATTTTCATAATTTTATTTTAATACAACACATCCATGATTATAATTAAATTAAATTATAACCCTTTTGGACTGCCACTAATAGTCCACGAGATAGAAACATGTGATGAGTTTATAAATTTCTTAAACTTGGATGCATTTCCCACTAAATAACATATTTAAGGACTATATGATATTATTATATCCTATAAGAAACAAGGGCAATGATGATTAGGAAAATGATTGATATTATAAAAAATATAAAATTCATTCATTTCATTGCACATAATAAGAGTTAATGATATAAATGATAAGAAATAAGAAATAAAAAGGCATAAATAATGATACGAAATAAAAACCACCCATATAATGATTCAAGGGAAATAAGAATCCAGTTATATAATAAAAAATGTAATTCATTTATTGCAATCGATAACTCCAAGAAACATGATTGAAAAACCCTAGAATTTTTATAGAGATAACAATTTGTTTCAAAATTTTGAATTAAATTATAACTAAAATATCATTAGTTGGATATTTAATTATTCATTATTGATTAAATAATAATATACTATTATTGTCTCATTGAATAGATTAAGAACCAATAAAAAATAAAATCAGTGATATAGACACACAATACATGAATCTTGAAATTCCTCTATTGGTATTCAAATTAATATCATAGAGAAACTAAACAAATTACACAATTCTCTATTTATTGTAATGTTCAATAAGTTTTTTTTGAATTATTTATGGCATATTATTTATTTATTTAGTGAGAGGTGGAGGATTATATCTCTATAATTTTAGATATTTCTTGGGTGTTAAATTTTTTATTTAGTTTATTTTATTTAAATAAAGTATTGTTCACAATTAAAATCATGACCCCAGAAATAATTTATAATATATATAATCTAATTGTTGATAAATAGTTAGTAATTAGATAGATTTAATTTATTTAATTGTTTACTATTTTTAAACCCCCTATAAAATAAATAATATTTAACATAGGGGGAATTACAAGAATCTAAAAAACATTCACACTCAAAAACACCAATGGGTAAATCCTCATCTATCACCCCATGGAATAATAAAATCTCAATGGGAAACTATTAAAACAATGCATGAACTAACAGACCAGAATCAAAACTACTATATAATATGGATAGAAATAACCACTATGTGGACTAAATTCCTAATAAATGGGTTTCTATTGATTCAATAGAATGTCTCATTCAATGTCACCAATCTAATTCTACAATTCCCCTTGAATGTTGTCATCACATTGGGGTATTAGTTTGAATGATGAATCATACCTCCACCACTAATTGATCTTTAATTATAGCCTTTAACACACCATGGATGGAAACCCCTTAATTCTATATTGTACATCTATATAGAAAGAAAGGTGAATAATTGGTTCTGATACACCAATTTCCCTTTTGAGACACTCACATGATGATGATGTTGTGGTGCCCAATTACATCACCTTCGAGTAGATTTTCACCATCTAAAATTTCAACCTATATTCATAGTTTCTTTGTTGAGCACCCATATAATCAATATAAAATATTCATGTGAAGAAATGGCTTGTCGATAGACTATAGTGTCCTCATCCCTCATTTTAGGCCTCTAACTCATTGATGATTGTGTAATTCCACACAGAATCTACATCCTATTACATCGTGTCATTCATCTTGCCCCTATATGTCTCTTGTTATCCATTGATGATGTATAGGAGGCCTTGTGTTGAAAAGTAATTTTTTATTAATGAATGGATTGAAGGATCATTTTTCTCAAAATCCCATTCCTAATTAATATCTATTCTTCTATAGTACTATACTATAATTTATACCCTAGTAACCACAATTATACTGTAATATAGAACTTCTCTTGTTACTTCTATGGTAATATTACCTTACCAAGTAAAATTAAATTCCAAATATATTTTAACATGAGTTTTTTATATAAGATTATTTGTTGTCTACTACTCAGGTGACACCCAAACTACACCATTTTATATAATAACATATCATTTTTATTATATTATATATCATTCACACACTATTAATTATTTAATTATCCCTTGTTAATATCATTAATGATATTCATTTATATTGTAAAAAATGAAATATCTAATTTCCATCATCCCAAATAAATTTCACTTAATTACTCATTAAAATCTCTCAAATATTGCAAAATAAATTTTTTTAAGTAAATACGTTATGTTGTTTATTCAATGAAAAAATTATGGTAAAAATTTGTGAATAATTATTGAATTTATTATTAATATAAATAATTAAATAATTACATTAAATATTTTCTTATTGAATTTATAATAAGTTAAAATAGATAAATAAAAGTCATATTCATGGGAATATGAATAAATATTTATTTAATATTTAACTGATATATATCTAAAATTAAAATATCACTTCATTAAATCTATACAATAAACATAACATAAATATTTATTAATCAAAATTTTTAGAATAACAAGTATTCAAAATAAAAAATTAATAAAGTATTTAACTGGTATTTTTGATTCACCTAGTGTGTGACCCTCTATTCCAATTTCCAAGTGGAATTTAGAATAGTTTCCTGTAGTCTATGATGGGAATTTAATGAAACATTAGTGAACCAATAAATAAATAATTTAATGTTACAATGAAAAAAGAATTATAAAAGTCCATAATTTTATATATAATCATTTTATTCTAGAAATAACAAAAAGAAGGTAAAAAACATCTAAAATAAAACTTATTAATGATTTATCATTTATTGAGTTCCTTGAATTAACTCATTGACAATAAAACTGAAGACTTTTCCTTAATTAAATAGTTATATTTTAATAAAAATAAAATTGGTATCAAATTTTGTTAACATTGATGAAAAAAAATTATTATTAACTCACACAATTAATGATATATCTCTTATGAATCAATCATCATAATTTACCTCACCATTATAATATTTCTTGATAGTTTTTATCTATATATTATATAATATTTTTAATGATATAAATTCATAATAATATTTACTATAAGGACTGATAATGATTTATAAGGATTGAAATATCCAATGTCACATATAACATATAGTGTTTCTATTGGTTAGTGTTTCCTCACCACATACCTTATTACAAATTAAGATGTAAAACAATTATTACAATAAAACTAATCTTTTAAAAGGATCCAACAACTAATAGTCTAACATAATATGTCTCACATTAGATATATATCATCTCGAGAATAAAAAATATTTTAATAGTGTTTTCATATCTATTCATTGTTCTCATTTTAACATATATATTTAATAACTTTTCAATGTGATAAATACATAATGGAAATTGTGATATTGATTTTATATTTATGATCACTCTTCATGTGATAAGATATTATTATTCTCGTAAAGGAATGTGCAATTTTATTTGATTATCTGTTACCAAATTCCATTGAATCCCATATTTAGTAAATCATAATTTTTATATAATTTTTCATATTTCCCTTAGTAATTATGCTTTTACTAATGTATGGTGTTAACAGTTCAGAAATCCACATGTTCCTATGGGTATTCTACTTATAGTGACTTTAATAACATGAAATATTCCCACAAAAAGTCATATAACTGAGTATTAACCTTTTCTCAACTATTTTAGACATGATATATTTCCTAATCTTGTAGGCATAATATTACCATAATTATGATGATATATTATTATGTTGGATAATTTTTAATATTTTGAAAAAATTACTACAAACAAATTTCATAATATAATGTAGAATCCACAAATATACGATGTATAAACACATAGAAACATCTAATATTAATAAGATTCATTTTCATATTAAATTATACTTAAAATGATTATTGGAAAATTTGTATGAATGAATATTAGATCATTATGTCTTTGGGATCTAGGATTCATTATTACTAAAAGAACAATTAATATACCCATTAAACATTCCCAAACACTAATTTCTAGTTTTCATTTTATGGATCTATAGTCTCCTGGTTTTTTTATGTTTTCCCTCTATGTTATATAAAAATTCAACAACAAACCTCTGTATATATCATGTAATATGTAATATATATAATTATATTATCCTTTTCTATTTTCAATCATTTTTGTCGAGAGATTACACATCATGAGACATTACCGATAAATCAAGAATGATTTATTCTATATTTTATTTAGTATCTGGTATGAGAATTTATAATGAATAAATCAATGAATGTACATATATATATTTCAATAGATCTTGTTCCCTAAGACTTGGGTTACTACATCAGGTCATTCATTGGAAAATATTTTCCTTATTCTTTTATAATAATGACACTAAAAATTAATTTTCATATGTTATCAATACTAATATCTAGGAATGTAATGAAACATCCATTAAACAATTTTAGAATCATTATCCCATTTTATAATTATATAAAACCTATTTATCTAGTTAATTCATCAAATATACATTCTATGATCATGATGAAAGCTTAAATCCATAATTTCACCATGTATCATTAATACCTTATTTTCATTCTTAGGTGGATCTAACCGATATAGTAGAAATTTATTTTCATACAACAATAGTTTCTCTAGAAAATAAATTGTCTTAACATCTAATGACCAAAATGTATTTTTATAAGGTTCTTCAATAGGTAGAGTTATGTTTAAATTTATTATTAAAAAGAGAAATATTAGTATCACATACAATTATTATATATATCGTGAATCATTTAGAAACCAAACAAAACATAATGTCACCACCAAGTAACATACATTCCATGTTTCATCTTTCGTACCCACAAATATTCTTATATCAATTTAAAGTAATACAAATATATAGAATTGTATTTTTGACATGGAATCCATTTTTTGATCATATGAAAATTCAAATAATAGATTTTTTTTATTCACTAATTCATTCTTGGTTTTATTTTTTTTGAATAATATGTCACCAGGATTGATTAATATAAAGGTATATATTATGTTTTAACATTCCTATACATAATGTCTCATTACAAAAATTTCTTCCATTATTTCAAGTGGAGTTTAGTTTTCCAATGCTAACTCATGGGAATCTAATGATAGGATATCATTAATGACTATATTTTCCCTAATTTATCAGAATATATGTCTATATATCTTATATATGTTGAATATATTTTGAATAATAAAATTTTATATTAAAAATTATAGTATCATTTTTCAAATTTTAATAACAAAAATCTGTTTCATTTTTCATTTTCCTCATTATATGACTGTATATGAAGCCTTAATTAACATATATCTCTAATATAAAACATGATACTATGAAATATTCTATCACTGGAATATTTCAAAATATATAATATACTATAGATAATTTAGCATTCGTATGGTTAGCTATTTTTCATATTTGGTATCCTATCATTAAATGCATAGATGAAATCTTTAAATAAATGTTAAATAATAATCAGTACGCCTTAATATATCATCAGTTAATTTATGTGAATTAGGAAATGTGTGTTTTGGAATGTATCATAATCAATACATACATCATTGATTAACATCTAAATAAT
Organism: Viscum album; assembly: GCA_963277665.1. Lineage (NCBI taxonomy): Eukaryota > Viridiplantae > Streptophyta > Magnoliopsida > Santalales > Viscaceae > Viscum > Viscum album. The sequence continues at coordinate 1,767,611,923 of OY728120.1, forward strand.
ATATTATAAAACTATCTACCCTAGAGGATCAGATATATTTTATCATGAATATTCATTAATTCCATTTGAAATTCCAAAACACTTTTAAAATAATCTTTTTGAGTATATTAATTTAGAACTAGTAACTTTAATAAATAATATAAAAGGATTTATATTACATCCTATATATTTTTGGTTAATCATTCAATATAAATAATTTTTTTTTAATCCTAAGATGTAGCTATGTAAAATATGTAAGAGTTGGTTCCCTATAACTGACTACACATTACATTAGATTACACGAATATTAAATGTAAATAATATTAATATAAATATTTAATAACATATATTTTATTCATCTGCGTAACATTAATGTGACAATGTCATAGTGTATCATTTCATTTATAAGCTTGTTGAAGATCCCCTCTAAGAATAGAACCATGAAATATCATGATGATGTAATTTAAAATAGTCTGTGGCCATATAAAATACTATTATAGGTGAAATAGATTATATATATATTATATTGAAATTACTCATATGATTATGAGGTTTCATCATCGGAAGTTCACCCCTCGTAATCTCTAATATTGGATATTAACAGAATAGTCACATGAGTAGTAATTCAGCATATTCTGGTGTCATCAGATATCCATATCAATGAGCATGTGTAACTGTCCTTATGTTTTATGATTATTATTAATCCATGTAATGTGTCTCACACTTAAATTCACTGAGGAAAATCTGTAACACCATATGTTGGAGGGAAATAAGTTACATTTGGTGCCTCAAGAGTAACATGATATTAATGTATACATTAAATGTGGATTTCCCCTTCTAATTTTATTAATGTTGATAACTTAATGAGATTGTCAAAATGTTATAGTATCATAAAATTATATGGTCAAGGTGTAACTATTTTTATTTCAGATAGTTTTCGAAATACATATCAATGTTATTGGTTGATGACAAAGATTTAAAACATGGTTGATGAGATAATGAGAAAAAGGGATTATATTAAACATTGAGTGTTATTATGTGGTTGTCGTCATTGTGATATTATGCTATTTATTATGGGTTCCTTGACCCATTTTTAGATAGTAATCATGGGATTGATGAAAACATTCTTTCTTCCTACAATAAATAATATTATAGGGTGTCACAACATGTGTTTCCAATGATCTTGATTAAATTGTATATTATTTTAACTATTAGAACAAATATCATTATCCAGACATAAGAACAATTTTACTAAATTATTAATGTTAACTTCTATTAAAAAGGTAAAAAAATTATTATCTATTGAATAATAAATAACGTTTATGATTATGTCAATATATAATAAATTTTTATTTCTATGTTTTTGAATAAGATATTTAATTTATTGATTAGATAATTAAAAAACTATTATTTGTTGCATAGTGAATTAAATATTTATGTGTGTATCTAATAAATTTTGAAGAGTTTGAGTGGACCTAGGGCGCGTATAGTGATAAATATTAATTTATAAGAAACTAAAATATTATTTATCAACACCCATAATAAAATAATAATAAAATAATATTATTATACAACATGAGCTTTATTTAAGATTATAGTATTTTTAAAGGCACATTATGCCATTAAATAATATTTTAATATTAAACAGAGATCTATAATGAGATGAATAAGAATATTAAATAGGGTTAATTTAATGTTGGTACATGTTTAATGTAATGGAATTCACCATTAAACACCACCTCTCAGTTTCTAAATAATGATAATTACTCCTTCTTGAGAAAAGGATCATCGAATGATCAAGCTGAGTAATTTTTGAAAATCATATGACCACACAAGTAATCATATATCAATTTACATTAATCAAATATCATAGGAGCATGTGGGGATCTCTATTTAATGGATTATAATCATTGGTCCTCTAGGAACAATGAATGTATTCTAGATAACGGGTTTCAGATGATGACCAACAACATCATCTAAAAAAGATCATTTAAAAAGTTATTCATTTAATCCAATCATAAAAAAGTCATTTAATTATATTGGGAATTATTACCTGTTTTGGATTTTTGAATCTCTAAATTAGATTAAATATTAATTTAACACCAGAAAAGGTGTCTTCGCTACACCATAAAAACTAAAGTTGAATCTATGGGTTCAGGTTTCATGTTTATAATAATTTAATTTTTTGTTAAAATTATTTTCAAACAATGTTTAATTTTTTATTTCATATTATTATTTATTTTATCTTAATTTAATTAATATGGTTTAAAAAAATTTACCTGTTAATTCATGACTCACAATTTAATAATTAAATTTATTGATGATGAAAGATCAGAGGTTTCATCAGGAATTGTCGAGGAATATATCCAGACTGTAGGGGATTACATGTAATCTTGATGGAGTAAATTTTCTATACCCAAGTAAATTTCACCTATTTGTGTCATGGGATACATGATGCGTTGAGTAGTAGTTACACATAGTGAAATAGTTACACACCATGTATAGATCGAGATAACCATGAAAATGAATTTTTTTATTACATTGTATATATCTAGAGTACATTCAATGTTGTCTACATGTGTTAGTAGTGAAACTATAGCAATCCATTTTTTCATTATATACTTTCCAACCATGGGAAAAAATAGCAAAGAGAATTAATTATATACAACAGATGACTTAAATTAACATGGAATGTAGTCTATCATTACCTACAACAAAAATACATATTATAAAATTTGGTATGTTGGGATAAAAAATATCTTAAGTGGAAAATGGTCCATAGCAAGTATTTATACTCAAATAAAACATGGATAAAAAACATTCCATGAAATTTACTTGGTTTTATGTACCCAAAAAAATCTTGATACATGACATGCATCTAGTTTATACATGTAGTGTAGTATACCCAAGCTTCATGAGTGAAACCCCAAGCAAATAGCATGGGTGCACAGAAATTCAGGGACACGTCATATTGCTCGAATGTACATTGGGTGTTGTATACCAATAAAATACATAATTAAATTCCATTAATTTTTAATTTGATGAATTTAATACTTATTAAGGATTTAAATACCTGAATATATTTACAACTAAATATTGGTTTTATATTTTATTAAATATAAATTAAATATGTTATATTAATATATTATTACTTATTCTTCTATTTATTTTCAAAAATTTTATTTAATTAGGCGAATATATAAGTTAAATTTATTAGTTATTATGATATAAGATAATTAATTGATTAATAATTCTATTATTAAAATGCATATTTACAATAATAATAAGGACAAAATATATATGAATATTAATCAGTTATACTTTTGTGTAACTTTTGTACATGTATTGATTATCATCCTCTAGAAAAATATATATATTTTTAAAAATTATTTAATTAAATTTATTCCATGGGTTTCCAATGAATAATTCAAAAATAAAATTTGACGACATGTCAGTCATACCTCCTTCCATTATTTTGTCGGACCACTGTGTAAAATGTAATTGATTTAATACCCTTAACATATAATTTGGTTCCACTCACCAGCATGTCAGTTATATTTATTTTAAATTAATGCAGTATCCAAAGTCATATTGTGGTAGTTTAGGGAAAACCCATAATGATTACATCACATGAGAGACATTAGTGGATTGTGGGAATTCTCTATCACATTCCAGAACTATCACAAGGATTAATTTTACTTATTCATACGTTGAATTATTCAATGATCAACAAATATACCAATATATAAGCTCATGATTGGGTCATATATTATTTATTTATTTTTCACATATGCATAATTTGTTTTAGGGATTCTAAACAACATGTACATATATACATGAATTAATTTTGAAATTTTGAAATTATTTAATAGGATTATTCCTAAATATTATTATACAACATGGCTATTTAATTATATAAATTTGAATTAATATTAAAAAGTTGTTGAATGAAAATAAGAAGAAATCTATGAATAATAAATTGAAATCCATAAACTATATACAATGTAAAAATTCTCATTCCACTACTTGATTATGAATAAATAATATCAATCTAATTTATTGAGCATACAATATAGTCAAAAATACTTTTATAAGGGGAGTGCTTAAGATGGTTTTTAGATGAAATAATCACATTACATAAAGAAGAGGTTACATTTATATATATATTGTAATTTTGATTCACGTATTTTGGAAATCCAATTATGGATTTCGGGATTGGGAAATACACTAAAAAGATCCTGGAGCTTCTGGACCACATTTCAAAGACATGTAGACCTAAATACATTCAAATTTCCTAGTCAACCCATTTTTGGGTTATGGGAAGGTGAATATGGATCCTATATACTTGTGATTGATATCATCTATACATTCTACTTTTGATGGAGAATACTTTTAGGACTTGTTAAAATAGTTGGAGATTAGACAGAATCTAGTAATTTAATATTTCTATCATAATTTATATTCATGTTTATTAATTAAATTACAAAAAAATTATTATATAAAATATAATGAAAAAGTATATAAATACTATCATCATTACATAACTAATCGTAAATTCTTAAAAATGATAATTTTCAGATATGATAAAATAATTTAGGCAATGAATAATTTTATTAAAAATTATGTTATTTTTGGAATAAATTATTCATGTCCATAAAACCTAATAAGAGAGAAAAATGAAATGTTATCCTACTAGGGATATGGTGAGAATGATTTGAATTTCATTTATGTTGTGTTATAAACTTTTAATATAGATTTGATGATACAATATAATGAAATATATTCTTACAACATATTATCTCATAACCAATAACTTGATAAAGTGAAATGGAGGCTGTAAATAAAAATAATAACCCATACAATATTTTAGTGTTGTTTTTAAGATGTATATATAGCTACACATCACGCTTTAAAAATGCTATTGTATGTTGATTTGATGGGGAATATAAGATTTAACATGGATAAGAAATTATCTATTTAATGTGCCATATTATCCTTACTAATACGATTATCGTATTTTTCTAATAATTGATAAAAAATGCACATGTAAATTTGGATACCTATTTCCATACATCAAAAGTGGATATAGATTGGATTAATATTATTTCTCAATCCCTTTGGTGGAGATATTTCAAGATAACAATGAATATCACATAGATAATCTATAACTACAAGATACAGTGTTGCATCCTTCAGCGAGACAAATGATCCAATAGAAGAAGAATAAATAGGAGGCAATTGGTTTCATAGGTTGAAATAAAGTTTAATTCATTAAAAATAATAGTGAATTAATAAAGAAATAAGATTCATCCTATTAATGTATATTCATTATGTTTCTTATCTCAACTTGTGCATTAAACAAAGCGTCCATACAAAAAACATGAATTTAAATTGAAAAAATAACATGAATAGAATAATTATAGCCTAAATTCAAAATGTACTAATAAAGATCATTTCATGTGTTATCTAGGGGACATAAATATTTCTTATTTCCAAATCGAATTAATTGATGTTTGTAAGAAGTGGGATGAATACACGTATCACAGTTTTCATCATTACACAATGAGACATTATTTTTATCATTTAATGTTGTTATGGTACTAAAATACTAAAATAATAGTAAAATTACTTTTGAAATAGAAATACCAATTCCAAAAAATTATTTTTACAATAATATAACACTCTTTCCTTGTTATGGTAATGTAATTAATATCAAATAAAAATAAAATTAATTTACCTATTTTTAATAATAAATGTATTTTAGTGTCAATTGATATGTGATACTAGATATAAAAGAAAACATCATACCATGTTTTCGATATAGAAACCATTATAATAATTTTTGTAAGACAAATTTTTAATGTTAATTAAGCATTGAAATAAAAACTATTCTAATTATAATGGAAACATCAAATAAATTATCATAGTTTACAAAAAAAATTTAGAAATTCTAGGTGAAATAAATGAGTGAACATGGTAATGATTAAGTAAACGTTGATATAACAGTTGTGATTACATATTATCCAAGTATAATTAATTAAATTTGTTTATTAATGATCATATGAGACCCACATTTCCATATATGATTTATTTTTATTACTGTATTAAAATGAAGAACAATAGTGAGCCTTATATTTATTATAAAATTTCAATTAATTTTTTTCCCATACATGTTTTGAAAATAGAAATGAAATATCAGACCTTGTTCCCTCTAAATATTCTAATTTTTGACATATAAATTGTGTTGTGATAAAAATCTATTAGGATACTACCATATGATTATTTTGAAAACCGTTGGTTAAAATCTAGCATCAGTTACAAATGAATGTCAAAATAGTAATGTTCATTTAAGTTAATGATCGATTATCCACTTATGATATTTATAATTAGTCATGAATGAGTATAATTCAATAAATTATCACTATATATTTTAATATATTGTCAGAAAAATTACATTCAATGCCTTTTTTCTCTCTAATAACATTACTTGACAGAGGAATACTGGTCTCCAAATAGCTTAGTATTATGGGCAGTTCCATAGAATCCTAATGTGTTAGAAATTATACCAAAATTAGTGGTTAATGTATTAAACAGTTATTGATACTAATATTTTTTCTTCCGAATTATATATTAATAAATACATCAATAAATTCTAAAATGATAATTTTCTTAAGATTGTACACATTTGTGTTGTGAAACTCATGTATCAAAATTTTTGGATTCTGTATTTTCAATTATTCTATGAAATGATTCAACTAGTGATTATTCATGTGGAACATAACATGAAGGGTACAAGATGGTTCCAAATAAATGGTTTTTATAGATAGTTACACTCTTTTACATGACTTATACTCCAATAAAAATTAATGAATTACTTTCTTATTTTACTTTGTGATATTATATTTCTATGATGATAATATTCAGATTTTTTTCACGACCCCCTCCCCCCAAAGATTCCCCTCCTGAGATGGAAATGGTGAAAGAGAGATAATTACCCCCCGACTCCCGCCTCTAGTAGGCCCCAGGTTGGTGACTAGCACCAAGGGTATGATTTTTCACAAATATGGGAGGCATTACCCTTTTATTATTTTAAGATCAGGAAATAGGAAAAGTCAACAACCAAAAAGGAAAAGAAAAAGTGTATATAAATAAACCCAACCCAAGCCCACATGCATGTTTAATAAATTTTATAACAAGGTGCAAGTACAAGAAACCTCAAAGTACAATACCAAAAGAAACAAGCCACATAAACAACTCCAACTGTCTGACTAGTAGGGTCCCGCACGGCCCTAGTATTCCTCCTGGAAACCTGAATGTAAACGTAAGGTGAGCATACAAGTATACTCAGTAGGGAAGCCTAAAGATCTTGTTCACAAGTGGGGAGACATTCTAATGTCCCGGGAGAACAACAGAAGAAACCTATCAATGAATTCTATCCACTCAACCTCACCAGCCACACTCAAAAAAAAATCACAATAGGTAGTAGTATATAAGAACATGAGTATTGGGTACCACGCACCATTTCCCTTTAGTTAGATGCTCTTCTTAATGGCGAACGTCCTGACACTGCGACAGTTTCCCCGCCCGCACACACCTGGGCCTCACAACCACGTATCCCACCCGCACACACCTGGGCCTCATCCCGAAGGTTCTTGGGAAATAGTAAAACCTGCCCGAAGAGTCTTGGGATAAAACCACCCCAATAAAAACCTACCCAAAGAGTCTTGGGTGTAAGGTCTCCTCAAGCCATCACATCCTAGGCAATAAGGATGAGGAATGAGCTAGTTACTAAGGAAGAAACACCCACTCCCATGAAATGGGAGTGTTCAACACTAAGTGCTCAACATGGGTGGGGTGAGATAAAAAAACAAAAGATACTGATATATGTATGTATTCCAAACACACAGCCCAACCTATGGCTTCTAAACAGAGAAACTGAGCACGTGCCTTGGCACTGCTACTACGAAGAATGCATACAACAAACAGTCCCTACCCCATTTAGGTTTTCATGTTTCAGCAGAATTAGTTTATTACTTCCTTAACCACTAGGCAACTATCCACAACCAACCACATCCTTCGTTCGTAAAACATATCCATTCCATCCACAAATCATGTTATTAAAACCCAAGCAGCATAACAAAACCCTTCTTATCAACCATCCAACCGATTGATTATTAATCTCGTTCAATTACCATGCCCCAACATTCATTAATTCTTCCACATTTTATTTATTATTCACGACCCATAGTCCATTCACATTCCAACCCGTCCCTACAGCCCCGCTGCCAACCGCCATAACCACATCTACACCGTACATCATCATCCCTTGATATAACTTATCGCAGCCCCGCTTCTCATCTGATCCACCGTTACCCAAAAAACAAGATTTGTGCCACATCATCGCGCCTTTAACATCATTTACCACATCCCTGCTTCCCGTTCTATTTGTAACAACCCAGGATTCACCCCTCCCTTTCACAGACTAGTATCCAAGCCAGAAACCACAAGTTCATTATTCCATTTTGTTTAACCGTAGTGATCACACAAGGGTTCCAGATTTTAATCAGCCATATTTATGTGATTAATCAAATTCCAGATTCAACAAAGTTCTATTAACAGAAATGTTCTAGAAAGATAGGGAAACATTTAATTTCACAAGCAAATGTCCCCAATGACTGTGATTTTCAGTATGCATTAGCCTATTCAATTCGTAACAAAGCAATAGGATAAACAAAGATAAACATAACAACATTACCATCCCCATTATTTAACTAGTTATTATCTTTATTTAATGGTTCAAATGATTCTCATGAAAACAAGAGGATACCCACCCCGCATGATGAAAAAATTAGAGAGACGAAGGTAATATCCGTACATCAATAGTTTCTAATCACAACGCTCCCCCAGATCAACTACAGAAGACGTCCATCGGCGTCCTTCACTTCTATCAGGTCCCAGAAAAACCTCCTCGGGTAGAAGTCGGAAAGGAAATGATGAAGGAAAGACATTGTATCTACGCTCGAAAGTTCCACCTCATCGTTACGATCCTGTGGCCGTTGACGGATCATAAATTAGATCTCGGATGAAGAAGTTATGGAAGAGAAGGAGCTTTCGAGTCTCTTTGGAGAGCTCTGCTCAGCGGAATGGGGAGGAGAGGTGTGAGTTGAAAAGGAGGAGGGGATCCCTCCTTTTATAGGAGAGAAAAGAAAAAGTACATGACATGTACATTATGGTACACAGCTTGTACTAGACCGTTTCACATGGTCACCACGAGACTTCCAACACGGCTTCCAACGCGGAACGCGACCGTTGATTGGTAAACACATGGATTGAAGGTAACACATACGCGAGGAGGGACTACACGGGGTGTAGTATTTGATACACGGCGTATACCCATTTATTTCATACGGAACATGACCGTTGACTGGTCATCACACGGTAACGTGTATGCGGGGAGAGACTACATGGCATGTAGTATTGAAAACACGGAATGTACTTATTTATTTCACACGGATAGGACACGGCCTTCAACATGGGGTATACCCAGCAAGGGGGTACACAGCATGTACTCAAACTACACGGCGTGTAGTTTCAAAATTCTGGAAGGTTTGGGAAAAGTCAATCTTACCCTCCAAAACACTTCGTGGCCTTCTTTTGGACAAAGGATTGGGCCGTAGAGGTCTGGGCCATTACATCAGATACCTCTTAAAACATTATCATCCTTAGGAAGTAAAAAACCAACCTAGAGGAAACCCAAAAAGATACCTCTTAGGGTTCTTGTTATAAGAGTAACCCAACCAACAACCCAAATCATAGCGGTTTGTAATTCCCCCTCATATTTCGAGATATTATTTTCTTTAGGCGGAACTGACTCACCTGCACGGGTTTAATCGCATTTGCATTAATGCTTCTCGATTAAGGATTGGGCCTTCCCACTTCTATATATTAGGATTTTCAAACTTTCACTACCCCCAACACCACACAACCAACACACTGTCTGAACACGTGGTTTGGGGAAAAATTCATTCTCCTATGTCGAGATATTATCCTCTTTAGGCGGAACTGACTCGCCCGCAAGAGTTCAATCGCATCTTCATTAGTGCGTCTCGATTTAGGATCATAGGATTCACATTCCCCACACATCCAGACAAGTTAAACATTACCAGGGAACAAGGAAACAAAAGGTCTCACACCCGACAAGCCAAGCATTCCATATATCAAAGGTACATAGTATAACATCAAAAAAAATCTCAGAAGAACAAGGGAAAACACAACTCAAAACAACTCTGGGTACTGAGCGTGCATCTGGGCCTCTGTCACGACCCATCCTCGGGGCCCGTGCAGTGACTACCCCAAGCCCGCCTTCCATAGGCCAGGGGCTGGCGACTAGCACCAAGGCGTAAATCCAGGTAAAAGGGAAGGCATTGCCTTTGTAAAGTAAACCACAAACACCACATAGCAAGCAGGTGGAAGTAAACACTAAGTAAAAACTGGTACAACAGTAAGTGCGGAAAGTAAGTGGGCCAGTATACAAGACCAAACTGAATGTAAAGTACAACTGGAAAGAGAAAACATCAACTATAAAGTAGAGCCACAGGGTCAAGCCGTCCACTGGATGTCCCACCTGAAGTGTGGGTATAGATAGCCTCCACTACTCCTCGGGTCCAACCAACCGCTCCAATTACGTCCCGCCCAGTGGTCCACCTCCAGGTATAGTCCTGCTCCGCAAGACTCAACCACGATCAGCGTTGTCCGTCGTCTGAAACCAACACAACGTAGTGCGGGCATAGCCTATTCAGGGGTGAGTATAATCTACTCAGTAGGGACCCCGATACCCCTGATGGTATCCCTAAAATACCCAAAGGATAATCCACAAAGGAAAGATACAATCATGAAGTAACATCCGGAACTTCTTAGGTATATTCCCATACAAATACCGAAGTCATCAATTCACGTTCGGCTCCAACATCCGAGCTCAAGTACAACCCAGTCCACACAGGAATGCAAAACGTAATACACACAGGATAGAACGACACAATCCACAAAAGAATGAAAACATGATATCATCTCACACAGGTATACTTCTTCATATGACGATAGAGATGATCAGATATTGCCACTGATTCATCTAAGCCATCGGACCCACAAAGGATCGATAGGTACTAACCCACGCAATGACCCACAAAGGATCTGACCCACATAGGATCGATAGGAATCTAACCTCTGCAAAGACCCACACAGGATAAGACGCACACAGGATATGTAGGTTCTGGCCCACATAGGACCGTTGAGCACTGACCCACACAGGATCAGACCCACACAAGATCGGTATCACTGATCCACAAAGGATCGATGAGTGATGTAGTCACCGTCGAATCCACTGAGGATCTCTGCACAGTCATCGTTGAATCCACTGAGGATCTTTGTACAGTCGTCGTCGTCGTATCGTCGCAAACGCAGCCAGCTCTAGGGTTCCCGCATACAGCAAGCTCGTTTTGGAGGGTCCGCTCCACGATCCGAGAGGCTGATACATCAACTAACACATAGTACAGAGTTAATGTATCCAAAAGTTCCGTATCATCAGTAGGAACTCAACGTCGCAGAGGGCACGTCAATCGGACTCCTGGTCTGAGAGTTATTGGATTTTTCGTCCGAGGAGCCTAGTTGGCTTTTAAGGGAAAACCAACCTCACCGTACTCCACATGCATACAAACCTCGGGCGAAGTAATCCAAAAGATCCATCTCACTAAGAGTAATCCATCAAAGTCGACGGTACGTCAATTGGACATCTGGAGCTCATGTTATAAGTGTTTTTACACCGAGGGCCCGATCGGTTTCGTGTACTAACCAACCCGGCCGAACTCAAAGTATTCCGAAACATTGATCTCGATATACCAAAATGACCATCTCGATCCAAGGATCGCATCGCCGCTGACGGAGCATCGATCGGAGGTCCGTAACCCGAGATATGGGAAAAAGACAAAAAAGTTTCCGAAAATGGATGTTTCGGGCCCGGACCGACCCAGCCCTAGACCCCTTGGTCGGCCCGAACCGGGTCGACCCAGCCGGGCGCGGCCCGGCCCGGCCTAGAAGTGGCCTGGCCCGGCTGGGCGGTCGATCCGTTAGGTTTAGGGGGGGTGGGGGGCGCTGCCCCCCACGATTTGTAATAGCGGCCCCCTTTAATGGGGGCCGCTTGCTAGCCGGCTAGGGGATTGAACTCCCGACTATTCTCCTATTCGTCTCGCCCACCCCGTCTGGCCGGTTTCTGCCACAATGGGACCGGCGTCGGCTGGTCCCCTCCCTTCTCCGACACCGGCGGCCCAGAACCGGCCGTCGGTCACCCTGCTCAGTCGCGGCCAGGAACCGACCTCGTCTTGGTTCGTCCGGTGTGGCGCGATGGTGATGATCCCCTCTGCCGCGGCCCCACTCCACCCGCAGTGTCTTTGGTTCTCTCCAACGCGGCGTGACGGTGTCTCATCATTGTTCGATTTCACAGAGCGGCGTAACGGCACCGCGCATTCTTTGACGCACGATTCCGCGTGGTGCGTCAGCACCACACCATTCCATTCTAATCCACAAAATAACCAACAAGGATAAAGGAGGTGGGTCGGTCGTGTTTGTGTGGTCCCCCCCCCCCCCCGCTCTGGTTAATAGATAGCATTTGGTCTTATAACATGAATAACGTCAAAGTATTATTCACGAATCAAAAATAAAATAAACAAACCCCTACCTCGTGCGAGCATGAACGAAGGTTTGTCGAACGAGGATTCATTATGGAAAAACCTTCGCTGAAAGAGACGTCGCAGAAGGAGGAAGTCGCATCGGCCTCGCGGCACACGGCGTCGCGTAATCGGTTTCTGAGAACTCGGAGTTCTTCGTCGGAGATCGATGTGTTCTTCGCATTCTTCGTCGAAGACGAAGAAGTTCCTCATGTCCTTAATCTTTTCACCCAAAAACTCCACCACAAGGTTCCAAACCCAAATAAAATAAGCTCACCTCTTATTTTATTAACATAACATAACTTTTTAATTTCAAGAGTTTGAAATTCAAACATCCACTCTTAACTTATTTAATTAATAACATATGTAATTAAAATTTGAGTTATCAAAAGTTAATGGTGAGTTGAGGGGGGTTGAAGAATATAAAGGGGTGGGGTTCGCGTGGGCCCCACCACCCTCATTACCTCTCTTGGGAAGTTGGGTAGTTACCCAACATCTACGCAAATCCTTAAACCACATAAAGAAAAATAAAAATTGTAGATAAATTATAAATTAAACTTCCACGATTTTTATAATCTTCTCTCGTGAAAATGAAACCCCGGAACATTTGTTCCAAAGAAAAAACCAGTGTTGCGGTTCCATCGGTGCCCTCCGAATTTGATTCCGAGCACCGGTTCAAAAGATAGGAATTCCCGCTCATTCATTCACTAAACGTACCTGAGCTAAACATCAGATAGAAATTTCGAGCACACCGGGCCTCGAAATCAAGTGCCATTAGAAACTGCGTTCTTGTAAAATCCCAAAAAAAATTTAAAAAAAATTCCTTGATTTTTACGGGTCTTTAAATTACTCCCACCTTAGGGATTTACTTCCACGTAATGAGAAATCGAATATTAGGGAAACAAATGTGGGTACTGAGCACTCATCTGAGCCTCCCGCTCCAATGTTCTCTCCTAGAGGTTCCCGTGCTGCCATTCAAAGCGCACCAGAGGAATCGACCGTCCACATAGGACCCACTCCTATCGATCCTCAATTTCCACCGGAACCTCTCCGAAAGACGCCCCATCAACAACGTCTAGCTCCGAATGGTCAATGATATTTGTCGGGTCGTGCATGTATCTCCTCAGCTGAGATACGTGGATGACTTCGTGTAGTCGGTGCAACTGAGGTGGTAGAGACAGGCGATAAGCTACCTCCCCAATCCTGCTGAGGACCAGGAATAGTCCGATGAAGCATGGAGACAAATTCCGCCTCAGCCAAATCTCCATAATCCACGTTAATCTGAGACACGCAAGAAGACGTGGTCTCCATCCTCGAACACTAGTGGCCTCCACCTCCTGTCATCATATGACTTTTGCCGGATCTGAGCTGTCCTCATCCGCTCCTGGATGACTTGGACCTTCTCTGTCGTGGCCTGGACCATCTCTGGTCCCATAAGTACTGACTCCCCAGGGTCTGTCCAGCACAAAGGAGATCTGCAAGGTTAGATGTACAATGCCTCAAATGGTGCCATCCCGATGGTGGAGTGGTAACTGTTGTTGTATGCAAACTCCTCCAAGGGTAGGTGGTCCTCCTAGCTGCGACCAAAGTCGAGGATACATTCGCGGAGCATGTCATCGAGATTCTGAATGGTCCCCTCCATCTAACCATCCATCTGAGGGTGAAAGGCTATGCTCAGATGTAGATTTGTACCGAACGCCTCTTGCAACCCCTTCCAAAGCCGAGAAGTTAAGCGAGAATCTCGATCGGAGACGATAGATTATGGCACACCGTGAAGCCGTACAATCTCTTGAATGTAGAGACCTCCCAAGTTCTCCACTAAGCCCTGCTCTCTAATGGGTAAGAAGTGAGCCGACTTGGTGAGTGGGCCGACAATCACCCAAATGGAGTCGTGACCTCTGGAAGTTCATGGAATTCCATTCATAAAGTCCATAGATATCCCGTCCCACTTCTACTACGGGACCTCTAAGGACTTTACCAAGCCTGTTGGTACCTGGTACTCTGCCTTCACCTGCTGGCAAGTGAGGCATCGAGAAACGAACTCCGCCACAAACTTTTCATGCCCGGCCACCAGTGCTGTTGTATGAGATCTTGGTACATATTCTCCACTCCAGGATGTACCATCAACGGGGAAGTGTGAAACTCTCTCAGAACCTCCTCTCCTAAAGAGACTGGTACCAAGGTATGTTCTCTGAAAAGGACGTCGTGCTCTGCTCTAAAGGAGAAACCATCAGGTGCCTGACCTGAGGATATCTGAGCACGCCGCGTCTCACAGTCTGCGTCCCCACGTTGTGCCTCTCTGTCCCGCTGCAGTAGTGGTGGGGTGACTGTGAGTGACTGAAGGAAGGATACTCCATATCTATCCACGAAGGATATCTTCAAGGCAGATAGCTGCTCTGCTGCCTCCTCAAGTAGGTGAATTCCTGTCCTCCTTCTGAGAGCATCGGCTACTACGTTCCCCTTCCCAGGAGTATAGACTATCTCAAAGTCATAGTCCTAGAGGAACATGATCCATCACCGCTGTCTCAGGTTCAGGTCCTTCTGAGAGAAGATGAACCTGAGACTCTGATGGTCAGAAAAGTCTATAAAGCGCTCGCCCATCAGGTTGTGTCGCCATGTCTTCAGAGCGATGACCACTGCTACTAACTCCAAGCCATGGGTAGCGTAGTTCTACTCATGCGGCCTCAACTGACGTGATCTATAGGCGATCACGGCCCGCTCCTACATCAGGACACATCCGAGTCCGGTCCCTAATGCATCTCAGTAGACTACGTACTCTACTCCCTCCTCAGGCAACCTCAAGATAGGTGCGCTGGTCAATCTCTGTATCAGCTCCTAGAAGCTCTGCTGACATCTGTCTGACCACACTAAGGGTTCCCCCTTCCTCCTTAACATTCTGCAAAGCTGCAAAGATTTCTCCTTTGTAGAAAAGGGAAATCTGCTCTCATTCCCTGGATGAATTATGTCTGTTGCCTAATACAGTCAATCACGTCATGATTAGTTAATTCATGGCATGGATGACGTCGTAAGGCCTCGACGCAGCTTCCAAGAGATCCAACCATTACTCTCGCCTCCAAGGGTTGAGTCACGCTATCGAAATCATTGTGTGGTCACAGGGTCTCCTCCAGTAAGAATCTTGCAAGTGATGGTCAAGTCAACAGTTTTTAACTGGCACCTCTTAGTAATAACAAACAAAAGACAAGAAAGAAAATGTCACCAATGCAAGTGTCTTTTATTACTTCAACTCATAGTACAAGGACACAAGGAAACACAAACTACAAAGATAGAGGCATTATGGGCAAAGTCGTCTATGCCTGGAGCTAGTCTCGCACTAGTCCACCCACTTCCGGAGCTCCATGATCGTAAGCTTCAGTTGCCTGAAGTTGTTCTCTCCCCTAAGGTCGGGGTGGACATCCTGGTGGTGGTGGTGGTAGAGCCTCAGAACATCGTCCACCACCTGCTTCTTGGCCAGCTCCTCTGCTGTAGAGGCCCTAAGCTTAACGTACATGGACATTACATTACTTTTCGGAATGCTTAGTACATAACAAAATCACACACACCAGGACCTTAATAGTTTAGTGTCTTTTGAAACTCGGAATATAATCATCTAATCATGGTGAATGATCCTCAATATCTCCCATAAAGATCTTCTTCTTTTTTACCGAATATCATACTTTATATCTTGGGGAAACGAAAACATAAAAGGGTGAGCTCAAATGCTCAGTAAGGGTAAACAAAAGAAATATCAATCTCATCATATTCATAAGAACATAAAATTTTGGAAATCTTAACCTGCAAAAGAGATCATAATATCATAACATGGGATAAATCATAGAAGGGAAATGTAATCCCAATAATCATAACATAAAACATGAAACTTTGTGTCATACACACATAATCATAGATAATAATTACTTAATAGTCAAGACTCATTTCCAGGACTATCTTAGCGGACAAAGTCCATTTCTGAACCGAGTTCACTCATTGTTTCAGTCCTGTTTCACTGAACCGGTTTAACCCGCCGTTCCAGCCATGTCTATCTCATGAGATAAAAAATCGTTACCCAATGCATTGGAGGGAGATATAGGTCCCACCCATCTCATAATGATACCATTCTTATGTGTGCCACAAAATCATAAATCATACATCATTGCATAACCCATGTAATAAAAATGGGATTCTTAAACAACATGACATCATAAAACAATTCATATATGATAAAGGGTTTCATGAAAATATTCCCATCACAACATAATCAAATCAATGTAATAATAGGGATAGATACAGAACCCTATATTATCTTAGATGCAAAATAATTGAGATAAAACACTTGAACTCCATTCATGAGGAAATATCCTTTCAAATTCAAAAACATTTTCCTTTCTTAACATGTCATACAATTATAAACTAAAAGAAGTTGATTAAAATTTAACATGAAAAATTGTAAAGGAATCTTCTTGGAAATAATGTTTTAAAAATCCATTCATGCCGTATATGTTAAAAAAACATTCTTCTTGTACTTTTGTCGGAAAAGTCAAAAAAATACCTCGTACGAAAAACGGCAAAAGACTCCTTTCATATCATTTACTAAAAACTCACCCAATGGTAAAATTGGATATAAACAATTGTAGAAGGATATAAATATTACATATTGAGGAAACATTGATGTGAATGATAAAATACACCCCAGTGAATTCAAAAGTATAAAAAATCTCGCATAAAAATGAGATTGTGATATTTCCCTTACCATATGTCTGATTTGCTTTGTAAGTGTCCGAACCTCCTGTATAATGATTTAAATAATGTCATTGACTTATTCCAGAATCATAATCATTATTATGATATCATATAAGGTTCACTTATGACTTTATATTACCCGTTTTTTTGTAAATTCAATGTTAAAGAGCGTTTTGGGTAAAATTGTTTCATTTATCGTTCGTGTTTTGACTTGTAATTATTCATATGATTACTTAGATCGCGATTACTTAATTACAGAATATAAAACATGATTTATATATAATTTTAATTCATAATATCAGTAAATGGAAACAAATACACAGTTCATGGAGATGGTAGGCCGTACGTACGAATGAACGTTGTTTTCGTTTCCTTATTGAGTTGAATGGAATTAAGTAGATGGCATACATATATATACACATAAATCCAGTATCATTATTATGTCATATATTTCATGATTACTTATATACTTTATAATCATTCATTAATGGTTAACGTGGAGAATGAATCTCATCGCGTTGTGGAGACAGTAGTCCGTACCTATGCACGAGCGATGATATCATTCTCATGATCGTGGGACTGTATTGAAGTGTATGTATAATATTTCAGAATCAATATCAGTTTAAAATAATAATATATAGTTATTATTTACACCATTATACCCGTCCATGTAATGTGGTGGTGGAAAATATATTACACCAGGGCGTGGAGACGGGATTTCGTACGTACGCTCGCGCGGTGATTTTGTTTTCCGTAGGATCGATAGATGGTGAAATAAGGTTGTTTCATACATATAATAACATATCAGTATATTAGTGATACTGATGTTATTACTTAATGATGAAACAACTAAATAAGAAGAAGTGGAAGAAGAAATAAAGATGAAAGAATCGGTAACGGGCATTACCTCTTCTTTGAAGCGCTTCTTTGAGACCTCCTTTTAGGGCATTAAATTGGTCTTTGAAGAAGACCAGGACCTCTTGGATGTCTCTAGGGAAGTGGAGAGAAGAAATTTATAGGGGTTTTCCGAGCTTGAAGGCTCAAGGTGGTGTGAGGAAGTGAGGGAGGAGGTGCACTTTTATAAGGGAGGAGAGGGGCACCTTTGGAAATACAAAAAATATTATTTTATTATAAATCCAAATTCGGTATTAAATAGTTCCGAATTGATTTATTTCTAAGCTAAGGTGGGTATGGGTCGGAATACTCTCATACAATAGAATTTAGACAAGTTTAGGTTCCTATTTAAACCTTACCACATAGATTTAACATTATGTTAAATAATTTTACTTTTACTGTGTCTTCTTGTGTTCTTACACTATGTGGTTAATAAACTTACAATAACAAGCCAAACGAACCCCAAGTTGTTTATCTTTAATATATATAACCTTATATAAGTCATTTTGTTGAACCTTAGATTTTTAGAAATAAAATAACAATTAATAATATAATATTTGTTTTAAAAACTATCTTATTTCAATTTTGACACTATTTAGTAATTGATTTTTTTGAAAATTATAACTGAATGATTAGTTTGAATACAGTTCAGTAAATAAACACTAACATGTCATATTATCATATAAATTATTTAAATTCATAAAAAGTCTGAAATTACATTTCTTTCGGTATTTATAACATCAATTTTGTCAATATTTCATTAATAAGATAATTACTGCATCATCATTGTGTCATAAATAAATTAAATTATTTAAAGTCTAAAAATTACAAATAAAATGTCATTATATAGGAAATCGTATTATATTTCTAATTAATATTTATATTCGAATTTATCTTATGTATAACCCTATATTAAAAATCATTTTCTTATGAAACATTGATTTTAACTATTTTAACCCTTCTTTAAATAAATTAATAATAAAGGTCCTAATCTAATCCATGTGGGCCTAGATGGTCTTATTTTATTCCTAAGGATGTTTTTTGTCGAATTACACTTATCCAATAGAATTAATTCATGTGTTAGGGTCATAATAATACCATTTTTACCCTTAATTTCCATATTTACTTTTAACTGTGGTAAAAAAAAGTAAAAAGTTATTATTCACAAAAATTATTCTCATCTCATTGAACCATATTTTACTTACTGACATCAGCCATGTCTCTCGTATTTTTGAAATTCCACCCACAGAAGTGGTAAAATTAAGTTTTATGAAAAATTCAGTTTTTTTAACTACCACTTAGTGGTTTCACTATTCATCAAAAAAATGAAAGTTTCCAGAAAAATACAAAAAATTATCCCTAAGCTACATTTGATATTATGAATTCAAAAATGAAGTTTATTTTAAAAAATTCAATACATATCAGTTACATTAACTAATTTAAAAATTAATTCCCGTCTTCGAAACAAATAGCGTGTTTTTAAAAGATAATAACTATCAAAAGATTGACACTTGTTTATGTCTGGTTTAAATGTGAAATTACATCCAATGAAAAAAATTGTATTAAATTGTAAAAATATATTCTAATTATACTTTAAAACCACTCAAATTAATAATTTATCACTATTAATTATTTTCATTAAAATAGTTGTTTTTAATTATAATTTAATAATTTTCACTATTCATCAGAATATGAAAGTTATCTGAAAAGTACCAAAATTTCACCCTAAGATAATTTCGATATTCCAAATCCAAAAATGAAGTCCATTTTGAAAAATAAAATTTACAAAATTTTAAAAAGTGGTTATTACTATTCATAACGGCTAGTTTTAATAAAATTTTAATATCATATCGTTGTTTAGTGAAACTCGGTATTGCGTACTACACACGCTATTGAGGAAGGTCGCGATTGTGTGTAATGCAAGGAAAGTCAAGGATGAATTTTGTGCGAGCTCCTTTTGGTGTATCATACAACACAAGACAATAATGAAATTAAAAAGATTATTTTTCATAAAATCTCAAGGTGTTACATTCTACCCCCCATAAAATGAATTTCGCCCTCGAAATTCGTCGGGGATATATATGGTTTAGTATTAGAAAGTTTCATTGATAGAAACCCACATCGTAAAAAGGAATACCAAAACCAATCTTTAAAATAACAAGTATGAAATGTAACGGTTACCCAAATAAACTAATCACTGGGTTTCCACATAGGTGAAAATATGGATATGGAAGAGAAATCTAACCATCATGTTCTGATAGAGAGTGGTAGAGAACATGGCTATAGAAAATCCAGCAATCACAAAGCCATAAATTTATGATGATCTAAGGTACCATCTAATTCATTAGATATAAGATCACTAGGACAACATTTTTGGTTTTCAAGATCATTTCCCTAAAGTTGATGAAATTGGAATTAGAAGAAATACTTTCATGATTTTGGTATAGTCTCACTGTTGGTTGTTCTATGGACAATTTCCACTTCATCTATTAATAAAATGAAGTTGAAATTGTCATTCGTGACGTGTTAGTAGATCATGTGATATAATGACGGGTCATTCCATCTGTCTCAAAAAAAACTTTAGAAAAGTTATCAAAAAATACATAAGTCCATCTATAGTGACATTAATCATATATGGTTCTTAAAATGGACTAATACTTCATATATCATACTTCTTAATATAATAAAACTAGTTTCTACTAAACAGGAACTTCCTGTAGGCCAGTGGAAGGCGATAAAGGCCAGTCACACTTCGGTTGTGGGTTCGATTCCCGCAGCCTTATCCGACGCGATGGGTTGTCGCCGTCCTGCATGTTGTCCTTTTTCTAAAGCTATATTACTATTACATCCCATCAATAATATCGAAAAAACGTTCTATTCTTAAACAATACTAACTTATGTCCAACATAATCCATTACAATATTTAGGCTTATCTAAAATACTTCGGTCCAAGCTCATAGTATAATGAAAATGATTACTTGAAATGTCATCAACCAAGCATGTGAATACCATCATTTATCCCCCATATATCTTGTTGGTCACATTCCAATCCTGTGAATACCTTAATCATGTATTCTCGTGAAAAATGAATACCCATTAAACCTTATTGAAAACATGAATTCTGTTAAAAGTTAACACTTTCCACATACCAAAATCCTCAAAATTCTATATACTCAAACCATGATATCACTTAGTCCTTATATCAATCATGAGCTCATGAATACTGTCAAACATTTCATTTTCTCATTTTCCTTTCATTATGCACATATCATCTTTTTTTCCAAAAATATCTCAATCACTTTCCATGGTTACCAGTACCATAAAATTATTGAAAACCACAATAATCCAATACATAAATATTCCAATATTCCACGATACTATATACAACATTATTTTTGAATCCCATTACATAAACACTTAATCATTCCACCACATCATTGTCATATTCAACATCGCCAATAGTGATCGCATGTGACTTCCCTTTGTCCTTTGCCTTAAGTGGTTGCTCATGTAGATCATCACTAACCCTTGGATTAAGGCATTTATTAGCATAATGCCCCATTTCCTTTCACTTGAAGCATTGAAGTGTAGTAGGTTCATTCTGTGTATCCCTTCCTTTTTTTTGCATCATTAGATATCGTCTTCCCATCATTGTGTCATTCAAATGCCCGATGAACTTCCTTTCCACATTTGAAACATTTACATTTCCCTTTAAGACAATCTCCACCATGCTTCTTTCCACACTTTTAGCATAAGGAAATATTCATCTTCTTTTCACCATTATTCTGAGATTTCTCCTTGAACTCCATCTTTCGTTTCTTGTCAAAAATATGATATGGATAAGTAACACCAACTTCCATTTCAACCTTGATAGCACAACGCACAATTTCTTCATATCTACTGAAGTCTCTTATAGATAATGACCTTCGATGATTTGGTTTTAAGCCACTGAATAATCGATCAACTTTATTTTCAGGTTGGATGATAAATCCAGATGCATACCTTGCAAGCCTTGTAAAATTCACTTCGTATATACCAATAGATTCATCATCCTTTTGCTTTAGTTCAAGAAATTCCTTCTCCATTTTTGTTCGAAGAATATGAGGGAAGTACTTATTGAAAAATATGTTCTTGAACTCGTCCCATTCCATGGACTCAATTTCATCTATTGGCCTCGTATTCTTGATAGGATTCCACCATTGATCAGCATCACATTCCAAACGATACACTGCTAAGATGACTTTATCATGTTTATAACATTGAAGAACTGAAAATATCTTTTCAGTAGTACTGATCCATTTTTCTGCAACAAGTGGATCAGAAGACCCACTGAAAGAAGGTGGATGTTGCCTCATGACGGACTAAATAGAATATTGTTCCCTTCTCTGCTCATTTGGAAGTCCAGAATGATTCATAGCTTGTGTAATTATAGAAATAATATTTTTCACTCCATCTCCCATAACATTTGTTTGTTCAGGAGGACAATCATTGCATTGTCCATTACATTGATCAACACGGTTCCTTCGTGTTCCATCCATCTTCTAAAACCCAAAAAGAATAGTGTGAGAGCCAAATATCATGCTAGGGAAAAAAACACAATAAAGGAGGAGTACCTTCAATATCTAACATCTTGGGTTACCGTAATTCTAGTACTATAACCTATACTTATACTTAACCTTAGAGACATCCCTAGACATAACTTAGAAATATCTCTAAGGATCTCACTAAAGTTCTCACATCCTAGTTTCCAATGGTTGAATAAACCATTCCTCTAATACCAATTGTAGAGACCCTAAACATAATGCACATGGACATTACATTACTTTGTTGACTGCTTAGTACATAACAAAAACACACACACATGGACTGTAATAGTTTAGTGTCTTTGGAAACTCGGAATATAATCTTCTAATCGTGGTGAAAGATCTTCAATATCTCCCATAAAGATATTCATTTTTTTTACTTAAAACCATTCTTTATATCCTGGGGAAAATATAACATAAAAGGGTGAGCTCAAATGCTCAATAAGGGTATTCAAAAGAAATATCAATCACATCATATTCATAAGAACATAACATTTTGGAAATCTTAACCTGCAAAAGTGATCATAATATCATAACATGGGATAAATCATAGTAATGAAATGTAATCCCAATAATCATAACATAAAACATGAAACTTTGTGGAATACACACATAATCATAGATAATCATTTCTTAGTAGTCAAGACTCATTGCCAGGACTATCTTAGCAGACAAAGTCCATTTCTGAACCGAGTTCACTCCTCATTTCAGTCCTATTTCACTAGACCAGTTTAACCCACCGTTCCAGCCATGTCTATCTCATGAGATATAAAATCTTTACCCAATGAATTGGAAGGAGATATAGGTCCCACCCATCTCATAATGATACCATTCTTATGTGAGCCACAAAATCATAAATCATACATCATTGCATAACCAATGTAATAAAAATGGAATCTTAAACAACATGACATCATAAAACAATTCATATATGATAAAGGGTTTCATAAAAATAATTCCATCACAACATAATCAAATCAATGTAATAATAGGGATAGAAACAGAACCCTATATTATCTTAGATGGAAAATAATTTTGATAAAACACTTGAACTCCATTCTTGAGGAAAATATCCTTTCAAATTCAAAAAAAAATTCATTTCTTAAGATGTCATACAATTTTAAACTAAAATAAGTTGATTAAAAATAAACTTGAAAACTTGTAAAGGAAGCTTCTTGGAAATAATGTTTTAAAAATCCATTCATGTCGTATAAGTTAAAAAAACATTCTTCTCGTACATTTGTCGGAAAAGTCAAAAAAACACCTCGTACGAAAAATGGAAAAAGATTTCTTTCATATCTTTTCCTAAAAACTCACCGAAGGGTAAAGTTGATATATAAAATATTTTAGAAGTATATAAGTATTACATATTGAGGAAACATTGATGTGGATGATAAAATACACCCCAGTAAATTCCAAAGTATAAACAATCTCGGATAAAAATGAGATTGTGATATTTCCCTTACCTTAGGTCTGATTTGCTTCGTAAGTGACCGAAACTCCTATATAATGATTTAAATAATTTCATTGACTTATTCCAGAATCATAATAATAGTTATGATATCATATATGGTTCACTTATGACTTTATATTACCCGTTTTTTTTTGTAAATTCCATGTTAAAGAGCGTTTTGGGTAAAATTGTTTCATTTGTCATCCGTGTTTTGACTTGTAATTATTCATATGATTACTTAGATCATGATTACATAATTCCAGAATATAAAAAATGATTTATATATAATATATATTCATAATATCAGTAAATGGAAAGAAATACACCATTCATGGAGACGGTAGGTCGTACGTACGCATGAACGCTGTTTTCGTTTCCTTATTGAGTTGAATGGAATTAAGTTGATGACATACATATATATACACATAAATCCTGTATCATTATTATTTCATATATTTCATGACTACTTATATACTTTATAATCATTCATGAATGGTTAACGTGGATAATTAATCTCATTGCGTCGTGGAGACGGTAGTCTGTATGTACGCACGAGCGATGATATCGTTCTCATGATCGTGGGACTGTATTGGATTGTATGTATAATATTTAAAAATAAATATCACATTAAAATAATCATATATAGTTATTATTTACACCATTATACCCATCCAAGTAAGGTGGTGGTGGAAAATATATTACACCATGGCGTGAAGACGGTATTTCGTACGTACGCACGCGCGGTGATTTCTTTTTCCATAGGATGGATAGATGGAGAAATAGGGTTGTTTCATACATATAATAACATATAAGTATATTAGTGATACTGATGTTATTACTTAATGATGAAACAACTGAAGAAGAAGAAGTGGAAGAAGAAATAAAGATGAAAGAATCGGTAACGAGCATTATCTCTTCTTTGAAGCGCTTCCTTGAGACCTCCTTTTAGGGCAACAAAATTGGTCTTTGAAGAAGACCAGTACCTCTAGGATGTCTCTAGGGAAGTGGAGAGAAGAAATTGGAAGGGGTTGGCAGAGCTTTAAGGCTCAATGTTGTGTGAGGAAGAGAGGGGGGAGGTGCCCTTTTAAAAGGGAGGAGAGGGGCACCTTTGGAATAACGAAAAATATTATTTTATTATAACACCAAATTCGGTTTTAAATAGCTCCAAATTGATTTATTTCGAAGATAAGGTGGGGATGGGTCGAAATCCTCTAATCCAATAGAATTTAGACAAGTTTAAGTTCCTATTTTAACCTTATCATTTATATTTAACATTAAGTTAAATAATTTTACTTTTACCGTGTCTTCTTTTGTTCTTACACTATAAGGTTAATAAACTAACTATAACAAGTCAAAAAACCCCCAAGTTGTTTATTTTTAATATATATAACCTTATCTAAGTCATTTGGCCGAACCTTAGATTTTTAGGAATAAAATAAAAATTAATAATATAATATTTTTTTAAAAAAACTATTTTATTTCAATTTTGACACTATTTAGTAATTGATTTTTGTGAAAATCATAACAGAATGATTAGTTAGAAAAAAGTTAATTAAATCAACAATAACATGTCATATTATCATAGAAACGTATTGTAATTCATAAAAAGTCTCAAATTACATTTCTTTGGGTATTTATAACATCAATTATGTCAATATTCCATTAATAAGATAATTACTGTATCAGCATTGTGTCATAAATAAATTAAATTATTTAAAGTATAAAATTTACAAATAAAATATCATTATATAGGAAATATTATTAGATTTATAATGAATATTTATAGTCGAATTTATCTTAAATATAACCCTATATTAAAAATCATTTTCTTATTAAACATTGAATTTAACTATTTTAACCCTCCTTTAAATAAATTAATAATAAATGTCCTAATCTAATCCAAGAGGACCTAGATGGTCATATTTTATTCCTAAGGTTGTTTTTGGTCGAATTAAACTTATCCAATAGAATTAGGACATGTGTTAAGGTAATAATAATAACATTTTTACCCTTAATTACCATATTTTCTTTTAACCGTGGTAAAAAAAGTAAAAATTTACTATTCACCAAAAACTATTTTCATCTCATTGAACCATTTTTTACTTACTGACATCAACCGTGTCTCTTGGATTTTTGATATTCCACCCACATAAGTGGTGAAATTATGTTTTATGAAAAATTTAGTTTTTTTAACTACAACTTAGTTGTTTCACTATTAATCAAAAAAATGAAAGTTTCCAGAAAATACCAAAAAATAGGCCTAAGATATATTTGATATTATGAATTCAAAAATGATGTTTATTTTAAAAAATTCAATACATATCAGTTACATTAACTAATTTAAAAATTAATTCTCGTCGTCAGAACAAATAGCGTGTTTTTAAAAGATAATAACAATCAAAAGATTGACACTTGTTTATGTCTGGTTTTAATATGAAATTACATCCAATGAAAAACATTGTATTAAATTGTAAAAATATATTATAAATATACTTTAAAACCATTCAAATTAAAAATTTATCACTATTAATTATTTTGATTAAAAAAGTTGTTTTTAATTAAAATTTAATAATTTTCACTATTCCTCAGAATATGAAAGTTATCCGAAAAGTGCCAAAATTTCACCCTAAGCTAATTTCGATATTCCGAATCCAAAAATGAAGTCCATTTTGAAAAATAAAATTTACAAAATATTAAAAAGTGGTTATTACTATTCATAACGGCTAGTTTTAATAACATTTTAATAGCATATCGTTGTTTTGTGAAACTCGGTATTGCGTACTACACATGCTATCGAGGAAGGTCGTGATTGCATGTAATGCAAGGAAAGTCAAGGATGTGTGTTGTGCAAGCTCCTTTTGGTGTAGCGTACAACACAATATATTAATGAAATTAAAAATAATATTTTTCATAAAATCTCGGGGTGTTACATCTGCCTCGTCCGCCTGCTCCCTGCGGATAGCCACGGTCGAACCTCTGCCTCTGCCTATGTGGTTCCTCAACCGTCTGCTACTCCTCTGCATGGAGGGTTGGGTAGTCACGAGTCATGTGGCCCTCTCTGCCACATAAGTAGCACTACCTGCTTCTCGAAAGACTGGCTTCGTGCTGTGTGCCCCGCACTGCTGAGCCAGTGTCCTGATGTCGTCTTCCTGAGGGTCTGGTCTACTTGGACCCATGAGTCATCCGTCAACTGCCTGTTTCAGAAGACTCTGCTACCTGCCGCCCTGGGGTAGGTCTCGCTGCTGAAGAAGGCTCATCAAGGAAGCTCTCGATGAGAAGAGCTCGCTCCAGTACTCCTTCCTGAGTCGGAATGCTGAGGGAGATCAGTGATGCCCGGATCTCATGCCTCAATCCCTGCTCAAAGGTCCGGTCCCGGAAGAATGAGTCGGTTACCATGTTGGTCGAGTAGCGCGAGAGATCGGTAAATCTCACCGATTACTGAGCGATTGTCAAGCTGCACTGCCGCAGCTGAAGAAGCTCCTGGATGCGCACCGCATGGAGGGTGGCTGGGACGAACTCCGAGCGGAAGAGGCTTTAAAAGTCCATCCAGAGAATAGATGCCTCAACGTGCACCTGGAGGATCAAGCTCCACCATCGGCCCGCTTCGGCGTGCTGTAGGCTCACTGCGAGGATCACCATGAGGTCCGCTGGTGTCCTCACTAACTAAAAAACTTGTACCACTGCCTCCAGCCAGTCCTCGGCTGCCTGGGGGTCTTTCTCCCCACGAAACCTAGGTGGTCACTGGCGTTGGAACTCATGCAGTGCTCTAAGGCGACGTGAATCGTCAGCTGCTGGGGCTAGAAGCATCGGTGGCTCGGCGGGTAGAGCAACCACCGGTGCCTCTACTGACAAAGGGCCCTGCACCGAGGCCTCGTCGCTCGGTGGGCTGTCATCACCCACAACTCTCGGAATCCTAGCTAGCTGCCATCGTGGGGCCATCCTGAAAATGAAATAGGTACTCCATGGTCAGAACAAAAAACCTGGTCAGCTGACCCAAAGTAATCACAAAGAAAACGTGAATCACACATGCAATCAATGTTTTCGTGCCTTAAGTCGGAAATCAGAAGTCAGGGTCCTGGTGTACGGATACGTCGGCCGCCGCACTAACACTGGAATACATGGACTGATAACCACACCCAATACGCTTAACAATATTGCTTCACATAGAAAAAGTTAAGAGTCCCAAGTTATGTGGTAGAACCGAACCTCCCATTGATACCAATTTGTCACGACCCCTCCTCGGGGCCCATGACGTGACTACCCCAAGCCCGCCTTCCATTGGCCAGGGGCTGGCGACTAGCACCAATACGTAAATCCCAGTAAAAGTGAAGGCATTACATTTGTAATGTAAACCACAAACACCACAGAGCAATCAAGTGAAAGTAAACACTAAGTAAAAACTGGTACAACAGTAAGTGCGGAAATTAAGTGGGCCGGGATACAAACCCAAACTGAATGTAAAGTACAACTGGAAAGGGAAAACAACAACTATAAAGTAGAGTCGCTGGGTCGAGCCGTCCATTGGAAGTCCCACCTGAAGGGTGGTTACAGATAGCCTCCACTGCTCCTCGGGTCCAGCCAACCGCTCCGAGTACGTCCCGCCCAGTGGTCCACCTCCAGGTACCGTCCTACTCCGCAAGCCTCATCCACGATCAGCGATGTCCGTCGTCTGCAACCAACACAATGTAGTTCGGGCATAGCCCGTGCAATGGTGAGTATAAGCTACTCATTAGGGATCCCGAGACCCCCGAAGGTCTCCCGAAATCCACAAAGGATAATCGACAAAGGAAAGATACAATCACGAAGTAACATCCGCCATTTCTTAGGTATATACCCATACATATACCCAAGTAATCAATTCACGTTCGGCTCCAACATCTGAGCTCAAGTACAAACCAGTCCACACAGGAATGAAAAACGTAATCCACACAGGATAGCACGACACAATCTGCAAAAGAAAGCGAACATGATTTTAGCTCATACAAGTATACTTCTTCATATGACGGTAGAGATGATCAGATATTTCCACTCATTCGTCTAATCCGTCAGACCCACAAAGGATCGATAGGTACTACCCCCCACAATGACCCACAAATGATCTGACCCACACAGGATCGATAGGTAACTAACCCCCGCAAAGACCCACACAGGATCGGACCCACACAATACCTGCAGGCGTTGGCCCACACAGGACCGCTGAGCGCTGACCCACACAGGATCAGACCCACACAGGATCGATAGCACTGATCCATAATGGATCACTGAGTGTTGTAGTCATCATCTAATCCACTAATGATCTCTGCACAATCGTCGTCGAATCCACTGAGGATCTCTTTATAGTCGTCGTCGTCGTCGTAGTCGCAGACGCAACCGGCTCTAGGGTTCCCGCACACAGCAAGCTCATTTTGGAGGGTCCTCTCCACGAGCAGAGAGGCTGATACATCAACTGACACATATTCCATAGTTGATGTATCCAAAAGTTCTGTATTGTCAACAGGAACTCAACATCGCAGACGGAGTGTCAATCAGATGTCCGGTCTGAGAGTTATTGGCTTTTTCGTCCGAGGGGCCCGGTTGGTTTTTAAGGAAAAACCAACCTGACCGTACTCCACCTGCGTCCAAACCTCGGGCGGAGTAATCCAAAAGATCTGTCTCACTAAGAAGAATCTATCAAAGATGACGATATGCCAATAGGACGTTCAGAGCTCATGTATATGCGTTTCCTCTCCGAGGGCCCAGTTGGTTTCGTGTATGAACCAACCCGGCCGAACTCAAAGTATTATGAAACCTTGAGCGCAATATACCGAAACGACCATCTCGATCCAAGAATCACATCGCCGCTGACGACGCGTCGATCGGAGTTCCGTAACCCGAGATATGGGCAAAAGACAAAAAACATTCCGAAAATGGGGGTTTCAGGCCCGGGCCGCCCCGGCCCGAGACCCCCAGGTCGGCCCGGCTGCCGGCCTGGCGGTCCGGCGCGCTGGCGTGTGGAGCCTGCTGGCTCGGCCGAACGGTCGAGCCATTCGGTTTAGCGGGGGGGGGGGGGGGGGGGGCTGCCCCCCACGCTTTGTAACTACGGACCCCCTTAATGGGGGCCGCTTGCTGGCCGGCCGGGGGTTTGAACCCCCGGCTGTTCTCCTGTCTGGTCGGCCCGCCCAGGCCAGCCGGTTTCTGCCACCACGGGACCGGCTTCGGCCGGTCCCCACCCTGCTCCGACACCGACGACCCGAAACCGGCTGCCGGTCACCCTGCTCAGCCGCGGCCCGGAACCGACCTCGTCTTGGTTTGTCCGGCGCGGCACGATGGTGCCACGCCCCTCCGCCGTGGCCCTGCTCCGGCCATGGTGTCTTCGGTTCTCCCTGACACGGCGTGATGGCGTCGCGTCCTTGTTCTATTTCACGGCGCAGCGTGACGGCGCCGCGCATTCTTTGCCTCATGATTCCGCGTGGTTGGTCGGCACCACACCATTCCATTCCAAACCACAAACGAACCAACAAGGATAAAGGAGGTGGGTCGGCCGTGTTTGTGCGGTCTGAACACCCCCCCTCTCCTTAATAGATATAATTTGGTCCTATTACATGATGAATGTCAAAGTAGTATTGACGAATCAAAAATAATATAAACAAACCCCTACCTTGTGCGAGCTTGAACGGAGTTTCGTCAAATGAGGATTCATCGTGGAAAAACCGTCGTGGAAATAGATGTCGCAGAAGGATGAAGTCGCGTCGGCGTCACGGTACACGGCGTCACATAATCGGTTTCTAAGAACTTGGCGTTCTTCATCGGAGACCGATGTGTTCTTTGTGTTCTTCGTCGAAGACGATGAATTTCCTCAAGTCCTTAGTCCTTTCTCCCAAAAACTCCACCACAAGGTTCCAACCCCAAATAAAATAATCTCACCACTTATTTTATTAACATAACATAACTTTTGAATTTCAAGATTTTGAAATTCAAACATCCACACTTAACTCAATTAATTAATAACATATGTTTTTAATATTTAATTTATCAAAAGTTAGTGGTGAGTTGAGGGGGGTTGAAGAATATGAAGGGGTAGGGTTTGTGTGGGCCCCACCACCCTCATAACCTCTCTTGGGAAGTTGGGTAGTTACCCAACTTCCACCCAAAGCCTTAAACCAATTAAAGAAAAATAAAAATTGTAGTTTAATTATAAATTAAACTTCCACAATTTTTATCATCTTCTCTCATGAAAACGCAACCCCGAAACAGGTGTTCCTAAGAAAAAATCAGCGCTGCGGTTCCATTGGTGCCCTCAGAATTTGATTCCGAGCACCGGTTCAAAAGATAGGAATTCCGGCCCATTCGTTCACTGAACGTACCCAAGCTAGACTTCGGATAGAAATTCCGGGCACATCGGGCCTCAGAATCAAGTGCCGTTAGAAACTGCGTTCTTATAAAATCTCAAAGAAAATTAAAAAAAACATTCCTTGAATTTTACGGGTCTTTACATTACTCCCACCTCAGGGATTTACGTCCCCGTAAAGATACATCGAAGACTAGGGAAACAAATGTGGGTACTGAGCACGCATCTGAGCCTCCCGCTCCCAAGTTCTCTCCTGGAGGTTCCCATGCTGCCATTTGATGCGCACCAGAGGAATCGACCATCCACGTAGGACCCGCTCCTGTTGATCCTCGATTTCCATCGGATCCTCCGCGAAAGTCACCCCATCATCAACGTCTAGCTCCCCATGGTCAATGACATGCGTCGGGTCGTGCACGTTTCTCCTCAGCTGAGATACGTGGAAGACGTCGTGCACTCAGTGCAACTGAGTTGGTAGAGCCAGGTGATAAACTACCTTGCCAATCCTGTTGAGATCCTGGAATGGTCCGATGAAGCATGGAGACAACTTTCCACCTCGGCTAAATCTCTGTAATCCACATCGAGGTGAGACATGCAAGAAGACGTGGTCTCCATCCTCGAACTCTAGTGGCCTCCGCCTCCTGTCAGCATATGACTTCTACCGGCTCTGAGTTGTCCTAATCCGCTCCTGGATAACTTGGACCTTCTCTGTCATGGCTTGGACCATCTCTAGTCCCACATGTGGTGACTCCCCAGGGTCTGTCCAGCACAAAGGAGATCTTCAAGGTCGGCCATACAATGCCTCGTATGGTTCCATCCCGATGGTGGAGTGGTAACTGTTGTTGTACGCAAACTCCACCAAGGGTAGGTGGTCCTCCCAGCTACGACCAAAGTCGATGACACATGAACGAAACATGTCCTCGAGAGTCTGAATGGTTCTCTCCGTCTGAAAATCTGTCTGAGGGTGAAAGGTTATGCTCAGACATAGCTGTGTCCCGAACACCTATTGCAACCCCTTCCAAATCTGGGAAGTAAAGCAATCATCTCTATTGGAGATGATAAATGATGGAACACCGTGAAGCCATACAATCTCATGAACGTAGAGACGTCCCATGTTCTCCACTGAGCCCTGCTCACTAATGGGTAAGAAGTGAGCCTACTTGGTGAGTCGGTCCATAATCACCCATATGGAGTCGTGACCTCTAGAAGTTCTTGGAATTCCAGTCACGAAGTCCATAGATATCCCATCCCACTTCCACTCCGGGACCTCTAAGGATTGTACCAAGCCTGCTGGTACCTAGTTCTCTTCAATCACCTACTGGCAGGTGAGGCATCGAGAAATGAACTCTACCATAACCTTCTTCATTCTCGGCCACCAGCGATGTCGTATGATATCCTGGTACATCTTCGCCACTCCAGGATATACCGCCAAAGGGGAAGTTTGAATCTCTCTCAGACATGCTCTCGTAAAGCGACTGGTACCAAGGTACGTCCTCTGAAAAGGACGTTGTGATATGCTCCAAAGGAGAAACCATCAGGGGCCTGACCTGAGGATATCTGTGCACGCCGCGTCTTACAGTCTTCATCCCCACGCTGTGCCTCTCTGACCCGCTGCAGTAGTGGTGGGGTGACTGTGAGTGACTGAAGGAAGGCTACTCCATCTCTATCCACGAAGGATATCTACAAGGAAGAATGTTGCTCTGCCACCTCCTCAAGTAGCTGAATGCCCGTCCTCCTGCTGAGATCATCAGCTACTACTTTCCCCTTCCCAGGAGTATAGAATATCTCAAAGTCATTGTCCTGGAGGAACTCGAGCCATCGCTGCTATCTCAGGTTTAGGTCCTTCTGAGAGAAGATGTACCAGAGAATCTGATTGTCAGAAAAGACTGTAAAACGCTCACCCATCAGGTAGTGTCACCATGTCTTCAGAGCGAAGACCACTACTGCTAACTCCAGGTCGTGGGTAGCGTAGTTCTTCTAATGAGGCCTCAACTAACGTGATCTATAGGTGATCACGACCCGCTCCTGCATCAGGACACATCCACGTCTAGTCCCTGATGTGTCCCAGTATACTACGTACCCTAATCCCTCCTCAGGAAACCTCAAGATAGGTGCGCTGGCCAATCTCTTTATCAGCTCCTGGAAGCTCTAATGAAATCTGTCTAACCACACAAAGGGTTTCCCCTTACTCCATAACGTTCTGCAAATCTGAAAAGATTTCTCCTTTTCTGAAAAGTGAAATCTAGTCTCATCCCCTGGATGAATCACGTTCCTTGCCTAATACAGTAAATACCATCATGATTAGTTAATTCATGGCATGGATGATGTCGTAAGGCCTCGAAACTGCTACCAAGATATCCAACCGTTACTCACACCTCCAAGGGTTGAGTCACACTGTCGGCATCAGTGTGTGGTCACTACGTCTCCTCCAGTAAGAATCTCGCAGGTGAGGGTGAAGTCAACAGTTTTTAACCGACACATCTTAGTAATAACAAAAAAAAGACAAGAAATCAAATGTCACCAATGCAAGTGTCATTTATTACTTCAACTTAATGTACAAGGACAAAAGGCAACACAAACTACGAAGCTAGAGACATTATGGGAAAAGGCCTCTATGCCTGGAGCTAGTCCCGCACTAGTCCACCCGCTTCCAGAGCTCCATAATTGTAAGCTTCAGTTGCCTGAATTTGTGCTCTCCCCTGAAGTTGGGGGTGGAAATCTTGGTGGTGGTGGTGGTAGAGCCTCAAAACGTCGTCTATCACCTGCTGCTCGGCCAGCTCCTCTGCCTCGTCCGCCTGCTCCCTGCGGACAGCCACGAACGAACCTCTGCCTCTACCTAGGTGGTTCCTCAACCGTCTGCTGCTCCTCTGCATGGTGGGCCGGGCAGTCACGAGCCACGTGGCCCTGTCCGCCGCATAAGTAGCATTGCCCGCCTCTTGGAAGACTGGCTCCATGCTGTGTTCCCTGCACTGCTGAGCCAGTGTCCTGAGGACGTCTGCCTGAGGGTCTAGTCTGCCTGGACCCATGAGTCATCCGTCGACTGCCTGTTGCAGAAGACTCTGCTACCTGTCTCCCTAGGGTAGGTCTCACTGCTGAAGAAGGCTTAGCAAGGAATCTCTCGATGAGAAGAGCTCGCTACAGTACTCCTGCCTGAGTCAGAATGATGAGGGAGATCATAGATGCCTTGATCTCATTCCTCAATCCCTGTTCAAAGGTTCAGGCCCATAAGAATGGGTCCCGTACCATGTCGGTCAAGTAGCATGAGAGATCGGTAAATCTCACCGAGTACTGGGTGACTGTCAAGATGACCTGCCGCAGTTGAAGAAGCTCCTCGATGCGCACTGCATGGAGGGTGGATGGGGCAATCTCCGAGAGGAAGAGGCTCTAAATGTTTGTCCAGAGAAGAGATGCCTTAACGTGCACATGGAGCATCAAGATCCACCATCGGCCCGCAGCTGCGTGCAGTAGGCTCGCTGCGAGGATCACCATGAGGTCCGCTGGTGTCCTCACTAACCGAAAAACTCATTCCACTTCCTCCAGCCAGTCCTCGGCTGCCTGGGGGTCTATCTCCCCAAGGAACTTGGTTGGTCGCGGGAGGTGGAACTCATGCAGTGCTCTTAGGCGACGTGCATCGTCAGCGGATGGGGCTGGAAGCATCGGTGGCTTGGCGGGTAGAGCTACCACCGGTGCCTCTGCTGACAAATGGCCCTGAACCGAGGCCTCGTCGCTCGGTGGGATGTCATCACGCACAAATCTCGGAACCCTAGCTGGCTACCATCGTGGGGTCATCCTGAAAAGGAAACAGGTGCACCACAGTCAAAACAGTATACCTGGTGAGCTGACCCAAAGTAAACACAAAGAAAACTTGAATCACACATGCAATCAATGTTTTCGTGCATTATGTCGGAAATCAGATGTCAGGATCCCGGTGTATAGATACGTCGGCCGCCGCACCAACACTGGACTCCCTGGACTGATAACCACACCCAATACGCTTAACACTATTTCTTCACATATAAAAATATCAGAGTCCCATGTTCTGTGGTAGAACCGAACCTCCCTTTGATACCAATTTGTCACGACCTGTCCTCAGGGACCGTTTCGTGACTACCCCAAGCCCGACTTCCATAGGCCAGGGGATGGCGACTAGCACCAAGGCGTAGATCCCAGTAAAAGGGAAGGCATTAGATTTTTAAAGTAAACCACAAACACCACAGATAATGCAGGCAGAAGTAAACACTATGTAATAACCGGTACAACAGTATGTGAGGAAAGTAAGTGGGTCAGTATACATGCCCAAACTGAAAGTAAAGTACAACTGGAAATAGAAAACATCAACTGTAAAGTAGAGCCGCAACGTTGAGCTGTCCACTGGAAGTCCCACCTGAAGGGTGGGTACAAATAGCCTCCACTGCTCCTCGGGTCCAGCCAACCGCTCCGAGTACGTCCCGCCTAGTGGTCCACCTCCAGGTACCGTCCTGCTCCGCAAGCCTCAACCACGATCAGTGCTGTCCGTTGTCTGCAACCAACACAACGTAGTGCGGGCATATCCCGTGCAGGGGTGAGTATAAGCTACTCAGTAGGGACCCCGAGACCCCCGAAGGTCTCCCAAAATCCAAAAAGGATAATCCAAAATGGAAAGATACAATCACGAAGTAACATCCAACACTGCTTAGGTATATGCCCATACATATACCTAAGTCATCAATTCACGTTCGGCTCCAACATTCAAGCTCATGTACAACCCAGTCCACACAGGAAAGCAAAACGTAATCCACACAGGATAGCACGACACAATCCACAAAAGAAAGCAAACATGATTTCAGCTAACACAGGTATACTTCATCATATGATGATAGAGATGATCAGATATTGCCACTGATTCATCTAAGCAATCAGACCGACAAAGGATCGATAGGTACTAAACAACGCAATGACCCACAAAGGATCATACCCACACAGGATCGATAGATACTAACCCCCACAAAGACCCACATAGGATCAGACCCACACAGGATCTGTAGGCGCTGGCCCACACAGGACCGCTGAGCGCTGACCCAAACAGGATCAGACCCACACATGATCGGTAGCACTAATCCACAAAGGATCGCTGAGTTCTGTAGTCATCGTCGAATCTGCTGAGGATCTCTGCACAATCTTCGACGAATCCACTGAGGATCTCTGTACAGTCGTCGTCGTCATCGCAGTCATAGACACAGCCAGCTCTAGGGTTCCCGCACACAACAAGCTCATTTTGGATGGTCCGCTCCACGAGCCGAGAGGCTGATACATCAACTGAAACATAGTCCAGAGTTGATGTATCTAAATGTTCCCTATCGTCAACAGGAACTCAACGTCGCAGACGGCGCGTCAATTAGAGGAATCCATCAAAGTTGACGGTACGTCAGTCAGACGTCTGGAGCTCAAGTTATAAGCGTTTCCGCTCTGAGGGTCAGGTTGGTTTCGTGTACGAACCAACCCGGCCGTACTCCACCTGCATCCAATCCCAGGGCGGAGTAAGCCAAAAGATCCGTCTCACTAAGAGGAATCCATCAAAGTTGACGGTACGTCAGTCGGACGTCTGGAGCTCAAGTTATAAGCGTTTCCGCTCTGAGGGTCAGGTTGGTTTCGTGTACGAACCAACCCGGCCGAACTCAAAGTATTCCGAAACCTTGAGAGCGATATACCAAAACGACCGCCTCGATCCAAGGATCACATCGCCACTAACGGTGCGTTGATCGGATGTCCATAACACGAGATATGGGAAAAAGACCAAAAAGATTCCGAAAACTGTGGTTTCGGGCCCGGACGGACCCGGCCCGAGACCCCCTGGTCGGCCAGAACCGGGTCGACCCGGAAACGGGTCTGGGTCGACCCGGCCTGGGCACGTTCTGGCACGCTGGCGCGTGGCACCAGCTGGCTCAGTCGAGCCGTTCGGTTTAGCGGGGGGGGGGGGGGGGGGGGGGGCGCTGCCCTCCGCGATTTGTAACCGCGACCCCCCTTAATGGGGGCCGCTTGCTGGCTGGCCGAGGGTTTGAACCCCCGGCTGTACTCCTGTCCGTCCGGCCCTCCCCGGCCGGCCGGTTTCTGCCACCACGGGACCGGCGTCGGCCGATCCCCTCCCTGCTCTGACACCGGCGGCCCGGAACCGGCCGCCGGTCACCCTGCTCAACCGCGGCTCAGAATTGACCTCGGCTTTGTTCGTCTAGCATGGCGTGATGGCATTGCGACCCTCTGCTGCGGACCTACTCTGGCAGTGGTGTCTTCGATACTCTCTGACGCGGTGCGACGACGTCACGTCCTTGTTCGATTTCACGGCCCAACGCAACGGCGCCGCACATTCTTCTCCGCACGATTCCACGTGGTGCGTAGGCACCAAACCATTCTGTTCCAATCCACAAATGAACCAACAAGGATAAAGGAGGTGGGTCGGCCATGTTTGTGCGCCCCCCCCCCTCTCGTTAATAGAGAGCATTTTGTCTTATTACACAAAGAACGTCAAAGTAGTATTCACGGATCAAAAATAAAATAAACAAACCCCTACCTCGTGTGATATTGAACGGAGGTTCGTTGAACAAGGATTCATCATGGAAAAACCGCCGTGGAAATAGATGTCACAGAAGGAGGAAGTCGCGTCGGTGTCACGGTACATGGCGTCGCATAATCGGTTTCCGAGAACTCGGCGTTCTTCGTCGGAGACCAATGTGTTCTTCGCGTTCTTCGTCGAAGATGAAGAAGTTCCTCAAGTCCTTAGTATTTTCTCCCAAAAACTCCACCACAAGGTTCCAACCCCAAATAAAATAAGCTCACCTCTTATTTTATTAACATAACATAACTTTTGAATTTCAAGAGTTTGAAATTCAAACATCCACACTTAACTCAGTTAATTAATAACATAAGTTATTAATATTTTAGTTATCAAAAGTTAATGGTGAGTTGAGGGGGGTTGAATAATATGAAGGGGTGGGGTTCGTGTGGGCCCCATAAACCTCATAACCTCTCATGGGAAGTTGGGTAGTTACCCAACATCCTCCCAACGCCTTAAACCACTTAAAGAAAAATAAAAATTGCAGCTAAATTATAAATTAAACTTACACAATTTTGATCATCTTCTCTTGTGAAAACACAACCCCGGAAAAGGTGTTCCTAAGCAAAAACTGGCGATGCGGTTCCATCGGTGCCCTCAAAATTCGATTCTGAGCACCGGTTCAAAAGATAGGAATTCCTGCTCGTTCGTTCACTGAACGTACCCGAGCTAAACATCGGATAGAAATTCTGGGCACACCTGGCCTCGGAATCAAGTGCCGTCAGAAACTGCGTTCTTGTAAAATCTCAAAGAAAATTAAAAAAAAAATTCCTTTCATTTTACGGGTCTTTACAGACTCCCACTCCCATGTGCTCTCCTCAAGGCCTCCATGCCTGCAGCACACACGAACCAATAGAATGGTTCATTCACGAGGCACCTTCTCTTTACAATCCTCGATTCAGATTGGTTGTTCCTCTAAGGTTGCATCGTCTCCCATATATATCTCTCCCCAATTGATAACGTGAGAGTTGTCGTGTATGTACCGATGAAGCTGGGAGATGTGGAATATGTTATGAACCTTCTCCAACTAAGGTGGCGGGGCTAGCTGATATGCTACCTCGCCGACTCGCCTCAGCACCTCAAAAGGTCCGATGAACCTAGATGAGAGGATTCTCCCTTTCCCAAACCTCTGCTACCCCCGTCGAGGGGAAACCTTCAAGAACACATGATCTCCCACCTCGAACTCCAAGGGCCTCCTCCGATGGTCAGCATAAGACTTCTGAAAATCCTGAGCCGCTTTCATCCTCTCATGTACAAGATGGACTTTTTCTGTGGTTCTCTGCACTACCTCTGGCCCAAGAGCACCTGTCTCACCAACCTCTACCCAGAAAATGGGTGAACAACATGGTCTCCCATACAAAGCCTCAAACGGTGCCATGCATGTAGTATAGTGGAAGCTGTTGTTGTAGGAAAACTCTACTAATGGAAAATGTGGTAACCATGATCCTATGAAATCAAGAACACATGATAGCAGCATGTCCTCCAACGTCTGGATAGTCCGCTCAGTCTGCCCATCAGTCTGGGGGTGGAAAGAAGTGCTAAAGAGTAGCTGGGTGCCAGAAGCATGGTGTAACCCCCTCCAGGCTCGTGAGGTAAATCGAGTATCCTGATATGAGATGTTGGTCTCTGGAACTCCATGAAAATGCACCACCTCGTCTACGTACCTCTGTGATAGGGTACTCACCGGGCCCGACTCCTTAATTGATATGAAGTGAGCTGATTTTGTCAGTCAATCCACCACTACCCAGATAGCATCATAACCACCCTGAGATATGTGCAGTCCTATGACGAATTTCATTTATATGTCATCCCACTTCTACTAGGGGACATCTAAATGATGCAACAATCCACTGGGAACACGGTGTTCAGCCTTCACTTGTTGAAACACTAGTCATTTATCCACAAACTCTGCCACATCCCGTTTCACCCAGTGCCACCAAAAATGTTCCATTCGTCCTCGGAACATTTTAGAAACTCATGGATGTACCGCCAAGGCTGAGATATGGAACTCACGGATAACTACCTCATGCATCACCCCCGAAACAAACAACCTTCAATGGAAAAGCATCTGATGTTAGCAGTCCTCTGACCATCCTTCTGGAGTGTTTCCTTGATCAACACGATCCCACATCACTTCCACCTCGGAGTCCCCCCATTGAGACTCTTCCACCTGCTACAACAAGGAGGAATGCACCATCATCTGAAACAAAGATCCTCTAACACCTTCTACCCTGGCATCCAAGTTCAAGGCGGCTAAATCTCCCATCGCTTTCCGAGCATCAGCAGATTTTTGAACCACTTCCTTATGCGACTTCCTGCTCAGGGCATCGGCCATAACGTTGCCCTTACCTTTAGTGCAAGAGAACTCAAAGTCATAGTCTTGGTGAAACTCGACCCATCTCCACTGTTGCAGGTTCAGGTCAGGCTGGGAGAAGATATAATACAGGATCTTGTGATCTGACAAGACCACAATGTGCTACCCAAAGAGGTAATGTCGCCACAACTTCAGTACGAACACTACTGCTGCATGCTCTAGGTCATGGGTGGCATAGTTAGGCTCATGGTGGAGTAACTACCTAGACCCATAATAGATCACTCCCTTCTTCTGCGTCAGCACGCCACCCAGACCAATGCCAGAAGCATCACAAAACACCTCATACAACAACCCTTCCTCTGGAAACATGAGTATAGGAGCAATGACCAAATTATCCTTCAGGTAGTCGAATGATTTCTAGCACTGCTCGCTCCATAGGAAGACATGGTTCTTCCTCGTTAATGCTGTCAATGGAGAAGAAACTCAAGAGATGTCTGGAACGAACCTCCAATAGTAACCTGCTAACCCCAGGAAACAACGAACATCTTCCATGATCTTGGGTGCTTCCCAAGAAACAACTGCCTCCACCTTCGACGGGTCCACCGACACTCCATCATGAGACACCACGTGCCCAAGGACGTGTAATTCTTGCGTCAAGAACAGACACTTCGACAATTTCCCGTAAAGCTAGTGGTGTCGAAGGACTTCCAAGACTCCCCTAAGATGCTCAACAGGCTCCTCCTCTGATCTTGAGTAGATATGGATGTCATCATTAAACACAACGACAAACAGGTCTAGAAACTCTCGGAAGACAAATTTCATAAGTTCCATGAACATGGCCTGTGCATTCGTAACTCCAAACGGCATCACTACAAACTCCAAGTGCCCATACGTGCCCCTGAAAGTCATCTTCGAGATTTCACAGTCCTTTACCCTCAGCTAATGATATCTAGATCGTAGATCAATCATAGAAAACCAACCTGCTCCCCACAGTTGGTCTAAGATATCATCTATCCTTGGAAGGGGGTAACGTTTCTTGACTCTTACCTGGTTCAACCTTCGGTAGTCTATGTATAGCCTGAAACCACTATCTGTCTTCTTCACAAAAAAAACTGGAGCACCCAATGGGGACATGCTAGGTTGAACAAAATCCTTCTCCATCATATCATCAATTTGAATCCACAACTCCCTCAACTCCGAAGGTGCCATACGATAAGGGTCCATCGAAATCGAATGGTAACTAGGCTGTATGTCTATCCCGAACTCAATGTCACGTCGGGGGGGGGGGGGGGGTAGAGTCACAAACTCCTCTGGAAAAAACAGCCGGCTTCCTACCTGATAGCTCCTCTCTCCAACAAAAGATATGTAGTACCCATCCACGTAGGAGAACATGACTCTTCTCTAGAAGCAGTCGATAACAGCACTAACAGAAAACAACCAGTCGATGCCTAGGATGACAT
Organism: Viscum album; assembly: GCA_963277665.1. Classification (NCBI taxonomy): domain Eukaryota; kingdom Viridiplantae; phylum Streptophyta; class Magnoliopsida; order Santalales; family Viscaceae; genus Viscum; species Viscum album. The sequence continues at coordinate 1,767,653,972 of OY728120.1, forward strand.
CATATGGCTGCATCTGTAACAGAAGATGATATCAAGTAGATCGATTTGGTCCCAATGTCAGCCCATGAAACCTCTGCCTCTATCCTCTCTCTGAGGTAGAGCGTCCACCATTGTCGCGCCGCATCTCTCAGCTGACTGACTGCTAGGGGAACCCAATACTCCCTTGGAGCACGAATCAAGGTAAAAGTGATCCCTATCTCCTCAAGACACCCCTCCGTCTCCGTATCTGATGTACTACCATTGTACTTCTTGAGGGTTTTCCGCTAGAAATAACAGAGAGACTTCTGCCACTGGCTATCGTCCTCCTCTCGATCAATCCTCAACTGATCGAATGCCTGAATCTGCTGGGCCTCGGCTGTCTCAGCCACCCGGGGATGACGTACAGGTGCTATAGTTGTACAGTAAACAAATATCTCCTAATCCCAAGTAGTAAGAAAATTTCACAAAATTTTATTTTTTCTTATTATTTCAATTTCTTTCCCAGACCACCCAATTTAAGTAAAACACATTCTTGATGATGCATGTACCTTCCCTAAGGTCTTTACCCTAAAATAATTGTAGTCTCACTAGGTTGTTCGGTAGGATCAGAGTCCTTGCATCGGATCCCGGGGGGACTTAAAATCCCGTGTCCTAACTGGTCTTCCCTGGCCTATGTCACACACCACGATTAACCAACACTATTTCCCTACCATCCCATGCAATCCCCATTGTGCCTAACTCAATACTCTATCCTATCTCTCTACCATCACCTCTGATACCATTCTGTCATGACCCCCTCCCCCTAGAGATAACCATCCTGAGCTAGCAACGGTGAAAGGGAGATAATGACCCCTGATTCCCGCCTCTAGTAGGCCCCGGGTTGGTGACTAGCACCAAGGGTATGATTTTTTCACAAATATGGGAGGCATTACCCATTTATTATTTTAAGATCGGGAAATATGAAAAGTAAACCACCAAAATGAAAAATAACAAGTGTATAGAAATAAACCCAAACCAAGCCCACATGAATGTTTAATCAATTTTGTAACAAGGTGAAAGTACAAAAAATCTCAAAGTACAATACCAAATGAAACAAGAAACATCAAAAACTCCAACTGTCTGACTATAAGGGTCCCGCACGGCCCTAGTAGTCCTCCTGGAAACCTGAAAGTACATGTAGGGTGAGCATACATGTATACTCAGTAGGGAAACCTAAAGCTCTCGTGCACAAGTGGGGATACATTCTAATGTCCCATGAGAACAACAGAAGAAACCTAGCAAGGAATTTTATCCACCCAAACTCACTAGCCACACTCACCAAAAACACAATCACAACAGGTAGTAGTATATAAGAACAAGAGTATTGGGTACCCCGCACCATTTCCCTTTAGTTAGCTGCTCTTCCTAACGGCGAACGTCCTGAAACTGCCACACTCTCCCCTCCCGCACACACCTGTGCCTCACAACCACGTATCCCGCTAGTACAAACCAGGGCCTCACAACCACTTATCCCACCTGCACACACCTGGGCCTCACAACTGCGGGAGCACACATATGGGCCTCACAACCACGTATCCCACCCACAAACACCTGGGCCTCATCCAAAAGGTTCTTGGTAAATAGTAAAACCTTCCCGAAGAGTCTTAGGCTAAAACCACCTCAATCGAAACCTAACTGAAGAGTCTTGGGTGTAAGGTTGCCTCAAGCCATTACAGCCTAGGGGAGAAGGAGCAGGAAGGATCTAGTAACTGAAGGAAAAACACATTCTCCCATGAAATGGGAGTGTTCGGTACTACGTGCTCAACATGGGTGGGGTGCGATAAAAACACAAAAGATACAGATATATATATGTATACCAAACACACAGCCCAACCTATGGATTTTAAATAGAGAAACTGAGCACGTGCCTCAACACTACTACTACGAAGCATACATACAACAAAAAATCCCTACCCCATTTAGGTTTTCACATTTCAGTAGAATTAGTTTATTACTTCCTTAACTACTTGGAAACTATCCACAACCAACCACATCGATCGTTCGTAAAACATATCCTTGTCATGCAGAAATCATGTTAGGAAAACACAAGCAGCACAACAAAACCCTTCTTGTCAACCAACCAACCCATTGATTATTAATCCTGTTCCATTACCAAGCCCCAACATTCATTAATTATTCCAGTTTTTATTTATTATTCACGTCCCATAGTGCATTCACATTCCAACCCATTCCTGCAGCCCCGCTGCCAACCGCCATATCCACATCTGCAATGTACATCATCATCCCTTGATAAAACCTATCATAGCCCCGTTGCTCATCGGATCCACCACAACCCACAAAACAAGATTCATGCCACATCATCACCCCTTTAACATCATTTACCACAGCCATATTGCCCGTTCTATTTGAAACCACCCAGGATTCACCCCTCCCATTCACACACCAGTAACCAAGACAAAACCCACATGTTAATAATTCCATTTTGTATAATCGGTGTGATCACACAAGGGTTCCAGATTTTAATCAGTCAACATTACATGATTAATCAAATTCCACATTCAACAAAGTTACATTCACAAAAACGGTCTAGAAAGATAGGGAAATAATTAATTTCACAATCAAAGGCCCCCAACGACTGTGATTTTTAGTAGGAATAATCCTATTCAATTCATAACAAATCAATAGGATAAACAAAGATAAACATAAAAACTTTCCCAACCCCATTCTTTAACCAGTTATTATCTTTATTTAATGGTTCAATTGTATCTGATGAAAAAAAGTGGTTACCCACCCCACATGATGCCCAAATTAGAGTGAATAAGGTAATATCCCTACCTCAACAGGTTTTGATAACAACTCTCCCCCGGATCAACTTTAGAAGAAGTCTGTCGGCGTCCGTCACTTCTGTCGGGTCCTGGAAAAACCTCCTCGGGTGGAAGTTGGAAAGGAAAGGCCGAAAGAAAGACAACGAATCCAAGCTTGGAAGTTCCACCTCGTCGTTACGATCTCATGGTTGCTGACAGATCGTAAATCGGAGATCGAACAAAGAAGTTATGGAAGAAAAGGAGCCTTCGAGTCTCTTGGGAGAGCTCTGATCAGAGGAATGGGGAGGAGAGGGGTGAGTTGAAAAGGAGGAGGGGACCCCTCCTTTTATAGGAAGGAAAAGCAAAAGTACACGATATGTACTTTATGGTACACGACGTGTACTCGGCCGTTTCACACGGTCACCACGCGGCATCAAACACAGCTTCCAACGTGGAACGCGGTCGTTGACTGGTCAACACACGACATGAAGGTAACGCATACATGGGGAGGGACTGCATGGCGTGTAGTATTGGATACACGGCGTTTATCCATTTTTTCACGCGGCTCCAACACGACACACCACCGTTGACTGGTCAGCACACGGTAACGCGTACGCGGTGAGAGACTACACGACATGTAGTATTGGATACACGGCGTGCACCCATTTATTTAACAAGGCTAGAACATGACCTTCAACACGGGGTATACGCGGAAAGGGGGTACATGGCGTGTACTCAAACTACACAGCATGTAGTTTCAAAATTCTGGAAAGTGTGGGAAAAGTCCATCTCACCCTCCCGAACACTTCATGGCCATCTTTTTGAAAAAGGAATGGGCCGGAGAGGTCTGAGCCATTACATTTTTACTTACATGACCACCTCATTTAGTAGTAATATTTTGGTATATGTAAATATTAATCGACCAAAGGTGTCCTTATGATATACATACAAGAGAAATTAGAAAAGTGGATTGTAATATTAAAAAATTCCAAGATGTTATAATGATTATATATATATATATATTCATTTGTAAAAAAAATTATGCATAGTGATAAGAGAAATTTAATTTTTAAATGAATGAGTGAAATTTAGCTATAGATATTTAGTGGGAGAATTATTAAATTTAATGATAAATATATTGATAGAATATTAAAAAAATTGATTTTTTCTTACTAATTTTTGTGACTTTGTAATGATATTTCTCTATGTTTTACAAAAACATGAAACTATTTTTGGGGGAAAATAATTTGCAAATGGATTGAAATTTTGGATAAATTATTTCATACTTAATATATTAACATAGAATTCAAAAGTTCAAGTTGGAAAAATTCCTTAATTATTTTTTCTGTTATCTATACCTTTTAGTATAAAATTCATGAGAATATTAAGATATTTGGGATATAAAATGAATTATTCATTCTATGGTTCATAGAATTGATTTTTTGTTCCCTAAAATATATTAAGGTATTATATTAATAATTCATAATATATAGTTGGTAAATACAAAAATCGACATAATTTCATGGAATTTTAGATATAAATATCATAAAGTATACATGAAAATACCATTTCATGATGATAGTGTTTCTGGAGAAGGGGTATTTTTGTGATCACATAAATTGAACTCATATTTTTACTTAGTAAAATTCCATATAGTCATGAAAAAAATATAAAATAATTTTCAAGAAAAATGTATTACAACCAGTGGCTTCAATATGTAAAATATCTATGTATTTTTCTTCCCATAATGAATATTAATATGTCTGTTTAGAGACAACATATTATGATTTTTAGATAAACCAAAAGAAATTGATTTATTATTTTATGTTAATATTTAACTATTTATTTAATTTGGATGCCTGGATTCTAACATGTGAACAAGAGATGGATACTTGGTTGTATGACTATGTGATTCATTTTTTCTGGATAATAATGTAGTACAAAATAAATTCACCACAAAAAAATATTCGATTTACTAACCCTATATATGGAAACATGGTTTCCCTCAAATATATTTCAATACATAGTAGATGTAAGTTTTTCATATGAGTATTAATTGGTCATCCTTATTTGGATATAATAAAAGCGGGATATTATTGTTTTTTTCTCTTAAAACACTTTAGAATTTTGATTAAACGAATATTAAATGGAAATAATATTAGTATAAATTTCATTTCACATATTTATCTTTCTACTTCATAACATTTATGTCATAATTTCATAGATCATATATCACATTGATAAAGCCATAGTAGTTACCTTCTATGATAAGAACCTTTAAATTTCATGATGGTATCCATAAATTAGATTTATGGTTGGATAAAATAATATCATATGGAAAATATTTTCTAGACAATAAGGTGTGTGTACTCAGAAGTGGATTAGGATTCATCTCATAATTTTCACAAATAAAATATCTCAGATGGGGTATTATGAGAAAATTCCATCCATAATTATTTACAAACATTTTCATGTAATCAGATATTTCTATCATCAATCGATTATAATGGTACATATATTATAGGACATTAATTAATTCATTCCATGACCCACACATTTAAATTAAATAAGAATAACCATTACACCATATATTGAAGGAATGTAGGGTATGCAAGGTTTGTAATGAGTGACATATTATGAATGGAAAAGTTGAAGAAGGACTTTACCCATCAATTTTTTTTAAAATAATATATGAGTCCATTGATTTAAATATAACTATCTAACAAAATTCTATAACAATGATGAATTTATATATTTTTCATATATTTAATGAAAGGCATATCATGAATTTAGGCTAATGACCTTGATGTGAAACCTTATTTGTGACAGATTGATATATATGGATTATATTACGTAATGTGAATTTGTATGTGATTTTCATTACTATGACATTTGGATCATTATCATAGTTTCCATTACCCATTACTAAAATTTAATATTATACATTATGTTGGTATTCCTAATGAAAATGAGAAAAACCCCAGAGGGTCATACCCAAATTGTTTCTATTGATCTTGATTAAATTCTATATTAATTTAATTAATATTATAAATATTATTTTCATTATTAAGGAATAATTTTATTCAGTTTATATTGATCCCTAAAAATTTCAAACTAATAAATAATTATTTATTTGTAATTAAATAATTTATTTTATTACAAGAATATATATATAATATTTATTCAATATTTTTTTTATGAAATAATTATTTTATTTGTTTAATATTTAATGATTATTGACATGATATTTGGTGATTAAAATAGTTATATACATAAAAATAATATTTTTTAATGTGAATGAAATATTTGTACAAATATTCAATTAATATTTAGGATTTCGAACAAACCGAGATCTTTCTTGATGATAAATATTAATTTCCATGCCAGTAAAATAATATTTATCAGTGTGAAAGATATAGTTTGTTATATAATAATAATAATAATAATAGTATTATTATTATAATTATTATATAGAATGACTTTTATTAAACATTATAATATTTTATAAGTGTCATTTTGAAATTAAATTATGTTTTAACCTAAACACTAGTTTAATAAATATATGGAAATGTCTATTATATACTGTTAATTGAGAATTCATATGTTTTTTACACTACAAAATTATCCCTCAAAAACCACCTATCAACATCGAAATAATTTAAAGAACTCCATAAACCATGAATATTTCTACAGCTGTCAATTATAGTGATTCGAGACATTAGATTCACCGCACTAGAAACCGTATATCAATTGGAATCACTCAGATATAAATATTCCATATGAGGATCACTTTTAATGGGATAATAAACTTGGATACGTAAAAAACAACAAATGTTTTCTGGGAAAGGGTTCTTGGTTCATTGAAAATGTGTTCATCCATGAATAGAACCTCTATCAATGTATTCATCATTCAAATAAAAAATAAATTAATTATAAATTAAAAAAAATCTTCTCCCATTGTTTTTTGAAACTCTAAATTAAATGAAATTTTAATTTAATTCCCAAGAACGGTGATTCTTATGCACTCGTAACCCTCATAATATATAAGATATCATTGTTCAATGATTCAAAATAGACAATAGGATATATACCTGAAAAAAGGATTTATTTTTCTTGATAATGGATTATCTTTCCACAACTTCATATCAATATCATATTTTATATTCATTATTGTTTACCATTATTATAAAAATGCTATACATTTAATAGTAAAAAATTATTTATGAAATACATTAAAATCATTAATTTCATATATGAAATACTTTCTCATTGATTCTAAAATTATAGACTATTTTAAAAGAAAGACACCCAATGGTTAAATAAATCGCATAAGATGTGGTGGTGAATCGGGTGTGATTTAATTTTATAAATTAATTTTTACTCGATTTGAACATGAATATTAGTCCCTAAACACATTTTTCAAATTATGATATAAATGTTTTTGTTTTTCAGATATATAAAATTTATCGATGAACTGTTTTGAAAAAAATGAAAAATGACTAGGAACATAAAGTGTTTAGTAAGGGTTTCACTCCCACATAAGAAACTGCCCACTTACATTCATTAGAGAGTATTAGTTATAAAATATCCCCTAATAATGAATCACCAATTAATAGTTTCATGTACAAGGATTATCCTAAAATAATAGTATGGTCCACTGATACACAACATCCAATTATGCATTCCTATTCCAAGATACATTTATTATACATTCATAATATTTCATTATTAAAGCGTTTTCTTACAACCCTTCTTCCAACAGATTTATGTTGATCTCCAATATAATAAGGATGTAACTATATTAACATGATACAACCTTCATCCTCAATAGTGTCAATGACCATATGTATTTCTTCAAGAAAAATTTAATGAATCTCAGACCTTATAACTAAACATACTCATATATATTTTTTAGTATATGGTTATCGGATACTATCACTCATTAATAATGTATCTTAGCTAATAAAAGTTGATCTATATAACAAGATTCACATCATCCTTCCACATGAATTATTCTTCTTCCTTAATATTTATTTGATTCGAATTGTAAGATTTTATTATTAGAATGTTGAAAAAAATTACTTAATTGATATATTTATAATGTATAACTTCAATAGTTGTGTATAAAATTATCTGTTCTTCTATCAATTATATATCTAGTACACTTCATTGAGTATCATTTCAAGAACACCCTTATCTTAATTACTCATTGATTTCATAAATAAATGGATCTAAAATTTATATTATCTATATTTTTTATATAGAATATGTTCTATAATGTTTTCCCCATGATTATAGAATATTTTCATCAAATGTATCAAGTGGGAATTTTGATAAGATCTCAGTTATTCATTTTCCCCCTACTAGCTATGTCCCATGAATTTTCAGTAATAGCCTTCTTATTAATTCATTCTCATTATATCACAACTAAATAAATCTCATACCAAATTAAATAATAGGATTAGGGTATTATTTTTAACGAAAATACATAGATCCTATAATGTATATATCTCTATAACTATATGAAAATAATATGTCTATATCTTTTTTGGGGTATGAAACATTTATCCATAGGATGAGTTCTTATGGAAAAGAAGTTTATGTTTTAGTATGTATTTATAATTCAAAGACAACATCTTAGCTTAGCCTTCCGATTGTCAACATGATGTCCAATATCCAAATCATTATGAATGAATATAAAACCTATATTTAATAGTTACATATTTATTATATATTTAGAAATTGTAATTCCTTAGAATGTTTCATTTGTATTTGGGAACGAATATTGATTTCCAAATAACCATATTTGAAAATTTATGATTATATAGAACAATGATCTCATCATTTTCAACTCAATTAGACTTCTTCAAATAATGATTTGAACCATGGATAAACAGAGTAACATTGTTATTATACCTTGAATAATAGCCTCATTATTATCTGATATGTTTAACATAAGAATAATAATTCTAGAAATATCATATATTTGATTACTTCTCAAATTCCAATAATACATATTGTGGATTTCCGTAAGAAGTCGCAATGATCCAAATAGTATCAAAATTATCCTATCCAATCCCAAGTAATATACAATCCACTGCTATATTTATTCATTATATGAATCCAAATTATTGGCCATATATTTATAGATTTTTTATATTTTAATGTCGAGATGACCCTATACACTCATATATTGTTCCTTAAGGTGTAATCATTATTCCATTGATATTTAGAGTTATTAGTGTGATGTCTATAAATTAATAATAAATACATCATGAATCATTCTTACAAAGTTGAAAATGATAATTTTGAATTTATAAAATACCATTATAATTTATTGGATGATATTTATGAAGGTAGATATTTAAATTAATAACTCTATCCATTTTCAGTTTTTTGTCATGAATATTATTTATATGAATATTATTGAAAATTAAATTTAAATTATGGAAATTTGAAGGCATATAATTTTTTTATATGTTCCATTCATATAATTTTACAACTTTTAAAATACTATTAGAGCCACCTGACAAAATATATGTTTATATTTTACCATTATATCAATTCAAAACAAATAAAATAGGGATTGAGAATATAAAAAAATTTCCTACTCCCTTTAATATTATTTCCAATTTAATTGAGAATATTTATATTATAATTTATAGTATTTATATAATTTTCACTAACTCTATAATTACATAAAAAAATTCAATCAAATATAACCTTAATCTAAGATATTTACATCACAGAAAATTGTATCGATATGACATGATAAATCAATGAGTGGTTTCTCACAACTTCAGCTAGATTTATCTATTTATTAATTATTGATTAACAAGATATTATAAATTTAGTCTAACCTTCACCATGATAATATGTTGTATATGTTTTTAACCTCTTAAAATAATTAATTATTATTAATCCCTATATACTAACACAATAATAAATATATATATATTTCTTGATTTTAGAATTTATCCCCAATGATATTCCAATTTAGAAGATACACACTTCATTAAAAATCACGACATGGATTAACTTCTTCTCTTTATCAATGAATATAATCTTCCTTTATTTCCATACACTCCAAAATGTACATATTAAAATGATAATTAAAAATTATCATTTCCCAAAAATAAATCTAATTGAAACTATTGGGTACTTCTATCTATTCCTTTTTATTTATATTAAATACAATTAATTAAATTTTAGAGAATGAATCCTCATTTTTATTAAAATCTCTAAGAAATGATCTTCCACAAGCTTGTGGAACATATTTTTAGTGTTTTTTGTGATGAAAATAATTCCCAGCACATCAATATTCAATATTTTAAAACAAATCATATTCAACATAGTGGTTCTAATATTTAATTTATTATACTCTCATTTGAGATAATCATTTAATTTACCATATGTAATAGTGTTATAATATTTTATTTAGAATTATACAATAAATTAGTCAACTATAAATCTATATTATCCATGATCAGAATATAAATTAAAATCAATCAATTTATATAATAAAATCATCCACATACATTGGAATATGTAAAAAAACATGAATTTCAATTCATAACGGATGTAGAAAAAATATTTAAAACATTTATATGATCATGATACGAAATTAAAAAAAAAATCAAAAATAATAATGTATGAAAAAATTTTAATCCAACATTTTTTTAAAATCACCCCCTTGGTAAAAATATTTAACATAAACTAGAAATGTAATATAAAGTGCTTAAAAATCATCAAACATTAATATTTATAATGTTTTATCAAATTTCATATTTTACCAAATGTAATAATACTATAAGAATCTTTTTTCTGTTACATCCTCATTAAGGAAAGACCATCAATTATTATTATTATCATATATTGAATTATTCATAAATATTATCAATGAATTTATGATTCCGTCTAAATATTTGAACTAATTAATTTTAGGTAGATTATTTGTTGTATGGGGAAAAATTCATAACAATTGATATTTTCTATGGTGTAGAAAAAATTCATGTTGTATAGAAATCACATCATACATTCATTTCACTATTATTTCATTTTAATTCATTTAATTTAGACATAGAGTTTGTATACAATGATATAAATGTAGTATTTATCTTCCACATAATAAAAAACATTGATTAATAAAGAATATAATCCCATAAACAATATCCATGAAAGAATTAAAATTTATAGAACGCATCATACTTTATTCACAATTGATTTTATCAATTTGATCTTGTTTGGGTATCCTAAATTATATTTCCACATATAATTATTTTTTATTTGAAACATGATTCAATATTTTAGATAGATAAAAACATTCTTTATTTTTATCTTAAACCATCTTTTTATTAGATTCCAACTAGTTTGACCATATTTTTAAAAAGTTTTTGCCATATTTCTAGTATTCCTCATATGCGTTGGAACTCTTTTGTAGCTTTTTAGTATTATGGGTCATTATTTTTTTCCATTATTCATTAATATTTCTATTATTTAGTATCTACAAGCCATGAACATTGACGTTATTTTTCCATACTTTTTAATCCTTCTATAAAATTCAATAGTATTATCTGAATTACTCTTTTTTAAGAAATCAATGAAAATATAAAATGTTGATGTATATTGTTAAAGCTGTCTAAGAATTTATTTCAAATACTTATTCCCTTTTTAATTTCCATCTACATTAATCAACCCCAATATCGAAGAAAAACATAAAATGGTTGATGATTTGGAATTTTTCACCATATGAAAATCAAATTATCCATGATGGGACATTATTTTCATTTTATCTTTTTGATTTAATGAGATATTTTTTATGAAATATTTTATTTTTTTACACTCAATGAAAAACAAACATGTTTTTAATTTTATTTTTTATTTATAACTGTATTCTATTTATATCATTACAAGAGTTATCATAATTTTTTTATAGTATAACACTATATTATAGTTACCTCTTCTGTTGTGGGTCTGATATAAATAATAAAGATAATAAAATCTACTATTTATAAATAGATTTATATGTATCTATAATGTATTCTTTTTTAAAAGAGGTATTCCTTCAACAATATCATTTCTATCCTAGAATATAGGTATCTATATTCCGAATAAGATGAAAAGTTGTTCCAAAATTAAATGGAATTTTGCCACAATCTAAAAAAACTTCGTCAATATCAAAATAATTGCATTATTTTTTACTTACAATTTCATAGACCAGATACTAATGATTTTTATTTTAATAACAAATCAATTTATTTTGGGATTACATTAGTGATTTATTCTTATTTTATATATTATCATCCACCATTTAAAAATATGAGGGTTTCCTAATATTTTTTGCACCAATCACTTATATGGTTTTTATTATAATCAAGTGTTAGTAGTTAAAACAACATTAGTGATTGTAAATTTATCTATTTTATGTGTTAAATTTTATAATGTGATTTCATTTGAATGCTCTTATAAAGACAAAAATATTTTATTTTTAATAAATATAGTCTATTTAGTGGAAGGATACATTCTAGAACATTTAATATTCCAATTATCTTATACCAGATTTTTATGATTAATCATGATTTTAAACAAATTTTTAAAAATTAAATCAAATTAATGAGCATTCATATTCATAATGTACTATAGGTAATAAAGTAATTTCACCCATTATTAAAATATTCTAAATAAATTATTCATTTTATTGATAAGAATCTTAAATTCCTATCATATTGAGTTTTCTAGAACTATTAATTTTTTTACATTGACATCCAGCTATGTGTATTTTATATTCATAGAGAATTTTTACAATTATTATAAAACATGCTTCGCTTCATAAAAATATTCCAAAAAATATAATTATCACAAACATAATTTCAAAATTAATTATAAACTAGAGACAATTACATATTTCTAAGAGACATAATTAGCCAACAGATTCAAAAAATTTAATGATCTGTTAGGTACTAATAAATATCTTATCGGGTGCATCATCCAATTAATATTCTTCTAACTCAAAATATGTTTCTTCATGATATAGTACAACCATAACTGATATATTACTAAAAACATAAATACAAAATTTCAATCAGTAATCTCTAACTTAATAATAAATAACCCTATATAATTCATTATGCATGCCTTCATCAATCCGTTATCATGATTCATTGGTGGGATTATTTCGAATAGTTTCTTAAAATATCGAACTTTTCTCACTGCATTTATATAATATTGGCAAAAAAATTTCATTTTAACTAATTTTTATCTACTTTTTCTACCATTTTGTCTCAACACAAACCCTTTCTTTTTTTTGTAATTCTTTATCGCATATATTTAAATTAATCTTATGGGAATGTAAATTATCCTCACAATAAAATTTTAGCTGTTACTTTTTCTGGATATATTCAATGAATTACATAATTCTAGAAATAATTATATAGTTACTTCACTTCATCGGATTCTATAATTGACCCTTCAAATGAACTCAGATCAATGTAAATAAATATGTGAAAATTTAATTATATTTCCAAAGATATTTAATATTATATTAAAAATTTTCCCACATATTATATACTAAGTCTATATTATTTTAACAATGCTTATATCCTATTTAATTCTATCTTAAAACAAAATATATTTCATCCTTCACCTAGGTGATTTTCATAAATACCGACAATTTGAATATTTATTGGGGAATACTTGGATATTTGACAAATATTCAATAAAATTTTAATAATTGATAACTATAAAATCATAATACCTAAAATATCATTCTATTACATCATTTTTATAATAAATTATTGAAATTTGTTTCCACTAAAAATTATAACATATCATTAATCCAAATACATACAATATGAAAATCGATTATATATACGTATATAATATATCACAAGAATCAATCCATGTTAGTAAACTGTGAATAAAATCTAATTGAATTTTAATTTTTTTCCTAAAAACAATCAACCCCTACCATAATCTAAAAGATTATTATCACACAACATATCATCAATTTCTAATAATAAATTATTTGATGGTTTCTCACAACATCACTCAACTATTAATCATCTATATTTACATTTTAAAAAGTAGACCAATATCACATTCATTCATTTTCATTATAAGATCTCACATGAAGTTTTATTTATTGACAATAAATTCATATCATTATGCAAAGAATACTAACTTAATTGTTGAAAAAAATTATCATTAAATAAATATATACAATTAAAACCATTGAAAATAGAACAATGATTTAGAGACACAAAATAAACAATATCTTCTTTTAAATATGAAATTGTGTGATTCTTTTGAAAACATTGGAAACTATCATTATCATCTATTTATAGAGTTCAATATACTTCTTGTAATTATTATGAACATTTTTTACATATATTTGGATAAAAATGTTTGAATTTTTCATTTTATAAAACCAAATATGTCAACATGATTTAATAAGAGAACAATTGAATATACATGAAATGAAATATATTTCATTCTTATTTTTAAATTCATTGTTGTTTTTCATTGATTCACACTAATTACCACATGTTAATTATATAACATCCTATTTTTTCATTTCCTCTGAATCCTTTATCCCTTTGAATGACATTGTGATGTCACTATCGACTTTGAACCAGTCATGAAATTTTTAAACTTGTATTCCACCGCATTCACCTTAATGGTTGAGAACATATGTTCACTAAAATGTATCGAGCAAGGCCAACAAGCCCGTACCTGAGTGGTAAGGATTCCTGATTGGCATCCAAGTGAACCAGGTTCAAAACCAGGTGGAGGTGAATTTCTGCATTCATGTAGCAGTGCTGTTGGAGGTACTACTCTGCACTTTAGCAGCTGGAACTATTAAACTGATTTGGGCGTTCAAGCCAGCGGATTGGGCCTACGGGTCTCCAAGGCCTTCGGGTCATCAAAGATCATCAGGACTCAGGTCCTTCGGGCCCCAAAGAAAGTGGAGTAGCCTAGTTCAGATAGAGAAGGCTCTAGAAGAGTATTTTAGCAACAAGACTTGAAATCACCAGAATAAAAGCTACCAGATTGGAAGAATGAGAGGGTATGGCAACTACCATCGAGAACAGGCACCATGCAGATTTGTACAGGGAAATGCAAGACAATCAGAAATGCATGGTGGGGAGCTAGGTGATCATTTATTCAGAAGCTAGGGGAGGGGAAGTTTCTATGTATTGGACCTACGAGTCCTGTATTGGGCATAGTATGCCTCTATGCCTTAAGTTCATGAATGGCGAGTCCTTTCAGGCCTTGTGTCTTGGGCCCATGAGTCATGTACGGGGTCCCCTTAATCCATTAAAAATTGGATTATCTATAATAAAAAGGTCATCGGGCTAATTGGGAATCCAGCAAGAATATAATTTGAAAAATATTTTTAAGGTTATTCCCCATTAGGATCATAATTTAATTATTGATGAAGATAAGAAATCATAGTGGAAAGGATTATAATCTGAAAAAATGGAAATTTTCATATCTGTATTGAGGGGAGATTTTCAAACATGTTAATGTATTTAAATACTTTTCCTTGATGATCAATACATAGGTATTTATAATTAATTTTAACTAGATATTCTATTGGGAGAATCACTTATATCTTTATCGTTTCATTTATTTTTTCAATTTTAAGAATATGAGTTATCATGGTGTACGAATCCATTGATTTGTGTTGAATTTTAAACTATACATAGATAGTTAATATCATGATTCACAAATCAACTATATCATCCCCAATGAACACCTTTCAAGAATCATTTTCACCATCACTCATTCAATTGGGAGGCTGACCTGGAATATTAGAGTCAAACACATAATATAAATTTTCTTGTATTGATGTTTGGTAAAAATAATGGTACAAATTGTAGTAGTTATTTTGGATTATTTGATGGTATTTATCTAGGAATAATCACCGTGTTCACATGGTTTTCATTCCTTTTTTTGAAATAAATGAATAATATGTTATCAATTTATCTTGATTTTCTAATGTGAAATGTTATATTATATTATATGTCGCACTTATTACGAGAAATAATACATTCCCATCCCATTAGATTTAGAACATATTTTCACATAAATATTCTCATAGAAAATAAAAAAATGGAAGAGTTTTTATTTTATAATATTCATAAATAGTATTGTGGTGATATATATATATATGAAGATTAATATTTAATTCTAAATTATTCAATTCAATCATATTCTATAATGGGGATTGAAATAAATGATATTGAATAAAGGGATTGAAATATATGATACCACATAAATACATATTTCACATCCACACACATATTTTATGTTGAATAAAATTAAAAATGATTGAATCTATAATGGATTTATGATTGTTTAATGTGTTCAATCAATAATGTTTAATCAATCAAAATGTGTTATGTTTGATTCAAATTAACTTCCATGATATGGATAATAATTTCATAATAATTTTTTATTTTTTATCAAAAAATCGTTATTTTGAGAAGTCAATATTATTTTGATTGATTTATGAGGTTATTGAATTGAATAACAATGAAGACTTATTCATAATTTGGAATGGTTGTTTTGTAATTAATTATTTATTTATATAAATAAACCTTAAATGTGACGACCAAAGAACCGATCATTTGATCAAAACACATTTTTCCATTTATTTGATGTGACCCATTATATTAAACAATGAATGATGTTATGATATTGCAAATTTATGAATGAATTACAAATGAAAAAATGGTAATTTTGCTGAATAATGCATATGATTATATTTTTATTTATTATTATGTTTAAATTTTCTAATATATCATTTAATGGTTGAATTTAATTGAAAAATATAGTTTCTACTACCATGTAATAAAATCTAGGTGCTCCACTTCTTAAGTGGGCACTAGGATAAAACCTAAAAATATGAAAACACGGAGTGGTCAAGTAAACACAAAGTTAATTCCTAATTAGGAAAATGGGAGTTGTGGGATACCATTACAGTGGGGGATGGAAGTTATAGTAAGGTGATGGAATGGTGGGGGGGGGGGGGTTACAGCATATTGAGTAGAAGACTAGTAGCCATTTACGACCACCTTGGGATAAGAATTGAATTATAATAATGCATCAGACTGAATCCGAATTATTAGTGGGATCAGTATTATTTTGTAGGGTCTCTCTTCCATTAAAAAACATATAAACATCATCAACCAGATCCGCGTGATCAAAATTGTTTTATCAATTCAATATGTTGTCTTTATCCTTTCCCACATGAGGAGTACATCTCTCAATATTTTTTCTTATAGATTCATATATTGGATCAATATGATAAATGAAAGATCTGTTTCATTGTTGGGAAAATTTTAACATGATTTAATCAATATTTAATGTAGTTTTCATGTTTATATGAATATAAAATTGAAATTAATCTATCTGAGTAAATGTAGTTTTTCAATGATGGTGATTCTTTATGATATCATTGAGTTTATTATCTAATGAAATGAGTGGATCATCATATATTTCATGATCTAATTAATTTAATAGGTTATTATAAATAAATTTGTTAGGGATCATTTAGATAATGTGTTTATCGAAATGCATGAGATATATTTGATGTGATTGATAGTCTGAAATATAGTAGTTGGCGTACACTGTATTTGTAGATCATGTTCACCATGTTTATTCTGAAAGTCCCTATTTGGATTTACACAATGATGTAATATTCCAAAATATAGATACACAAATTAACTTCATTATGAGATTTTTTTATAACACTCAAATACAATCTGCCTTTTTCAAATAGGAAATTCTAAACCAAATAGAAGAATATTAGGGTTCATGTGATTTATTCACATGAAGATGGTCCATTCGAAGAGGACCAGTGACATTTTTTTTTGTCTGGGAATATATAAATGGTAAATAATGACAATATAATGTATAATATTATGTGAATGAGATTGATATATATACATGGAAAAATATTTTATTACTACGAGATGTGTTTATGTATCATTTGAGGATGATCAAATTTGTAACATCCCGACCTGAATCCATGGGTCCGAGCGAGAATTATAGATGACCTCCTGTGCTACTCCACATATGAAGTGTCTTCCAACTAGTAGTGAGGGTCTCATGTGGACAATTATTGGAAACAATACCCTCTATACCAATTTATAAGATCCATAATCAACACCAAAAATATAAATATTGAGATTAAAATACAGAAATTAAAATATGACATATATATAATGTAATGACCCTAAAAGTGGAAAGAAAAAAAGTGATATGATTAAAGGAGACCATCATGTAAACAAACAATCATCCACAAAATGATCTTTTTTGTCCTATCAACTTCCAGTCCATGCTCTAATTCTCACGAATCTGTCATAGGCCCTTACAATTCATAAGATATCGAGAATGAAATCTTGAAGTGCATGGAAATTCCTTTATGGTGTGTGAGTAAGAGAATCAATAGGACACCGCCCATGCCTCCAGATAATATTTTCTCAAAATTATATTTCACTCCATTTTAAATAAATTTATGTAATCACCCAATAAAAAAAAGAGCGGTTGTACACTAACCAAGCTGACAAAATCCCTGATCGTACCTTTGTTATCTCTATATGTTATAGATAACCAAGTTGTTCGATGAATAAATGATTTTCCATTAAGCTAATGGACCCTGATTCTCAAAAACACTGTGTGACATGGTATCAATGTTTTGAAATAAGATATGTATTTTGTGTGTTCCTTGAAAATAAGGGATAATCTTCCTACCTTTATCATTGAGTTGATATATTAATGACAGAGACTAAATCTGCATCCCTTCATCAATGATTTATTCCCAAGGCATCATCATGTTCCTTCCTCATGTATTGGACCCTAACAGTAAATCATGAGAATCCATCCCCCAAAAAATAAAATATGTTGTGGCGGTTCACTACATGGCATCCATTAGGCATTTTCATGTTTTTACCCCATGCATTAGACCCACATCCCAGTCACACACATCGCTCCTCCAAAGGAAAACACAAGTCATGGGGGAATACTACATGGAATCCCCTAGGACGAATCATGTGCCAACCCCATGCATCAGACCATCATATTTAGTCATGTGCATCCCTTCTTGAAAGGATAACAGAAGTTTTAGTGGTCTACTCAATTCCATTCCCTTTGCATCATCATGTGACTACCCATGCATCAGACCCTCATCGTCAGTCATGCACATCCCTCCACCAAAGGGTAATGAAAGATTATTATATCCCTATCATGCATCCATGATCAAAACCAAAAGGTATACATAGCATGTAAGGATATATATTTATTTATTTTTATGAGTAATGCATCATCATGAGTAAAGTTGCACACAATGTACACGTAATCACACAACAATGTGAAGAAACTGCTACAAGTAAACATAGAATCAAGTGTACTATAGATTTTCTAGGGCTAAACACATACCCACATGAATTTAATATGTTTAATTGTCATTGCACGTGATTTTTTTATGATCATATAAACGAAAATAATTTTTATATAATCCCAAAAGAATAAGGGACTTCCTTCCTTAATATTTAGAA